>CM017773.1:9144328-10344328 GCA_008009225.1 Acer yangbiense
TATATATAAGGTAGGCCTCCAGCCTTTTAAGTGGTTAAGTATATATTGGCTGTTTTTTTTAAATAAATAAAAAATAGTTCATACTTATATTTGGTTAAGTGATATATGGGCTAAATGTTTTATAATAATAATAATAATAATAATAATAATAATAATAATAATAAATAAATAAATTAGTACGTGGGCCTCTAGACTTATTTAAAAACTGAATACACAAAGTTTATTTTCAACCTGAAATTTGGGGCCCTTGGAAAACGGAGGCCCTAGGCGGTTGCCTCGTAGGCTTATGCCAAGGCCGGCCCTGGTCGTGTGTTTGGCCTCTCCTCTGGCTCCGGCCATGTTAGCTACCACTGCTCATAAACATGAGCAATGGATGGCTCTCCACGGACGGAGGTACAAGGACCAAACAGAGAAAGACAGGCGGCTGCTAATATTCTCTGAGAATATCCATCGCATTGACAAGTTTAATTAATCAAGGGAACAACACTTTCAAACTCGATAAATATTGTCGTGCCGTGCTGTGCCGTACCATGTTTGTACGGAATCGTACTTTATCGGACTGTGCCGGAGGAGATGCCAAACACACGACCATGTTGTCTTTGTAAAGGAAGATTCCCAAGAAGAAAACTACTGATGAGAAGAGTAGTGTTGAATTCGAAGCCATTATGTGAACTGTGAAGTGAACAAGTTAATTTTTGTATGAAAGTTGGTGAATTGGTTGTGATAAATCTTGTTAATTAATATTCAGTTAATTAATTTCATCATAAATCTTGTTACTGTAACTTTGCAACTACCATAATTTTATATATGATCCATTTAAATTGCCTTAATAGTCACTTTAATCACAGTTAAAAATTGGTGAAGTTGGGGTGGAATTTGATTAAAACTCATTTTACTCTTAAAGTAATCAATTTTAAAACATTAAATATAAATAAAATTAAAATTAAATCTTTAAAAAAAAAAAAAAAAACTTGAAGAAAAAACCAATCTTTTAGTCATATAGATGAAATTATATATGGTTTGCACTTTGCAGATCTCCTCCAAAAATGGAAGAAAGGTGGGAACTAGAATTAATTTTCAATTAGTGATGCATTTTCAGTTTATCTGTGTCACCCCACTTTTTTTTAAGGTTGAGTACCTTTTTTAATGTAAAAAAGTTTTTACATTTTTAAATTAATATATTGTTATAATTAGTAAATTTACACTAGGATATATTTATAATATAAAAATTTAATAAAAATTGAGATTGTAGTTCATTTTTTATGGGTGATAATATATGCACGATGCACCTAAAAAAACACCCTTCCATTCTACCACTGATTTTCAGTGATTCAAACAAAATCCAAATTGACTCACCTCATATTAATTTGCAACTTAATTAACTGTAACTCGTTGTAGCTCTATCTTATCGAATCCATACAAGAAGAATAAGCTTAATTAGCACCGATTATACTCGTTAATTTTCTTGGCTTTGCATTTAATGGGTGCATAAAAGTAAATAATTCAGTGATTCATTGATTTCGAGATTTCTTTTTGTCTACAAGTGCCAATGTGCCAATGTGCCAATGTCCATTAATTATTAATTTCGAGATTTCTTTTTGATATGTTTATGAATTAGGCTGCAACATATATAATTAATTTCACAATACGTTTAATAAAGTATGTCGTGTCGTGCCATACCGTGCTATGTTTGTACAAAATTATGCTTTATCGGACTGTACCTAGGTTGACTCGACCTAATTTACATATTTAATTAATTTAAGAAAATATGAATTAGAATACCAAAAACTCAACAAAAAAATACAAAAACTCAATTAACATTTTTACATTTTACAAGTTAAAAAAAATTTAAAAAAAAATATTTTAACTATTAATTTAATATTTTTTACATTACACATTCAAAACCTCATTTTAAATATTCGTCTAAGACCCCCGAATATCTTTGAACCGTCTCTGCCGCATATGTTTATTATTCTAATTATCTCTTTTCATTGTTTCTATTTCTAGTACATCAAGTACCTTAATTAAACCTAATTGAAGTCTTGCTCTCCTCAAGCCTATTGGACATTTGGACCACAATGTATCAAGTTTTGTTAGTTGTTGGGATTTTGGAAAAGTAGAACTTTAAAAGGGATGTTCTGATTACTTTTATAACAAACTTGTCCAACCTGTCAATGAATAAAACTAGAACACTTATCAAGTTATTATATATATATATATTTGTTTCTTTTTTTTAAAGATTGATTTTTTCTTCAAGTTATTTAAAAAAAAAAAAAAGATTTTATTATAAATTTATTTATTATTTAATTTAAAATTAATTATTTTAAGAGTAAAAGGCAATTAAAACTTTTTCAAATAAAATGTAAATTCATTTTCAACTTTCTGCCCAAATCTCAACCAACTTTTGACTGGGATTGATGTCGAACTATTAACTTATTAAGGCAATTTGTTTAAAATTGATCATATATATGAAGGTTTAAGATGAAATTATGGTAATGGCAATGTTCTAGATAGAAGGTTTAAGATGAAATTAATTAATTGAATATTATTTTCTACGGATCTACAGAGAATGCCGAAAAAAGAAATTTAAAGAGTTTAAAAATACTGCTATGAAATCTAGTTGTTTCTAATAGGTTCTTATGAGTTATGAAAAAACACATTTGCTTTTAAATAAACACATCTGTTTTCTTCTTGAGTTTTGAGAGTAGTTATCTCTTATTATGAGAGTAGATATCCAGACCGTAAATGTATTTTTTTAATCTTGACAGGTTTCGACAGTATTATTGTAATAATTCTTATAATGATACCTGTGCACAGGTTAACAACCACTCTATTGTTATAAAAAGAAAATAGTCACTTCATTGATTGTAGCAAGAAATAAATGCAGTTATTGATATGTGTTTTTATTTCTCTTATAGAAATTATAAGTTAACATTACCCTTCTTTTAAGAGCATCTCCAATACAAAAGTGGTTTGCATAAAAAAATTGTTGATATGACAACAATATTAAAAGATTTGTTTCCTATATGGCATAAAGATAGACTTGTTTCCTATGTGGTATAAAATAGACTTGATAGACAATCAATTCAAAATTTCGTCTCCAATACTTCTGTTTAAAATACATTTATTTTTAACAACGTGGCCAATTTTTTTTTTCCTTTTTATTTATTTATTTATTTTATTTCCTTACCAAAAATAGATGAAAATTTAATGTTAATTTTAAATACCTACTGAATCAATCGAAAAAATAGCTATGCAACAGACTATTTGAAAGTAGACGGTCATGTTGATAATGTCTTAATATTTTTTTTGCCACATCAGCATGAAGTTGAATATGCACAACTGCATTAGAAATACAATTTTTTTAATAGTCTATCTATTTATCCTATGTAGCATTTAATAAATATATGTTTTCAAAATTGTATTTAAAGGCTCCCCAACGAGTTCAATAAATTCATGCCAAGTTGTTGGCGGCCAAAAAAAAAAAAAGAAAAACTCAATGAGCTCATCATATTAGTAAATTAGAAACTTATTTCGATATTAGGGGAGGAGGGAGTATGACTTGAATCTACAACCTCTTGGATATAGATGTGAGGGTTTATCATTAAGTCAATCTCATATTGTTAGTAGATTAGATACAGGTCTTTCAAAACAAAAATTTAATTTAAGTAGAGCCAATTAATTGTATGATCAATATTCATACAAACTATATGTTAAATTTCCATACCTGTATATTTTTACAGGAAGTGGTTTATAATGTATATAATATAATAATAATAACATCACAACCATCAGAACATTACCATTAAAAATTTAGAGAGTAAAGCTTTTGGACCTAAAAAACCAACCCAAATTTCCAACCTAAACCCATGTAGCAACATCACATAGGATCTTGGAAAGAGTGATGTGGGCCCATGTTGTGTATGATGTTGCCACACGGCATTTGTATTGGAATTTGGGTTGGTTTTTTGGGTCCAATAGAATTACTCAAATTTAAAATGTCTTCAATGTGTCTCGAAAATAGTGGTGTCAATAGGGTCTGATTAATCCTGATTTTTATTATTAGGGCCCAAGGTCTGTTGAGGCCCTTGTCCGATCCGATTGGGTCTGACAACACACTAATTTTGTGCTAGGCTTAGCAACAAGATTCGGACCAGGCCGACTAGGCTTATCCGGCCCGGCCTGGTCCAAACAGTAACAGACCTTGGCCCATATCTTGTCCGAAATTTCGAAGGGCTTCAAAATTTTAGTAGATAATATTGTTTCATGTCTTTGTCCCTCATGTGGAAGTCTAGCAAATTAATGTTGCCGCATAACTCATAATTCATAAATATATCCAAGAGAGTACTAATCTACTATCATGAATTAATGTTTCAAAAAAGAGTGAAGATATTTACACCTCTTAAAAATTGTATATGTATCCCGTTTTGTATATATATCCATATAATTTTTTTTTTCAAATATTATAATATATACGTACACCTCACATTTTACCAAATATATCAATGAGTTTTTTTTTTTTTAATTTTTTTTTTAATTTTTTAATTTTTTAATTTTTTAAAATAGTTTTATATATAAAAGTATTTTAGATTGAAAATCTCTTGACCTCATATACAATCTAGTTATACATCTTCCCTTTCATAAGACACCTACATTCGAGACATTTCCAAAATTAAATTGGACCATTATTAGACAATGATTTGATTCAAAAAATAATGATTAAATGATTTTTATTTTATTTTTATTTTTTTATAAACCGGATGTGTTAATAATTTAAGAGAGTTTATAAATAAAATGTATTGAAATGAATATATTCATTTTAGACATGGATAACAGATGTATTAATTAGTTTTATGTGTGACAATATCTACACCCTAAATTTATTTATAACATAATTAATAAAAATGTAAAATAAAGGAGAAGACTCCTCCTTCCGTGCCGAAAACTCCCCATAAGTTGAATTTGATTGTGTTTCTTTAAGAGATATTAAAAAAGTATCCTCCAACTTTATTCAACTAGCAAAGGAAAAAAATGAAGATGTACTTAAATTTACTTCGAAGGAAAAAAAAACAAAAAAAAAACTTGGATCTCCATTTTTTTGCAATGGATTGA
Organism: Acer yangbiense; assembly: GCA_008009225.1. Lineage (NCBI taxonomy): Eukaryota > Viridiplantae > Streptophyta > Magnoliopsida > Sapindales > Sapindaceae > Acer > Acer yangbiense. The sequence continues at coordinate 9,149,441 of CM017773.1, forward strand.
GTAGAATTGGATACATTCACATTGGAGGTTCTATTGTATATATATACTATCAAGTCATAATTACATCCCATAATTTTGGCGATTACATGAATTATAGCCACAATTATAGTCAATCAGTTAAAATAGGAAATGTACAACTAAATACAAGAAAGTGAAGGGAATAAATGGGAAAATAAATGAGAATAGTCAAGGATCAATTAGTGATAGAATTACGACTAGGATTACGATCCTTAACATCAATCAGTGCTAGAATCACGACTAGGATCATGATCCTTAACAATTATCAAAACACTTGGCTTTCAAGAAATCATTTAATAAAGTTTTTTTTTTATTATTCCTTTGGTTTTGAACCAAACCCAAAATTCAGAATTTTGTGAAATAAATGGTTAAAGAAAGGGATTTCGATAAATTATAAAGGGTTAATTTTCAAAGAATTTTTTTTTTTTTTGAAAAAAAAATAAAATCAAACACTTTGATAGTCTGATACTCAAATTCAACATGTCTCTTTCATGTTTTTTTTTTTTTTTCAACAGTTATATGTTTTATTTTTTTAAATAAACATTTTATGCTTTTCCTTTTCCTTTTCCTTTTTAAAATCAAACGGACATGGTTTCGCGGAGTATGACAGATAAGAAACCTCGACCCACAAGAATGCAAGCGGGTAAATCAGAAATCGTCTCCACCTGGATAGGATTCGAACCGCTAACATTTGCCCCATGTCCGTCCTTCCACCAGGAGAGTTAAACGCCCTTAGACTCAATATAATTGCCAGGAGTAGAACCAAGGACTTTGGTTTTTAATCTCAAGCCTTGCACCACCAAGGCAACCACCTTGTGGTTCGCTTTCTTTTTTTAATTGGAGATTATTTTTTTAAAAATTGATCTGAAAATAATCACTAAATTCCGGAAGCATAATCAAGCAGCAGAAGAGCAAAGCATAATCAAGCCGCAGTAGGGTAGAAGCATAATATTCAAGCAGCCACGCAGTAGGGTAGGAAGCCTTCATGGCAATGCCGCAGAGGCCTTCCGGGGCATCAACATCTCTTTGGATCCTCATGTATCCGTTCTCACCCCAACCAGTACCCCACGAGTTCTTCACTATCCAATACTTGGTGCCGGTGCCGTTTTCTGTCCCGTAGCCAACAACCGTAACAGCATGCACCAGCTTAGTTCCACAGTTTCCTGTGAAGACCCCGCTTTCATAGTACTTGAATTCAGAGCAAGAAGCATCAATGACAACAGACACTGGCTGTTGAGCCACTGCCTTCAAGAGGGCTGCTTCGTTGTTGACGGGGACTTGTTTGAAATAGGAGATCTTGGCTGCATGTGAAGCTGCTTTCTTCTTGTTGCAAGTTCCATCAGTTCCGTTGTATGGGTAATTTGATTCAGTCGTGAGACCTTTGTTGTGAATGATGAATCGAAACGCATGATCACTGTAACCACCATTGCAGCCTCGGTTTGCACCTCCTTTATCACAATCAATCAGTTCTTGCACTGAAAGGGAGATCAACTTCCCTGTAGAGATCTTTATAAATCCCTCCATTGCTGCCACCGCAGAGAAGGCCCAACAAGATCCTGCAAATACAGACCCCAAAAAAGTACGTGATTAAGTTAACATTAAATATATTTAGATGTAAAAGTAAAACTAGCAGCATTCAAATTCACTTTTTATTTTCTCCATTAAGCCAAAAAACCAAATCACAAACTGTGAGAGTTCAAAAACTACGATCGACCTAGAAACAAATCACCAACAAAACACAAACCCATCAAGCAAAAAAAAGGACACAAAAAGCAGGCATGCAAATACAGACCACAATATTTTCCTTGAGTCTTTATGGGTGTGACTGCACCCTTGTTCCTCCAGTCGATGCTGTCTGGAAGGTTTTGGTACTTGTCGTATGATACAGACCTTGGAATGGATAATCTTCTGTCTCCAGTGTGAGATGCATGAAATTCCTCCTTGTTTAGATCCGCAAATTTGTTTACTTTTAACTTGTATGGTCGATTTCTATCCATGTTGAACTCTTTGATATAGTCTGTGTTCTTCTTGAATATTTCCTGACGCTTTTCTTTATCCATGTTGTCTTTGATATAGTCTTTCGACAAAGATTCCCAAGACTGGGAAACAAAGATTCCCAAGACAATTACCACTGTGAAGAGTAGTTTTGATGAAGAAACCATTATTATGTGAAGTATTAAAGTTTGTAAATTGTTAGTACCACAGGATTCTCTCTTTAAAACCTCAAACCCAATGCCTACTCACTAGATCTCTCAGGTGTTTTCTCCACTCAATACATATAATTAATAACTTAATTCTTATGGTCAATTAAGTCCTATAAGGAAACTCTTTTCTTTTACACATAAGACTTCCTGTTTCGTGCAAGTCATAATCTTTTACGCACAAGAACTTCCTATTTTATGTAAAGTCTATTTTCCTTTATGCACAAGAATTTCCTAGAAAAAAACCTTTCCCGATTTGTGCAACCTTCCCAATCTGTGCAAAATAGGCCGTCAAAAATTTCCACCTGAAACACAAAAGTTTCCTAAGAATAATTATGACATGGCACATGCATTCATTGGTTCTCAATGACTGCTCATGACTTGTCAGTTAGTTATGAAACATGATAAGAGGATTAGAGGAAGAGGAATCAGCTGGCTAGTTACATGATGCTCTATTACCGTTAACTATAATTAAGTTAGCTCAAGCCTCTTTAATCAACTCTTGATATGTTTATGAATTAGGCTGCAACATTAATTTTCTTGAATTCCACCTGAATGACAAAGATATATGAATCAACTTACATGTCAAATGGGCCAATAGCTTAGACTTTCTCTTCAACTGATGGGCTTCCTCTATTCACATAAAATTAAAAATTAAAAATTAAAATAAAAAAAATGTTACTTGCTAGACTTCCTCTCTTCTTCAAGTATTTGGGCATGCGGGTCCAATCTCACCATAATATTTGTATGTCTACATGAATTACAAAATGTGTGCAAAAAAGGAAAAAGAAAAAGAATAAGGTTCTAATGGGTTGATAGTGGACTTTTAATAAGGTTCTAAAGTTATAATGTCTCTATTTCTTCATTACCATTTTATATCCACAAAATCACTTCATTACCACAAAATCAATATTTAACTAATGTATAGTGAATTACCCAGTGAATCGGCTAATTTATGACTGGAATCAATCTAGGATTCTAGGTGGGGAATAGTTGGAGACTTTACTGTGCTGACTTTGAATACCAAATTACCAATCATAATCATACTATGTGCAAATGCGCATTACAATTTTAAATTTTTGTTTTTTGGCTGCTTCAAAATATGTAACCATCATCAACTGCTACAAGTCCTCCTCATTTTTACTTTTTCTACGAACTCATGAATTTCCCTCCCTAGTCAGTAGTCATCCACAATTCTTTATTTTTCATGTATTCTGACTTGATAGTCTTAAGTTTTAATTATAAACGTCATGTACGTTTGTTCAAAAACCTGTTGCTTTCGTAGTTTGGAGAGGGACCGAGACTTCACAATCTTTATTAATCCATCAAGATTTAAACTTTGAGACCTTATATATATTGTTTATATATAAAACTGCAATAAATATATATAACCAACTTGTTCCGATTATAGAAGTAAATCATCAGGCTGTGGCAATCCTAATCATATTTGCTTTTCATGGAGGGGACTACAACAATGGAATTAAGACAATAAGACATTATTTGGTTCGTGTGAATAAATTCAAGAATGAAATAGCAACTGTTTGTTTCAAAGAAATCTATCATTAAAAATAAGGGATAATTACCCCTATGGCCACCTATTTGTTCCCACACTATCAAAATGACCATTAGATGGAGATTTCATTTCGAAATAGCAATTTTTTAACAAAGAGTGTGATACTAATGGCCATTCTATTACACTCCATTAACTTTATCTAAAATTACCATTAATTGGGTGGGCATTATGGTAAATAAGGGGTTTACATTTAAAAAAAAGTTAATTAAAAAATCCAAAATTTCATCTTCTAAATGATGAGTTTAAGTAGTGTAATGTCAGTGTGATTGTAAAAATTGAAATAAAACTGTTTGGAGTTACAAAGAGTGGAAATAGGGATAGGCATTAAAAGACTGCCATTGAAGTCCATAAATGAAAATGCCCAAAATGTTTACTTGACAACTTTCTCAGCAACCAAACATCATCCGCTCTTTCATTTTGGTAATTCTAGAGAAATTTATCAAAATGCCCACCCATTTTTTTCCACCCAATAATTTCCTTGCAATTGTTTCTTCTGTAATTAATATTGTATTTGTCCCATCATCTGTAAAGATATTGTCTGAATAATTCATTTTTTTTTTTAACAGCAAAAGGTATAGATTACATAAACTAAACTTTCAAGCATTACAAGTTTGAGAATTGAGTAGTTTTAAACCAATACTATAACACTTTTCTGCATATAACAACACCTACAATAACAGATACAAGAGCTGACAAAGCTCCCTGTCTTGAAAGCCAGAATTCAGTCCAAGTCAAGGGCTTGGTGACCTTGGATAATACCTTTCGAAACTGTTCATTCAAGTCAAGTAGTGATCCATTGTTATCAATCACTATGTCTGCCTTGGTTCTTTTTATGTCCAAGGGCATCTGAGCATTTATCCTATTTTTGGCATCCTCCTCACTTGTTCTGTCTCTTGCCGTAAGGCGTTGAAGCTGTATTTCAGGATCAACCCATACAACAATAATGGGCTTTGTCCATTTATCCATTTTCGCCTCAAACAACAAAGGTACATCAAGAACGATTACCTTACAACCCTTTATCCAAAGCTTTATAATTTCCATAAAGATACCCGTGGATATATAAGGAGCTAATAGCCGGTTAAGAAGTTGGCGCTTGTCATGATCAGAGATTACAATTTGGTCAAGTTTAGGCCTATCCACTTCTCCATTAGCCAATAGAACGTCTTCTCCAAACGTTGCGACAACCTTTTTCCAGCCACCAGTGCCTCTTTTTAGCACATCACGAGCGACGAGGTCGGTGTCAACGACGGGTATGTCATTGGCCTTGAAGAGATTGGAGACCGTACTCTTCCCGGATGAGATCATCCCTCCCGTTAGCCCTACAATCCTCATTTTTCTTCTTTGCTCTTCAATCTCTTGCTAACCCAACACGCAATTAATGAACAAAATCCCCAAATTTTAACCATAAACCCTAATTTGAAAAGAAACCATAAATTTCCAAACCTGCAATTAATTAACAAAATCCCCACAAATTAACCCTAAACAATAATTCGACGAGTACATCCCAATCCTAATTTTATAACATTAATTCGTTAAACATGCAGTTAGTTGACAAACTACTAATATCATGTCCAAACCATTATCAATCAAAAGTCACGATTGAAAGATTGTTTTTAAACCACCCCCCAACCCCAAAAAAAAAAAAAAAAACCCAAACTCTTAGGCTTTCTAATTATATACTAAATCTCGCTACCAAACATAAGAGACAACGAAGCAGTAGCACATATAAAACCTAAAATAATCAAAAGATATTTTTGTTACTTTGACAGTTAATTTCACTGATAATAATCTAATGTAGTATACAAATAAAAAATAAAAAGCACAAGTTTTATTTCGAGCCAATAACATAGCTTCAATAAATTCAAAACTCCTCTCATGATAGGTCCATACCGTATATTCATTGTTTCTAAACTATCACTAGTTCTTTCTCAAGCTATCTTCAACTTCCTAGCATAAAAAGTAAGGAATAAAAAGGCCATTTAAACCAATTACCATTCAAAACAAATAAAAATTCTACTGCCAATTTTGAAATGATTCCAAATAAAAATTATTCCAACTATTAGAAATGATTCCAAGCAATTGTACTGTGCCAATTTTGATAACAGGATGAACATCTGAAACTATTCAAAAACAAATAAAAATTGCAAGACATACTTATTCTTCTGGCAATGGCAACATGGAGCTGTTCAACCAGTTCATCATTTATACGCAAAAAGAAAGAGATTGTAGCCTCCTAGAAGATCAACTTATAGCATCTAGCTCTCACAGATAATCCATAAGATGGAACTTCATGAAAAGACTGTGCAAGAATATATCACGGCCAACAATTTTAAGAGGATTCTTTTCATGTAAAACTAGCTGCAGAGCAACTTAATGTTGAAGTACAGTAAAATACATAAATTTACTGTAAACCAACCTCCCATTTTACATTAACAACTTCAAGAAATCCAAAAGAAGAATTGCGTAGATATGTAATTATGTAAGCCGTAAGCAATTAAAGTTCATATGGCAACTAAACATTCTAAAATTTGTAGTCACATCAGCTTTGAAAAAAAAAATCCCAAATTTGGCACTTGCAAATCATACAAGACAAGAAATTGAAAGCAGATTTCATAAATATTTCTTAATTGAACAGCGATAGGAGTAATTCAATATGAATAATATCACAGTTTCAGATACAGAATTAAGGGTTTAAAAAATGCATGAAACGAAACCCAAAAATAATGCATTCAATACATTTGTAAAAAGTAGTACACAATCTCAGTGAAGAATTTAAAACAAATTTAGGGCATTACCTTTGCCTTCGATTTTGATCTTCAAAGTGGAAATGGTGAAGAATTCCAGTCAGTGACCTACGAAGCCCGGCGAACCATGAAGACCTCCACAAAGACCTACGAAGCCCGTCGAAGCACGGAGACCCACCACCACGAAGCTCGCAAATGGCGTCCGGTGAGAGGTCGAAGACGAATTAGGTTAGGTTTGGTTTGAGGAAAAATTCCCTTTATTGTGAGAAGTCGAAGAATGGAACGAAGAACAGGGTAGATTGGATTTAAAGTGTGGAAGGGTAGTTTAGTCCCTTAAAAATCTTAATGGGCAATTTGGTCCTTTCATAAGATTTAAATAGAAAGGGTATTTTGGTCTTTGAGGGGTTATTTGGAAGAAAGTGAAATCCAAGAATAACCATTGAAACAAAAATTTTCAACTGGGGCTATTTTTGGTTTTTTAAAACTAAGAGCGACCATTTCCTTCTATTCCAACTTATTTAAAAGAGAGAAAACCAAAAGTAACCATTTGAAACATTAAACTTTTGTTAGTAACCACTTTTGAAATTTTAATTGTTAATAACCACTTAAAAAAAAAAAAAAAAAAAAAAATCAGTGACTGTACATAAATTACAAGAGTACCCCTGAAATTAGTTTTTTTTTTTTTTTTTAAAAACCTCAAACTTGAAATCATAACTAAAAACTTGAATGTTGAAACTTAAAATTATGACTAAAATGAAATGTGAAACTTGAAATCATGACTAAAATGAAAATTTGAAACTTGAAATCATGTCCAATTTCCCTTCTTCCCCTTCTTCCCCAAATTCCCAAATTAGTTTTTTTTTTTTGGTTTCCCTTTTTCTTGCAGATCACCTCGTCGACAGAGCGGGGCTTCGACGACCATGAAGCCCAGGCGAACGATGCACGAAGTAGCAACGCACAGCAATAGCGGCAGCGCACAGACGTGGCCCATCGCCATCCCGTCACCCATCGCCTAGTCGTCGCACGAACCAACAACGCTCGCTCACGAAGCCAACCATCGCCGGACGTGGCCCAGACGCACGCTGACGCTTGGCGATGCCTTCATCGGTGACTAGGCGCTCGGTGACCCTCAAAGTATGCCAACGAGAGAGATCGAGGGGAGATAGAGCAGAGGAGAGAGAAAGAAAAAAAGAGAAAAAGAGAGAGAGTTGATTGGGATTATTTTTATATGGGGGCATTCAAGTAATTTTACAAAAACATGGTTATGAACAATTAAATTTTCGTTTGTGGTTAAAAACAAAATTTTCACGTTGTATGTGGTCATTTTTAGCAATTTCCACTATTTAAAATCTATAAGACTATGACTTTTAAGTATAATTTTCCACACTCCTTTAGTTTTAACAACATTCAAAATCTCTGTTAGATTCCTAACACCTGCTTCAACTTATAAATATATATATATATATATATATATCAGTTTCTATTACCCTTTTGAAGAATAAATATAAATATATGAAACTGTATAATAGTTCTCTTACCTTTTTGTTCTCTAGTTCTTTCCAACACCTCCCATACCAAAAGAAGAAATTTTTGCTGCTGAATTTTCTTATTTTTTTTCTCTTTTCATTGTGCCCATAGAGAAAACATAGAGATATACGATGCGCACCCTGAATAATTCATAAAGCAGGATTTTTGAATTATTCCTTGAAATTTTAAGGTAAGAGTGGGACAATGGGTGCAAAAAGTTGCAATTTTAAACATTAAATTTGCAATATAGTACATAATACATTTTTCTTTAAGCGACAAACTTGACCACACCCAATTGAGGAATCTGCATATTATTACACTAAAAATTAAAAAATAGCCCAGTTGTTGAGTGTGACTTTTCAAGGATCAACACAACCGGTTCACACTGTTCATACTGACATGTTTCAAAGATTTTGTAAAGCAATAGTTACATAATATAAACACAAAAACAACCCAGCTTCTCATAGCTGTTAATTTGTTATATGATCGTTTAAAATGAAGCATCGATATGTCAAACCTGGGATAGAGAAGGTGTAGGAAGTGAAAAAGCATGTGGTATTTTCATGTTCAATTCAAATTAATTATAAAGGGGTGTATTGGATTGGGATTTTAATATACAATTTTGGGAAGTAAAAGTCCGATGGTATTGAATTGAGACTTTTTAATAAGTTAGATAAATCTGGTAGTATTCGATCCAGACTTTTAAAAGACAGTAAATTGTCTGGTGATATTGGATTGAGATCAAGATTTGGATAAAAATACCAAGACCCCAAAATTGTCCTACCCTCTCCCATCAGACTTTTCACGCTCTCAAAATCATCTTCATCTTCCTCAACTTCCATACCCCCGTCAGATCTTCATCCCAAATCCACCAAAATAAAGAATTTTTTTAAATAAAGACCAAAAACTCTTTTCATAGTCTTTAAATAAAGTTCAAAAACTCTTTTAAAGTCTTCATATTGCAGGAAATATAATATTGATCAACTGTGTGTCTTTCTAATCTTCTTTTTCTTGGCAAGTCAATGGAACTGTTTTCATTATTATTTATGCATCACTTGTTCTCTCTCTCCTTCAATGATCATACATGCACTCATGGAGACAACTACTTGTTTCCTTAATGGTCTACTTTCAATCATTCTTGTGTATTCTGCAATGGCTTTCTTAGCTATTCAAGCGACTAATACTACAACAGATCAATCTTCTCTTCTTGCATTGAAAGCTCATATCACTCATGATCCTCACAACTTATTGGCAAACAACTGGACTACTACTTCTACCTCTGTTTGCAACTGGGTTGGGATTACATGTGATTCTCAAAACAATAGAGTCGCAGCCTTGAATCTTACCTCGATGAATCTTACAGGCACCATTCCGCCACAAATTGGAAATCTTTCATTCCTTGTTCAACTAAGTCTCAGAAACAATAGTTTCCATGGCTCTCTACCGATTGAACTAGTTCAGCTGCGCAGATTAGAAATCCTCCACTTGGGAAACAACAGTTTTCAAGGAGATATTCCATCTTGGCTCGGCTCCTTGCCTAAACTTCAAATCTTGAATCTCTTTGGTAACAATTTTACAGGTACCATCCCACCTTCTCTGGGAAATATCACAACATTAAGGAATCTAGAATTGTGGAATAATAATCTACAGGGACAATACCTCCAACCATCTTCAACCTTTCTTCTTTAGATACCATTGACTTGTCTATGAATAGTCTCTCCGGTAGCCTCCCTGATGATATGTGCCAATATCTTCCAGCTCTCCAAAGACTGATTCTTCATCACAATCAACTTGAAGGATCAATTCCATCAAGTTTATGGCAATGCAAGGAGCTTCTTCGAATATCTCTAGATAATAATAAATTCACAGGAACAATACCAAGAAATATTGGAAAATTGAGTTTGTTGAAGGAGCTTTATCTAGACACAAACGACTTGGAAGGTAAAATATATTTTCTTTACTTTCGACATAGTGATTTTATGGTTGAAAAAACAATTCAAAAACAAGTTGAATATATTTAGTTTGAGGAGTTGAATGTGTTGATTGAAATGGATTTGTAGGTGAATTACCTGCAGAATTAGGCTCCCTTCATGCTCTGCAAATTTTAACAACCGGCGACAATCACATCACAGGTTCGATCGACTTCCATTGTCAATCCTCTTGAAAACTTTTTTCTCATATATATATATATATATATATATATATATATTTTCTTCTTATTATTATGACTATGACAATGGCAGTCCTTTAAATTTTAGGCATGCTAGTCTTACTCTTAAGTCTTAATCAGGAATATTATCACTTGGACTCTTAGTTTACCTCTAATTACACTTAGATTGAGTTCTTAAAATTACTAAAACATTTTCGTGCTCATTTTGTGGAATTGACACCAATTTAATAACTTAAATATTAATAGCGCCATATATATGTTTCTGATAAAAATACCTCCAGACACAAACACAAAATAAGTTTTGCGTTTTTTTTCAAGATTTGGGTCGAGATTTATATCTTTTGATCAAGATTTATTAAGTCTTGGACCCGATACTTATTTCTGAATTTTTTTCCAAATCTATGTTTTTCGTGTTTTTTCCAGATTTATGTTCTCTTGCAAAAAAATATTCCTCTTTCTGTCGATTCTCTTCTTCGTCTCATTCTCGTGCTTCAATTATTTACAAACGAGACAAAATCACAATTCCTCTACATTTTTCTTGAGAGAATCTTCATTTTTCTTTTGTCCATTAATACTCTACCTTGATGATATTAAAACTCAAGTAAAATCAGCTGAAAAAGTGTTATATATATATATTCCCCACGGGAGATACTGCATGCTCCAAAATTTATCAGCAACGCCCCTGCAGTTATTTTGAAACAGTTATAATTAACATGAGAGGGATAGTTAACAATTATACACCAAAAGTAATAATCAAGGGAATTTTGATGATAAAATGGCTCTTGTATAATTTTTAGAAAGTGTTACAGAATCAGTTTTGTTTTGGTGTTTTCTTTTTGTTATTCTGACAGGTTCAATACCACCTGAGATTGGTAATCTCCGTAATCTCGTAAGGTTGAGTTTCTACAATAATGACTTGGTTGGTCTTATCCCACCAGCAATCTTCAATATATCTTCTTTGGAGACTATTTCTTTGCCGATGAATAGGCTCTCCGGTAGCCTCCCTAACGATATGTGCCAACATCTTCCTGTTCTCCAAAGACTGATTCTTCATCACAATCAACTTGAAGGTTCAATTCCTTCAAGTTTATGGCAATGCAAGGAGCTTCTTCGTATATCTCTAGATTATAATCAATTCACAGGAACAATACCAAGAAATATTGGAAAATTGAGTCTGTTGCAGGAGCTTTATCTGGACGCAAACTACTTGGAAGGTAATATACACTTTCTTTACTTTTTATGAGTATTTGTTACTTCTAGTTGTATGTTTACTACAATTATGATTAATTACATCTTTCTGAGCTTTCTTTTGCTCATCAAATAAAAGAAAAACATAAGTTTGGTACATATTACAGTAATAATTACATGTCATAAACTAATATTATATTAGGTAACGCTACAAGAAAAAGTGACCTGGTAGGCTTTGAAAAATACCGTAAAAACCCTTTTACGAAATGTCATTACAAAGAATACTGCAAAAGTTTATCAATCTAATGCAGAATGTCACCAACGCCTCAAAAAATGTCGTATAAGATATATTTTGAGTAGCTAAAAAACACGTCTTCTTTTGGAGCACCAAAAAATAGTCGTATAAGATTTATGTCGGTGCAGCTAAAAAATGCCACATAAGAGAGTTAAAAATTCATATAAGAAGGTTTAAACTATGGGAATAGGCAAGCTGATCATATACATGTTAATAAGAATTTGCACAAGTTGAATCTTGGGTACAATGGATTTGCAGGTGAATTACCATAAGAACTGGGTTCTCTTCAAGCTTTGGAAAGATTGAGAATTGGTGAAAGTCTCTTGATCACAGGTTCGAATTCAACTTCCAATCTAGTATTCCTTTTCTAATAGGATTAAAGATTAATCTTCTCGATAATAGTTTCTCTGAAAACATTATTGTAAGTTATAGGAATTCAAGTATTCAACTAACTAGACTGAATAACTAAGCAGGACATATACCAAGAAGTCTAGCAAACTGTACCTCGCTTTGGGAAATCGAACTAAAAGGGAGCAGCTTGACTGGTATGATCGATTATATATGCATTGAAGTATTTAACTAATATAGAGTTTGTGGTCTTTCTTATATCGAAAAGAACTATATAACGAATAACAAAGCTAGAGAGTGATTCATTTTGTTTAGTTTTTCTCAATACATCACAGGTTCAATACCACCGGAGATTGGTAATCTTCATAATCTAAGGATACTGAATCTCTATAACAACAGCCTAACAGGCCTCATCCCATCTGCAATCTTCAATATCTCCAAATTAGAAGTCATTGGACTGTTCATGAACCGCCTCTCAGGCCCCCTTCCCTCAAACGATGGCCTCGGTCTTCCAAATCTTCAGGAGGTTTATTTCTGGGATAATGAACTCACTGGTATAATCCCGGACTCTGTCTCCAATGCTTCTCAACTCACCATCCTGGAGCTGGGCTCAAACTCGTTCTCTGGTCATATTCCCACAACACTTGGTAATCTAATGAATCTACAGCGACTCGGCCTGTACTCAAATAAGTTGACAAGGGAATCTTCAACTCAAGAACTAACATTTCTCTCTTCATTGACAAACTGCACACTTTTGGAAAGATTAATTTTAAGCAATAATCCACTCAATGGCACACTACCGGAAATTTCTCTGCTCTTGAAATATTTCTTATTGACAATTGCAACATTAAGGGTGGCATTCCTGATGAAGTTGGGAGCTTAAGCAACTTGACAACCTTATGCATCGGAAACAATGAATTGACAGGATTTGTTCCCACTGCAATCGGAAAAATGAGAATGCTTCAAGTTTTTTATCTTGATGGCAATAAATTGCAAGGCTCCATTCCAAATGAAGTTTGTCATTTGAGAAACTTAGGTGAACTATACTTGAGTGGTAACAAGCTCTCTGGACCTATACCGGCATGTTTGGGTGATGTTAGTTCACTGCGAGTTCTATACCTTAATTCCAACAATTTCACTTCAAGAATACCTCCATCCCTGTGGAGCCTCAAAGATATTTTGATAGTGAACTTAGCAACAAATTCACTCAGTGGGCACCTGCCACTAGATGTTGGAAATTTAAAGGTTGTGTTTGAAATAGACTTATCAGGGAATGAATTATCAGGTGAAATTCCTAACAGCATTGGAGGCCTCCTGAACCTCATAAAATTCTCCATAGCACAAAACAAATTACAAGGCCCTATCCCTGAATTGTTTGGAAACTTGGTTAGCTTGGAAATCTTAGATTTATCAAGTAATAACCTCTCTGGAACAATTCCGAAATCTATTGAGAAACTACGTTACCTCAAAGATATGAATATGTCTTTCAACAGACTAGAAGGGGAAATTCCTACTGGAGGCTCTTTTGCAAACTTATCGGCTGGATCATTTTTGGGTAACAGTAAACTTTGTGGTGCTCCTCGATTTCAAGTTCCCCTATGCAAAGCTAGCTCAATTCAAGAATCCAAGAGAAGTGTTTTGAAACCAATTATATACATATTTTCAGCAATTGCATCAACAATACTTGTGTCAGCAATCATTTTTCTTTTATTTAGGAGCCAAAAGAAAAAATTCAAACCATTGGATGAAGAAGACGTGTCAGCTTTAGCAACATGGAGAAGGATTTCCTATCAAGAACTTGAACATGCAACAAATGGATTTGATGAAAGCGGACTACTTGGTACCGGTGGCTTTGGTTCAATGTACAAAGGAAGACTTTTAGATGGAACGATTATAGCGGTGAAGGTTTTCAATTTGCAAGTAGAGAGGGCATTAAGGAGTTTTGATGATGAATGTGAAGTAATGAGCAAAATTCGTCATCGGAATCTTGTCAAGATTATCAGCAGTTGCTCTAACATTGATTTCAAAGCTTTGATACTGGAATACATGGCTAATGGAAGCTTAGAAAAGTGGTTGTATTCTCACAACTATTGTTTTGATATCCTACAAAGACTGAACATAATGATCGATGTGGCATCAGCACTGGAATATCTCCATCATGGTTATGGAACACCAATTGTACATTGTGATCTAAAGCCTAACAATATCTTGCTGGGTGAAGATATGGTTGCTCGTGTAGGTGATTTCGGCATCGCCAAACTCTTAGGTGAAGAGGATTCTATGACACAAACCCACACTTTGGCCACCATTGGATATATGGCACCAGGTACATGTGTAGTTTATTATGATCTATATTCTGTTTCCAATAGATGTATCATATCCTAACTATGAATAAACATGTAGAGTATGGATCAGTAGGGATTGTTTCTGCAAGAGGTGATGTGTACAGCTTTGGCATTTTGATGATGGAAACATTTACAAGGAAGAATCCCACAGACAACATGTTTGAGGAACAACTGAGCTTGCGATGCTGGATAAAAGACGCATTACCTCATTCATTAACCGAGGTAGCAGATTCTAATTTGCTAGGAGAAGAAAATTTGTCTGCTAAAATGGATTGAATATTATCCATTCTACAAGTGGCTGTGGATTGCACAGTGAAATTGCCTGAAAGCAGGCTTGACATAATCAACGTCCTTGGAGCACTTGCAAATATCAAAACTAAGTTTGAAAAGAGTGTGGCAGGAACCTGAATCCTGTATGTTAGAGTTCTTTGTTGTCCTTACATCAGATTTGTTTTTGCTATGGCATTACAAAGAGTTTCTCATGATCATATTTAGCACTATTTCAATTGAATCCATATGGTATCAGAGCCTGATTCAAATCCAGGATTCATGGGCCAAACCAAGCTATGATATTATGTCATAATCAAAAATCCTCAAATGACTAAAGGAAGGTACAGGTCATAAAGGCTTTCAAATGCCGAGAATTCATTGATAACAGAAGAAGGGATACAATTAAGAAGGAATGTTCTATCAGGACTGCAGGTGCTTCTCAAGCTCTTGAACACCAAAAGACAGACCTATACAAGTTAATAAAGTTTTATGCATCTTTATTTATTGTATTTTGTTTATCAGCCAGCTTTAAACTAATTTAGCATAGAGGTTTTGGATCTAATCACCTTTGATAAAAGAAAAAACTAAAGAGTAGTAAATAACCTAAGAGATCCTAACAGAACTAAAACATAAACAATTTCTTACTAAACAATAAACTGCTGATACTAATACACACTGAGATTGCTAAAATCATGGAACCTATTAAGATAATTAGCAAAATTTAAAAGTAATAAAGAAAAGCCATGATTGAAGGAGCTAGCAGCATTTCTTTGAAAAACTAAATAAATGAATGAATAAAATATAAATTCCAACAAATTCCTTGAAGAAACTGCATGCCAAAATGAACATTTCCAAGTCTCATTGTGTTCTTTAAATAAAAAATTATAAAGTAAAGCGTGGGACAAAGGGTGCAACAAGTTGCCAATACTATATATGAGAATTGCAATCAATACATACATTTTTCATGAGGCGACAAACTTGACCCGAGTCCTGACCAAATCGAGAATCTGCATATTATTGCACTAAAAAATTTCCCAGTTGCTTGTGTCATGCTGTGCCTGTACATGAGTCAACACAATAAGTTCCCTTATCCAAACTTAAAAAAACTATCAATTCTACCTACTAAGTACTAATCAATTTTTTTCATGAATCATGAATGAAAACTTTTATAATATAATAAGATGCACTTAACTAATTAAGCCTATCACAAAGATCTCATAAAGAGAACTGTGGATCATATAAAATAACCCAGCTTCTCATATATCATGCTTTCAACATAATAGATCATCAATCAAGTATAACATATAATATTTGTAACTTACTAAGATCGATGCAGCATGAGAAAAACTAATAATATTAAATTGATCAGCTACAAGAGCTTCAGAAATTATACTAAAGTTTTTTCTTCAAATTTAATTGGCCATGCAGATTAAGAAAAATTAGTAATATTAAATCATTTATATCTTGGGTAATCAGTTATATTAATATGTGAAATGAAGCATCAATATGTCAACTTGGGCTAGATGTAAAACGTGTAGGAAATGAAATAGCATCACTCATGGAGACAACGTGTTTTCTTACTGGTGTTTCAATCATTCTTGTGTATTCTGAAATGGCTTTCTTAGCTATTGAAGCAACTAATATTACCACAGATCAATCTTCTCTTCTTGCACTGAAAGCTCATATCACTCATGATCCTCACAACTTATTGGCAAACAACTGGACTGCTTCTACTTCTGTTTGCAACTGGGTAGGCATTACATGTGATTCTCAAAACAACAGTCATAGTCTTGAATCTTACCTCAGTGAGTCTTACAGGCACCATTCCGCCCACATAGGAAATCTTTCATTCCTTGTTCAACTACGTCTCATAAACAACAGTTTCCATGGCTCTCTGCCTGTGGATATAGTTCATCTACGCAGATTGGAAATCCTTTACTTGGGATACAACACTTTTCAAGGAGAGATTGCTTGGCTCCTTGCCTAAACTTCAAATATTGTATCTCTTTCGTAACAATTTTACAGGTACTATCCCACCTTCTCTAGGAAATATACCTCCATCCATCTTCAACGTCACTTCTTTGGATACTATTGATTTTGCCTTTAATAGGCTTTCTGGTAGCCTCCCGATGATACATGCCAATATCTTCCTATTCTCCAAAGACTGATTCTTCATCACAATCAACTTGAAGGGTCCATTCCATCAAGTTTGGGGCAATGTAGGGAGCTTCTTCGAATATCTCTAGATAACAATAAATTCACAGGAACAATACCAAGAAATATTGGAAATTTGAGTCTGCTGCAGGAGCTTTATCTAGACACCGACTTGAAAGGAAAAATATACTTTCTTTACTTTGCTCATGAATATTTGTTACTCTATGAGCAAATACATCTTTCTAAGCTTTCTTTTGACAGATATCAAACTTTGGACTTATAATTGATAAAAGAAAATAAAAGAAGAAATATATTTAAGTTACATATTATAATCATAATTACATGTCACAAAATAATAAACATATTTCTATCAAGCTTACACCATCAGCTTCAGCAAGACTAGACAAGAATTTTCTACATGAACTACTATACTTCTGGGATAGAAGCATTTGTGGGCATACCAGAAAATCAAACTTAAACTATAATTGGATAAAAGCAAATTAACCATAGAAGATACAATAATTTGTCTGGTTTCCAATAAAATTATGTTCAAAGTAGAGGTTTCACTATAAGATCAACAATGTATAAGGAGAGAACATTTTTAAAGAAGGTACTGTCGCTATTTTTAAAGAAGGGTCTGTCTTGTGAGTTTACATATATATTAATCATGTGTATCTGTCTCACACAATTAAAGTTCCAAATGTATATCAACAAATAGCATTTAAGAAGAATCACTGAACGAATAACAAAGCTAGAGAGTGATTCATTTTGTTTTGGTTTTTCTCTTTGTCATGACAGGTTCAATACCACCCAAGACTGGTAATCTTCATAATCTAATGCTTTTGAGTCTCCATAATAGCCTCAAATCAGTTCACAAGAGAATCTCCAACTCAAGAACTAACATTTCTCTCTTCATTGACAAACTGCAAACTTTTGAAAAGATTAGTTTTAGGCAATAATCCATTAAATGGCACACTCCCAGTTTCCATAGGAAATCTCTCTGCTCTCGAAAGTTTTCTATTAGGCAATTGCAGAATTAAGGGCAGCATTCCCTATGAAGTTGGGAGCTTAAGCAGCTTGACAACTCTACGACTCAGAAATAATGACTTGATTGGATCTATTCCAACTGCAGTTGGAAAAATGTGAAAGGCAATAGATTGCAAGGCTCCATCCCAAATGAAGTTGTCATTTAAGAAACTTAGGTGAACTATACTTGGGAGGTAACAAGGTCTTTGGACCTATACCGGCATGCTTGGGTGATATTACTTCACTCAGAGTCCTATATCAGAATTCCAACAATTTAACTTCAACAATAATACCATTAGATATTTTGGATGTCAACTTGTCCACAAATTCACTCGGGGGACACCTTCCATTAGATATTGGAAAGTTGAGGGTTGTGACTCCAATAGACCTATCAGGAAATGAATTATCAGGCGACATCCTAGCAGCATTGGAGGCCTTCAGAACCTGATGAAATTCTCCGTAGCAAATAACAAATTAAGGGGCCCTATCCCCGAATCATTTGGAAACTTGATTAGCATAGAGTACTTGGATTTATCTAGTAATAACCTTTCAGGAGCAATTCTCAAGTCTCTAGATAAACTCAAGTATCTCAAATATCTAAATTTGTCTTTCAATAGACTAGAAGGAGAAATTCCTACAGAAGGGCCTTTTGCAAACTTCTCAGCCGAATCATTTATGGGGAATAGTGAACTTTGTGGAGCTTTGCAACTACAAGTCCCCCAATGCAAAAATAGTACTCTTCAAGAATCGAAGAAGAAGAAGGCCAGTGTTTTGAAACCAGTATACATATTATCAACAATAGCAGCAACGATACTTGTGCTAACCCTTATATTTTTTTGTTCCGAAGCCAAAAGAGAAAATCAAAATCTTTGGATGAAGAAGATGTGTTAACTCTAGCTACATGGAGAAGAATCTCGTATCAAGAACTTCAACATGCAACAAACGGATTTGAAGAAAGCAATCTACTTGGTACAGGAGGTTTTAGGTCAGTGTACAGAGGACAAATTTCAGATGGGATGATCATAGCAGTGAAGGTTTTCAATTTGCAAGTAGACAGGGCATTAAAGAGTTTTGATGATGAATGTAAAGTAATGAGCAAAATCTGCCATCGAAATCTTGTAAAAATCATTAGCAGTTGCTCAAACATAGACTTCAAAGCTTTGGTACTTGAATACATGCCAAATGGGAGCTTGGAAAAGTGGCTGTATTCTCACAATTATTGTTTGGATATCCTACAAAGATTGAACATAATGATCAATGTTGCATCAGCACTAGAATATCTCCACCATGATTATGCAACACCTATTGTACACTGTGATTTAAAGCCTAGGAAATGTCCTACTAGATAAAGATATGGTCGCACACACGTGGGTGATTTCAGCATTGCTAAGCTCTAAGGTGAGGGGATTAAATGACACAAACCAACACCTTGGCCACCATTGGATATATGGCACCACACCAGGTAACATTTTAAATCTTTATTATTCAAAGTATGATATAAACACAACATACATTATGAGATTAATAACATTTAACCTAATCGTAGAGTATGGATCAAAAGGAATTGTTTCGGTACTGGGGTGATGTATTCATTCACAAGAAAGAAGCCTCCGGACAACATGTTTGAGTAAATAATGAGCTTGAAGTTGTGGGGCATTACCAGATTTAGTGAGTGAAATAGCAGATGCCAATTTACTGGGAGAAGAGAATTTGGGCGCCAAGGTGGATTGTATTTTGTTGACTCTGTACATTGAAAAAGTATCAGAAGTAAAGTTTGAAAAGAGTGCTGTGGTTCCATAATTGTATCAATGAAAATAATAGCGGATTTGCATAATCATGTCAAAGCAGTCTGTGATGATTAATGGGTACACACATAAAGAAGAAGAAACACTGAGAAAAGAAGCTCCATACCTGATTCAGTGAGACAGCAGAAGCATGATAGGCAAAGAGCAATGAGCGATGCTGTTGGCGTCCAACCTGCTTTCCAAGTTTGACAGTCGAAAGTCCACAACAGTAATGGGCTGAATCAGTCGCCTTAGTGGTAAAGGGAGCCCAAATAAATAGAAGAAAAAAAAATCATATAAAATAATTTAATGTAAACTTTTAAACACTTAAAGATCGTGCGTAGTATAAAATGTTAGAGGAAATCGAATTTTATTATTTTATTTAATTAAAAAGTAAAAATAAATAAAGAAGAAAATGTGTTTAAAAGAAGAAAAAAAAAAAAATTGGATGGTGGAGACCATCATTTTTTAATTAATTTTAAATTTTCTTTTCAATTTTTTTTTGACATGTGTCATTGTATTGAAGTTTTTTTTTTTTTTTTTTTTTTTTTAAAGAGAACCCTGATGTGATTTGGATTTGCATATCACCTCTTAGCGGAGCTAGTAGTGCATCTCCCTTCCACATAAGTGGTGAAGGGTTTATATTTCACTGAGGAGTTTTCTTCTCGGATTGTGGGAGTAGTCAGGGGCGATGCAGCCCTCTCTCATTTTAACTAATTGCATGATATTGTGTGGCACTAACATCCCCTACCATTAGAGTTTTACAAACAATCAATCACTGACAAAAGTATTATTTTATGCTTGTTATGCTTTTATTTCAAATTTTTGGCACAATTTAGTAGTTATTTGTTGGTTTAAACTCCCATAATATGTAGAATCTATTTAAAAACAAGATATTATCGACAAACAAATCAATGTGAGGGTAGATTAAACATTCAAATATATTGACTAAACAAT
Organism: Acer yangbiense; assembly: GCA_008009225.1. Lineage (NCBI taxonomy): Eukaryota > Viridiplantae > Streptophyta > Magnoliopsida > Sapindales > Sapindaceae > Acer > Acer yangbiense. The sequence goes on from CM017773.1 coordinate 9,170,041, forward strand.
CAATTGAGCAGGTCTTCTAATGAATTGGCAGTCCTGTAAATATTGTAGTTATCTCTATTTGGGAGTAGATATTATTTGAAAATTGTAATACTTCAAAAAAAAAAAAAAAAACATGTGATTTGGATTTTCCACAAGCATAATGATAAAGAGTACTTATTTTTGGGGGGTAATTTATAATTAAACAACATATAAGTACATCTCTTTTCAATAATGTAAGTTCACTACACGAATTACCACTTCCTTTCTTGTGTCTACACTGAATTACACTAGTCAATATCTTTGATAATTTAAAATCAATCACTTTAATTACAATTGATTTTTTTCCCTTAATTTATTAGTACACCAAATTTTTAAATATACAAGCAATGGGTATAAAAAGAATGGAAAAATACATAAAACTTCTATGTAGTAGTATTGATCAACCTTCACATAACAAGAGCTGCATACAGAAGCTGGTTCCAAGTATCAGGCAATCCAGGAAGGCACCAGTGGCTGCAATCCGTGCCTGAACCCGCGTTGCTATAAGTCGAGGGATGAGCATCTTTTCTCAATTGCGAAAGTGTCGTTATATCGAGCAGATATACCGGTTTCTTAATCGTACTTAGTACTCTGTTAACAACAGAAACAGCTGGAGGATCCCCGCCTGGATACGAAGATCCTGCTAGTGGTTGCAATTCTCCTAAGCAATTTTTTTTCTGTGAATTCCATTCCTTTCCCCTGATAATATAAACATAATTACATTTTAGTATATAGTTTCGTAACGTTACAGAATAGTCGCGGTCTTGAAAATTGACTTACTTATAATGGGTGGGAGAAATGCCTTGGAAGAAAACTTTGGTTTTTGTAGTATCGACATTGTTATCGACCCATCTAGCCCAAGTAGACAACCCTTTATAAAATGCATCGAGACGGTCCATATCTTCAACCAAATTTGGTCCATCTTGAATGTAGTCCCATCTGCATTACACAACACATGCATAGTTACTTATATATATAAGCATTGGTGAAGTTAATTTAAGAGAATTGACGGCATGCGATCATGAGACGAAAGGAAATTAGATCGTACGCTCGAGAACTGCCGGTGTGAGTCCACCAATGCCACGAATTGAAGACAAGCAAGTCCATGTCTTTCCAAGCATTTCCAGCTTGAATGGAATTTAGCATCAGTACACGTCCTTCTTTTTGTTTAACTATATCGACTAGGTATGGTGTTCTATATAAAAACACTGTAACTCCATAGTCCTGCACATTTTCCCCATCACAAAATTAGTAACATGTAGGTTTATGAATAAGAAAAATCACTCGAACACACACATGATTGGGCCCTGATGTTTTGGGCCCAATACGGCGTGACATGGGCCGTGCCATGTTTATATTAACATGAAAAAAGCCTTACATGAAATTGGATCCAAAACCCATAATGGTTGGGCGCTTCCCCTCCAATTAGGTGACAAGGATTCAAGTTTCAACTTTATCTATTAAATCGGAGCTACATTATGAGCCACCGGCAGACCCATGACCCGATCAGTGTAATAATTTAGAGGGAAGAAAACATTCCTTAATCGTATTCAATGCGGCCCCCGGGGCTATTTTAATAATGTGATTAATAAAGTAGAAAAATTGGGGAAAATTATTTGTATTGTACAATCACAGGTTGGCAGGTTCTTGTCCACATCTGTAAGTTGTGATGAGTAGTGTGACTTGTGAGTCTTGTGACTTAAAGATCTATTTTGGCAACCATTAGTCCATTACTAATAATGTAAGCTTGGAGTTGGAGGTTTTTATAACACCTAGTTTCTGACTAGTCAAATTTTTTTATTTTTTTAATTACAAAAAAACAAAACAAATATATTCTTACTAAATATAAATAAATGAAAAAGAGAACAATCATATAAAATTAAAATTAAATTATATAAAATTAAACATAAATTAGAATTTGAAGTTTAAACTAATAATAAAAGGAAATCTGTTCAAAATTATTAACTATCCTTTTATCACACTGTCCTCAGATTCTTTAATGATTGATGGCTCTTATATTCATTTTCTCAGCTTTTCCCAAGTACAAAATAAAGATTTTGAGGAACTAAATTTATTACCTCTTTATTTTCAAACCACCTTTTTATACAAAATAATGAAAGTAACTATCTACTCTACATCTTTTATTTAGCTTTTACTTTTTTCTTTTTTATTTACATATGCAAGTACAGAAGACAAAAGAAAATCATTTACCCATATAAAAATTAAAAAATTAAAAAATTAAAATTTTGAAAAACAGACAAACATTCACTGTACAATAATTATAATTGATTTTGGTAAAAAAAAAAGAGAGAGAGAGAGAGAAACTAAACTGACCTCAAAAACAACAGAAGAGATTGTTCCTGTCCTCACAAAAGAGGTCTTGGAATTAGGCACCGACGCATGAATCATACAAGACAACGATTCCCACATGTTCAAACTCAGTGAGTCACCTACAAACATGACTCGTTTCCCTCTCCATCTCTTCAAAAAATCCACCCCATCAAATCTAATAATTACAAAAACAAACCAAGTTAATTAATTAACTTCTTCAATATATATGTAAAATTTATTATAAAAATTTAATTACCTGGGCACATTACAAACACCAGGCTGCCAAGAGTATTTGAGGTACTGTTTATCAGGTCGACCATATTTGATGCAGTCGAACTCGTCGTCGATGAAAGGACAACTTGAAGATTCGTAGAGAGGATATGAAGAATCAACAACCCAATTTCCTTGAAATAAATTGCACCCACTTGTTTGCTTTTTACCTCTCAAGCTATGACTCACATTGTAGAAGTGTTTTTGTGCTCTTGCTTCTTGTAGAAACACAATAAACACAACTTGGAACCAAAGAAAGCACAAAGCTTTGAGACCCCAAGAGCCCATTATGAGATTTTGGGTCCCTTGAAGAAAAATACAGAGACAGTGTACTACAGCTAGCTGTGAAGAAAAAGCTGTGCCTGTGGTTTTAGATTATATAGAGTGAATGAGAGAGAAGAGAGAAGAGAGAGAGAGAAGGGCAGGTTTTGGTGGACACTGATTTGTATTATTAGCTAGTGACATATTATCATATATGAGTCTGAGAAATCTTGGATGGACTCCTTGTTATTGTGTTGTGTGAGAGAGGTTGTTTATGGGGTTTGAATGTTTGATATAAACTTTTTTGTTTTTATGGAAAAAATCAAAATGCTGTGACTGAGATAATAGGTTGGGTTCGTGAAAAGGTACTTTGACATTCTATCGGTCTGCATGTCACATTGTCACGGGATTTTTTTTAATTTGACATCGGGACAGGATCTGTCGGGAGCCAAAGAGATCATCTTCTTAAATTTACGATTTTAATAGGTAAATGTGAGATTCGAATCTTTATTACATATATGTGTACACGGACATGTTATCACGATTCACGGGGAAAATTAATAATGTACAATTAAATAAAATTGCACATGCATGCTCATAAACCATGTGTTAATCTTCTCAAAACTATATACAATATATATTTTAATTAAGCTGTGCTTAGTTTTTGGTTACACAGATTTTAAAATAACATTTAATTTTACATGTATTATATAACTACTACTTATATTATTATCGTAGTATTATTGAACAGGCTCACCAACCTAGTGCCTAGTGGACTAGACAGCTGGAGTATTCGAAATGGAAAAAAATATATATATATAATTTTAAAGTTTATCTAATTTTTATTTATATTTTATAGAGGGATAGGAATGTCTCTAATTTCAATTTAAAGTCTGTTTTAAATTTTTTATATCTTATCACCAAAAACATTTTTAGAAATATTTAGATAAATTTTAATAATCCTTTATCTTCAAGTCAAGAGAGTCCAATCAGTCCATGTAACGTGTACATAAGCTTTGAAATAAAATAGGAAAAAAAAAAAAAAAAAGTAGACCCACTAATTTAGAAATAATTAGGGGTTGTAACTTGTAAGCAATGTTTAATAATTGACTATGTTGATTAGATATTTAAAATAAAAAAATAAAAAAAAAATACACACGTTGCAACTTGCAAGTAATGTTTAATTGAGAGTATTGATTAGCTATTTGGTGTTAAATTTTAAAATAAACGCAAATGATATAGTAAATGAGTGATCATCACCATTCAAATCATGGGGTGGTGTGGTGAATTATATGGTAAGGACAAAATTACTTGCCACATCATTTGGGTTGGTCTTTGGGCTAAATTTTTGGATCGACTAGGGGTTGTTTGTTTTTTTTGTTTGAATACTGAATAGTCCTGAATTTTACCGAAAACTAAATAGTGACTGAAACCTGAATCTCAATCTAAATGACTTGTTTGTTTTTTATTTTTATTACCTCTAAATAGAATATCAACTTGCTTATTTTTAAATATAAAATGGTTTAAAAACAAGTAATTTGACATTTATACCTTTGTTATTATTAATTGTTATGTATTTTCATTTTATATATACAAACAACTAAATAAAAATAATTTAACAAATCTTAAACCATTTTTATGTAATAATTGGAATATATTATTCATGATTAAAATATGATAAATAATTTTTTTTAAAGATAAATAATGATTTAGAAATGGTTTTGATTTAAAAAAATATATAGAATTAAAGGTTCAACGATGGTGTTAAAAGTTACAATGTGATTAATATTTTTATTTTTTTTTTTATGATGAAATTGGAAATATGTTATATTTGGTAGGATAATCTTGGAAGAAAATATATTAAATGTAATTCAGTGATTTGGAATTAAGTTAAAATTCAAGATTTCTTACTTTTTATTTTAAGTTGTTTTTTTGGTATTTTTAAGTTGTTTGATCACTTAAAAAAAACAAACTAAACAACTTACTAATTTCAATTCAGACCCATTAAATTTTAAGTTCAAAAAACAAACAACCCCTTAATATTAGTGAATAAATAAATAAATAATGTTAACCGTCCTAATTTTTTTTTTTCCAAATGATGCAGCAATATGAGGTGTCAACATTTTGTAAATCATGAGATTATATAGTAGTTAATGTGATGTTGACACCTCATGTGCCAGATCATTTAAGAAAAAAATTCGTAACATTTGGTATTACTAAAAAAAAAAAATGGCATTATTATCACCGGATTGATAGTTTTAAAGATTCTAAAACATTTATAACGAGATGGCATGTGAGTATGTGAATATACATATTTTGGCATTAAACCTCAAAAAATTTAATTAAATAAAGATTCTGATAGAAACCTACTCTAAAAAAAATAAAAATAAAAATAAAAATAAAAAAGATTCTGATAGAAACATTGCTTGCAGGTGGGACATATTTGAAAAGAATTCATGTCTCCACCAGACATATTAATCAATTAGTTACGACTTACGACAACTTATATAACTTAATTATTAATAAATAAACTACCACATTTTAAGGCAATCGCCAATCACATACTCTACAGAGGCAAAAATTCAGGAAACACCCGAACATGAATCGGAAAGCAATCTACACTAGACAGTGTAGATTGCGATTAATCGTAGACAGTGTCAAAGGGAAGGCGGTCCATAGGAACCATGACCCCTGCCCTTGGATTAATTGCCCTCTCGATAAAGAATTATAGCTCCACCCCTGATCGTAGGTAAATAAGATAACGAAATGTTACCGATTTACTATTTTAATTTGAAAGTGATAAATATTGTTTTTTTAAGAAGAAAAAAATAATAATCTTATGATACAATTATAACATAAACCAAACCCGTCAAGTTTCAGACAAGTTCTGGTAAACCAAGATAGTTGCTAGGTTCATGCGTGCAATGCATGCTCTGAAAACCCAAAATCTGACACCATCTCCACCACCGCCAGGCCCACTGGCCCACCACCTTTGCGGTTACTAACGACATTCTAAGATAGCCCTTTTTCACATGTGTGACCCACCTTAGATAAGTCCTATACATGAGTATGGTGAAAAGTCCAGTTGACTCTATTGCCGGACAGATTGTTAATTGTTTACCTATTGCAACTTTACAGTGTGCACATCTTTCGAGAAACTTATCTTAGTGGTGTTCGTCCACTCAAAACATGTCACGTGATGTAAATATATTTTAATTGTGGATAATCTTTATATCACAAGACATATCATAAGTGAACAAATAATGATAACACGATATAAAATGTTATTTTGCACATCATTTCTTAGCTCAAATAGTGTGTACTCCCATTTTTATATTATATGAAAAGATACTGTTCGATTAAGAAAATAGATATATCTCGAATTCTCGATTGTAGAGGTATCTCGACAGTCCCAATGAACTCATTCAAAATTCACTTGTGATCTTCATAATTACTTCAATAATGGATTAAATTAATTTTCCATTAATGAAACTTCGAGTGCAATTTTGCTCATCCACATTAATTAGAGGTAAGCATTACCCCCCACCTCAGGTGTTGCCACATGTCCCAAACTCTGTTGCCACATGTCCCAAACTTAGAGTTTGGGACATGTGGCAACACCTGAGGTGGAGGTAAGCTAAGTTTGGGACATGTGGCAACACCTGAGGTGGAGGTAATGCTTACCTCTAATTAAATGGGTGAGCAAAGTTGCACTTTGAAACTTCTGTCTCCAAAAAGGAGGAGCATCTTCTTTTAAGCTAAACATTATTAAATTACTTTGATAGGTATAATTAAAGTTGCTATCCATGGAAGAACCTAACAAAGCTTATCTTCATAATCAAGCGTCATCAAATAGATAATATTCTTTTCCATTATCAAAATCATAAGAGATAATAAATCTAGATTGGACGGTTGTGGAAGATTGGTTTACAAAAATTGAACGGCCCTTCATCATTGAAAATAACGTATGAAAGGGACAATTGTAAAAAAACATAATTCAAATTCATCAATTCCGTCATGCATAAGCAATTTTAATAATTAGTCAGTAATCGATTTAATTTGTCACATTATATATATATGGATTCACATATATGCTTAAAACGATTAGCTTGTGAAATGAATCAAATGATTAGACATAAATTTATAAAACCAAAGATTCAAGAAATCAACTTTACTATAAAGACAAGAAATCAACTTTTTTCAGGAAACTTATTATATTATTTTCCCTATAAATTGCACAATTTTAATCCCTCCAATATTGTGCACATCGACTCAAAGTAGCGTGCGCATCTCCTCTTTTATATTTGTAGTGGAGGTTCAAATATCACCATATGTAATTATTAGTATTTGTATAAAGTTATTTGGGATATATAAATGTGGGAGTAGATATCTCCCGATTATATATTCAAACCGTTCAATCTTGGTAGATTTCGAAAGATTCTTGATCTGTTGAATGTTACTTTTCAAAAAAAAAAAAAAAATCCAATCTTGATTCCACTTACAAACTTTTTTCCATGAATATATATATTTTTACCAAATCTCAAGAAAATTTGATGACGTTACATAAGATCATAAGATGATAAAAAATGATCATGGCAGTTTTGATTACAAGGATGATACAGTGGCTACACCAACTACACCATTTTCATGATATTGTCAGAGTGCTAGACTGGTACCACCTTTTTTTATTTTGACAAGACAGAACATCAAGCAGAACTAACCACAGAAACACCACCTTAATTATTTCTAAAACAAGGAAAGCAAATTAAAAATGCAGTCTAGCAAGTGGATTGAAAAAGCTGGTCGGAAGCTTGATATATTGGAAGAAAACAAAGACCTTTTTCAAGAGGCTACGTGGGGACTGGGTTCCTCCACATGTGATTAATTTTCAATATATATATATATGAAAAACGAAACAAACAAAATGATTGAACTAAGCACATTATTCAATTAATGCGTCCTTATCGTTTCTTCAATCCAACACCCAATACACCTCACAATCAGGGATTTAATGTTGTAATTGTTTATAGGGATAATTACTCTGATGGCCATCAATTTAGGTCTTCACTCAAAATGACCATTAGATATGAAATTAGTTTCAAAATGACTATTTTTAGTAAACACTGTTACACTAATAACCATTCCGTTATAACACCATTAAGTTTTTTTAAAACTACTTTAACGGTCATCAATTTGTTCACTTGGTATCAAAATGACCATTATAATAATTTTTTTCAGAATTACTCTAGTAGCTATTTATTTGGTCAATTGGTATCAAAATAGTTATTATAATTGTCTCACTTTTTCTAGAATTACTCTATTAGCCATCCATTTGCATAATTGTTATCAAAATGATCATTATATGTACATCTATATTCTATTGGAAAATAGAGTAAGCAATCATAGACAATAAAATTTTATTCAATAGAGAATATGAATTCTTCATTTGATTCAATATAATTTCAATATCATACACTTCAAATACCAAACTGCATAAGTATACCAAAATTCCCTACACTAATATACCAACTTACAGAACAAGTGTGAAAGTTGTACTTATAGAAATGTAGATAAGATGAGATATATATATATATATATAATTATATTCACTACCAAAAAAAAAAAAGTGATATATAGTGACAAAAATTTTTTGTCACTACAAGTAAAGAAATTGTCACAATTTTAATATTGTGACAAAAAAAAGTGTCACTAATAATTCGTCACTTTTGCCCTGTCACTAAAAGTATTTGTGATAGTTTTTCGGTACTTGTCATGAATCATAACTTTTAGTGACATATTATCACTCGACCTTAATTAGTGACAAAATAAAAACTGTGTCACTAAATTTATATAAAGTGACAATTAACTGTTTGAAGATTTTGTCAGTATACATCTTTTTGGTGACAATTTATTGTTTTAAAATTGTCTCATTATTCACAAACTTAGTGACAATTAACCATGTCAAAATTATGTCACTATACATAACCTTATCGATAATTAATTATTTAAATATTGTGTCGCTATACATAATCTTATCAATAATTAATTATTTAAATATTGTTACTATATACAACCTTATCGATAATTAATTATTTAAATAGTCACTATACACAGACCTAGTGACAATTAACCATATGAAAATTATGTTTGTTTTACACAAATTTAGTGACAATTAACAAGAAGATAACAAGTTACAAATTCAATCAAAGTTAATATAATGGTCCATTCAATTATTATTAACTACAAGAAAACTTAAATACAAAAAGTACAGTAAGGAATAGATAATAAGAACACAAGAAAGAAAAGAAAAAGAAAAAAAAAAGTGAAAAAAAATATATTACAAAATTGTTAGTGTACATACACCAATTTGCTACAAATTTTGAGATAAATGCATTACATCAATTATATCCAGATAACCATGATGAAGATTCTTCAAGTCTCAATACTAGAACACTTTCGTAAATGAAAAGATCGAAATAAACTTTTTGCCTAAATACAAACCGCAATAGATGAAAGTATATTATTAACACTTCAATAAGATATAATTTCTTTTTTTAATGCTACATCAAACAATTAGTTGTTCCATAAGAATCATTTAATCAAACAGTTAGTATGCACATCAACTGATAAATATCATGTATGGTGGAAATCTAAGAACAAACAACTATAAATCATAAAATAATAATTATGGGTTCTTGACAAAAAATAAAAACAAATTAAATTAAAATTAAGAATCATTCCTAAACACATATATATAATTTTATATATAACATACCTTGTTAAAAGAAACTTTCAATATATGAAACTCGAATTTGAGATTCCGACCCTGAAAAACAAGTATAAGAAAACAAACCCTAAAAATGAAACACAGTTTCAAACCTAAAAAGTGTTTTTAAGGAAAAGAGAAAAAAATTAAAAAAAAATTAAAATTAAGAAACATCCCTAAACATATATATATATATAATTCTACATAAAATATATATATATATATTATTCAAAGAAACTTTTTATTATATGAAACTTGAATTTGAAATTCCGACCCAGAAAAAAAAAGTAAAAGATAACAAACCCTAAAAAAAAAAAATTAAAAAAAAATCAAATCAATAGAAGCTTACTTTTTTCTATCAGGGCTTAATTTTCTCTACAATCCTGGTGACTTCTACAAATGAATCACAGTTTCAAACCTAAAAAGTGTGTTTAAGGAAAAGAGAAAATAAAGATAAAATCTAGATATGGCAGTGACAAAGGGAGAACCAAGATACATGTGAAGATGGAATAAGGAAAAAAATAACAACACCGAGATTGTGGCGTTTTTTTTTCTTCCAAATAAAATAAAATTTATTGATTCTGATGCCTTTTAAAAACCTAATTATTTATAAAATAAAATCTTTCCTTTTTTATAGGGTAATTTTGTGACTAATTATATTATTTGTCACAAATTATCAAGTTTTTTTTTAACTAATTGTAACAATTATTTTTTAAAAGTCTAAATTGAACAAAACATAATGACAAATAATATAATTTGTCACAAAATAATACCTACTGTGATACATTTGAAATTTGTCACACAAAAATGTGTTACTGGTCACTTTTTTTTTTTTTTTTTTGTAGTGATTATATTCGAAATAGTGATAAGGATTGTATTTTCCATCTTAATATCTTATAAATTTTTAGTTGTAAATGCATATTGAAGTTTTTAGATTTGAATGACTAAATTTTAGTGTTTTGGTGCTTGAAATATGAGATTAGACAAACAAATTTTCTAGAACGTCCAAACTAAGAATAATATATTCATACGTATATTCTTATCACATTATTTGGATATATTTAGGATAACAATTTGATATATAATATTCAATTTTAATTGACTTACAATAAGGTGAACATCTTAAAACTGTATCATCTTTATGTCCATTTGATCAAATATATAGAATCTAGTCGTGTACGTATCTTATCATGTATTGTATGCTGTATTTTCCAATAATCATCGATATTTATAATAGGTAGTCGAGGAACGATGATGAATATATTCATAGATACATATATAAATGATGTGACATGTACTTGTTCAATCAAACCTCTTGAAGAGACATATAAAAAGAGCAAATTGATGGCCATTTGATGCGTATAAAAAGAGGTTTATTTTTAAAAGTTTAATTCTGAAAAAAAAAATATAATGACCATTTTGATACTAAGTGAACAAATTGATGGATACCAGAGTAGTTCTAGAAAGATCGCTTAACGGTGTTATAACGGAATGGTCATTAGTGTAAAAGTGTTCGTTAAAAATAACCATTTTAAAACCAATTTCTTATCTAATGACCATTTTGATAATGGCGACTCAAATTGATGGCCACGGGATAATCATCCTTTATTTGTATAATCCTACTTTAGTGGTCCTTATTATAATAATTAATTTAAAGACATTTGAAGGTGATTCCCATTTTCATTCAAAAATGGCTGCTTAACTAACTTATGATTAACTATATAGTAAGATGCCCATTGGCTAGCTTGGATTAGGAAGAATCCTGCATTAGATAAATCAGTAATTGTCCACCACATAAGTTTTTATTTTTATTTTTTAAAGGCAAAAGTTTATTAAAAAGGCCAAGAAAGGCAAGGCACAAAGGCCACAGCAAACAACAAAGACAACAGCCAGCCAAGGCAAATACATCCTCTTGATCTTATCTTTATCACCTTTTATTGATGAAATATATATGGTCAAACAATTCATCAAATTAATTGGCATGGCTTATTAAGGGACCCCTACAACAACCCTTTAATTATGACAAATCTATTGATTCTAGCTAAGAGTTAGTATCATCTCTTGGTCTTACTTTTTCTTAACCTAATTTTTAAGAATAATTGAGTTTAATTAAACACTTACTTCTATAAGAGACGTACCAAATATATATATATATATATATATATTGACCATATAATGTCTTTCATGTTCTTATATTAAATTAGAAAAATGCTATAAAAACATGCCTAAAAGAGAATCTTAACTCCGATTTCAAAGTAGATATCGGTGCAATATATCACCTCATTTATCATCCAATAAATATTTTATATATATATTTTAGATGGATCATGATTCATGGGTGTGTCACGGGAGTGTTCCCGTGACGTTTCACATCAAATGACAAATAATTAAAGTTTAAAACTGTATAATAAAAAGACATGTCTTTGAGTCAATTTTCAACTTTTCCTCTCTACAATATACTCGAGATTTCAACCAAAATAAATTATTTTATATTTTATAGTTGAATTGGCCGACAAATGGCAGGATACTTACATGTAAGTGATTTCTCGTGAGGCATGGTTTCAATAGTTTATCAAAAACAAATTACACACATAATACATTTCAGAATTGGCCGACAAATGGAAGGATACTTACAAGTGATTTCTCGTGAGGCATGGTTTCAATAGTTTATCAAAAACACATTACACACATAATACATTTCTGAATTTTATATGAAAGTTTCCATTGAATATATATAATTTCGTCAATGTGACATCATTGCAATTGCAATACACCAAAAAAAGTAAAGTTTTTGGTGGACCAAGGAGGGAAATCGTGCATGGATATGTGGTTGTGGTTGTGGTCGTAGATGTGGTGGGTGAGAAAAATATATATATGAGATAGAAAAAGAAGGGATCACTGTTTACTGTTGGTGAAGAGTCAAAGCATACAAATTATGGCAATGCATGATAGACACCGACATATAAATATCAACGTGAAAGTGTAGTGATTGTGGTCTACAGTTGGCAAGGCAAATTGGGTTAGTGAAGACCCACGTAAATGGCTTAAATATAAGTTGCTTTTCGCATAAGTTAGCAACATATATAAAGATATAATCACATCACAATCTCCTTCATATCACGGTTTTGCTGCAGAGTACACGCACTTGTTATTAGTTGTTTCTGTTTTGTCTAATTCTGAACTATGAATCTCTCCATGATGTATAACAGCTGAACAACCTATATATCTTTGCTTTATGAGTTGGCGGCATTTGCCTGACTTCCACTCTTCAATCATTCTTCTAAAGAGTATGAATTTACGGACGAGATAAGGTTGGTTATGTGGTAAACCCATCACACATGCACCATATATAAGGTTGTGGGTTCAAGTCATCTTCCTAAAAAAAAAAAAAAAACCTCGATTTAATGTAATAGTGTAATGCTTAAAAAAAATAAAAAATAAATTTACGAGTAATAGTCTAGATCACTACAAAAAAAGTGACATATAGTGACCAAAATTATTTGTCACTACAAGTAAAGAAATTGTCACAATTTCATATTGTGACAAAAAAAAGTGTCACTAACAATTCGTCACTTTTGCTTCCGTCACTAAAAGTATTTATAACAGTTTTTTGGTACTTATCACGAATCATAACTTTTAGTGACATATTATCATTTGACCTTAATTAGTGATAAAATAAAAATTGTGTCACTAAATTTATATATAGTGACAATTAACTGTTTGAAGATTTTGTCACTATACATCTTCTTAGTGACAATTTATTGTTTTAAAATTGTATCATTATTCACAAACTTAGTGACAATTAACCATGTCAAAATCATGTCACTATACATAACCTTATCGATAATTAATTATTTAAATATTGTCACTATACACAACTTTATCGATAATTAATTATTTAAATAGTCACTATACACAAACCTAGTAACAATTAACCATATGAAAATTATGTTTGTTTTACACAAATTTAGTGACAATTAACAAGAAGATAACAAGTTACAAATTCAATCAAAGTTAATATAATGGTCCATTCAATTATTATTAACTACAAGAAAACTTAAATACAAAAAGTACGGTAAGGAATTGATAATAAGAACACAAGAAAGAAAAGAAAAAGAAAAAAAAAAGTGAAAAAAATATATTACAAAATTGTTAGTGTACATACACCAATTTGCTACAAATTTTGAGATAAATACATTACATCAATTATATCCGGATAACCATGATAAAGATTCTTCAAGTCTCAATACTAGAACACTTTCGTAAATGAAAAGATCGAAATAAACTTTTTGCCTAAATACAAATTGCAATAGATGAAAGTATATTATTAACACCTCAATAAGATATAATTTTTTTTTTCAATGCTACATCAAACAATTAGTTGTTCCATAAAAATCATTTAATCAAACAGTTAGTATGCACATCAACTGATAAATATCATGTATGATGGAAATCTAAGAACAAACAACTATAAATCATAAAATAATAATTATGGGTTCTTGACAAAAAATAAAAACAAATTAAATTAAAGTTAAGAATCATTCCTAAACACAAATATATAATTCTATATATAACATACCTTGCTAAAAGAAACTTTCAATATATGAAACTCGAATTTGAGATTCCGACCCTAAAAAACAAGTATAAAAAAACAAACCCTAAAAAAAATTAAATCAAGAGAAGCTTACCTTTTCTATTAAGACAAAATTTTCTCTACGGTCTTGGCGACTTCTAAAGATGAAACACAGTTTCAAACCTAAAAAGTGTTTTTAAGGAAAAGAGAAACTAAAGAGAAAAAAATTTAAAAAAAATTAAAATTAAGAAACATCCCTAAACATATATATATATAATTCTACATAAAAAAATATATCTTATTCAAAGAAACTTTTTTATTATATGAAACTCGAATTAACAAGTAAAAGATAACAAACCCTAAAAAAAAAAATCAAATCAATAGAAGCTTACCTTTTTCTATCAAGGCAGAATTTTCTCTACAATTCTGGTGACTTCTACAGATGAATCACAATTTCAAACCTAAAAAGTGTGTTTAAGGAAAAGAGAAAATAAAGAGAAAATCTTGATATGGCAGTGACAAAGGGAGAACTAAGATACATGTGAAGATGAAATAAGGAAAAAAATAACAACACCGCGATTGTGGTGTTTTTTTTCTTCTTCCAAATAAAATAAAATTTATTGATTCTGATGCCTTTTAAAAACCTAATTATTTATAAAATAAAATCTTTCCTTTTTTATAGGGTAATTTTGTGACTAATTATATTATTTGTCACAAATTATTATTTTTTAACTAATTGTGACAATTATTTTTTAAAAGTCTAAATTGAACAAAACATAATGACAAATAATATAATTTGTCACAAAATAATACCTACTGTGATACATTTGAAATTTGTCACACAAAAATGTGTCACTAGACATTCTAAGTTCTAACTCATGTTTCCTTTTGTATCCAAACCTGTGAAATGCCGATCTAATTGATATGACATTAGTCAAGGGAGTTTATAAATCAGCATTAATGTATATCCATTTAACCATTGACCGTTAACGGTTCATAAGTTGGAATACAAATTGAGATGTGAGATGAGATATCCAACATTACTCTAAATTTACATTCAAAAACAGTATTTGTGCGTTTGACTTCAACTCTTCAAGTGTTAATATGTAACGGTTGATCTCATCAAGTCGTGATATATATATATATATTTAAAAAAAATACTATTCATACTTCATGGATATTAACAAACACGTACATGTTTATATCATGGATTAGTTGGGACTTTGAAAAACCATTTTTTTTTTTGGGTAAAATTGGGTTGACTTAGAGGGAAAAAGCATCACAAGCGGTCATATGCTGAAAAATCCCTAGGCAGTATCCTTCCATATAATAATAAAAAGAATAAAATGAGAAGTAACGAAAATCAGAAAAGCACAAAAGCCAAGGGAAACAATCCCAACAAAAACAGTGACGCGCAGGCCACAAAAAACAAAAACAAAAAACATCAAGCAAAACGAAAGGATTCCCGACCTATGCAATCATTGCCAACCAACAAAGAGCAAAAAGATGGGGTGTTAGACCACCATGAATCGACCTCCAACCTCAAAGCATGCTTAGAAAGAGCGTCCGTAACTTGATTCCCCTCCCTAAAGATATGAGAAACCTGAAACCCCATTTTTGATATCTGATAGATATAGCATTGCCAAACTTGCCTAATCCGCCAAGGAGCCTATTCGAAGCGAGAGGAGAGCAGCTAAACCACATAAGAAGAATCACTCTCAAGCTAGAGCCGATGCCACCCATTATGCCAGGCAAAATTAATGGCCATCGAAGCTGCAAGAAGTTCCGCCTCAAATGCAAACACTTGACCAAGAGGAACAGCAAAACAACCCTTCACAAAAGCTCTACAATTACGGAAGACACCCCCAAAACCCCCAGCACCTGGAGAACTCAAGGCGGTACCATCAGTATTAACTTTGATCCAACCAGGAGTCGGAGGCGACCAAATCACACTCTTGATAACTGGGGCTCTAGCCGGACGACCACCGAGATCAAACCGACGAAGAATTAAAAGATCATCTACACAATTACGCATACACCTAATCTCTAACCGGTTAACGTCAGACACCGCACGCCAAACCAAAGACAAAGCAGATCTGAAATCCACAACCTTATTCTCAAAAATCCACTGGTTACGGGCAAACCACACACTTCAAACCACAGCATGAATAGCCGTAATCCATAGAACCCGCACCTGAGCACTAAACGAAATTGACATGGCCTGAGAGAAGAACGAACTCCACGAATCGGTAGAAATATGCCGTTGAAAAGCCGAAAAAACCGTCTCCCAAAGAGCAGCCGCTAGGGGGCACCGGAGGAAAAGATGATCAGACGACTCACTACTAGCCCCACAGACATTGCACCGGGAAGCTAAGTGAAACCCAGCCCTACACAAGCGATCCTCTGTGGGGAGCCGATTCAATAAAAGACCATCTTATACCAAACCATTATAATTGGCAAATTACAGTAATTATCATAGGGTTGTGTGCTTCAATTTTTTATCCGAATAAGAGAATGACACATATGCATATATTTTAATCGAATGGTTTCTTTCATGTTATTGTCTATTTAGTTTATCTTGTTAAAATGAATTCGAGACTATACTTAGATCTGATAAAGATGAGTTTAAAAATGTATTAATTAATCATTTTGGTATGATAGGACAAACTTCTTTTAATTTTGCTTTCCAAAAAGAGTATGATCAACTATATATATATATATATTCAAAAAATAATCAGTATAAAATTAAACAATACAAATAATTAAGATCTTTTAAATCAACTTGTATCAAAAACAAAAAAAAAAAAAACAAAAAAAAACGCTAAGGTTATAATGTATCAGATTTCAATACAAAAAAAAAAATCCATACTATTCATAGTACTCGGATTTTAGGCGACCACAAGGAGAAAATCACAAGAACTGAATTTAACTCACCTTTAGGCCTGGTTTGGGCCCAAAAATGATAAAGAGAATGGTCCTTGGGGACATTTAGAAGCCTTAAGGTACATGGACCCAGTTCTTGCGCCTTAAGCCTTAAGACACATTTTAACAAAATTGCATACATCTTGCGGCCTGACCCCAGAATCCGTTAAGACCCCCAAATTAAGAGAATTAGTTATGACTAGGCACGATTAGATTTTAGGATTTGGTTTCTCTACTGATCTGATCTTTTTCCTGACCTTTTTAAAGCATGTGATTGGTTATTGATAAAGTGGCATTATCACAACCAAGAATATGAACCTGAACCGATATGTAGAAAAAACAATTGGCTATAATATGGAACTCCAACTATTTAATAGGAAGTTACACAATTGGATAGCAGGCTTACAGTCATTCACAACAGCCACCACATTAACTGCATCTACTTCGGCCCAGCAACCCTTAAAACTTTTTGCTAACAAAAGCCCCTCACGGAGGGCTAACAAGTCATCATCAAACTTTATACTAATTGTTATCATGATCATCGATTACCTACATATATTTGGCCATGTATTTTCATGGGTCCCAGTATGTGTTAAATCAAAATATATATCAAATATGTTTTGGATGATTATGTGCCCTTTCAGATTTCGTTTAAACCTTCAAAAATTATTGAACAACTTGTATGACCAAAAAACTTTACATGCACTGTTGCTCAATGTAGTTTGATGGTAAAGAGCTCATTCAATCGGACAATGTCTCATGTTTAAATCGTTGCTCTATGCTGGACCTCTAGGCAACTGAGGTAGTTTGCTAAGGCCCCACCTAAAATTATGGCCTCATATTTTCTTTATCAATATATATATTTTAACAATTAATATCCAATATTTTTCTTTCTATTTATTATTCAAAAAATATCTTTTTAAATTTATAAATAAATTACTATTCACTCCTATTTTCAAGTAAAAGATTCCTATTTTCAAGTAAATCATGTTTAAGTGGACTTAAACACTCATTAACGTTTTCCTAAAAAAAAAAATTACACATTAATGTTATTCTTTTTCTTTAAAAATTTGAAAACTTTCGTTATTGGTAGGATTCAAGCCGTTGACCTAGGAGTCATTTGCCAAGCCCCAAACCCCAAACCCTAAACTCGTCCTTCTACTAAAAAATGTGGATCGATGTGCTTCACGGTGTGATCATGGCATGGACTAAAGCCTTAACATGGAAAAAGGCTGCTAAATGGTAACAACATTTACTTAATTCATCTTTATTATTTCATGATTTATTCATTCCAATCTAAAAGTTTTTTTTTAGAAGTGTTTTCTATAAAAGCGTTTTTTCGAATAAACCACTTTCTATAAAAACACTTTAAAACGTTTTCTCAATATTTCAAACTTTTGTTTATGTGATAGCAGAGTTGTTTAAATATATGGTTCATTTCAGGTGTGGACTATTCATGTTTTATTTTCATAAATACATGATTTATTCATTTTAATCTAAACGTTTATTTAGAAGTGCTTTCTATAAAAGCACTTTTAAAAAGTTTTCTCAAAAAGTATCTATTATTATCTCTTTATCTATATCATCTATAGGATTTCGAATTCTTCATTTATAATTCAAAAAGAACTTGAACGAAAGTATTTTTTAACAAAACAAGATTTCAAACTTTTGTTTAGAAGGAGATTGTTTAGTTGGTTAGATAGTTCATTTCAAGTGTGAACTATTCGTACTTTATTTCCGTAAAGACATGACATATCAATTGTTAGATTGTTCTAATGGTTCAAACAATTATTGTGGTGCTTAAATTGTAGAAAGAGGTTGATCAAACAATTACAGAGTCATCTAATTATCCAAAGGAACAAGAAAGAGTCTATCACGAGACAGTTAAGTGCTGATATTGTTCAGCTCCTTCAAAATGACCAACTTCAAAATGCTTTGGATAGGATATGTGTTTCCTCTTCCTTGTATTCTCAAACCATACATTCAAAAGCCAATATTAGAGATCGTTAGATTTACCAATCATTTTGGTAGATTAGCTAGAAAGAGTAGAGTAATATTTATTTGTTATTGAATTCGTAAAACGTTATTTCTTACCTTAGAGCTGTTAATTATACTTGTTTCTTTTTTCTGGGCACGAAAGGCACCTGACTATGGTTGGCTAACAACGAGGCATTCTCTCGATGTCTAAACTGTTTACTTATTATCAATTATAATTTCAAGTAATTAAAATTTACTAACGATGTAGGATAATAAACAAACCGCTAACTTTTCTTTATTTTGATGATTGCGTATGAAAGCTCAGGTCAGACAATAAAATGGTCTAAAATATTTTCTTCAATTCCAAATAATCAGCAAACGCTTAGTTTAGGCCTACCAATGGATCTTGCCATTGTTGATGCACAAACAAAGATACATCCAATGCTTGAATGTCGTAATGAAGGTCAGTAAAAAATGTAATAACCTTCTAGATAAGTTGTTGAAATAAATCTAACATTATAGTTACGTTATAGCAGTAGAAATTTAATTTCACTATATTTGATGTTTTTGTTAATCTCTTGCAGTAATGACTAAAGTCAATCTAGGAATTGACCGTCCTGTCATGTTTTTATTTGATGCTTTTTTTATTCTCATCTAATAGAAACATGACAGGACTGTCAATTCTTTTTGTTGGGATGCAAGTGGGGAGTATATTGCTTCCGTTACTACAGACAATGCACGGGTTTGGTCGATTGAAAGTAAAAAATGCATACATACCAAGACAATTGCTGAAAACTTACAATCATGGATATTTCATCTTATGTATCCTGAAATCGTTATCATCGCTGGTGACAAGGTAAAAGTTCTTTCTTAACATTTGTCATGACATTATGCATATATTGTAAATAAAGAATATATATTATGGTGGACATTTCTTTTTAAGTCAAAAAGGGAAATTCATTACATGTTTGTTCATCATTTAACACACAATAAAGTCACAAGCTAGACCACATCCCAGTTGTAAGGTATCGATATATAAAATGGTGCTTCACATGATTAGTTTTAGCACATGACGGGTTGATCTCTTCACTAGCAGCTTCATCAATGACAGTTGCTAGTCTTGATCAATACTTGAAGTTATGGAAAACATAGTAGGATGAATCCCAATAATGTTTTAAGTTCAATATGTGTCACTTCTCTTAAAAAAGAAATATATATATATTTGCAGAAAATTTTACAGTAGCAGAATTGATTGAGGTGAATTGTATAAATTTTTTGAATTGATTGAGGTGAATTGTATAGATTTTTTGGTTTGATTCAGTCTATGGTATATATTTGATATAAGAAAAATTAAACCAACTTTTAATAGAAGTAAAAGACCACACATGACTATGGTCGACTAACAACGAGGCATTCCCTTGATGTCTAAACTGTTTACTTATTATTAATTATAATTTCAAGTACTTAAAAATTACTAAACAATGTAGGTTAATCAACAAACCACTATATTTTCTTTATTTTGAAGATTGCACGTGAAAGCTCAAGTCAGACAATAAAATGGTCTAAAATATTTTCTTCAATTCCAAATAACTAAAATTTTACTCAACTATGCATAATAACCAGCAAACGCCCTGTCTACACCTACGGATCTTGCCATTGTTGATGCACAAACAAAGATGCATGCATCCAATGCTTGAACGTCGCAATGAAGGTCAGTAAAAAATGTAATAACCTTCTAGTTAAGTTATTGATATTAAGTTGACATTATAGTTACGTTATAGTAGTAGAGATTTAATTTCACTATATCTGATGCTTTTGTTAAGCTCTTGTAGTGATGATTGAAGTTAATCTGGGAATTGACCGTCCTGTCATGTTTCTATTAGATGCTTTTTTTATTCTCATCTAATAGAAACATGACAAGACTATCAATTCTTTTTGTTGGGATGCAAATGGGGAGTATATTGCTTCCGTTATTATAGACAATGCACGGGTTTGGTCGATTGAAAATAAAAAATGCATACATACCAGGACAATTGCTAAAATCTTACAATCATGCATATTTCATCTCATGTATCCTGAAATCGCTATCATCGCTGGTGACAAGGTAAAAGTTCTTTCATAACATTATACATATATTGTAAATAAAAAATAGATATTGTGGTGGATATTTCTTTTTAAGTCAAAGAGGAAATTCATTACATGTATGTTCATCATTTAACACACAATGAAGTCACAAGCTAGACCACGTCTCAGTTGTAAAGTACCGATATATAAAAGGGTGCTTCACATGGTCAGTTGTAGCACATGACAGGTTGATCTCTTCACTGGCAGCTTCAGCAATGACGGTTGCTAGTCATGATCAATACTTGAAGTTATGGAAAATATAGCAGAATGAATCCCAATAATGTCTTAATTTCAATATGTGTCACTTCTCTTAAAAAAGAAATATATATATATTTTGCAGAAAATTTTACAGTAGCAGAATTGTATAATTTTTTTGAATTGATTGAGGTGAATTGTATATATTTTTTGGTTTGATTCAGTCTATGGTATATATTTGATATAAGCGAAACTAAACCAACTTTTAATAGAAGTAAAAAGCCACACATGACTATGGTCGGCTAACAGCGAGGCATTCCCTTGATGTTTAAACTATTTACTTATTATCAATTATAATTTAATTTGTTATCTGATAACAACTTTAATTTGTTATAAACACATTGTGTTTGAATATTGTTAGTTGATAACAAAAACATATAAAATGTTTTTATTTAAAATTGTAGTTATTACTAAATCAGTTTTTATTTCATTTTAATGGCTGGTTTTAATTTGTTTTTTCAGTTTTAATTTTCTAATCCTATAAATAGAGGCTTTGCCTCATTCACAAAAACACAACATTTTGAAACAACAAAAGCTTTCTTTTATAATTTTAAAAGAACTTCTTGAGTGTTCCTTGTTAGTATTCTGAGCAATCTTTGAAAGAGTTTGAGCATTCCGGTTTTTCTTCGTGCAAAGAAGTTCTGAGACAGAGGTGACTCTGGGCTGTTTTATCTTGGGGATGACGTGGGAACTTTGGAACTGCTTGCACAATCAGGGTAGGGTCGCGAAACGTCTTAAAAAGAGCAACATTGTCCGCGACTCAGCCACTTTCTAGGTTTTTCTATTCTAATTATATAGTATACTATTTGAAATATTTTCCAGCAACAAAATTGTTTTTTTTTTATAAATAATTTCCAGCAACAAAATTTATTTTTGAAATACTTTCCAGCAACTATTTGAATTGAAGAATTTTACAGGAACATGTGCTGTGGTGATTCGGAGTACTAGTAGCCAGTAGGGTTTGCTGCTATATATACATATTTCATGAAAGTGGGTTGGCCAAATCCCAAAGAGAACATTTTTGCTCACCCTCCTTCAAGGGAGGTAACCATTACCCCCCTCTTAAATGGATGACATGTGTTCATAGAAGGTAAATTTTTAGACAATTTTACCCCCTCCATAGACACATGTCATGTGTTTGGGAGGGGGGTAATGCTTACCCCCCTTGAAAGGGGGGTAAGCAAAAATGGACTCAATCCGAAATAATGTAGAACCCCTCTAAATTAATATTTTTGGGACACATCATTGAATATTAATTTAGAAGGGTTATTAGTTTGAATGGTTTTATCTTGTAAAGTATTATTTTGGCTTAGAAAATGTGTGGAAATCGGTTTTCTTGTTTATGGAAAGTTCCTGGATTCCTTATTTAGGAAAAATTTGTTAATGAAATAAATTTCCTATTAATAAAAATTCCTTCTTTTTTATTTTTTTCAAATTCCTTCGTTTAGGAAAAATTTGTTAAGGAAAAATTTGTTAATCTCTTATAAATTAATAACCTCTTTATATTAATAAAAAATCTCCTATAAATTTCCTTAACAAATTTTTCCTAAACAAGGAATTTTAGAAAACATGGGAAACGTGAGATCGAGATTTGAAATAAAATATAAAAAAAAAATAGTAAACATTGACTTTCCTTGTCAAAAAAAAAAAAAAAAAATAGTAAACATTGAAATAATATATGTCATTAAAGTTTTTGTCATTAGGGTTTTGAAATAAGGAAAGTGAGGTTTTATTAATTTTACTTTGTATAATATTTTTTTAATAAAAATTGTATGTGTCTTTAAGTAATTTGATAAAGGAAAAAGAAAGAATACTAAATAATTTAAAAAGTAAGGTATAAATAGTTTAGTAGTGGCCAATAACACCACTTATTAGATATATATTTTGATTTAACACATACTGGGACCCATGAAAATACATGGCCAAATATATGTTGGTAATCGATGATCATGATAACAATTAGTATAAAGTTTGATGATGACTTGTTAGCCCTCCGTGAGAGGCTTTTGTTAGCAAAAAGTTTTGCTGGGCCGAAGTGGATGCAGTTAATGTGGTCGATGTAAAGGCCTTATTTGTTGATGTTCAGGTTTTCGAATACCGATTTACTCTTAGAAATGGGAATTCCTCATCGTTGGAAAAAAACAGTTTCCAATGTTTTCAAAACAATTTTGCCGAAAACAACACCTAACGTCACCTTAGAATCTTCAAGATACGGGGTTCATTGACTGTCACCCCAAATCATGGGCCTAAACTTTTAGGCCATAATATAGGCCCGAACCTAACACATTAGCTGTTAATTCTTAAAAGTGGATATATACCCGAGTCCCAAGGTATGGGCAAGGTGGGGTCTGGTGGCCCAACCGCTCAATAATTGGGCTTCCCTTTTGGACTGTATATATATATTTTTGAATGACTGTATTTATACCCCTTAAAAAATGTATATACATCATAAATTAATATCTTTTTGAAAATTCAATACAGAGCTTCTCCTTACAATCCACAAATTATCTATTTACACTTTAATTTAATTTTTTTTATTAATGACAATTTTAATCTAAATTAAAATTATTAAACAAGACAAAAAAAATTTAAAGACACTCCAAACTAATTAAATTATTAAAAAAAATAAAAAAATTTCTCTCTCCTAAATCATTAGATTAAATATTATGCATTGAACTTTCTCTCCTAAATCGGTTATTACCATATTAAACACTCTCTCCTAATTAATCTCTCTCCATTTTTCAAAAAAAAAAAAAAAAAACATATTTCCATACTTTCTGATCAATCTCTAATTAATAGTTAAAGAAAAAAAAAAAACTTATGAATATTTTAGTTTTTTACTAACACTAATAGATATATATTAAAAAGTCATTTAAAAAAAAAAAAAGAAGATATATATGAAAACTTGAATTATTTCAACTAAATTCGATTAAACTTAGAATTTCTAAGACTAATAAAAGAATTAAAGTTCTTTAGGCAATCACATATCTACAAGAGTAATAAAAAGTATTTTCATATTTACTTTTTTTAAAATTTTTTTATTTTTAGTATATACATACATATGGTTCCTACAAATCAAGCTTATTAGTGAGTTTTTTTTTTTTTTCTTAACTACTAGTCTTGCTTAAGAAAGAATGGAGATAGGAAATTAAAGATATGTATTGGAGGAGAGAGAGTTTAATATGGTAATTAAAAATTTATGAGAGAGTATTTAATATGTAATAATTAATCTAATGATTTAGGAGAGATAATTTTTTTTTTAATAATTTAATTCAAAAAGATATAAAAGATAATCTTGTAACAAAATGAAGTGTCTTTAGAATTTTTTAAAATTTAAAATTTTAAGAATGAAGTGTTTTTAAAAAAGAAGTGTAAAAAGAAAAAATTGGATTGTCAAAAGAAGCTCTCAATTTAATAATACATTAATACCTTTAAATAAAATTACTAAGATAGCCAATGACCCCTTGCAAAGATGGTTGGACCCTCCTTTGGAGCCCTCCACCATCACCACCAAGGTTCAAGTGTCAAGGCATGCATGGATATATACAAATTTTCTTTGGTCCTCCTAGTGTGGATGTTGTCCCACTTTTGTGTGGGTGTTCTCTCCCCGTTTGTGGTGGTCCTCCTAGTGTGGATGTTGTCCCACTTTTGTGTGGGTGTTCTCTCCCCGTTTGTGGGAGTGTCTGTCTGGGCTGTGCTCATTTCCAGTTGTTATATTCCAATAAAAATAAAAAATAAAAAATTACTAAAATAACTAAATAGTTAGTAAGTATAGTAGTACACCCACCAAAATACTTCAAAAAAACAAAAGTACACCCACCAACTATTATTAATCAATTTCCTATTTTAATAGTTCATAAAAAGAAAAAAAAAAAAAAAAAAGTGAATCAAAATCATGCACCCACACTAGTTGTATATTCTTAAGCAGTGAAACATGGTTTTCTAGAAATCCCAGTACTTGGAATTCTACTCCATGTTGATAAGAAGATTTTCTTTCAGTTGTATATATATTGGTGATTTGGAATGGTTGTTTCATACTTTCATGTTTGAGGTTGTGAAATCACTCAATTTTTTTTTTCTTTTTAATATATATTCTATTCAATCTTTTTGTTCTAATTAGTTTCTGCATTTTTATTTATTTATTATTATTTTATTTTATTTTTTATTTTTAGTTGTCTCTTTATTTTATTTTACTTTTAATTTCTTCCCATTTAAAACCTCTCCATTTATCTTATTTTTCTCTTAATTTTTAACTGCCTCAGTAAAAATTACTTTTCTTATGAGGAGAAGAAAATGGTTCTTCTAAAGAGTTTTTTTTTTTTTTTTTTGGTGGTTATTTTCGTTTCCATGTTCAGAGAAACTACCACGGCGATTCTTTGAATATTTGGAGCCCGTTGATTATTTTGTTTATAATTTTAGTTTCAAATTTTTTTTTCCAGTAATTAACTAATCTCACAAAGACAAAATGTACAAGCACACGCTAATTTTGGCATTAATTAAAGAAATGGTAGTTTTGGCATTAAGTGGGCTTTATATACAAACTAAAGATATTTTTTAATTTTTTATGGGTATGCTTACGAAAGGGGTGTACATTTTTAATTTTTTTATGGGTGTGCTTACGAAAGGGGTGTACATACAGTTTTTGAGGGTGCCAATATCGCCATTTTTTTTTTGAAAGAATTTATTTTTTAACTTGGACTTTCATTTTGCACTTAATCTAAGCAGTATCTTGTATTCTTGTACTAAAATGATTTTATTAATTAAAGTACTTTACATGATTTAAATCTGAAAAAAATGTCATCCTATTGAGATATTTGTATGATATGTTAATTTACATTTACAAGTACAAACATCCATCTTCCTGATTTTCGTCTAAATAAACTCCTAATGGGTTGAGATTGCACTTATTTAACGTTTTTCAGGGAATGTTTGTGCAATTATAATAAAACTTACCATTGCGCGTAAACACAAAATTGTGCTTGCGATTAATCCTATTTTTTAATATAAAAATGGTGGAGATTAGATATATACCTTTCATTTTTTATAACCTTTTCTTCGATTATTATTTACATAATAAATAACGTAATCCTCTTGTTCGAGAGGAGAAAAAGACGATTTTACCCATAGATGTTAAAATTGGCATTACATAGGGGAGGTTTTTGCAATTAGACCAAAAATCGGGGGATTTATGCAATTTCCCCTATTAATAAAAGGGTTAATTGCACTAACTACCCCTAGTTTATTAAATCTAACAAGATTTCAAAATGATGGCATAAATTAACACAAAACTCATTGTCATTAAGTCAATCCGTTAACTTTAATGGTTAACTAACCTTAGGGGTGAAACTGGAATTGTGGAATTAAAGGGGCAAAATGATAAAAACTTAAAAATCATGGTACTAAAATGTAAAATTCATATTTTTTTATAAAAAAATTATAATCTTTTAACTATATATATATATATATATATATATTTTCAGTGGGCTGGGGGGTCCATAGCCGGCCCCCCCTAGCCTCCATGGGGTTTCACCCCTGACTAACCTTGACCCTTAGAAAGCCAAATATACTCTTATCACATCATCCACAATATAAAATAATTTTTAATTAAAAATTGAAAAATCAAAATTAAAAAGAATAATAATAATCTACCGGCGATGGATCTCCACTGCTATAGGAAACAAAAGATTTTTGACGATCTCCTCCTATTAAAACAGAACATCGCTGATCTTCTCCAATTGGAGGAGATCGACTTTCTACAGTTAGCAGATGAGGCTCATCTGCGAACTAGTTATCTTGTTTTTTTGTTTTTTTTAAAAAATTAGATTTTTCACTTTTTAATTAAAAAATATTTTATTTTTTGGATGATGTGTTGGTGGTATATTTGGTTTTCTACGGGTCAATGTTAGTCAACTGTTAAAGTTAACGGATTGGTTCGATGACAAGAGGTGTTTATATTAATTTAGGATATTTTTTTAAAATCTTGCTAGATTCAATAAAATAAGGGTATGTTAGCGCAATTAACCCTTAATAAAATCAGTTCAGGAAATTTACAAAGGATGTCGATAAGGCAACCTTTTTAGACTCACAGTCACAGGCTCGGCTTCGGATAACAAAAACAAAGGATTAGAAGAAGAAGAAGAAGAAAACAGAAGCCAAAAGGAGTTGAAAAATGGCTTCAATTTCGTTAATAACATCACCACCATGGCTCCCCACCAAAACCAGTCAACATGTACGGATGATTCCTTCAGCTTCTCTCACTCTCCGCACCGGAAGAAGCTCTGTCTCCGTCAATGCGGCCACCGCCACCACCACAACTCATCCTGGCTTGCTTCACTGCTCTTTTCTCTCTTCTTCTTCTCTCTCTTTTGCTTCTTCCTTTTCAGGTAAATTAAAAATTTCCTATTTTTCCGCTAAATGTTGACATTTTGTAGGTTTAAATTTGGTGGGGTGAAATCAATTTTGGGGTTTTTAATCTTTTCTTGTTAATTTGTTTGATTTTTTCTTTATTTATTGCATTTGATTCAATTGGGGTTTCGTGGTTGAAATTTTGGTGCTTGAATTAGTTTTTTAGGTACTTATTTACACTTTGAAGGCAATTCTTGCTTTAGGAAGTAGAATCAATGCGATTTTCAATTTGGAGAGTGAAGAAGATACTCTGAAACTGCACCTTGTACTGTAATTTAGATTTTCTTACTATTATAATGAGTAATTCTTTTGTTTTTTGAGATAAATTTTTTAGGGCAAATGTTGATTCTGGTACCAGTAAACCAACTTCGAAAACGCTAATCAAACTGTGCCGTAGTGTTTGTGTAAATTGGTAGTGGAATAGGTGTTCTTGATATATTGGTACTTGGAAGAGTTTTGGAAATTCAAAGACCTTATCATTGTTGTAATGGCAATGTACTGACTACTGACATTGATTTCTTAAGTCATGTATAGATTATTGTTTGCTCTGTCCTTAAAAGCAAACAGAGCCTTGTGGTTGTTTGGAAATTATGAGAAAAATTAAATTTGAGTTCTTGCATAGCACTTCTGTCTCGATTCGTATTGTTATTATGTTTTGGTTCAATTTCCGTTTTTCTTGTTTGTCAGGTGCCTGGATATGTAAAATTCTGATGAATCACATCTAGTTCTTTTTTTCTTAATGTTGAAATAGATATATGGATCTTGATTGAATAATTTTGACCTGAATTGTACCCCATTGATTGATTATCTGTCACCCTTCTCCAAAGCTTATTGGTAATTATGTGTTTGAGAGAAATCTTGAAATGAAATAAAATAAACTAATTGAGTTAAGCTTCGGAGCTTGTTCTGAACTGTATGAACCGTTTGCAGGTTTATCTTTGGGGTTGGATTTCAATTCTAAAATTGGAATAAGAAAGGAGAAAGGTCATCGTCTAGTGGTGAGGGCTGGGAAAGCTGCTCTTTGTCAAACCAAGAGGAGTAGGTCTCGAAAGTCCCTGGCTCGAACCCATGGTTTCCGTCGACGGATGAGAACCACTTCCGGAAGAGCACTGTTGAAGCGTCGACGAGCCAAGGGACGGTGGGTACTTTGCCCAAAGTCCAACTCCAATAGCGGGAAGCGTAAATTGTAATCTTAATGTTATTCACTAGATGATGTATCTGAACTTGAACGGATGCTTCTTTTGATGTTTCATTTGAGAAGTTTTTTTGTTTATTGAAGTTCTCTTTGTTATTATCACTTGTAAGTAATTGAAGGGTTGAAGAGTCGTCCACTCTTCAATACAATTTATTGTGCATCTGGAAATGAAGGCATGGTTAAAATACCACAGGGACCTTTTGGAAAACCAGATTCTCTGATAATCCTCATGTAGCCACGCTCACCCCAACCTGAGCCCCATGAATTCTTGAGTATCCAAAACTTGGTACCATCTTCACTTACACCATACCCAACGATTACAACTGCATGGTTGATCGAATCTTTGCAATTTCCGTTGTAGATCCCAACTGTATATTGCCTGAAGTCACCATCTGTGTTAATGTAAACTGAGATGGGTTGTTGAGCTACAAAGACTTTTAATTGCATCTCATTAGCATTAGCTATCTTTATAAAGCCGATGATCTCGGCAGCTTTCTTGGCCGCCTTCGCCTGGTCACAGGGTCCTTTATGTTCCTGGTATTGGTAATTGGACTCGCTGGCGATACTGTTTTCTACAATGTAATCGTATGCAGATTCCATATTACCACCAGAACAGTCATTGCCCAGCTGGACGCAGTCAAGCCGGTGTTGCTCAGACAACTGTTGTAACTCGCCAGTCTTGATCTTAACAATCCCTTCTACTGCAGCTACTGCTGAAAATGCCCAGAAACATGCTACATATAGATATAATACAACTCAAGATAGGGAAATGTTGAATATTAAGTACTAATCAGGAATCTCAGTGAGAAAAGAAGAATTTAATTTCTGATTTGTGAATATAGTAAAAACCGTTTCCTGGATCATGCATACAAATCAGGAATTAAGTTAAATTCTTAGTTCTTACAACATCTTCCTCGGTTCTTAACATCGGTGACACCTCCTTGGTCCCTCCAATCAACGTTCTCAGGAACTTCGTTTGTCAGGTTTTGGTACTTGAATGATGTAATTGTTTTGGAAAACCTTGGGTTACTGATAGGCATCTTCGATCCAGTGTGAGAGGCTTGGAATTCTTCATCGGTTAAATCTGAAAAAGCATTGATGCCAAGCTTGTAAGTGTTGTTCCCTGCATTATTGAACCTTCTCTACGTATTCGTAGTTTTCCTTGAATATCTTAAAGCGTTTTTCTTTCTCTGCACTGTCAACATAAGTTCATCCGAACTGAGCCATCCATTTCTCATGTAACTCAACAATGGAAGCTTCCTGAAACATTGCACGAGACATGGCTTGAGAAGCCCAAGTCACCAGAATAATGAACATGGTAATGATAAAAGTTTTCTGATCAGATTTTGAAGCCATTGTTACACAAGTAGAATAAGATGGTTAGGCTGTAAAGAAGTGAAGGACACAACAGATCAGATTTCCTATTATTAGCATATTTGGATGTGTAGTAATGCATAACATAGCAAGCATTAAAACAACACCACACAAATTTAGTATATAGAATTTACTTTTCTGCAAGTGGTTAAAAAAATCACTCCTTTAGTATATGTTGATAATTTTGCATTTATATGGTAATAAAATCACTCAAATTTTTAATAGTAATAAATTTAGTATTAAAGGACAATAATGAGTTAATGACAAAACCACTTATGGTGCTTTTTTGAATGTGGACCTTGTTTATATAAGTTTAGAGATTGAGAGTGCTTTTATCAAAAAGGCTTTTCTTAATCTGCTTCTATAAAAATAATAAAAACAAGTGTTACAAAGCATATTTAGTCCAAAATTGCTCTATATATGAAGATTGCTTCTTGCCACATTTTAACAAAATTGCATACGTCTTGTCGCTATACTCCAAAATCTGTGAAGACCCCAAAATTATAATGATTATTTATTTGGGAGGCACGATAAGATTTTAGCTCTTCGTAATATATACCGAATAATACTCACTTTTATCGGTATAAGAAAGTAACTATGACCATCAAATTTATTTCTATAATTTGGAGTTCAATTACATGCTATGCAGCAATATTGGCATTATCACAGCCAAGAACATAAACAGAAATACAGAGAAAATAATTGGTTATAAGATGGAACTCCAACCATCTAATACAAAATTACACAATCGGATAGGAAGGGTCTGCTGCGAGTTGACAGTGACCTTGGGGACCGCTAGATTCTCTTAGAATCCTCATGTAGCCATTCTCACCCCAACTTGTACCCCATGAATTCTTGATTAACCAGTACTTGGTACCCTCTTCAGTTTGACCATACCCCACTAGAGTGACGGCGTGGTTCAGCCGATCGCCACAATTTCCATTAAAGATCTCTCCTCCATAACTCTTAAATTCTTCCCCAACACTAATGCCAATCGAGACAGGTTGCCGGTGTACGGCAATTTTCAATTGTTGCTCATTGTTGGAAGTTACATCTTCATAACCAGTGATTTGGGCAGCTGTATTGGTTGCCTCCTGTTGGTCACAAGTTCCATCACTTTCCTGATACGGGTAACTAGACTCGGCTGCGACACCTCTGTTTTCAATAATGTATTTGAAGGCAGTATCCATACTACCACCACTACAGCCAGAATTACTTATGTCGCAATCAACTAATTGTTGTTCAGACAAATTAAGCAATTGACCATTCTTGATCTTTAAAGCACTTTCTATTGCCGCCAGAGCTGAAAATGCCCAGCAACATCCTACATAGAAATTGATCAATAGAGAAACAAAGTTAGAGAAAACTAAAGTTAAAATTTCATGAAGTACTCAAGTACATAAGGTGATATAGGGTCCTTCTCTGGTCAGATCAGTCCTGAATTTTTATTTTGAGGACCGACTTGACTAGATAATTATTAATATGTATATACACATTCTTACCACATGATCCTTGGTACTTAATATCGGTGACAGCTCCTTGGTTCCTCCAGTCAAAACTTTCTGGAACTTCGTCATCAGTCAGGTTTTGGTTGCTGTAGGGTGTTGTTGTTTTGGACACTCTTGGGTTGGGAGACATCTTGAATCCTGTATGAGAGGCCAGGAATTCTTCGGTTGTTAAGTCTGAAAAGGCATTGATACTTAGCTTGTAAGTATTGTTTCCTGCATTATTGAACTTTTCCACGTATTTGTAATTTTTTTTGAATATCTGAAAGCGCATATCTTTCTCTGCGCTATCCAGATAATTGCGTCCATGACGAGACATCCACTCCTCATGTTTCTGAGAAATGGAAGCTACATCCAACAAGCGGGACACGGCCTGATCAGAAGCCAAAGTCACCAGAATCATCAACAGAGGAATGACAAAAGCTTTTTTCTGTGTTGATGCCATTGCTTACAAGTGGAAAATCAGAAGAAGGTTCTCAGCAATGAAGCTATGAAGAAGTGAAGCACACAAGGTAGCTATATATAGAAGATGGATTTGTTCCTTATTTGATTTCCTGCCGTGCCCCACAAGTCTAAATGTTGTGCAATGTTTATCTCCGAGATTGTAGGAGAGAGATTGCTAGCTAGCTTTTGTATTCTTCTTGCATTCACCATATGAATTCGAAGAACTTTCAGTGAAGTTAATTGCTATTTAGTGAAGTCAATTTGGAATTTGTTTGCAACTTCTTGGAAATATGTGGCGATCAACTTACTTTTTGTTTGTAAAATGAAATTGACTTCATTTAGAAAGACCTCGGTAACTTGCCCTTCTTTATCTACGAAATAATCTGATTGGTCATGCAATGCAAGAGTTAGTAGTACAAACTGATAAAAGTATCAACTACTCAATTTCTGTTTCTAATAATTAACTTAATCAAACGCCAATCACGATAAGTCATCAACTACTCAATTTCTGTTTCTCTTCGACAATTGCTGACTTGATTTGTGCTTTCAGTTGAAATCCGTTTGGATCGTATGGGAATACGATCCAAATTTCAACATTTCAACACTTCAACACTATGTGCAAGTTAGTTCAACATATTCGATCTTTTCGATTGTAACTTTGCACCTTAACAGTGCAAATGCTTGATTTAGTTTACATTTTGAACATTTTTTTTTTTTTGGAAGTACTACAACTATTGCAATAGGACTATCGGAAACTCTCAAGTTAAGACAATACATGTACGATCTGAATATCTACTCCCAACAAACCAAGAGAAAACTCTCCACATATACTTGTTGAATGTATATATTGGACTCGAACTTCTCATCACCAATGTGGAAGGGAGGTTCGTTTATAGACCGAACAAAATATGAGGATTGTTTTTCAAAAAGAATTAATTAGACCTCACGGTAGGTAAGTCAATAGTTAGTCGTGATAATGATGAACGAAAAGCAGAGATAATTTAATTATTAAAGATGCAATATTATTATAATCATTTTAGTCCAAAATTCCAAATTAAATTGTCTTTAGATGAAAAAGAGCAAAGCATTGCTTGACTGACCTCATTAATTTTCAACTTAACTGAAACACGTTGTAGTTCTGTCTTCGAATTCATATCAGTCCATGCATGAAGAATACAAGCTAGCTAGCTATTAATTAATAATCTCCTATAATCACGGTGATAAAACTTTAAACATGTACCCATTAGACTCAAGTTGAATTTTCTGAGCCTCCGACGCCCAAATTAGGAGACAAACAATGGAGAAATTATTCCAGAGAGTAACGAGAGTTTTTATGCAAAGAAGAACATGTATGATTTTGAGCTAATTATATTTATAGAGGACCTGTGGGTGACTGGCTGTTCAAGATTTTTTTTAATGAGTATCGTGAAAGAGTGTAAGTACAACATTAAAGAATTTTCTAAATAATTATAATCCAATAAACATGTAATATGTCAGTTGGATTCCTAATTTATAAATAAATTTCTTGATGAATTGATGATGATGATATTTCTTTAGTCATGTATGGATTTAATATCTACTCCCAATAAATTGAGAGAAAACTCCCTGCATATGCTTGTTGAATATATATGTTGGACTCGAAAACTCCCTGCATATGCTTGTTGAATGTATATGTTGGACTCGAACCCCTCACCATCAATGTGAAAGGGAGGCAAGGCTGTCTCCAGACATTTCGGTGCCCTATCTATTTCATGATATTAACAAAAATCAGGGCCCCATATACCAAATACATTGTAATTCTTCACCTTCAATAAATAATTCTTCATTTACTAAATACAACGTAATCCACATAAATTAAAACAAAAAATATTTATCGTATCTAAAAACATAAAAACAAACACATTATTTAAATTTCTATTCTTCTTGCCTTTTGATGAGCAAATTTACTAATTACATTACTACCATCAAGATTCGTTAACACTTTTTTTTTCGATAGATAACATAGCCAATCCACTCAACCCTTGTATGTGAAGACTCTTTTAACAATCATGTTAACAAGAATTATTTAATCCTAGAGAATTTCAATATATAACTATTGAATTATTCAAGGAAACTTTTGTAAAAAAGAATATGTCTTCAATAGTTCAATATAATCTTTATTTATTTTCATCAATTCACAGGTGGGGATTATTGACTTTGGAATGAAGAATCTTACCAAAGTAATTATGGGCATAGGAAAAAAAAAAGAAAAGAAATTACAGCAAAAATGATGATTGAAATGGTCCTCTTAGAAAGCAAGAATGGAGAACCACATTTTGGGCCTTTGTTAAATTTAAATAAATTGGACCTTTTTAAAATTCAGTTAAGCTTTTTTAAATTAGAATTCAGTTGGACATTTTTAAGATTTAAATAAATTGGGCCTTTTTAAAATTCAGTTAAGTTTTTTTAAATTAGAATTCACTTGGACCTTTTTTAAATTCAAATAAATTGGGCCTTTTTTTAAATTCAGTTAAGCTTTTTAAAATTAAAATTCAGTTGGGCCTTTTTTAAATTTAAATAAATTGGATGTCTTAGATTGGACCCTTTTTTAAATTTAATTAAATTGGATATTGGAGCCCCTGATTTTACAAAAGATGAAGAGGTAAATTGGAACAATTAGGGGCCCCAGCGAACTGCTGGGTTTGCTGGCCTTATGGGCCGGCCCTGAAGGGAGGTGTAATACCACAGTACCACTTGTGCTAAGAGGTGCACTACGATCCAAATGGAAGGCCAGCCCTGAAGGGAGGTGTACTACCACAGTACCACTTGTGCTAAGAGGTGCACTACAATCCAAATGGAGCACCAGCTATGTACGTATGTTCCTTGAATCATGTATCATGTATGTTCTATATAAGATGCCCTGTATTTTGTATATAACTTAACATATGCCATATCAATGAAACAGAGCATGGCTTTCCATTCCATTTATCCTGAAGAAATTTGCACACAGCACAATAAAAATTTGCTGTGCTGTATTTGCCAGAGGTAGTAGAAAAGGATTTGTATTTGTACGTAAAGGCATAGCTAGCTGTCCGTCTACACAATCTATACAAAAACAAATCAAATCCAAAGTCTTAGCTTTAAATCAAATCCATAATGATTATCTTAGCTTTAAATTAAAATGATAAAACAATAAAATTCTTAATAATAAAATCTTAAATAAATATATTATAAAAAATAATTATGAAAAATAATCATATAAAGCTAAGATAATCATTTTAGCTAAATAAATATCCATTATGAAAAAAAATACAAAATAAGAAAAAATTAGTGGATTTTATTATTATTATTTATTTAAGATTTTTTTTTGTAATCTATTTATGTAAGATTTTATTATTGAGAATTTTATTGTTTTTCATTTTAATTTAAAGCTAAGATAATTATTTTAACCAAATTAAATAGTAATAAGAGCAAAAGTTTACTTTCACAAGTTTTAAAATAGTTGACTTTCAAATATTTAGTTAAATGGACTAAAGTGATGGGTTTTGCAAAAATTAAGGACTATAATGATAAATATGAAAAGACTATAAAGATGACAAATTGCCAAAAAAGTAGGACTTATGTGAAATTTTGTCCAATTAAAACAATATATTTTTAAATATATATATATATACAGAAATTCTATTATCAGTTCGAACTAACAAAAGTTATATCAGTTCCTTGCACGTGGGCCACTGGATTTAAATACTTTGACTTGGCTGTATGCACTTGTCAGTCAAAGTATTTAAATCCAGTGGCTCACATACAAGGAACTGATATAACTTTTGTTAGTTCGAACTGATAATAGAAAGACTGTATATATATATATATATATATATATATATATATATATATATATATATATATATATATATATATGAAAACCTAATTTATAATTCATTCAAAACATATTCAGAATCCCAAATAAAACATGTCACATAAGTTATAACATATTACAATATTCAAATAAGACATATGTCATAATATATTGCAAAATCCAAATAAAACATATGTCTTATAAGTCATAACATATTAAATAATTCAAATAAAACATAAAAAAAAAACTCATAAAATATATTCTTTCAGTCGAAGCATTTTTGGTTTTGAAGTTGTTTCTTCTTCTTCCTCTTTCTGTCGATACTCTAAGATACGTATCGGATACGGATCATGGAGTATCTGAGGAGTATCTAAACTTGATACGAGTTACCTCCACCATATGGATTATCCATGTTTCCTAATATGTAACTTGTTGGAAAATTTTCAAATAAATTGAATTGGAAAGGAAAGGACACAACTTTCCAAAGGTTGTTGTGGAAAAGTCATAATTTTAGCAAATGGTGTATAGGTGTCTTATTAAGTGAAAAGACACAACTTTATTCTTAAAGGTTGAATCATTTCATGAATGGGTGCAAATCAACAAAGGTTGCATTGTTACATGAATGGGTGTAAACCACTCTATAAAATGCCCATTCTTACATCATTTGAGTAAGACTAGAATTTGGTTAACATGGAGAGTTTAGCTAGTGATCTCTTCTCTCCATTTTCTCACCTTAAAATAATCACATGTTGTCACATTGTTTTCATGCATTAAATCATCGATATTTTGTATCTTGGCAAGTCTGCAAATGCAAATGTGTTCATGACCTTACGGTCTAATATCGTTAACGTATAACGATGTTAGACACCAATGCTTCATTGTATATTGGAGGCATATTTGCATGACCCGGTGAACACCGGATTGGTGGGGGAAAATAGTGTCTTAAGGAAAGCGTCATTAATAACGTGCCTTGAAGCACACAATTTATATTTTTATAGGAATATTATGTTCGATGCAATTTATAGTTCGAAACAGTTTTCGGTTCAATTCAATAACTCTCAAGTAAGTTACACATTATTCTGAATTTTCTCTAACATAACTATCCAACTTCATTTTCTAAACAAAAATCCAAATCAAGAAAAATCCAACCTTCCATTCTACCACTGATTTCCAAGTGTTCCAACGAAATCCAAATTGACTGATCGCATTAATTTGCAATTTAACTGAAACAATTGTAGTCCTGTCTTCGAATTCATATTAGTCCACGCATGAAGAATACAAGCTAGCTAGGTAGCAATTTATCTCCTATATATAATCACGGTGATAAAACATTAAACACCCATTAGACTCATTCAAGCATGTACGAACATAAATCGAAGAAGAAAAAGAATCCAAGATCCAAACACCACCATCACCAAAAAATAAGAAAAAAAGCCAAAACCAAACCCAAATACGAATATTCAAAATCCAAATCCAAACCCAAATTTCTTTCAAAAAATAAAAATAAAAGTCCATACCCAAATCCAAACCCACTCACTCACATGACCATCTGCAGCATCGATCTTTTCTCAACAGAGGAGATCGGTGCCTGATTTCGTTGGGGAATGTGAGAGAGAAGAGGGAATGGGAGAGAGCCAAAAAGGGAGAAGATGAAGCAGTCGGGATCTCGTCGACTCCAAGATTGAGCGCCGATGAGGAGATTGTCATTCTTAGATGTGTTGATTGGTGGATTTTGGTGAGTTAGGGTGGTGGCTAGGGTTTGGTGTTTGAGTGGTGGTAGCTCGGGTTTGGGTGTTGGATGATGGTGGAGAAGGGTTTTGGTTTTTGACTTATAGGTTAGGTTTTGGAGATCTTATTTATTTATTTATTTATTTTTCTAGTAGAGTGACCACTCCTAAATGAGCACCCGCAATAGTACGGAGCCGTAGGAGTAGTACAATGATGAATAGAATTCGTCCCACAAGGATTGATGTATTGAATACCACAATTGATTGATTAACTACTATTTAGAGAAGCAATATTTAAATGATGGAATTGCACTACTCAAATTCAACTAAATTAAACATATAGCTAAAATGCAATAATTTAAACTAGGCAAGCAAGCAAACAAACTAAAGCAAGTCGAACACAGGCAAGTGATTGTATCTCTTATGGGAAATTAGGCTAAGAACTTGAATCCACCTATCCAATTCTCATTAATTTTAGGCACATCATTGAAGTAAAGTATGCAAGTATATGTGTAGATTCGTGCTACCCTCAATTAGCCTCTAACCTCTCTCAAGTGATAAAAACAATATTTATATGCACCAACAACCTATTTCTCAATGGTTATCCAAACTACATATAAATTCATTAAGTTTCATGGCACACAAATGAATCCTAGAGGCTAACATCACATATCTCTATCTTACCAACCTCTATCACTCATTTCATCGAGCACGTTGTGTGCATCTCCTCTCGGTACTTCACACAACAACCAAACAATTACTAAATGCTAGCTAGACATTCAATAATGATTAAGAACATGAAATGAGCATACACAACACAAGCAATAATGATAAAGTGATGGCCTTGATTAATAATTCATGGGAAAGGCTTCATCTTGGCCTTAGCCAAGGAAGTTTAGTTCATAGTATAATAAATGGCTACAAAATATGAGTAATAAGTACAAGCCATAATCAAAGAAGAATAAATGTAAAGAGAGAAAGGATTAGAGTAAACTAATGTGAAGAACTCCTTCTCTATTGCTTAGCTGTGCTAGACTTCTTCTCTCCTTGACTTCTCTTGCTCCAAGATGTGGTTTTTATGGTGGGTTTTGGTGAGGAAATGAAGTGGTGAGGTGAGAAATGAGTTTGGGTGATGATTTGATGAAGGATGTGGGTGATTTAGTGAAGGATTTTGGTGAAAGAAGTGTTCTTGGATGTTTGGAAGTGAAGTGGAGGTGTTTGGGAGCTTAAGGGTCGTGCAAGAGGTGAGGCAAAAGAGGCTGAAGGGAGGTATTTATAGTGTATGAAATTAGGGCACGAAAACCTAGGCCAATTTCTGATGTGGCAGTATGGGCGCTGTACGTAGAGCGCTTCTGTACCGCGCCTGTACAGCGCCACTTTTCTAATCTCGCAAATCCTGTTTTGGGCGCTGTACGTAGGGCACTTTGTACATCGCCCCTTCTCTATTTTGGCTTCTTCAGGCTTGGGCGCTGTACGTAGAGCGCTTCTGTACAGCGCCCGTACAGCGCCCCTTTTCTGTCTTCACTTCTTCAGGCCTGGAAAATTCCTCAAACTTGATGCTTTTGCCTCCCATTCTTCATTTATCTAAAATAGAGCCCTTAGAAGACCCGAAACCTGCACAAGCTTCTTTAAACATTAAAAATACCGGTTTTACCCGGAAAACGAAGGCAATTGATAGGTAAAACGGGGCTACATCAAGTGTATAAATAGGCAGTATCATAGAGCTCCACCCCCTTTTCTTTTCCATTTTTTTTTTCGTTTTTTTAAATTGAGGGAAAAATATTCATTCAACGTTTTTTTATGACCGTTGACCTTTAAAAATCTGGTCAGAGAGATCAAACTGATGTGTTTTTAAAAACATAGGGACTAAGCCAATGAAAAATGGATAAACAGTTAAAAAACAGATAATTCAAAAAACCATAGGGACCGAAATGTTAATTCCCCTTTATATTTTAGTCCTATCAATTTCAAATTTTTGTTATTCCCCCAACTACAAATTTCCAGTTCCGTCCCTCCACAATATGTCATTAGAATCGTCTTGACGAGAAGAATAAAGTTACAAGGGATCGAACCTTTGTGACGCACAACCGTTTTCTCAAATCCAGTCATTGTAGCCTTTCTTTTTTACCTTTTTTTTTTTTTTTTTTTTTTTTTTTTTGAGTTTACTTAAGAAAGTTTTTAAGAATTTGTCAACAACTCAATTTGATATTTTTTGTGGTAAATTTTAAGATTTTTCCTTAAACATGGATCCAAAGTCTTATTGTTATGTTTGCTTATTATAAATAAAAGGGAAAATTGCACAAAGACTTGCGAGGTTATGTAATAATGCATTGGGCGGTAACTTTTGCTAAATGACATAAACCTCCCTTGATTTCCGTTGACCAATTGATTGGCTTGTGGGGGTAAAAATGTCTTTCTGAACGATAACAATTATTAAAAGAGAGTTTCTATTGACAATCCAATTTTTTCTTTTTGCACTTCTTTTCTAAAGACACTCCATTCTCAAAATTTAAATTTAAAAAAATTCTAAAGACACTCCCATTTATTACAAGATTATCCCTTTTATCTTTTGACACTTATATTCTAAAGACAATCCATTTTAAAAATAAAATTTCTAAAAACACTCTATTTTATTTTAATAAAAGTTAGTATGAACTATCGTAGTCTTTGGATTCATCCGAGAAGTATTCTTTTTTGAATTAAATTATTTATAAAAAAAGATTATCTTTCCTAAACTATTATATTAAATATTACATATTTTCTCTCTCCTAAATTTTTAATTACCATATTAAACTCTATCCTCCAATACAAATCTCTAATTTCCTATCTCCATTATTTCTCAAACAAGACTAAACATTAAGGAAAAAAAAAAAAAACTTACAAATAAGCTTGATTTTTAGGAACCGTATATATGTATATATTAAAAAAAAAAAAAAAAAAAGAACTCAAAAAACAAGTACCCTGTTTTTCAAAAAAAAAAAAAAATCGAAATATGAAAATGCTTTTTGTTACTTTTGTAGGTATGTGATTGCCTAGAGAACTTTAATTTTTTCATTAGTCGTAGAAATTCTGAGTTTAATCTCTAGTTGCAACAAATTAAGTTTTCATATATCTATTTTATTTTTTAAACAAGGTATTTGTATTGACTTTTTAATACCAAAATATTCAGAAGATTTTTTTTTTCTTTAACTGTTAATTACAGATTGATTGGGAAACTATATATGGAGATAGGAATTTTTTTTTAAATGGTGAGAGAGAGAGAGAGAGAGAGAGAGAGAGAGAGAGAGAGAGAGAGAGAGAGTAATTAGGAGAGAGTGTTTAATATGGTAATAACAAATTTAGTATTTAATCTAATGATTTAGGAGAGAGAATTTCTTTTTTTTATTAATTTAATTAGTTTGGAGTGTCTTTAGAATTTTTTTGTCTTGTTTAGTAATTTTAATTCAGGTTAAAATTGTCATTAATAAAAAAATTTAAATCGGAGTGTAAATAGATAATTTATGGATTGTCGTTAATAAAGTATGACACAAGCCCAAATATTTTTATAACTACAGATCAATCCAAATAAAAATGATGAAACAGACCCAAAAGTCTTAAAAATTAAGCCCCCGTCCTGCAGGCTGTTTTCAGCTGTTTTTGTTTTTATTTTCCAAAAATGATTTCGAATTCGTGTCCTGTAAACCGTTTTTCATTTTATTTTCAGAAATCAAAAACAAAAACAAAAACAAAGCCAAGTGTTAAAAGTGGAAATTTTGAAATACAAAAAAAAACTGCTTTCGTTTTTGTTTTTGTTTTTGGTTTTGTTTTCCAAATGTTGTGGGTCCCATATCATTAATATATATTTTATTTTAATAATTTTTTTTTTTTTTACTGACTTCTTCTTCCTTCTTCTTCTTCCTCCTTCTTCTCCCTTCTTTTTCCCGCCGAGATGTTCTTCTTCTTCTTCTTCTTCCTCTTCCCGCCGAGATGCAGACCAGATCGGTCTTCTTCTTCTTCTTCTTCCTCTTCCCGCCGAGATGCAGACCAGATCGGTCTTCTTCTTCTTCTTCTTCCTCTTCCTCTTCCTCTTCCTCTTCCTCTTCCTTTTCCTCTTCCTCTTCTTCCTCTTCACGCCGAGATGCAGACTAGATCGGTCTTCTTCTTCTTCTTCTTCTTCTTCCTTCCGCCGCCGATCTGGGTCGATCGGTCTTCTTCTTCTTCTTCCTTCCGCCGCCGATCTGGGTCGATCGTTCTTCTTCTTCTTCTTCTTCTTCTTCTTCATCTTCCTTCCGCCACCGATCTGGGTTGATCGATCTTCTTCTTCTTCCTCTCTGGGTCCGCCGCCGATCTGGGTCTCGGTCTTCTTCTTCTTCATGCCTCTTCAACTGTTAAATCTGGTAACCCTAAATTAAATTAAAAAATGTTTTTTTATTAATTAATTTGTAATTGTTATAATATTAAACAAAAATTAAAAATTGATATTTCAATTTTCGAAAGTTTTCGATTTTCCTACCAGACGCGTTTTTTCCGTTTTTATTTTCAAAATACGGATTCCAGTAAATGCTACCAGACGCGTATTCAGAATTCAAAAATGAAATCAAAAACACTGTTTTCATTTTCATTTTTCTTTTCGAAAAACAAAAACAAAAAACAGCTTGCAGGACGGGCCCTAATTATCCACAAAACGAAAGAGAAGAACCTTCAATTTCTTCAATCTAGAAAAAAAAAAAAAATCTTCAATCTGGATAAAAAGATTTTTCACTTTGGAAAAAAAAAAACAAAATCTATCTTCAGTCAAATTTCACAACTCAATTCCACACAAAATAAAAAAGAAACAAAAAAAAAAAAAATGCAATCTGAAAAAAAAAAAATCAATCTTCAAACAAATTACACAAATCAATTCCACACAAAAAAAAAATATACTGCATACTTCTTGATGGCTTGACCCCAGAAACCGTCAAGATCTCAAAATTATAAGGATTTGTTATCTGAGAGACACGGTAAGATTTCAGCTCTTTATAATATATATTGAATAGTAGTTTTATCAATATGAGAAAGTAACCATATAATGACCATCCAATTTATTTCTATATTTTGGAGTTCAAGTACATGCTATGGTAAGACAATATGAGGTTGCCCCAGTGGTATGTCTCTCACATTTATACCAAGAGGTTGTGGGTTTGAGTCTCCCTCACCCTAAACCCCAAATTATTATAATATTTAAAATAAATAAAAAGTACAAGCTATGGTGCAATATTGGCATTATCACAGCCAAGAATATAAACCGATATGCAGAAAAACAATTAGTTATATATGATAGAACTCCAACCATTTAATAGGAAGTTACAGAATTGGATGGGAAGAGTGCATTGCGAGCCCATGACCTTGAGGGCCACTAGATTCTCTCATAATCTTCATATATGTAGCCCTTCTCACCCCAACTTGTGCCCCATGAATTCTTTTTTTTTGAACATCAAAGGTTTTAATCAGAGAGCCACAAGGGCCAAGAAAAAAGAACCAGAAACCTCACACCAAAGCCAAACACAGAAAGAGAGAACAGAGCCCAGCAGCAACGCCCAACACAGGCAGGAAACAAAAAGAACAGAAAAAAACCACAAAAAAGAAACAAGGAAAAGCGAGTAAAAAGAACCAAAAGCAGCCAGAAATCAGAGACTCCATTGAATAAAATCTCCCTCTTCTCCCTTTCTCTACACTTGTAAATCGACTGGACATGCTTAAGGCTGCCAATCCCTTCATCATTAATCCAAGACACAGCCACCTTTGAATCACTCGCCACCTCCACATAACTGTTAGCTAAGGCTGGATTCGAAGCACACAAACTGCAAGCTTTTTCAATAGCTTTTAACTCCATACAATTAGAGTCAAAAAGGCCCAAGAAGATCGAAAACAAGCAGAGAACTCTGCCTCTAGAATCACGCAACACCCGCTATACCCGCCGGACCAGGATTACCTCTAGACGAACCATCCACGTTGAATTTGAGTTTTTCGCAACCCAGAGGCTTCCAGACCTCATCCTTCTTCTTTGAGCTCTTCTTAGACTCTTTGCACAAATCTGGAATATTAAGAATGACGAAAGTAATTGGGTCAGTGGAACCTTTGCCATAGTATTTAAACCAGCAAGCAATACAGAACTTCAACAGATCCATCACAGCAGAAAAGTCAGCCCTCTTATCTTCGAACACCTTCTGATTCCTTGTCTCCCAAATAGTCCATACAACAGCAAAGAAGACCGAATTCCAGCCTCTGTCATAGCTAGGCGAAGGGCTCCAGAAAGACCACCCAATAGCCCAATCCATAATAGTTTTCGACGCGCACCCTTGAACACCCCACAAACTCATGCAAGAAGACCAAATA
This sequence comes from Acer yangbiense, assembly GCA_008009225.1. Taxonomy (NCBI): domain Eukaryota; kingdom Viridiplantae; phylum Streptophyta; class Magnoliopsida; order Sapindales; family Sapindaceae; genus Acer; species Acer yangbiense. The sequence continues at coordinate 9,214,377 of CM017773.1, forward strand.
GTCCACACCCACCTACAGTTCAAGAACAAATGGCTGGTCGATTCTTCTTCTAGATTGCACATAGGACAGTCTACACTTATAACCTGAGTTTTCACAAATTTTTGCATGGTCTTCCTAACCATAACCCTCTCTTTCAGAAGTTACCAAACAAAAATCTCCACCTTCGGTGGATAAATACTTTGCCATATAAACTTCTCAATCCCCGCAACAGGAGAAAACTGCTCCTCCATTGCTTTACAAAAAGAACTAACCGAAAACTTACCTTTCGAATTAAAATTCCACACCATAATATCAGCAGTCCCCTTGCGAATTTTCACACTCTTCAACACCTCTGTAAAGTTGTCCCATTGACTTTGTTCCCAACCAAACAACCTTCTCCTCAAAGAAATCCTCCACTCCCAATTGGAATCCACCCATTGCCCAAATTCAGAGATTGATCCATTCTTCATAGAGGCCAGCGCGAAAATGCGAGGGAAGGAAACATCAAGCGGGATTGAATCTACACAAATATCCTTCCAAAAGCTAGCCTTAGCCCCATCGCCCACAACAACACTCATACCCTCCGACAGAATATTAGCCAAGGTGCTTCCTTCTTTAAACAAGCTAGCAATTGCTTTGGAGAAAGAAGAAGGATGGACCGAACCTTTCCAAGTCCAATACAAACTATTACCAGACAAACCATACCAAGCAACCATTACTTGTTTCCACAAAGAATTGTCTTCACTGCTAAAACGCCACACCCATTTCGCAAGCATTCCTCTATTTTTCACCTCCACTCTTCCAATCCCGAGACCACCTTTAGCTTTACTTTTACACACCACATCCCACCTAACATCATGCAGTTTCTTCTTTGCTAAACCATCATCCCATAGAAAGCTCCTTTGAAGCTTTTCGATCTTCTGGACTATCCCTTTAGGCATTTTAAAAACAGACATATAATATATAGGAATGCTTGCAATAACAGACTTTATCAGAACCAACTTTCCGCTCTTCGATAAAAAATTCCTTGTGCCCCATGAATTCTTGATTAACCAATACTTGTTACCATCTTCAGCTGTACTGTACCCCACTATAGTAACGGTGTGGTTCAACCTATTTTGATCATCACAACCTCCACCGTAGATCCCTTCTCCATAATGATGAAATTCTTCCCCAACACTAATGGCAATTGAGATAGGTTGCTGGAGTACAGCAATTTGCAATTCTTATTTATTGTTGGAAGTTACATCTTTATAAATAGTGATTTTGGCGGCTGAATTGGTTGCCATTTGTTGGTCACAAGTTCCTTCACTTCCCTCATACGGGGTAACTAGACTCAGTTGCGACACCTGTTAACGAACAAACGTCACTATACGCGCGGAAGCGTTGCCGGATAGAACACAAACAAATACAATCACAAAGGAAGGATAAGATGAAGAGAAGTAATTAAATCCAATCACATACAACACAAGAATTTACATGGAAACCCAAATCAGGGAAAAAACCACGGCCGTCAAGACGACAAGAGAAAGTTCCAATATGTAGTAAATTGTTACAACCACACACTCAGGATCTCTCTCTAAATAATACCCCAAACCCAATTACACCCAATGCTTGCTTTGAGATATCTCTAGTATTTACTATTTTGCTCCACCACCAATAACCTAGTTATTGTGGTCTATTTATATGAATTATAGGGAGTTTAAGCTAAAATGAAATCCTACTCCTATACGTACAAGAATTACTTATTCCACATAAATACTATTTCCTATTTATGACAAGTATTCTTTTAAGGAGAAATCCTTTTCCTATTAGAACTTCTAGAAGCAACATATTTCCTCTTCCATGAATATTTTCTGATTTAACACATGCTTGTGATTGACTACGATTCAAGTTGGAGTTAGCCACCTGCTTCCTAAACCGTGTTGAATTTGACCATTCAGAAAAATCGTGATCCATGCGCCACATCATTGTCGACCGCTGTCATGGCCCATGTGAGAGCCACAACGCCACCCACAATGAGAAGCACTAGAATTGGACCGCTCTCGTTGCCGCTGCAGAAATTCACAGCACTTGACCACTGCTATCATGACTGCTGTCAAAGCCACAGTGGCAGTGACAGTGACTAGTCTCTTTATGACTCTCACAATAGTACGAGGTCGAAGAGTAGCACAACGGTAAATAAGAGTTCGTTCCCACATGGATCGAGTGACCGATTACCGAAATTGATTAGTTTAGGTGCTATTCAAACAAGCAACAATTTAATGATGGAATTATACTACTCAAATTCAACTAAATTACACATATAACTAAAATGCATTAATTTAAACTAGGCAAGCAAACAAACTAAAGCAAGTTAAACACAAGTAAGTGATTGTATTTCTTATGAGAGATTAAGCTAAGGCCGTGAATCCATCTATCCAATTCTCATCAATTTTAGGCACATCATTGAAGTAAAGTATGCAAGTGTGTGTAGATTCGTGATACCCTCAATTTGTCTCTAACCTCTCTCAAGTGATAAAGACAACATTTATATGCACCAACAACCTATTTCTCAATGGTTATCCAAACTACATATAAATTCATTAAGTTCAAGGCACACAAATTGAATCCTAGAGGCTAGCATCGCATATTTCTATCTTACCAACCTCTATCACACATTTCATCGAGCACGTTGTGTGCTTCTCCTCTCGGTGCTTCACACAACAACCAATCAATTACTAAATGCTAGCTAGACATTCAATAATCATTTAGAACATGAAATAAGCATACACCACACAAGCAATAATGATAAAGTGATGGCCTTTATTAATAATTCATGGAAAAGGCTTCATCTTGGCCTTAGCCAAGATGGATTTAGTTCATAGTACAACAAATGGCTACAAAATATATATAATGAGTACAAGCCATAACTAGAGACAAATAAATGTAAAGAGAGAAGGGATTAGAGTAAACTAATGTGAAGAACTCCTCCTTTCTTGCTTGGTTGTGCTTGGCTTCTTCGCTCATTGACTTCTTTTGCTCAAAGATGTGATTTTTATGGTGGATCTAGGTGAGGAAGTGAGGTGGTGAGGTGAGAAATGAGTTTAGAAGATGATTTGATGAAGGGTTTGGGTGATTTGGTGAAGGATTATGGTGAAAGATTTGTTCTTGAGTGTTTGGGAGTGATGTAGAGGTGTTTTGGAGCTTAAGGGTCGTGCAAGAGGTGGCTTGAACAGAGCTGAAATGAGGTATTTATAGTGTATGGAATTAGGGCACGAAAAACTAGATAAAAATCTGATGTGGCAGTGTGGGCGCTGTACGAACAGCGCTGTACGAACAGCGCTTCTGTACATCGCCCAATCTGTCTCGGATGCTCCTTGCTTGGGCGCTGTACGAACGGCGCTTCTGTACAGCGCTCGTACAGTGCCCAATCTCTGTTCTCGATTCTCCAGGCTAGGGCGCTGTACATACATTGCTTCTGTATAGCGCTCGTACAGCACCCAATCTCTGTCTTCAGGGTCGCTCCCATATGGGCGCTGTACGTAGAGTGACCTGTACAGCGCCCAACCTAGTGTTTTCCTCAAACTTGATGTTTGCCTCCCATTCTTCATTCATCTACAATAAAGCCCTTAGGAGACCAGAAACCTGCACAAGCTTATTTAAACATTAAAAATACCGGTTTTACCCGGAAAACGAAGGCAATTGATAGGTAAAACGAGGCTACATCAAGTGTAGAAATTGGCATTATCAGACAGCGGTAAGCAACGTTCTTCACTTTTACTGTTCGTCACATCCTCCAAACCTCCCTCAATCATAACCTCATACTCCCAAACGCTCTCACGTCTCCAGGAAGTCTCCGTATTGTTAAAGCGTGTTTGATAACCATTGAAAATTCAAGTCATATCCAACAACACCTCCTCTGGTTTCTATAATGTATGCATAGAACCACCATTATAGCCACCATGATCACTTGGGACGCGATCCGGCCAACAATTGTTGTTTAGACAATTCAAGAGGGTTTATAAATAAAATGTATTAAAATAAATAAATTCATTTCAATAAGGGTACTATTGACATTATGATAGGTGCTTGTAGTAATGATTTATTTTTAATGTTAGACATGGGTGTACTTATAAAAATGAGTGTACTAATTAGTTTTCTGAGTGGCAATATCGACGCTTTTTTTATTTTTTTATTTTTTATATATTTTTTAAAGAGTGGTGTTATTGGCACCCCACTATTGAACTATTTATGCCCCGCTTTTTAAAATTTTGATTTAATTATATAAAATTAAAAGGTTTTATTAATATTTTTGATTTATTTCCAGGATTACCCTTTTACTTATTTTTCTAATTTAATACACCTCATATATTTTTCAAAAAAATAAAAATAAAATACACTTCATTTCTAATCTTTATATATAGTTTTCTCACATCCATTAACAAGATTTGTTTTTTCTTCTTATTTCATGGTAAAACCATCTTTATTAGATTCGATTTTTTTTTTCTTCTGTAGTTGATTGAATTGTTAGTGGTAGATTGTGAGATTGATATTAATCATCAGATGATTTTTTTTGAGAGATTAAATTAGAGTTTTAGTGTGGTTTCGTTTTCTCAGAGATTAGGTTTTCTTGGTTGCGATTCTTGATATGATTATGTTTTTTTTTTTCTTTTGGTAAATAACACTAAACTAACTTTGGAAAATCCGGAATAAAATCTACAAAAGAATTGATACAAATTATAGTATACCTGAAAGATCTAAAAGAAAATAAACCGAGAAATAAATAGCAAACATGGATTTGGAATTTGGAATTTGAGAAGAAAAATAAAACAAACATGTGAAATAATAAAATCAATAAAGACTAAACATGGTAAACATGAGATCGAGATCTAAAAGAAAATATAAACAAAAATAGTAATAAATCAATAAATACGAAACATGGGAAACATGAGATTGAGATCTGAAAGAAAATATAAATAAAAATAGTAAACATTGAAATAATCTATGTCATTAAAGCTTTTTTCATTAGGGTTTTGAAATAAGAAAAGTGAGGTTTTATTTGTTCTACTTTGTACAAGATTTTCTTAATAAAAATTGTATATCTTTAAGTAATTTGATAAAGGAAAAAAAAAAGAATACTAAATAATTTAAAAAGTGAGGTATAAATAGTTCAGTAGTTGGTGTGTCAATAGCACCACTCTTTTTTAAAACATACTTACATGAATGAAGTTGTAGGTTTGAGTCATATCTCTCCTTCCAAATTTTGAATTAATTGTTATAGAGGGAATATATGAAAATAGCGAAAACAAATGGTTTTTTATTTTTATCAAACTCCAAAAAACCGTCTATTTTTTTATTTTTTGAAAAGGCGAGTATATAGAAAGCCAAAGGCAGGCACCAGAAACAAGAGCATCAAAAAACTACAACAGGACCAGCCAAAGACAGAAAAACCTGTTGCTGAGCTTTGACGCCAACAACAAAGAAACAGAAGCAGCAACAAACGAAAGAAAAACAACAACAAAACAACCTAAAACAAAGTAGCAGAAGCAGGACAAACGAAGCAACGTTAGCCAGTGCCCCAATGACAGAAATCCCCTCCTTCCAACGCACCTCTCTTAGCTAAAGCATCGGCAATAGAATTCAAAGCTCTCGGGCAACAGCAAATCTTTGCTCTGCCATGGATCCTCAGAGCATCCCGAATGCCGTAAATCAGATTGATGTGATCAATACTCTCCACATTATCACCATTTATCCATTCCACCGCATTCAAACAATTGCTAACAATCTCAATGCTATGACCCCTCAACATTGGGTTTGACAAAAACAGGCCACAGGCTTTATCTATCGCCATCAGTTCTGCACATATGGCATCCTGAAAACCAATGTGAAAAGAGAAAAGGCACAAGACCGACCCAACATTGTTCCGAAGCACTCAGCCCCTGGATTTCCTCTAGACAAACCGTCAACATTAAATTTGAGAGCTTCCTTTCCTGGCGGAATCCATCTAACGAAACGACTCTTCTTAGGCTTAGTCGAGTCCTTGCAAAATTCACTAATATTACGAAGAAGAGTGGTTATCGGATCAGACGACCCTTCCCATGGTGTTTGAACCACCAAGCAACATGAAAGAGCACCGTGTCCGACGCTAAAGATAAAGACGCCTCTTTGTCCTTAAAAACTTTATTGTTTCGAAAATCCCATATGGTCCACACAATGGCAAAAACAGAGTTGTCCAAGCTCTTCTACTGCTGCTAGACGGACACATTGCAACCCAACACATTGCAACCCAACATTTAGCCCATTCTGCTATCGTCTTGGGAACGCATCCGAGCACCCTCCACCAACCCATACCTGTCGCCCACAGCTTCCAAGCCCAACTGCAGTGTAAAAATAAGTGATTGACAGATTCTTCATCCTCACTACACGTAACACACGCCACACTCATCCCTGGAAACATACCATAATTAATCAATGTCTTTTTCACCAACACTTTCTCTTTGATGAGTTGCCATCCAAACAACTCAATCTTAGGAGGAACTAAACCTTGCCAGCAGAATTTATTCAGACCATCCTCTCTAACCTCCTCAACGTCCCACACTTTACGAAAGGAGCCAACCGAAAAGAGACCTTTGGGATCGAAAAGCCACACCAACGCGTCCCTTATCCTTTGACGAACAACCATCGAATGAATAACATAATTGAAACACTGCCATTGTTCTTGTTCCCAATCAAACACTCTTCTACGGAGAGGGACCTTCCAAGTCCAATCGGAACCACGCCAACTGCCGAAATCCCCCACAACTCCCCTTCTTGTCAACTGCCAGAACATAAATTCTAGGAAAAGAAACTTTCAAGGTCGCCTCATCAGCCCAAGGGTCGTCCCAAAACTTGATCCTAGAACCATCCCCTAACGCTACTCTAACACCCTCCTTCAAAAGATCCCCCGAACGAGAGCCCAACGAAAAAAGACTCGCCACTGCTTTCGCAAAGTGAGACGCCCCTATAGAATTCGAACCTTTCCAAAACAGGCTAGAATTATCCAAACCATATCTTGCTATGATCACCCCCCTCCACAGAGAATAATCCTCTTTGCCAAATCTCCACACCCACTTTGCTAGAAGGGCCTTATTCTTCACCGCCATTCTCTCAATACCGAGGCCACCTTAGAGCTTACTCTTACAAACTAACTCCCAATTTACTGCATGCATCTTTTTCTTGCTTGCCTCATCCCCCCACAAAAAACTGCATTGAATTCTCTCAATTTTATTTTCCACGTTCACCGGCATCTTAAAAATCGACATGTAATACGAAGGGATGCTTGAGAGGACAAATTTGATAAGAACAACTCTACCACTATTTGAAAGAAATTTCCTCTTCCAGGGAGCCAATCTATTTTGAATTCTGTCTATGACCGGAATCCAGAATGCCTTGGACCATGGGCGCGATCCGAGCGGAAGCCCCAAGTAAACTAAAGGAAGCACAGCCGATTTGCATAGCAGCGTCTCAGCCCAAATCGGCTCCTGATTTGCCTTTATGCCAACTCTCACAACACAGGATTTGGAAAAATTGATCTTGAGACCGGAAACAAGCTCGAAACATCTGAGAATCCTTTTCACATTACGCAAATACTCAATCTTGGGCTTCACAAAGATGATCGTATCGTCTGCGAATTGTAGATGAGTAACATGAATCCTAGAACCACCAAAATCCTCACCTTGTAGCAAATTCAGAGCGGAGGCCTTTTGAATCATACAACTAAGCCCCTCCGCGACTATATTGAAAAGGAAGGGGGATAAGGGACCCCCCTGTCTCAAACCCCTTTTGACACTGAACTGAGCTGTTGGGCTGCCATTAACCATAACCGACATTTGAGGTGAGGATATACAATCTTTAATCCAACGACGCCACCTTACCCCAAAACCCATGTTTTCCATCGAATCCTCTAAAAAGCTGTGGTCAACACTGTCATAGGCTTTTTCGAAGTCAAGTTTGATAACAATTCCTCCCTCCTTGTCATTCTTCCACTTGTTGATAATTTCCTCGGCGATGACAAAACTATATGTAATCTGACGCCCCTGCACAAAAGCCATCTGATTATCCCCAATAATGGAATCCATTACTCCCTTAATTATGTTTGCTAAAATCTTCGCCAAGATTTTGTACATATACCCCACCAAACTAATGGGTCGAAAATCGCCCATGGAATTACCGTCTATTATTCTTAGCTTTAGCTTCTGAAGTGACAAAAATGCCCCTTGATTTTTATAAAACAAATGTATTTTTATTTTAGGGTTAATTGCACAAACATACCCTCTATTTATCTAATAAAACAAAATTTTAAACGAATTCTCTATTCAAACACAAACATCCCAATTGGAATGTGTTTACCGTTAGTACTAATTACGTAAGAATAGTGCTGGGGGTATGGAAAGTCAATAGTGCTCTTGGGTAAAAGGGAGATGTTATATTGGTGGGTTTTAGTGGGTAATTTGCACAAACATACCCTGAATTTAGGTGTAATTGCATAAATATTCAACTTTTACTAATAATTACACAAATATACCATGTCGTCAACCTTTAACCACATTTGTATCTAGAAATGACTAAACTACCCCTGAAACCCTCTAAACACAGCCATTTTTCCAGTTTTGTGGGTTTTGATTGTGTGGATGAAATGAAATTGTTTGTGAGTTGATGAGTATGAAATTGAATGTTTTGGTGATAAAGTTGGTTTTTGAAATCTAAAAATTTGGTGTTTAGGGACATAGAAAAAAAAAAAAAAAAAAAAAAAAAAAAAAAAAAAAAAAATGATAGAAAGAAAAAGAAAATAAAAGCAACAAAAAATTATACTAATTTTTTCAATTTTTTAAGTAAATATTTTTAATATATTTAAATAATAAAAGAAAAAATAAATAAGTTTTCAAGGGTATTTTAGTCATTTCGGGATACAAATATGATTAAAGGTTAAAGTTAACACAAGTCAACTAACAGCAGAGTATATTTATGTAATTATTAGCAAAAACTGAATATTTATACAATTACACCTAAATTCAGGGTTGTTGTGTAATTTACCCACCAAAATAACCTCCACCTTTTACCCAAGGGCACTATTGGAGGGTAAATTGCACAAACTTTCCATAAGTTTTTTTTTTCGTAAAAGCATAATATTCAACAAATGTTCTTAATTACACAGCCACCCCTGCCATTAGTGATTAACCGTTAGATTTAACAGTGGAATTTAAGAAGACGAAAATGCCCCTAGTCTGAAAAAAAAATCCATGGAGATTTGAACTCCACAAACTATTCGCAAAATTTCTCCTACATTACCAGATCCATTGGACCATTGGTTGTCTCTTCTTTTTCCCAATGAAATTATTAGATTCGACTTGAGTTTCGGGTTGATTGAAGGATTTAATATTCGTAGAGATGCGGCGGTATTTTAGGAGAGATGATTTTCCAAGGTGAGGTGTTTCATAGTTTGATGTTAGAGAATTGGGTCTATTGGGTCTTTTCTTCTTCATCGTGTTGTGCTGGTTTTGGGTCTTGTTTTTGTTGTTGTTCTTGCTGTTGAAGGAAATGAAGGAAAACTTTGTGTGAAAGTCGGTGGATTTACAACGACACATAAAGAAGGTTTAAAGTATCTTAAGGGGAGAAAGAAGTGAGGTTTTGAGGAGTGGAGCTAGAAATGATGAATTTGCAATTTATCTCCTATATATAATCACGGTGATAAAACATTAAACACCCATTAGACTCATTCAAGCATGAACAGAAATCGAAGAATAAAAAGAATCCAAAATCCAAACACCACCATCACAAAAAAAAAAAAAAAAAAAAAAAAAAAAGCCAAAACCGAACCCAAATACGAATATTCAAAATCCAAATCCAAACCCAAATTTCATTCAAAAAATAAAAATAAAAGTCCAAACCCAAATCCAAACCCACTCACTCACTCGACCATCTCCAGCGTCGATCTCTTCTCAATGGAGGAGATCGGCGCTTGATCTCGTTGGCAAATGTGAGTGAGAAGAGGGAATGGGAGAGAGCCAAAGAGGGAGAAGATCGATGAGGTGGTCGGGATCTCATTGGCTCCAAGATCTAGTGTCGATAAGGAGATTGACATTCTTAGATGTGTTGATTGGTGGTTTTAGGTGAGTTAGGGTGGTGGCTAGGGTTTGGTGTTTGGTGTTTGAGTGGTGGTAGCTAGGGCTTGGGTGTTGGATGATGGTGGAGAAGGGTTTTGGTTTTTGACTTTTAGGTTAGGTTTTGGAGATCTTGATGGAGATGGCCGGATCTCCACCTAATTTTTTTTTTCATTATCAGGTGGAGCTCCACCCCCTTTTCTTTTCCTTTTTTTTTAATTGAGGGGAAAATAGTCATTCAACATTTTTTTTATGACCATTGACCTTCAAAAATCTGGTCAGAAGGACCAAATTGATGTGTTTCTAAGAACATAGGGACTAAGCCATTGAAAAATGGACAAACAGTTAAAAAACAGATAATTCAAAAAAACATAGGGACCAAAATGTTAACTCCCCTTTTATATTTTAGTCCTATCAATTTCAAATTTTTGTTATTCAGCTCCCTAACTTCAAATTTTCAGTTCTGCCCCTACACAATATGTTGTTAGAATTGTCTTGACGAGAAGAATAAAGTTACAAGGGATCAAACCTTTGTGATGCACAACCGTTTTCCCAATTCCAGTCATTGTAGCTTTTTTTTTTTTTTTTTTTTTTTTCCTGTTTTAGGCTGTAATTTTGAATATTAATAACATTTAGTATGGATTTAGGTTTTCAATATGTTTTTTTTTTTTTTTTTTTGAGTTTACATAAGAAAGTTTTTAAGGATATGTCAATAACTCAAATTTGATATTTTTTGTGGTAAATTTTAAGATTTTTCCTTAAACATGGATCCAAAGTCTTATTGTTATATTTGATTATTATAAATAAAAGAGAAAATTGCACAAAGACTCGCGAGGTTATGCAATATTGCATTGGGCGGTAACTTTTGCCAAATGATGCAAACCTCCCTTGATTTCCGTTAACCAACGGTTTGACTAATTATTGGCTTGTGGGGGTAAAAACGTCTTTCTGAACGATAACAATTATTAAAATTATAATAAATTATGAAACAACCCCAAATATTTTTATAACTACAAACCAATCCAAATAAAAATGATGAAAGAGGCCCAAAAGTCTTAAAAATTAATTATCCAAAAAACGAAAGAGAAGAACCTTCAATTTCTTCAATCTAGAAAAAAAAATTCTTCAATCTGGATAAAAAGATTTTTCACTTTCGAAAAGCAAAACAAAATCTATCTTCAGTCAAATTTCACAACTCAATTCCACACACAAAATAAAAAAGAAACAAAAACAAAATTGCAATCTTAAAAAAAAAAAAATCAATCTTCAATCAAATTACACAAATCAATTCCACACACACCAAAAATACACTGCATACTTCTTGACGGCATGACCCCAGAATCCGTCAAGATCTCAAAATTATAAGGATTTGTTATCTGAGAGACACAGTAAGATTTCAGCTCTTTATAGTATATATTGAATAGTAGTTTTATCAATATGAGAAAGTAACCATATAATGACCATCAAATTTATTTCTATATTTTGGAGTTCAAGTACATGCTATGGTAAGACAATATGAGGTTGCCCCAGTGGAATGCCCCTCACATTTACATCAAGAGGTTGTGGGTTTGAGTCTCCCTCACCCTAAAGCCCAAATTATTGTAATATTTTTATTTATTTAAAAAAAGTACATGCTATGGTGCGATATTGGCATTATCACAGCCAAGAATATAAACCGATATGCAGAAAAACAATTAGTTATATATGATAGAACTCCAACCATTTAATAGGAAGTTACACAATTGGATGGGAAGAGTGCATTGCGAGCCCATGACCTTGAAGGCCACTAGATTCTCTCATAATCTTCATATTTGTAGCCCTTCTCACCCCAACTTGTGCCCCATGAATTCTTGATTAACCGATACTTGTTACCATCTTCAGCTGTACCGTACCCCACTATAGTAACGGTGTGGTTCAACCTATTTTGATCATCACAACTTCCATAGATCCCTTCTCCATAATGATGAAATTCTTCCCCAACACTAATGGCAATTGAGATAGGTTGCTTGAGTACCACAATTTGCAATTCTTGCTCATTGTTGGAAGTTACATCTTTATAATTGAAGAGCCCGAAAATCTCCAATTGAATTTTTGTAAGTTGGTGGGCACTGACAATGGTAGGGCAAAATTTTGTAGGTCGTGCGCTACGAGATCATGTAAAAAAATGAGAAGGTAGAGTGGAGCGATAGGGGGTGTCATGTGGGAGACTCTCCGATGCTCGAGTTAGACCATTCATCAACAAATAAGATAATTTCAAATTAACAATTAGAATGAATACAATATAAAGCAAACCGTAAATAAAATTGGTCGAGTCCTGGGTGGTGTCTTTCGGAGAGCCTTATGTTCGCTTGGGCTGAGCGTTTAGCAAATTAAATTGCTGGGAGGAGACAAGGTAAGGTCGTCGTCGAATGAAATTAATGTGGTGAATATTGATATATGTTAGGCTAGAGGTGTTATGTTGAAGAAGATCCAGTCGAACGAGTCCGAGTCGATTGAGATGATGTTGATATGGAGACTGTTGACTCAAGTGAATGTTGAGTGGGCTAATACTGGTGTGGAGGTGAAGAATCAAAGTGGTGTCGAATCCTAGGCACGTTGAAAGAGAGAATTATAGCAATTAATGCCATTTTGGGAGTTGGTGAAGGGAGTTGCATTATTTGTCTTTTCTCGTGGATCAAATAGAGGATAAAAAATCAACCCTCTCAGATGAAGATGGAGCTTGTATTTATAGTGGGTGAGGAGTGTTCCCCAAGTGAAGTGGTTTTATGATCCTGAGATCATGGGTTGAGATTGTGGTTTTTATCCTTCAAGATCTTTGGGATCTCAATTTGTTTCAACTATATTGACTTGGTCAGTTCCTTGAATTGCACACCTGACTTAGTCTCAATAGACTTGGTCAAGGTTTGAATCTGCTTTGGGCCCACGTTGGGCTAGATCATTCTTGCTTCAGTAGACTGTTTGACTCCTCACTTAGATTTTCAAAACTGGGCCTTAATATTTTTGTTCTATTTTTAGCTACCACAATAATTATTGATTTTGGCGGTTGAATTGGTTGCCATCTGTTGGTCACAAGTTCCTTCACTTCCCTCATACGGGTAACTAGACTCGGTTGCGACACCTCCTTCGATTTCTATAATGTATTCATAGAACCACCATTACAGCCACACTTAGGACGTGATCCGGCCAACAATTGTTGTTCAGACAATTCAAGAGGGTTTACAAATAAAATGTATTAAAATGAATAAATTCATTTCAATAAGGGTACTATTGACATTATGATAGGTGCTTATAGTAATGATTTATTTTTAAATTTTAGACATGGGTGTACTTATAAAAACGAGTGTACTAATTAGTTTTTTGGGTGACAATATCGGCACCCTTTTTTAAAACGTACTTACATCAATGAAGTTGTTGGTTTGAGTCATATCTCTCCCTCCAAATCCTGAATTAATTGTTATAGAGGGAATAGATGACAATATCCACAAAAAAAAAATATATATATATATGGTTTTCTATTTTTATCCAACTCCAAAAAACTGTCTATTATTCTTAACTTTAGCCTCTGAAGTGACAAAAATGCCCCTTGATTTTTATAAAACAAAGATATTTTTATTTTATTATAATTTTTTAAAAATATATTAAAAAATTTGGAACAAACCTTCATTGGAGTCTGTTCTGCAAAAAAAAAAAAAAATTGAATTATTTGATTTTATTATCATTATTATTTTTATCATACACGCTAAGTTTTTCCAATTATACATGCTGATGTTTTCAATTATACAGGCGAAGGTTTTCCAAATATACATGCTGATTTTAAAATTTCATCATTTTACCATGTTGTTGCCGTTGAATTTTGTTAATTGCCCTAATAAATTTCCTTTTTTTTTTTTTTTGAAAAAAATTGTATTTTTGCACGGTTGCCTAAATAATTTTTTTTTTAACTACACACTTTATTAAAGGCACAAAGCCAGCAACAAAACAAGGGGGCACCAGAGCCACAAACCGGCCCCGGAGACCCGACAAACCAACAACACAGGCCAGCAACCAGAGGCAAAACACAAACCCCAGACGCCAACACACAAACACCAACAACCGAGAGGCAAGCCACCACCCCAGGACAACACAAAAACAGAAACCCCCTGGATTGAAAACAACGCCAGCAACAGAAAACAAAAAACACAGACAAACAGCAACAAAACCACAGCAAACCCCCACACAAACAGCCCCAAAGAAACCAAACAGACCAAGCTACCAAAACACTCAATGAAGGTCTGTTCAGTTCGCAGACCTCACTACCAATAGAACATACCTTCAATGGAGGTTTATTGAAAAAAATAAAATTCCTTGTGTTTTGAAAAAAAAAAAAAAAACAGAGGAAATAGAGAGAAATAGCACCAAATTGGATTGGTTTTGTGGTAATATCACCAACTTAATAAGTTTTGTAGAAATAACACTAAAGTATGTGATTTGCCCAAATTGCCCCTAACTTATTCTTTCTTCCTCTCTCCTTTGTTTTTTTGCAAAGAACTCCATTGATTCATCAATGGAGGTCGGACAGACCTCAAATGGAGGTCGAATGGAGGGCGAAAGACCTCCATTGGAGTCGAAATGACCTTGACCTCCATTGGTGGTCGATGAAGAAGAAGATTAAAAAAAAATAAATCTGGAAATAAATCTCGGATATTTGGAAATAAGTCTCGGGTAGGTCACCCGAGACTTATTTCAAGCTATTTTCAGCTACCCGAGACTTATTTCAGATACCAGAGACTTATTTCCAGATATATATTTTTTTAATCTTCTTCTTCATCGACCACCAATGGAGGTCGAGGTCATTTCGACTCCAATGGAGGTCTTTCGCCCTCCATTCGACCTCCATTGGAGGTCTGTTCGACCTCCATTGATGGATCAATAGAGGTTTTTGAAAAAGAAAAGAGGAGAGAGGAAGAAAAAGAGAAAGGAAGAAAGAGAGAAAGGAAGAAAGAGAGAGAAAAAGAGAGATTAGGGGCAATTTTGGCAGATCACCTTAATTGGTGCTATTTCTACAAAACTTATTAAGTGGGTGACTTTTCCATAAATGACTTTAGAAAGAGTGCTAGAAATTTTAAGGACTCTAAAAAAAAAATGGAAATTTATTAAACTGTTGTAAATCGATTGAAGAACAAAGAATAATAAATAAAAGAGATGAGAAATAGACAAGAGAGAGAAGAGATTAACTATTGCAATTTCATATTGAACTTTAGCTGATACTTACAAATAAGGAAGAATAAAATGAGAGAGTGATCATAGAAGAGAGAACACGTGAGAGAGAGAGAGAGAGCTTTTCTCTTTTTATTGATATCAGCTCATTAACCTCAAACAATTACAATAGAAGCCATATATATAGGCAATCAGTTGCTTAGTGATGAAGCTTACAATAAAGGCTTGGTGGGGAAGCCAACAATAGAGGCTTGGTGGGGAAGCCATAAAATTACAACACTCCCCCTTGGATTTCCCACCACTCGTATTTTTAATTTTCTAAGAAAAACCCGATGGGACAAAAATCTCAGAAAAATATATATAAAGATCTTCTAGATCTTGTGGTGTTGGACGTCCTCATAACTGTCTTGTTAAAAATCTTGTCAGGAAAACCCATTAGGACAAAACCTGATCGAAGGGAAATGCATATAAGTCCAAAATTAATGTTTTCTTCAGAGCTTTGCTCATATTTATACTTGGATTTCCACCACTTGTATTTGAATTTGAATTTGTTAGGAAAAACCCAGTGGGACAAAAACCTTAGCAAAAATATATACAATGATCTTCTGGATCAAGTGGTGTGGACGTGTTCAGAACTGCCTCATTAAAACCTTTCTGGTAAAACCCAATGGGACAAAATCTGGTAGAAGGAAAAAGAGTATAGTACACATATGTCCATTCAAAAATTTGCTCCCCCTGATTGAACGCTCCCCCTGAACAAAACTTCAACATCAATCCTGTAATTTACAAAGCCGACGCATGCCAATTCCATATACCAGTTTTTCAAAAGTTGATATTGGTAATGCTTTGGTAAACAGATCTGCCAGATTATCTGTAGACCGTATTTGTTTAACATCAATTTGTCGGTTCTTAGCCACACACATTCTCGGCTTGTTTCATGAAGTGCAAGGATCTCATAATGATTAGAGGATGTAGCGACAAGAGTTTGCTTTATGGAGCGCCAGGAGATTGCTGTGCCATTATAGGTAAAAACATATCCCGTTTGTGAACGAGCTTTATGAGGATCCAATAGATACTCGGTATCAGCATAATCAAGTAAACCTGAAAAATTATTAGATTTTGAATAATATAACCCTAAATCTTTCGTTCCACGAAGATAACGAAAAAGATGTTTAATCTTATTCAAATGTTTTCGAGTTGGTGCCGAACTGAATCTAGCAAGTAAATTTACTGAAAATACAATATTTGGTCTAGCACATTGAGCCAGATATAATAAAGCACCAATTGCATTAAGATATGGTACTTTAGGACCAAATATCTTTTCACCATCTTCAATTGGCTAGAATGGATCTTTCTTTAGATAAAGGGTTCTAACAATCATAGGGGTACTTAATGGGTGAGCATTGTCCATATGAAATCTTTTCAGAATCTTTTCAACATATGTTGATTGATGGGTAAGTATTTCATTTGATTTATGCTCAATCTCCAGGCCAAGACAATATTTTGTTTTTCCTAGGTCTTTCATTTCAAATTCCCTTTTCAAATATTCAACAGTTCAGGAGCTCTCCAGGAGTTCCAATCAAATTCATATCATCAACGTAAACTGCTATAATAGCAAATCCAGATTCAAATTTCTTTATGAAGAACACATGCGTGTATAATATAATTATTATACCCTTATTTTATCAGATAATTACTGAGACGGTTACACCACATCCGTCCAGATTGTTTTTAATCAATATAAGGATTTTTGTAGGCTCATTAAATACAGATTACGAGATCTCGGTTTACATGCTACTGGCATTTTAAATCCTTCTGGGATTATAAATATCTGCATTGAGTGAACCACATTGATAAATGATTATTACGTCTAGAGGACGTATTTTAAGCCTTTCAAAGGCAGCCAAATTTATCAAAAATTCAGAACGTAATCGTATTCATCAGTAGTGAATACCAAGTTTCTATAAGAAACCTTGTACTACGAGTCGTGCCTCATATCTCACGATCTCGTTTTTCTCATTACGTTTTCATATAAAGACCTTTTAGTATCCAACTAGTTTGACATTTTCAAGTGTCTGGAGAACTATTGGTCTAAATACTTTATGTTTGGCTTATGAAGTCAATTCTTCTTGAATTGCTTATTTTCATTTAGGCCAATCATGTCTTTGTCTACAATCATCGATACTATGAGTTTCGTAATCATCATTTCAGTAGCTACTGTATTTGAAAATGTATCACTGATGATTGTTTCTTCACTATTCCACATTTCTCATGTATGATTTATAGAAATTTATTGATTCTTATATTCTTGTATCTCTGTAGAGATTTCTTCCACTCCAATGGATTTAGTCATTTTCATAGACTCGTGTCTCTTTAGATATATCGGACTCTTATTGAGCTGATTTAGAGAAAGTGGATTTATTTATAACTCGAGCTTTGTTTACATTAGGATCCTAATAACAATACCTTTCAAAGGTTTATAAGCTTATGATATGCATCAGATGATTTATTTGTTGCATTTTACTCAGATCGTTCTTCAGGAACAATCACCTTGTCGGGGTTTATGAGATAGCAACATATAAAATTTTTGTTACTTTTAATATATCAAGTAACCGATTAATAATTATCTGATGACCAATTATCTTAAAAATGAGCATGTCTATAGCCAATTACAAATTGTAATGGTAAATAATGTTGATAAGCGGTGGGCCAGAGATGAATAGAATGTCTCCATATAGAAATTGGTAATTGTATCGAAATAATAAAGTTCTCGCAATTACCTGGAGATGCTTAATAAATGACTGCTAATCCATTTTGAGTATGAACATGTGGAACTGGATGTTCAATATTAATCCCAACTGATATACAATATTCATCAAATGTCTTGGAAGTAAATTCATCAGCATTATCAAGGCGTATTGACTTAATCGGATGATCGGGAAAAAGTGCCCGAAGCCTGATAATCTGTGCAAGTAATCTTGCAAAAGCAACATTATGTGTTGATAATAAGCAAACGTGTGACTATCTGATGGATGTATTAACTAGGACCATAAACTAGCATAACGGCCCACTTGGTGGATGAATAGGTCCACATATGTCCCCTTGAATTCTTTGTAGAAATGATGAGGATTCAAAACCAACCTTAGAGTGGGATGGTTTTATTACTAATTTCCCTTGTGAACATGCAGTACATAAATTTTCATGGGATAAAAGAATCTTCTGGTTCTTTAATGGATGTCCATGAGAATTTTCAATGATTTTATGCATCATTGTAGATCCCGGGTGACCAAGATGGTTATGCCAAAGCATAAATATTTTTCGGTCTGAGAACTTCTGGTTCATAATTGCATAAGCTTCTACATCTCTCATAAGAGTGTAATATAATCCAGATGATAAAGCACACAGCCTTTCCATAATGAGTTTTTGGCTTGAATCATGAGAAGTAATGCACAGATACTTAATATTCTCATCATTTATAGTTTCTATGTGATAGCCATATCTTAGTATTGTTTGGTAACAATATCATGGCTCTACCGGAGCCTTCTATCAGATCTGCTGGAACTGATATTGTATTAACATCTGCTTTAAGCAGGGTTAAATTCAGAAAGTATTTTTGATTCTACAGAATCATGTGTCGTTGCACTATCGGCTAGACATATATCTCTTGTACCTTGCTTTTCAATATCACCTAATTTACCGTTTAAAGACATATCTATTCACAAAGAAAAATAAAGTGCATATTAGACAAAGTGATCAAAAGTATAAACATATAGATATGAAAATATATCACTTCATAAAACAAAATCATGAATTATATTGATTTTTCGAACTTCCGGTTCAACCATGAACTGCAGGTTCATAAAATTCAGAAATATTCAGGTTCTAAATATAAATTACAAATTGACTTTCTAGATGAAAGAATCGTAACTTGATCCAATTCAGAATTTCTGGTTCTAATAAACTTTGACATAAAAGTTTTAATATCACAATTTAAATTGAATTCAGAGCTTCAAGTCTGATTAGAACTTCATGTTCAAAACTTAAGAACTTCAAGTTCAGATTCAATACTTAGTATTCAAAATTAGAACTTCGGGTTCTATATAGAATTTGAATTTTGGAATTTCAGGTCCCAAGTATGACATTCATGTACATAGTAATGAATCCAGAATTCCATATTTTTATTGAAATTTAAAATTTAGAACTTCAGATTCTGATTGGTTTGTAAAACCGCGCCAACTTAAATATTATAATGATAAATCCAGAAACTTTAGATTCTGGTTAGTTGGTCAAGCCGAGCTTGGCTTAAATTCCAGAAACTTAACGATTGACCTAATTAGGCTCAACACATAATTTATACAAATCCAGAAACTTCAGGTTCTGGTTAGTTCGCATACTCAGATACATAAATTGCATAAAATTAAATAGATGTGTAAAATTAAAATAATAGATAATATAACAGAAATAATATGAAGAAGAACAAGAGAATAACAGTATGAGATAAAGTGAAAAGGGGAGAAAATTTACTATTTGCTTTTATTGATGATTTCGGATTACATCCTGACCACACAATTTCAGCTGTGTAGTGATTTTGAATAAAGCAGAATTATACTCAGAGACTGATCTAAAGTCTTGAAAATGTAAATGTTGCCACTGATACCTAGCATTTGGTAATGCAATATCGGGTTGGTTATCAAATCGATCTTTTAGTTCTTGCCATAGAACTTCTAGTTCTGTGACCGTTAGGTATTGGGCTTTCAGATCGTAGTTGTCCCCAAACACTTTTAGTGCAGTAAATTTTAAATTTGCAAGCTTTGACATTATTACAACTTCTGGTTATCCGAAAATCACAATCGGAGTCAGAACTTCTGGTCTGACAAAAATCCAAGGAATTTAAACCTTAAGATATATAAAGGAATATTTGTAATTAAATAAATCCAGAAACTTCAGGTTCCGGTAATGATAAATAAATCCATAAACTTCAGGTTCTGGATGGGTGACCAAACTGTTTAAATAAAAATTGCAAAATAAAATGCGTAATAATAAATGCGAAAAAAGTAAATCTAGAACTGCAGATTCTGGTAGGTTGGCATAGCCAATCTCATAAAATCGTATAAATAAATAAATGTGAGAAAGTAAATCGCGTAAAAGTAAATAAAATGCGAGAAAGTAAATTTAGAACTGCAGGTTCTGTTATTAATAAATAAAAATCTAGAATCTTCAGGTTCTAGTAATAATAAATTCAGAACTTCAGGTTCTGGAAATAAATCTAGGAACTTCAGGTTCCAGTGGTAATAAATTCAGAAGCTTCAGGTTTTGGAAATAACAACATCGTGCTGATAACGTGTTGTAAATCGATTGAAGAACAAAAAATAATAAATAAAAGAGATGAGAAATAGACAAGAGAGAGAAGAGATTAACTATTGCAATTTCATATTGAACTTTAGCTGATACTTATAAATAAGGAAGAATAAAATGAGAGAGTGATCATAGAAGAGAGAACACGTGAGAGAGAGAGAGAGAGCTTTTCTCTTTTTATTGATATCAGCTCATTAACCTCAAACAATTACAATAGAAGCCATATATATAGGCAATCAGTTGCTTAGTGATGAAGCTTACAATAAAGGCTTGGTGGGGAAGCCAACAATAGAGGCTTGGTGGGGAAGCCATAAAATTACAACATAAACGCATTTTTGTTTAAAAGTGGAAAAATTGACAAAAACAATATTTTTTTTTGGGAATTGAAAAATATAAATTTTAATATAATTTAATGGCTTTTTTGAAAAGACCCCTTAAATATTATAGTTAAAAAAAGTCGGCCCAACTATTGAAGTCCTACTAAAATTGAATCAAGATCCTCTCATTGACTTATTTCTTCTTGACTTTCCATAATCTAATGTCACCTAAGTAATATACAAAATACATGGTCAAGATTGGTTCACTTTTTTCTCTCTCATGCAACTTAATATTTGAATTACACTTGAAGAATGCCAAAGAAAAACAAGGACCAAGGAGAGGATCCCAACTCATTAAAATTTCCCCCAAAATAAAATTTCTACTTCCTTAGGTATGTTGCTCTCTTTTTACATTTGTGTTGGGGTTTCAAGCGCTACTATATGCATTTACTAGCATGCATGTGTGAGGAGTTTTATTCCTGTGAGTAGATATACAAATTGCAAGCGTAGTGATTAATCTCGACATGTAAGGAGCTTTCTCCCCGTGTTGTACTCGTATATATCTCGTAGGAGGTGTTCGAGTCTTACCACACATATTTATAACCGGTATGTTTTGGGAGTTTGCCCATCTTCCGGTACAATTAACAACCGAATTTATAAAGATGAGGATTGAGGACTTTTCAACCCATTCTCAAATGTCTTCTATATTGTAAATATTGAGAAATTTTTATGAATATTTCACTCATTTCATTTTTTATTTTCGGCTACTAACTCATAGGAAGGTAGAAGTCTCTCTAATATTACCACTCTGTATAATATATGTGTAATTTAGTCATTGCAGATTAAACAATGGAAGGCACAAAACAAATCTGTACAACTTTCTCCAATAAGTCCTCTATGGATTGGCACCGATTGACTACTATATTGGCACATTGGCACATACAAACAAACAGAAAATCCAAGTTATTCTTTAAATTAATGACTAATGCACTCAAAATAGCATATATAATTAAGATTAATTGGATTAAATATGTTCTGAAATTGTAGTAAAAAATCCATATTCGAAGATTACAAACAACACGAGTTCAATGAAGCAGCGTCCACGGAACCCAACTTTTGTTGTCTTTATCAAACACAACTTGCCGGATTCTCCAGGCAATTGAATTTCTTTTTAACTTTACATATCATTAGTGGGAATGCAATTTCAGAGAAATCATTGGACATCCCTATTTCATATGTTCTATAAATACATCAAATCCTCTGCCCAACATCACACATTCTACAAACTAACAAAAATATTTTACATTATTAGCAGTTTTTACTCAACAAATTAAATGGCTTCAATATCGCTTGAGAAGAAACTATTCCTTACATTAGTATTACTCTTGGGGATTTGGGTTTCCCAATCCCGGTCACGCTCGCTGTATGAAGCCACCATGAACGAAAAGCATGAAATGTGGATGGCTCGCAATGGACGAGTCTACAAAGATAGCGCGGAGAAAGATAAGCGTTTCAAGATATTCAAAGATAACGTCGAGTACATTGAATCTGTCAACAGGGTTGAGAATCGGCCTTACAAACTAGGCATCAATGAGTTTGCAGACCAAACAAATGAGGAATTTCAGGCCTCTCGTAATGGATACAAAAGATTGTCCAATGAAAGGTCTTCTCAAACAATATCTTTTAGATATGAAAATGTTACCGCACCAGCTAGCATGGATTGGAGAAAGAAAGGAGCTGTCACCCCGATTAAGGACCAAGGCCAATGTGGTAATAAAGTGGAACCACCTTAAATAATTTTTGAAGAACAAATAAAATTAGTCAATTGAAATTCTCAAAATTAACTTAATTATGCTATGATTCTTGTGACTACTTTAATTCTTACTTACCCTTGTACGTGTTGTCTAATAATAAATACAGGATGTTGCTGGGCATTTTCGGCTGTCGCGGCTATGGAAGGAATTAACCAGCTCTCAACAGGAAAGTTGATCTCTCTTTCAGAGCAAGAATTGGTTGATTGTGACATAAGTGGTGAAGACCAAGGCTGCAATGGTGGTCTTATGGATGATGCCTTTGAATTTATCATTCAAAACAAAGGTCTCACAACTGAAACTAATTACCCTTACCAGGGATCTGATGGAACTTGTAGCAAGAACAAGGCAGCTTCACATGCAACCAAGATCACTGGTTATGAAGATGTGCCCGCCAACAATGAGGCAGCTCTCTTGAAGGCAGTGACTAAGCAGCCGGTGTCTGTTGCCATTGATGCTGGTGGCTCAGACTTCCAATTTTACTCAAGTGGTGTCTTCACAGGACAGTGTGGAACTGAACTCGACCATGGTGTTACAGCAGTCGGGTATGGAACAGCTGCTGATGGTACCAAGTATTGGTTGGTCAAGAATTCATGGGGGACTAGTTGGGGCGAGAATGGATACATAAGGATGCAAAGAGATATCGATGCCCCAGAAGGCCTCTGCGGCATTGCCATGGAATCTTCCTATCCTACTGCTTGATTCTGCTTATTGAAAATTATGATCTTATTGGGCACATATTTGATCACTATTTCTTACTAAATTGTGTGTAGTACCTGTATTGTATTGTTCTTTTTAATGCTTGATTTAGTAATTAAACTGCACGTCATGTTCTCTTTTTTCTATATTCATCTTTCTGCAACGAAATTTCATAACTTATCAAGCTGCACATAAAATTGAAACTGCAATAATTCAGGTTCAGGATGATAATATTATAGTGGCTGTAGCTCATAACTAGTAAACCAAAACCTGAATGGTCCATATTTGTGTCCATGGTTTTCAGGATTTTTAAAAGAAGTGATGATATTTGCACTTACAAAGTACAAAATATATGTAATTATACCATTAAAGAGTTTTTTTTTAAATAATTATTAATTCAATAAATTCGAAAATATCACTTTTCTCGTTTTATTACATTATATTTTTGTATATAAATATCACTCAAAACTATTTTGTTTTATCCACTCAAGTACTTTTATTATTATTATTATTATTATTCAAAATTAATGGGTGGCTCGACAATGCTAAAATTTAAAAAATATAGAAATTTGTAACAGAGCTTTAAAAAAGATTGAAATAGTCATTATAATCTAATAAAAACACGTTTTTTATTTATTAATATCTAACAATTATATAATGCATATAATGCATATAAGAGCCATATAAAATTGAAAATTTTCTATTAAAACTTCATTCTCTAATAGTTTGCAACATATATAGAAGACATAAAAATTCTAATACCAAAAGGAAGACCCAAGTGCTTGAATGAGAGGATAATCTAAGAATTTCTTAGTTTTTCAAGTAGAGATAATGAAGCACAAAAGAACAAGTCAGAGATGTGCTAGTTCAAATCTCATTCACATTTGAGTGGAAAAAAGTTTTGATCTCTGGAAAGGGTCTTCCTACACTTTGCGATTTAATTGGTAAAAGTGAGATTCAAACCTCTATCTCACAAGTCACAAGTATTAAAAAGGAAGATGCACAAAGATAAGGTCAATTTAATCCTTCTCTCATGAATTAGGTCCAGAACTATATTGGTTATATACCAAGTTTTGGCTATCAAATTGGGGACAACAAATGTTATGAGAACAAAAGATACAAGAGTGTTGATATATGTACTAATCTAAAATTGTCAATGCACCTCAAATTAATATTTCCTTAGAAAATTTCAACCACTATTCTTAAATAAAATTATTAACTGAATTAAAATAATTATAAAGCCATGTAAAAAAAAAAAATGTTGTTATAAAACCTTTTTACTTAATATATTTATAATAATTAAAATTTGATTAGATGAACTCTAATGGTGTATCGCTGGTCAAATTGTAATTTGGGCATGAAAAACCTTGAACAACAAACTCTTGCCAAAAGAAATTAATAGGAATTGAACAAAAAGAGAGGATGCATGCATGAAGTTTAATTACTGATAATGGAGGTTTAATGTACAGAGACATACTGCTTTAATTTATAAGCATTTACACAATCTGAATAAAAAAGCACACCATTCACACACTTCAGCAAAGATAGATGATGACCAAATCCATGTCTGAACACAACTTCATATATATATTAATGATATTGATCATCAGCGTCCGCCATTAAATTGCTATGATTCAATCAAGTAGCAGTGGGATTGGAAGATTCCATCGCAATGCCGCAGAGGCCTTCCGGGACATCGATATCTCTTTGCATCCTTATGTATCCATTCTTGCCCCAACTAGTCCCCTATGAATTCTTGACCAACCAATACTTGGTACCATCAGCAGCTGTTCCATACCCGACTGCTGTAACACCATGGCCGAGTTCAGTTCCACACTGTCCTGTGAAGACACCACTTGAGTAAAATTGGAAGTCAGAGTCACCAGTATCAATGGCAACAGATACTAGCTGCTTAGTCACTGCCTTCAAAAGAGCAGAGGCGGCTCAAGAGTATCCGGGGCCTTAGGCGAAAATTGAAAATAAGGCTCTGAATGTGTAATGTAAAAACTATTAAATTAATAGTTAAAATAATTTATTTAAAATTTATTCTTATTTGTAAAATGCAAAAATGTTGATTGGGATTTTGTATTTTTTTTTTGTTTGTTGAGTTTTTGGTATTCTGATTCATATTTTCTACTAGACATGTCTAATATTAATTAAACAAGTAAATTAGGTCGAGTCGGCCTAGGCACATTCCGAAAAAAGCACAATTCCATACAAACACGACATGACACACTTCATTAACGTACTGTACATAGTATTTAATATTTTTTATTTGTAAAATTGTTTTTGAACCTTAATTTTAGTTGTGGCTTTAGCAACCACACGCCTAAATAGCCTAAGGCACTGACCTCCCTTGCAAGAGAGCTGCCTCATTGTTGGTGGGCACGTCTTCATAACCGGTGATCTTGGCTGCATGTGAAGCTGCCTTGTTCTTGCTGCAAGTTCCATCAGATCCCTAGTAAGGGTAATTAGATTCAGTTGTGAGATCTTTGTTTTGAATGATAAATTCAAAGGCAAATTCCATAAGACCACCATTGCAGCCTTGGTCTTCACCACTCATGTCACAATCAACCACTTCTTGCTCCAAAAGAGATATCAACTTTCCTGTTGAAAGTTGGTTAATTCCTTCCATAGCCGCGACAGCGGCAAATGCCCAGCAACATCCTGTATATATTATTAGACAACTCAAGGGTAAGTAAGAAAAGGGGTAGGAAGAGGCCTTAGGCAGGGTGACCCTCTGTCTCCTTTCTTGTTCAATATAGTGGTTGAAGCCTTGAATAGATTGCTCATAAAGGCTAGGGATCGAAATCTGTTTAAAGGTAAGGTGTTTGGTAGGAATGGTACTCACCTTACTCACTTACAATTCGCAGAAGATACAATTTTATTCATTGATGCAAAAGAGGATTCGGTGGTTAATCTTGATGCTTTGAATTGGGGTCTGGTCTTAAAGTTAATTTTTTCAAGTCAGGCTTAGTTAGAGTTGGAAAAGGGCCTAGTGATGAGGATAGATGGGCTGCATTGTTCAGATGTAAGAAGGTTTCTCTCCCTATTAATTACTTGGGTATGCCTTTGGGTGGGAATCCTAGCTCTGTCAGCTTTTGGGAGCCAATGATTGATAAGGTTCGATCAAGATTAGCTTCGTGGAAGATGAGGTTTATTTCTAAGGCGGGTAGGCTTGTTCTTATGAAATCGGTGCTATCAAGTTTGCCAACTTATTTTTTGTCGGTTTTTAGGATGCCGAAAACAGTGGCATTGGTTATGGAAAAATTGCAAAGGGATTTTTTTTAGGGTGTTAAAGGTGATAAGAGGAACATTCACTTGGTGGATTGGCCGACTTTATGTAGGAATAAATGGAATGGAGGTTTGGGCATTGGGAGAATTCAAGATAAAGGTGATGCCTTACTTGCCAAATGGATATGGAGGTTTGGTGTTGAGGAAGGGGCTTTATGGAGGAGAGTGGTGTGTGATAAGTATGCGGTTGAGCCTCGATCCTTTTTGTGGTATTGGAAAGGGGGGAGTCATGCTTCTCCTTTTATTAACTCAGTTGGGAGATTATGTAAGGATGGGTCGATTGCAGCGGGTATTCTTGCTGACTTCTTGAAAGTAGTGGTGGGTGATGGGGGTCGTGCAAGCTTCTGGAAAGATTTGAAGGTTGATGATATTCCTATAGCTGATGTTTTCCCAAGGATTCATGCGCTGGTTGTGAATAAGTCTGGTGTGGTTAGGGAGTTTGGTGAATGGAATGGTAGTTCGTGGTGTTGGAATGTTTCTACTAGAAGACCGATTCTTGGGTGGGAGGAATCGGTATGGTCTCGTTTTCTTTTTGAGTTAAGGAAATTTAAGGTTCGAAGATTGTGTCCTGACTCCATGGTTTGGACTCTCACTCCCTCTGGAAAATTTTCGGTTTGTTCCTTTAGGAGAGAACTTGAGTGCCGCGTGTCTAATATTTCTTCGGTCAATGCCAATTCTTTGAATTGGTGTGGGGTTGTGCCTCCTAAAGTGGACCTTTTTCTTTGGATGATTGCTAAACATAGGCTGATGGTTGGGGAATTGTTGCCTAAATTTACTGGTGGTTTGGTTGGCACTAAGCTATGTCCCTTTTGCAAAACTTCGGAAGAAACCATTAATCATCTTTTTATTAAATGTATGTGGGTGTGGAGGTTGTGGTCGGCTTGTCTAAACTGGTGGGAGATCTCAACTTGTTTACCAGAGAAGTTTTGTGATTGGATGGAATGCTGGTTGAATCTTTGCCTGGTGGTTGGTAACAGCAGAGTGTGGAAGGTGGCGTTCCATGCCATATGCTGGTCCATTTGGGAAATCAGAAATGAAATGGTATTTAAGCAGGGTGTTGCCAGTCTTGAAAGGGCTGTAGAGATGGTGATTTGGAGGATTGCTTGGTGGTTCAAGATTTATGGTCCGGGGTTGCTGCTGCCTGTTTTAGTTTTAATGATGAACATAAAGGAGGGATGTGTTGATAACGCTAAAATTAGTAGGAAGGTCAATTGTGCTTGGAGTCCTCCTTTGGATGGGTTTTTGAAATTTAATGTTGACGGGTCGTCGCGTGGTAATCCGAGGCCTTCGGGCATTGGCGGTATTCTGCGTAATTCGAATGGGGATATTCTGTGCTTGTTCTCGTTGTATATTGGCAATGGCTCTTCTGTGGCTGCGGAGATTCAAGCTATTCTTAAAGCTTTTCTTAAAGCTTGTCAGTTGTGTGTAAGTGATATGTGTCCAGCTGATGTCAATATAATTATTGAAAGTGACTCTATGGTAGCTGTAGCTTGGGTGAATGGGGTGGATGGTGTAGGAAATGTCAGGTTCTTGGATTGCATTTTGGATATTAAGGAAATATTGCTTAAATGTAAGCCGAGGTTGTCTGTGAAGTGTGTTTCCAGAAGTGTAAATACTGCTGCTGACTTCCTTGCTAAACAGGGCGCAGTGAGTGGCTTGGTTCAAGAGGTTTGGGCTTGATTTGGCTTCAGTTTTGGTGCCGTGTGGGATGCTGTTTTGTCTCAGTTTGTTCCTTTGTGTTGTTTTTTTAGTGATGCTGTTGGGGTTGCTTTGTGTTGGCTGGGGCTTTGCTTGTTGTCGTTTTCATTGGTTGTGGCCCTTGTGGGGGTTTTGTGTTTGTTGCTGGTTGTTTGGCCTTGTTCTGCTCTTTGTTGTGGCTTCTCCTAATTAATAAAGTTTGCCTTTTTTAAAAAAAAAAAGGGTAAGTAAGAATATAAGTAGTCACAAGAATCATAGCATTATTAAGTCAATTTTGGGAATTTCAATTTACTAATAATTTTATTTGTTCCTCAAAATTTATTTAAGGTGGTTCCACTTTACCACATCGGCCTTGATCCTTAATGGAGTGACAGCTCCTTTCTTTCTCCAATCCATGCTAGCTGGTGCGGTAACATTTTCATATGAACAAATCATATCTTGAGTATGAGGGAATCTGATTGTACTATTTTTATACCTATTTTTAGGTCCCCAATTCCTACTTCTTGTGCTTGTTCATCGGGTAAAACTGGGTATTTAATATGTTAAAATAAGTTTTTCAAGTATTTTTGGAGTTCAGGGGCACTGGCGTAATTTTGGAGATTCAGGGGTCAAAATGAAAATATGGAAAATATATTGAAGATTATGTGATTAGAGAAGCGTTTAGGGGTACATATTGTAATTATCCAGCAAACGCACGCGCGCACGCCACGTTATAAGTGAAACGATGCGTTTTGGCTTTGATGCTACTGACATCAGCATGACGTCACGATGACGTCATCGTCTTTAACCTCAGCTGACCAGACTTGCAGACCCACGACCCAGGACCTAACCCGCTTGGACCCGACTTCAACCCGGCGCCATTCCAGCCGTTTTCCGATGGGATCGGCAGTGTGACTCTTCCCGATCAGTTTTCTTCCATTTTTCAAGCCTCCATGCCACGTTTCTCCAAACCTCCAAACCTCCAATCGTCCACAGCCAACCAAGCTCGTCTTCCAGCCGTTTCTGACCTATTTCCCAGCTGTATTCCACCCATATTGATGGCACGCCTCCCTCCGGTCAGTTTGACACCATTTTCAGGTCACCATGCAGAGTAGTTGGTCGCTGCCAAAGTCGCCACTCAGCGGCCAACATGCTAGCGACCTTTGTTGGCACCAAGGGGTAGTGATCTTCGCTACCTTGCTGGTCACCACCCACCAGCCAACATGCCAGTGACCTTTTTGTGTGAAAGGGGCAGAGATCTTCGCTACCTTGCTGGTCGCTACCCACCAACAAACTTGGTGGCAACCTTTCCGTGCCAGCTCAACCCAAGGACGAATTTCAGACCTGATTTATGGGCAGCCACTATAAATATCTTGTTTTCTTTGTTCTTAAAAAACCCTTCCATCACATTTTACACACCTTACACACCTTACACAACACACATTACACCTTTGAACCCTAGATCTAGGAATTACCTCTCCATATCCAAAAACCTCTCCACACTCCTACATCACCTCCATACATACAAAAATCACCCAAGTTCCCACCTTTTTACATTCTTCCATCATTCCCTTCACATATTTCCTTCCACACACTCATTTCCATCCATTTTTGGAAGCCCATTCAAGGAAGGAGGAGAAGGAACTCAAGGAACAAGAGAAGCTCACATGGACTTTATGGGTTTTCTCTACACTTTTCCCTTCTTTGTTTATTTTTTATTAATGTGTAACTAATTCATCTAGGGGATTGATGTAACCGTATTGGACTACTCTATGTAATTAATTAGTCTATTCTCTAATTCAATTCGATTTTAGTCTCAATTATTGAATTAATTGCTCTAATCTCTCTACTCGTGTTTTGTTGTGACCACAAGGGACATGGGTTTGAGAGTTAGTTTATTTAAGGTGTTGAGTTTAGGTGTGGGTGACCATCCCATCTAAATCTCACCACAAGCTTAGTAATTGGGAAGGTTGGTTTATGCATGACCATGCTAGGTCAACTTGGCTTAGAGTTTTATGTTAAATAGGAGGATTGACCATTGCTTGCTACATGACCATGTGTGAGTAATGGGAAAGACTTAAGAACTTAATGGATTTATCTTAAAACAAGCCCTAAAATTGGATTGAAGTGCTTAATGAGACTAAGTGAGAACATAGAGTGGTCTAAGAAGGTTGCATCGATTCCCTAGTGCTTTCTCCCATATATCCATACGTTGTGTGTTTGTTGTGCTTAGTTTAATTTTTAACTTAGTTTTATTCTCAAGTTTGCCTTTTAATTTCTCAAGTTACATTTTTAGTTTTAGCCTACAAGTTTGCATCTTTAATCATTTGCAAGAATCCAAACATTTTTCCCAACAAAAAACATTATGCAATTTAATTTTCACGCACTTAAAGTTTTATTTTTCCTAGACTAAGTAGTTTCAACCTATTTGAATCACCGATTCCAGTGAACGAACTTTGATTTAAATTGAACGTAATCATTTTACTGCATCAGAATCCTATGAAAATCTTATTTTTCTAATTGAAATCTGTGTCTTCTAGAAAACATTACAGAAAATCATATGAATCTCAAAGTGACTTCTAATAAATTAAATCTTTAACAATCACTTGACTTTTCAAATTTTTTCACCTTGTAATTTTAAAGTGCAATTTAAATCTGTGGGTTATGGCCCATCATAAAATATAACTACGTTAAAATCAAAAATTTGCTTTCTTTGTGTTGGACCCATATGCTGAATATTAGCATATTCAAAATTATTCATGAAAAATAATGATATCTGAAAATATGCATATTGCATGCTTTAATTAAAATAATGAACTACCATTTCTGTTATCACATGTGGCCCATCTCACGATACTAAAGAATCTGCACGAACATGGTGATCACCTGGAAAAAAAATAGTTTAAAATAAAAGAATGAGCGCTAACGCCCGATGAGTGGAAATAACCATTGAAAACTAAAACTTTTCTTTTCTTAGAAACTTTACTAAAACTATTATCTCTGAATAAATTTAAAAACATATCTTTTCTCTACACTTCTAAAATTAATAACTATCTTTTTGAAAAACATTAATGCTTAATAAACTTATACTGGCTAAACTTAATCTAGTCTGTAGAAAACTATTATGTATCTGTTTCTATATCTCTTTCTAAATATTGTATCTTTTTCTATATCTCTTCCTGAAACTAATCAAGATTTAATCTAAAACTGTTCCATTATCACAATCTGTTATGTAATACAAGCTGAGAACTAACTAATTTTTTTTTGTGAATAAAACACATTTCTGTAAATACTATATAATATAATAAAACATTTTCTGATTTTATAAAATATAAATATTTGATAATCTGAAATCTTCTCTTTACCGATCATAATCAGTAATATATATAATCTAAAAACTCTTTTTTTATTCATTAAACTTGTCTGCTTACTAACTTGGGCTTGTGCTTGAGCTTATCTAACTGGGTCTTGGGTCATATGTCTGGGTTTAGATTTGGGCTTAGGTATTTTTCTAGAGCTGGACCTTATAATAACCCGTAGGCGTATAGATTTTTCATATGACGAAAAATCACCATCAATAACAACAACAACAACTATAATAATAATAATAATAATAATTACTACTCTTGAGACAATTTCTCAAAATGATAATAAAAGCTTTTCAAAAAAAAAAAATGATGATAAAAGTAATAATAAATTATTAATAATAATAATTTAAGCATTTTTTAAAATTTAATTTCTTTTGAATTTTTTTTTAATATAAGGGGCTGGCCTACTGGGACACGTGAGGCTAGGGGTGGGCGTTTAATGGATCGGTTCACTTTTCGAGTGAACCGATAAAAAACCGATAATATTCGGTTTTTAAAAAAGTGAACCGATCCGATAAAATTTAGAAGTGTGAACCGATTAAAAACCAATTGAACCGGTTCGGTTCGATTCGGTTCGGTTCGGTTTTTTCGGTTTTAAACTTTAGTAAACACAATTGCTCTGGAAACATTCTCAGAATAGGAAACACACAACCACTGTACATGATCAAAGAACAATTGAGGCAAGCTTATATATGCAATAAAATCATATCAAGTCATGACAAGAAACTGGACTAGAGAAGATATATATATATATTACAAAAACTAACAATAAGCAACTTTATTCAATTGAAACAGCCATGTACGCTCTAACAAAAGAAAGCATATATCAAAGTTTACAAACTTGCATAGAACATAAAACCATAAACACATACATCACAATGCTAAACAAGACTAGATACAATTCGTAAAAAATGTAGGGATTTTTTATTACATACACCGGTTCTTGGTTTGGTTTACCGGTTTGAACCCTTGAACCGGAAACCGAACCGGAATATCCGGTTTTTTAAAAAACGAACCGAACCGAACCGGTTGACAATGAAAAACCGAAAAAAAACCGTTCGGTTCGGTTCGGTTCGGTTCACTGGTTTTTTGCCCACCCTTACGTGAGGCACAGCCCGCCGGTAGACACGGCCCTTTGGGGCCGTGCCACCCTAAATTTTTTTGGGCACGGCACAACTCGTTTCTCGGCTGCACAAATTTGGATTCAGTGATCATCTATCTTTGATGCTTAAGTCGGGTATGGAACAGCTGCAGATGGTACAAAGTATTGGCTGGTGAAGAATTCATGGGGTCAAGTTGGGGCGAGAATGGATATATTAGGATGCAAAGGGATATCGATGCCCCGGAAGGCCTTTGCGGCATTGCCACGGAATCTTCCTATCTTATTGCTGCTTGATTGAATCATAGCAATTTAATGGCGAATGCTAATCAATATCGTTAATATATAAAATGTTATGTATTCAGACACGAATTCAATGATCATTTATCGTGTTACTGTGTATTTAGACACGGATTCAGTGATCATCTATCGTGTTACTTGGAGTGTTATGTTGCATTCGTAATCTTCGAATATGGATTTTTTACTCTAATTTTGGAACATATTTAATCTAATTAATCTTAATTATATATGCTATTTTGAGTGCAATAGACATTAATTCAAAGAATAATTTGGATTTTCTATTTGTTTGTAAAGGAGAAAATCCACAAAGTACTAAGAGGAGAAAATGTGCGGCTTTGTTTTGCATAATTTGAAGTTTGACTGATTCTTGTAAGGGATTTGATTAATACCGAATCTAACATGCATAGGCACACAATACATCCATAGTTTAAACTAAATATGTTTCTATATCATGATTTAATCAAACCCTAAATACATGTTACTAACCCATGTCAATTCAAGAGAAAAGGGAGATAAGAGAAAGCAGAAGCGTACCTGAATCCATTGCAGGAGGTTGGTGGACGGGTTGAGATCTTCCAAATTATACGATCCTTGGGACACAAAAGTGTTATCTCTTTTTCTGGTGATGGAGATACAGAAAAGCCAAAATAAGGTATCGTGTAATTTGGGAACCATAACCCTAATATATAATAATTAGATTATTATAGGTTTTGCTATTTCTAATTTGGCCTCTCATCAAATTAGATATAGCACTCTGGTATCTACACATTAATTCCATAACAATTATACCCTTAAGCTTTAAAACTTTAAATCTTAATTAGATCACTTTAATTTAGGCTTAACCAAAGATAGCATGACACATTTAATATTTACATGTGTGGCCCCACATGATGGAATTTTCCAACAATCTCCCACTGGGTCACATATGTAACTTTTACAAATGTGTATGACTTTATGAGCTCTAAAATTTTGCTATCACAATTTTAGGGTATATTTGAACAATCTCGTCCATTGATTATGCTGTTATAGGATCAAAGCGGTTTTCATCACATTTAGCATGACTAAACCCATCAATGGTGATGTACACCAACATAACCAAATGACATAGATCAATCATGGATGCATAGCATGGAAATTACATGCAATGTGATCTATTCATGTTTATTTCCAACTGGTCCTACTTTATTCTTTAGTGAGATCAATACTTAACATAATGTAACATAGTGAAATGAACTGAATACTTTATTTCTAATAAAAAAAATATCCAAATACATAAATGCATAAGTATGTCCAAAATCAAACATAAAGTAATGAAATACAAAATAATACAAACTCCCACTATAATGTGATATCCTCATACAAAATAACACCCATATGAGCAGTGTGCTCATGAAAGACCTTGGGTGGTAATCCCTTTGTAAGCAAATCCACTATCATGGAGTTTGTTCCAATGTACTCTATGGATATCTGTCCACTCTGTACTCTCTCTTTCACAACTAGGAGCTTAATGTTAATATGCTTTTACCTAGATGAGCTCCTATGGTTGTTGGAATACAGCACTGCTGACTTATTATCACAATATAGTTTGAGTGGTCTTTCAATACTCTCCAGAATGTGTAGCCTAGTGACAAAATTCCACAGCCGTATCTCATGGTTGGATGCCTCATAGCATGCTACAAACTCTACTGCCATGGTGGAAGAAGCTATGAGTGTCTGTTTGTCACTCCTCCAAGAAATAGCTCCACCAGCCAATAGATATATGTAGCCTAATATGGATCTCCTACTGTCTTGGCATCCAGCATAACCGGAGTCGGAATACCATATGATCTCAAACTGATCCGATCTCCTATATGTGAGCATGTGATCTTTTATTTTCTGCAAATACCTCATAACTCGCTTGGCTGCTTTCCAATGATCCATCCCAGGGTTACTTAAATATCTGTCTAACATACCAACAATGTACGCAATATCTAGACGCATATACACTTGAGCATACATTAGACTCCCTATAGCTGATGCATAGGGAATCTTCTTCATTTCCTTAACTTCAAGGTTATTTTTTAGGGCATTGATTGAGACTGAACTTGTCTCCCTTAGTGACAGGGGTGTCACCTGGTTTGCTATCCTGTATGCCAAACCTTTTAAGCACTTTATCGATATAGCTCCTTTGTGATAATCCAAGAATACCCCGAGAGCGATCTCATTGTATCTGGATCCCTAATACAAAAGAGGCACCGCTAAGATCTTTTATCTTAAAATTCTTTGATATAAATCTCTTGGTTTCATGCAACATGCCTATATCATTTGTGGTAAGCAGTATGTCATCGACATATAAAACCAGGAATATGTGCTTACTCCCACTGAATTTGTGATACACATAATTATCAACAGCGTTTATCTCAAAATCAAATGAGATAATCACTTGATGAAACTTGTGGTACCACTGACAGGAAGCTTGCTTGAGTCCATATATGGACTTTGTCAATTTGCAAACCATATTCTTTAAGTCTCCCAACTCAAAGTTTTTTGGCTGCACCATGTAAATTGTTTCGTCAATGTCACCATTGAGAAACACTGTCTTGACATCCATTTGATGAAGCTCAATGTCAAAATGTGCAACAAGTGCCATGATTGTCCTAAAAGAGTCTTTCGTTGAAACCGGAGAGAAAGTCTCTTTAAAGTCAATCCTTTCATTTTGAGTAAAGCCTTTAGCTAGAAGACGAGCCTTATACCTCTCCACGTTACCTTTCGAATCCATTTTGATTTTAAAAATCCATTTTGGTTTTAAAAATCCATTTACGACCAATGGGCTTCGCACTTTCTGGTAATGGGACAAGTTCCCAAACCTTATTGTCTTACATAAACTTATACTCCTCATTCATGGCATCAATCAACTTTTAAGAGTTGGAACCCTGCATGGCTTGATGGAGGTTGATTGGATCACCTTTCACCATTCTAATGTCTTCCTCATGTTCTTGGAGAAATACGAAAAAATCATCCGGGATAACATTTCTCCTTTCTTTAGTGGATCGCCTTAATGACACTGGTTCTTGAGGTTGTTGAGTTTGTTCCTCAAGCACAATTACCTCAACTTGAATAGGGGGTTGATCAACATTGTCTGGTTAAGGATCCGGATTCGCTTCTTGATCAATGACAAGTACAGAAACCTGCACATTGTCAAAAGCGATAGTGGGAATCGAATCTAATTCCTCCTCGATGACAATGTCTCTAACCTTATTTCTCCCCCTAAACTCAACATAAAAAAATGTTACAGTTCCCGTCTTAAAAATTGACTTAAGTGTGAGATCATAAAACTTATAGCCCATAGATCCTCAAAGTAGCCAATGAAGTAGCTGCTCACAGTTTTGTAGTCCAATTTTTTTTTCCATGTGGTCTATAAGGCCTTGCCTCAGCTGGAAATACCCAAATGTGAAAATGCTTTAGACTAGGTTTTCTGCCTGTCCAAAGCTTACAAGGTGTTTTTGCAGCTGCTTTAGTTGGTACTCGGTTCAGAATATAAGCTGTTGTGAAACAAATAATAGCACGGTGTGTATAAAGCTATCTAGAGGGGGGGGTGAATAGATTTTATGCTTTTTACCCAATTTTTCGTGTTAGTCAAAATTACAAAAATACCCTCAAGATAATATAAACAAGCAAGTGTAATATGGTGCGGAAATTAAAACAACACTTGGTTTTTACGTGGAAACCCTCACAGGAAAAACCACGGGCTATGTAAGTAAGCCACACTCGAACCTCGAATCCACTAAATGTGCAAACGATTACAACCTAATCCCGGAAGTAATCACACACCTACCTAATCCCGGTATGAGTGAACCTAGTCCAATTTGCTTGCGTTCTAAGCAACCTAATCCCGGATGCTACACACAAGACTTACTTTCTCTATGAAGAGAATACAACCCTAAGTGAATATATGTGAATATCCAAAATGCAACATAGAGCAAGGGAAACCCTATATGCTTATCTAAGATGATTAATATGCAATTAAGAGCAATCCTAGATATCAAAACTAAATGACATGTCAATTAGTTTAGCTAATCAATATTAAGCACAAAACCTAATATGCAAGCACAATATAAAATCTCAAACATACATCATACTCATCTCAATATTGTATCTAAAGCATACAAAATAACAAACAAGTAATTAATTAAGATTGCTAGATAAGAGAAACACAAAACATGTAAGATATTAGTGAAAAGCTTACCAAGCAAAGTATGATGAAGATTCCATGCTAGATGACATCTAGATGATCTAAGATGATGCTAGATGATGATTGATGATCATGAAAAAGTGTTTGAGAATCAAGAATGGAGTTCTTGGAATTTTTCTTCTCTTTGAAAAATATCCTAAGTATGAATTCTGAATATGAACTCTCTTAATTGACCTAAAGTCAAAGTGGCATATATATAGGGGGCCAAATCAAAGTGTGGTCGTTTAAGTAAGTTTCAAAGAAACGCGCCAATCGGCGGTTTCAATCGGCGGCCAGGCCGCCGTTCATGACCGCCGAATTGAGCTCGTGAAGAACAGAGCATAAACGGCGGTTCATTCGGCGGTTTCGTGACCGCCGATTACAACCGCCGAAACAGAACAGAGAGATCAAAATCAACCAGGTATGAACGGCGGTTTCTAACGGCGGTTTCATGCCCGCCGTTTCAACCGCCGAATTAGACTGAGAGATAAATCAATCAGGTCTTGAAACGGCGGTTTCGAACGGCGGTCGTGACCGCCGATCTTAACCGCAGAAATGCTTCAGACCAATCTGGACTGAAACGGCGGTTTAATTTGGCGGCCAGGCCGCCGATCATAACCGCCGATCACCTAGATAGGTGAAAACCAAGGAGAAGCCAAGGGCATTCTCCATAGGCGGTCCTCGCGCTAAACCAAGCACATTCTCGTGCATGCGCGGACGTTTTCGAAAGTTATCGGGAAACGAATTATACAACAACATGACACAATTACACACCATAAAATATAATAAATAAGTGCAAGTGTGAAATGTGACAAATGAAGAGAATGCACACATATGCAATGAATGTTAAGTGTGTGTGTGCAACTAATCTCTTCAAAGAAAAGTAAGCACATAGAAATTTACCTTCGGTGCTTATCAACACGAGGTCTTCAAAGGGCTTCGAACATTAAGACCGATACTTAGGCTACCCTTACAAAGAACCCCCACATATGGTTTGATCACGAAATAAGCCAATTAAAAACAACGGGAATCCTTACATGTTGTTTTGAGTGTTTCTCCCTAGAGTGACTTTGGTAAGGAGGAATGACTAATCATACTCCTTACCATATCCTTAAGAGTCCGGTTTCACCTTTTAGCTACACCATTCATGCTAGGTGATCCTGGCATGGTGTACTGTGGGACAATTCTACATTCCTCTAGGAATTTAGAAAACAGTCTTGGACGTTGTTCACCTGAACCGTAATATCTGCCATAGTATTCACCACTACGGTCAGACCTGACACTCATTTTTGCCCTTGTCCTTAGAGGTGCTAGCCCAATGAGCACTTTCAGTCATGTCTTGCTTCAATCTCTTTTCCTCTTGCACACAGTAAGAAATGAGCTTATTAAGAGTCCATTTCTTCTTTAGACTGTTGTAACTGACCTTAAACTGACTGTATTGTGCAGGAAGTGATTTTAATACTAAATGCACAAGCAAGTCGTCAGACAGCTTGAGCTTCAGTGCCTTAAGCTTAGAAGCAATATGAGACATTTCCATAATGTACTCCCTTATGTTCCCTCTGCCTTTGTACTTCACAGAAATCAAGCTTTGCAAAAGCGTGCTTGTTTCTGCTTTATCGTTTTTCATAAAACACTTTTTTTTTTTTTTAATTTTGGCTAGGAACTCTTTGGCTTCAGTTATCTTTTCAGATACCGCACCCCTAAATGCCTTCGGAATGGTGCACTTGATGATCATAAGACTCATGCGATTTGAGCGATCCCATTTCTCAAAGTTCTTCCTGTCATCAGGAGAACTTGCATCCGTAAGAGAAGCGGGCTGCTCAATCCGAAGTGCAAGGTCTAGATCCATGTAGCCGAGAACAATAAGTAGGTTCTCTTTCCAACCCTTAAAGTTGGTCCCATTAAGCATGGGTATAAAGTTGATATTAGCAGATATAGTAGAAACACTAGCCGTAAAGAGAACAAAACAAACAAACAAACAAATATGCTCACATTAATAACCAAATACAATAATCAACAAATTCAAATAATGGTAAGTCTCATCTCAAGATACATAGCACAACATTAATATCAAGTCTTTGGATAGTAATATTAATTGTAAGTGGTACTCTTGTTGCAGTGATCAAACATTGACAATAATTCATGTCAAATAATAAATCTATCTTTGGATCGACTTATTATTCACATGTAAAACCTTATAATTGTCACATGTTTACCACCACAGGTGTGTGTGCAATTCGGCCAAGTATTAACCTTCCTTTGGGCCGGCTTATACCCGCATGAATTTACACACACACACACACACACACACACACACACACACAAACATCCAATATCCCTTATGAACAATCTACACAAGATAGGTTACTTTGGCGACATCTTGTTTCAATTGGCTCATTTAGAATGATGAACTACTTTATTTAACCATAAAAGATATACCAAAAAATATTTGAATTTGTGTTGATTCTTTAAATTTTTTTTAATAAAAATTATAAAAACTGCCCCTGATTTTGCAAAATTATAGAAAGGCCCCTCAATTTTATTATTACAAATCGGCCTCTGAGTTTGCAAAATTTCATAAAGGCCCCTCAAGTTTCAATAATTACAAATAGACCTAAATATTTAGTCAAAATCACATAATAGCCCAAAATAATTACAAAAAAATCCCTCAAGAATTTCAAATTTTCAACACAAAGGCCTGAGGCAAAAACACAGGTCAGAGACATGGTTTCTTCGTGGGCGCCGCTTCAGACCACCTCACGGTCACCAGAAGGCAACCATGGTGATTCATGTTAAATTGTAAAAAGTAGATTTTAGCCGTTGGATGTGATTGACCTCTTTCTCTCAATTACATTCAATCTCAATTCCGCCATTTCTATTCTCTATTTCTTTTACCTGTATCACACAGACGGCGGCCAAGTAGCACACGACCCACAAGATCGCAAGCGACGACCGGCGACCAACGCCCAAACCGATCGGGCAAATTGGCGGCTAGTTGGGCTCGATTTGGACCAGCGGTGGGTCACCTGATCGCCGATCGTGCTGGTTATCACAAAACGCACGGGTTTCACACAAAAAATCACTGGAAAGGTGGCGTTGACCGGTGAAGGAAATTGGGTCTGCGAGGCACAACCCATCGACCCAAAGAAAAAAAAAACACACAAAAAAAATTGGGTGATATCACTTGAAACGTGATCAAAATTTACAACGCATCATATTCAAAAGTCAAACAAACAATACCACAAACAACATATTTCTCTATTTCTTTACCAATATATCAGATAACATATTAACATATATATCTTAAGATGGTGCTTTTGGGGATTATGGTGATATTTCAGGTCGGTCAGTTAGTTAACTGGGGTAAGTCTTCAATTTATTTCGAATCTTCTATCTCCCCCTCTCGGATTGGTAGTTTGCACTCTCTGGTTGGTATGCAGATTGGGCAGCTTCCGTTTTCTTATTTGGGAGTCCCTTTATTTCGGGGTAAGCCTCGAAAAGCGGTGTTACGACCTATTGCGGATAAGATCTTGTCTAAATTTGCTAAATGGAAGGGCAAGTCCCTCTCTCTGGCTGGTCGTGCTACTCTGATCAGGTCGGTCATCACTGGTTCCTTTGTGCACTCTTTCATGATTTACAAGTGGCCTTCTTCTTTACTGTCTCTGATTAACCGCAAGTTGAGAAACTTTTTGTGGACTGGTTCCTGTGAGGAGACTAAGTTGGTTTGGGTCACTTGGTATCGTTGTTGTAGGCCTTACTCTCAGGGTGGTCTTGGTTTGAAAGATCTTGGGTTGCTGAATGACTCTTTGTTGCGGAAATTCACTTGGAAGTTTATGACTTCTGATAGTTTTGCTTTCACTTTTCTTCGGGAGAGGTATCTCAGGCATTTGCAGAAGCCTCGTGGAGGGTATGTCACCTCCTCGATTTGGTCTTCTCTTCGGACGAATTATAGTTCCCTTCTTAAGGAAGGTATTTGGCTGATTGGAGAGAACTCTCAGAGGGACTTTTGGCGGGATAATTGGTTGGGGGTTCCCATTTTGGAGCTTTTAGGGATTCCAGATTATTTGGCTAATCCGCTCTGGCCGAAGGTCTCAGATTTTATTCATGAGGGTAGATGGGTGCTGGACAGTTGTTTTCGTGTGCGCTTCCCGAATCTGTGTTTTCGGATTGATCGGATTGCAATTTCTCATGTTGTGGATTCTCTTGTTTAGGCTAATTCTCGGAATGGTAGTGTTTCTTGCAAGGCTGCTTATTCCCAGTTTCTCCATGATATTCCTCAGGTTGTTTGGTGGAGGGATGTTTGGTCCCGTTTTATTCCCCCTTCTTGTTCAGCTTTGACCTGGCGTATGATGTTGAACAGGCTTCCTACTGAGGATCGCCTTTGCAGGTCTGGGTTCCAGTTGGCTTCTCGTTGCAGTATTTATGGGGTTAGTAGTGAATCTGCATATCATCTTTTTCTTCATTTTCCCCTAGCGGTTGCTCTTTGGGAGGCAGTTTTCTTGACTTTCCAGCGACGTGTCTCTACCAATACTTGGCAATCCTTCTTCT
Source organism: Acer yangbiense (assembly GCA_008009225.1). NCBI lineage: Eukaryota > Viridiplantae > Streptophyta > Magnoliopsida > Sapindales > Sapindaceae > Acer > Acer yangbiense. The sequence continues at coordinate 9,256,351 of CM017773.1, forward strand.
TGCAGGCCATGTCGGTTTCCTTTAGTGAGCAGGTTAGGATTTTATGGAAAGTGGCTATCCATGCAGTGATATGGGGGGTGTGGACTGCCCGTAATCAGTGGATCTTTGAAGGGAAGTCAGTGGACTTTAGATCCGTCCTTTCTTTGGTTTGGCGTGCGATTTCATAGGCTAATCGCCTGGAGATTGGTTGTATGCATAATTGTATGGATGACCTTTTGATTCTTCGACGTTTTGGTCTTTAGGGTCGCCCTTCTAAAGCCCCAGTGATCAAGAGTGTGGTTTGGTCGCCTCTGGCCCTTGGTTGGATCAAAGTGAATACAGATGGCGTTGCCTTAGGCTCTCCGGGGGTTGGTGGTTGTGGTGGTATTTTTCGGAACTGTAGAGCCTTTGTGAAGGGTTGTTTTGGTATTCCTCTTGGTCAGGTTTTCGCGTTTGAGACCGAGCTTCTGGCGGCCTCATTGGCCATTAATTTTGCTTGGAAGTATGGGTGGCATCGTATCTGGCTGGAGAGCGATTCTTCTTATGTGGTTCAGCTTCTTTCTTCTCGTTCTGAAATGGTTCCTTGGAGGGTTCGTTAGGTGTGGCAGCGTTGCATCTTCCAGATCTCGCATATGGATTTTCAGGTTTCCCATATTTTCAGGGAGAGGAATCAGGTTACAGATACGCTTTCTAAGCATGCTTTGGAGCTTCAGGCTGATTCTTGGTGGTTCTTTGCCCCGCCGTTCTGTTCTTCTTTAGTTGGCAATGACTACATGGGCTGGGAGTATTTTCATTTTTCTTGATGTTTTCTTTTTCTTTTTTGGTGTGGCCTGCGTGCCTCTTTTTGTTTGGGGTTGTTTTCCTCTTGGGTCTTTGTGCTTTATTGCTTTTTGTCACTTTTTTCTTTTCTTTTCTTTTATCTTTTATATATATGGATATTGTCTAGGGGTTTTTCAGCATATGATCGTTTGTGATGCTATTTCCCTTTAGATCAGTCCAATTTTTATTAATATATATATATATATATATATATATCTTAAGAGGAAATATGGCTTTTTAATCAAAAATTATGGGAACTTATTGTTTTTGTCACCAATTAACATTTTTATTGTTTTTGTCAACAAATGGGCTGTGAAGACAAAATTGTCCATATTTTTTTTACAAAACCTCTTCTCTCTCATTTTCACCAGATTTTTTTTTCCTCTTTCTCTCTCTCCTTTTTTGCCTGACAGACGCCTTCTTCTTCTTCTTCTTTCTCTCCTTCTTCTCTCCTCCTCTCTCCTCTGTCGGATCTCTTCTTCTTCTTCTTTCTCATCATTTTCTCTCTCCTTCTTCTCTTTCTCTTTCTTTTTTTTCCAGATTAAAAAAAAAAATCAGATTTTTTTAAGTAAATTTTTTTCAGATTTGGTGGTTTTTCGATCATCGGTCGTCCGATCGTACCTCCTTCTTCTTCTTCTCTTTCTCTTCTCTCTTCTCTCTTCTCTTTCTCTTACATGTTTTTTTTCCAGATTTTTAAATAAAAAATTTCCAGATTTTTTCAAAAAAAATTAGTTTTTTCTCTTTTTTTTTTTTTTGTTGAAATTTTTTTAAAAAGGTTTGGATTTGAGTTGGAGTTGTGGTTGTGGTTGTGCTTAAAAAAAATTCAGATTTGTGGTTGTGGTTGTGGTTGATTTTAGGTATTTAAAAAAAAAATTCAGGTTTTTTTAAACAAAAAAAAAAAAAAAAAATCAAATTTGAAAAACACACCAGATTTTTTAAAAAAAAGTTTAGTTTAGTTTTTTTTTTTTTTTGTTGAAAAATTTCCAGATTTAAAAAAGGTTTGGATTTAAGTTGTGGTTGTGGTTAAGTTTGAGTATTGTTTGTTTACAAAAAATTCAGATTTTGTTTTGTTCAAAAAAATTTCCAGAAATTTCAGGTTTGACTGTTTGAGTATTGTAAGTTTGAGTATTGGTTGTGGTTGTGATTTTAATTTTTTTTCCAGACCGTTGTGTTTAATTGTGCTACTGGTGACCAATTAAACACACCAGGTGTAAACCAATTAAACACACCGGGCAACCTAATTAAACACACCAACATTATCATTAAACACACCGGACTAATTAAACACACTAGACAAAATGAATTAAACACCGGACTAATTAAACACACCAGACTACCAATTAAACACACCAGACAAAATGAATTAAACACACTGGACCAATTAAACACACCAGACTACCAATTAAACACACCGGACAAAATGAATTAAACACACTGGACCAATTAAACACATCATGCCACCAATTAAACACACCAGACAAAAACCAATTAAACACACCAAGCCAAACCAATTAAACACACCAGTGCAAATCAATTAAACACCCTAGGCCAAACCAATTAAACATCTCAGTGCAAATCAATTAAACACACCAGTGCAAACCAATTAAACACCTTAGTGCAAATCAATTAAACACACCAGTGCAAACCAATTAAACACTCTAGACCCTCGTGTGTTTAATTGTTTTTGCCCTGGTGTGTTTAATTATTTTTGCCTTGGTGTGTTTAATTGGTAGTCCGGTATGTTTAATTAGTCCGGTGTGTTTAATTCATTTTGTCTGGTTTGTTTAATTAGTCCGGTATGTTTAATTGGTGACCGGGTGTGTTTAATTAGTCCGGTGTGTTTAATTCATTTTGCCTAGTGTGTTTAATTCGTGGCCTGGTGTGTTTAAACAAAATAAAATCTGAAAAGTTTGTTTGAAAAAGATCAAATCCGAAAAATATAATTTTTTTTTCAACAAAACCCAAACCTAAACACAACTCCCACCATTCATAAAAACAACCACAACCCAAACTTAAATACAACCACAAATCAACAACTAACACTCAAATCCAAACCTTTTTTTAAATCTGAAAATTTTTCAACAAAAAAAACTGAATTTTAAAAAAAAAATCTGGAAAATTTCCCAAATCTGAAAATTTTCCTTTAAAAGGAAACCTGAATTTTTTTAAAAAAATCTGGAAAAAAAAAGGAGAAAGAGAAAGAGAAAGAGAAGAAGAAGAAGAAAATGATGATGAACTCGTGAGAGACAGAGAAGACGTGAAAGAGAGAAGAAGGAGAGAAAGAAGAAGGAGGCATGAGAAAATGAGAGAGAGAGGAAAAAAATTTGTAAAGAAGGGCAATCTTGTCCAAAAAGTAGATATGCTGACAAAAACAATAAAAATAATAATCATGGACAAAAACAATAAACCCCATAATTTTTTGGCTAGTTATGGAGTTCTCCCTATATCTTAATTATATATGCTATTTGGAGTGCAATAGGCATTAATTCAAAGAATAACTTGGATTTTCTGTTTGTTTGTAAAGGAGAAATGGCTCGGATTAATTGGGGCTCATAATCTTTCTTTTATTACCTGGAGCATTTCACTTAATTTCAACAGTAGAAAGAAGTGGAGATTGAAAAATGAATAACATGTCCTAGATCCATTTTCATTTATGAGTTTTTAATTTTCTTCTAGATCTAACAAAGTTAATAGATTTTTTTTTTTAATATTAATTCTCAAACATTGAAGTTTATTTTTTATGGTGTTTTTTTTTTTTTTTTTTTGAATTTACAACAACTGCCAGAACCCTACAAGAAATGGACTCTACTTGCACAGCAAGTAGACAACTGCTCCCACAAGGGGAGAGGGCACCCACATATGAGGTGGGACAAAGAATGAAATTGTATATATATATACAGATGACAGGCATTGAACCGTGGTGGTGGAGTCTCCCATTGGAGAGTCACACCACATTGGCAAGAGGCCATTGGCTATTTTTTTTATGGTTTTTATATACTTTAATTTCTGATTAAATGTAAAACTCTTTCATTTTTAATATTATGTATTATTGATAGTGAGGTATATTTAGTTTTTTTTTTTTTTTTTTGTTAATGTTAAATGAAATATTCTTTGATTCTTTTTTCATAGATTCATCAAATGCTTAGAAATTACACCCTGCAGCAAACAAAATGTAAGATTTAATAATTGGTTTATTGCTAAATTCATGAAATGATAATAAATTGACTTTTAATGACTTTTTAATTTGGGCAATTGATAAATAATTAGAAAATTATGAAATTAATACTAGTGGACCGGACAATATGAAATTGGCTTAATGGTAAGTCACGGCTACATCTAAAATGTTATGGGTTTGAGTTATGTCGTTAAAAAAAAAATTAGTGGTGTAATTAGACATTGCACCTTGATACTTCTTTATGAGATTTTTTTTTTCAAGTGATCGATCTTTATTTTATTGGTAAATATTAGAATTTCTTTTCTTAATTATAATTAAAGTTGCCAATTTGATTATAACTAATTTATTCCCAATTTGATTTCCTGCCGCGCCCCACAATTCAAATCAAGTTGTGAAACGAAGTTGCTTACAAGTCTAAATGTAGTGCAACGTTTATCTCCGAGATTGTAGGGGATTGCTGGCTAGCTTTTGTATTCTTTTTGCATTGACCATGTGAATTCGAAGAACTTTGACTGAAGTTGCAATCTAATGAGCTTAGTCAATTTGGAAGTTGTTTGCAACTTCTTAGTCAATTTCTTGGCAATTAATTTTTGTTAGTAAAATGAAATTGACTTCATTTAGCAAGACCTCCTGTTCCTTGCCCTTCTTTTTCTACGAAATGATCTGATTGGTCATGCAATGCAAGAGCTACAAAGTACAAACTGATAAAAGTATCTACATCTGACTCTAATAATTAACTCAATCAAACGCCAATCACGATAAGTCAACAGCTAGTCAATTTCTGTTTCTCTTCAATAATGGCTTACTTTATTTGTGTTTCCAAATTTGACATGCCAATCGGATCCCGCTTAAACAACTTCCGTTCAATTGAATTCCGTTGGGATCATATGTGAATACGTGAATATGAGCCAAATTTCAACACTTCAACACGAAGGGCAAGTTAGTTCTAGATATTCTTTACGATTGTAACTTTGCACCTTACGGTGCAAATGCTTGATTAAGTTTACAAAAAAAAAAACAAAAAAAAACAAAAAAAGTTTTAAAAATTATGAAATTACCATTAGATTTTAAAAGTTTTCATTTTGGCCCTCTATTTTTTTTTGATTTTGTAATTCTGGCTCCGCTACTGTGTATGTTACAAAGTGCAAGTTAGTTCAGGATATTCTTTTTGATTGTAACTTTGCGCCTTAACGGTACAAATGCTTGATTTATTTTAGTAAAAAAAGTTTAAAAAATTATGAAAATATATACCATTAGATTTTAAAAGCTTTTCATTTTGGCGCTCTTTCACAACTTTTTGTATTTGTATTTCTAGCTCCGCCAATGTGTATGCTAGCTCCATATAAGGTGCCCTGTATTTTGTATATAACATATGCTATATCAATGAAACATAGCAAGTTTTAATGGACTGTATTGTATAAGATTGTTAGTATTGGATAATATTGGATTAAGGGCTAGTTTGGTATTGCTTTTGAGAAGTTAAAATCAGCTTATTTCATAATTTTGAAGTAAAATGATGTTTGGTAAAACTTTCAAAAGTGATTAATTGATAATCTGGTAAGTTTTGACAGTGATTTTGAGAAGTAGGTGGAGGGTTACTTTTTGAAAGTGATTATGAAATAATATGTTTCATAATTTAATGAATCTTTTAAAATATCATTATTATCCTTATGAACTTAAATTAAAATCATTTATATTCATTATTTCATCTTAAAATTAAAGATTCTAATTAAATATTGATTTGATTTATAAGATCTTTTAAAAATATTTTTATTATTCTTATGGATTTTTTTTTTCTAATTTAAATGTTCTACTTAAATATTGATTTAATATATATAATTAATGAAAATAAAATAAAAAAGGTTCTAAAATCATGTCCATTTTAGTCATTGTAACTAATGTCAGCACTTTTGAAATAAAATTACCAAACATACGCATACCGCTTTTGAGTTGTACAGTAGTTTTAAAAGTATAATTAACTAAACATCTGCTGATTAACTTCACAGTTGATTATTTCTTCAGTACAACTAAAAGTGATTATTATAAAGGTAACAGCAATAGGAGAAGTATGGAGGGTAGCATGGAGCTTAACAGTTCGGTGGAAGGTTTTCTTTTGTGGCAGGGTATATGTCCCCCGAAGGTCGAAATTCATCTATGGCAGCTTCTGAAAGGGAGATTGCTTGTTAGGGAAGTGTTAAAGAAATTCGGCATGTCTAACTTGAGTAGTTTGGACTGCCCTATGTGCGGTAAGATGCCTGAAAGCATTGATCACCTTTTTCTACATTGTGATTGGTCTTGGGAATTGTGGGTGAAGGCAATGGGATGGTGGGGTGTGTCCTCTTGCTGCGGTCCCTCGATTGGGAAGTGGTTGGAAGGATGGGATGGGTTGTGTTTCTCGAAGACCAAGCGAAGGGCATGGCACTTGCTGTTTTATGTGTTGACCTGGACTATATGGGAGTATAGGAATAATGTGGTTTTTAATGGAAAATCTGCTTGCTTATCTTTGGCTCTTGATTTGGTCAAATTCAAGGTAGCTTGGTGGTTCAAGAACTTCGGTGATGGATCATCAGAAGACGTAACAATTTTATTGCTAGATATTGAAGGGCGGTGTGTTGACAGAAAACCTGTCAAGAGAGCCAAACCTTGTTCATGGATCCCGCCTATGGATAATGATCTGCTATTTAATGTAGATGGCTCAGTGAAATGGAATCCGGGCGTAGCAGGTATTGGCGGGGTGCTCAGAGATGCAAGTGGCAGGACTTTATGTTTGTTTTCTGATTCTATTGGCATTGCTGATCCAACTTTGGCTGAGATCTTAGCTATTCATAAAGCTGTCAACCTTATCTCTTATAGTATGCTGAACGAAGATAGGAAAATTACCATTGTAAGTGATTCGTTGTCGGTAGTGTCATGGATAAACGGGGAAGGATTTGGCAACTTGAGGTACGTGGGTTTGGTGTATGATATTAGGCAAAAGTTACAGATTAACAAATCTGTGTTTTTAAAATACACTCCAAGAGGCTCCAACGCTCTTGCTGATAGTCTGGCAAAGGATGGCGCGAATTCAGCTGGGGATAGGATAGAATGGGGAGCTTGAAGTTTTTGAGCGAAGTAGTTATTCTACAAAGAACTTTTGTCTGTTTAACTGGTCTATTTTTTTTCTGCTGTGAGGCCCAGTTTTTTGTTTTTGGTTTGCTAGTCTTTTTTCTGCTGTGGGTTTTGTTCTCTACCCAGGTTCTTCTAGGTTGGTTTTGTTTGTTCTCAGCTCGGGGGGCTCCCTTTTCTGCTGGTGCTTTTGGATGGCCATTGGCTAATTTCAATAAAATAGCATTTTCAAAAAAAAAAAATACCAAACTGGCCCTAAATTTAAGGGTGCAGATATTGTCACATATAAAACTAATTAGTACACTCATTTTTATAAGTACACCCATGTCTAAAATTTTAAAAATAAATATTACTATAAGCACCTATCCTAATGTCAATAGTACCCTTATTGAAATGAATATATTCATTTTAATACATTTTATTTATAAACCCTCTTAAATTATTAACACACCCGGTTTATATATAAAAATCATATTTTTTTTTTAATCAAATCCTCTTCTAATGATGGTCAAATTTACGTTTGGAAACGTCTCGAATGTAGGAGCCTTATTAAAGGTAAGATGTATAACTGGATTGTATATGGAGTCAAGAGATTTTCAATTTGGAATTCTCTTATATATATATATATATATATATATGAGGAAATAGCACTTTTTAAACAAAAATTAAGAGGGTTTATATTTTTACCCGGAATTAGTGTTTTCATAGTTTTTCCAAGCTTTCCACCAAAGAGACAAATTTACCCCTACCACTTGCAACATAACAAAAAAAAAACTGGGTGTTTAATTGATGGTGTGTTTAATTGAAGAAGAACGGTGGTATGTTTAATTGATGAAAACTTGTGTGTTTAATTGAAGAAGATTGATGGTGTGTTTAATTGAAGAGTAGTTTTGTCTCATCAATGGAAAGTTTGGTAAAAACAATCAAAACACTAATGCTAATTAAAAATAAAAACTCCACTAATTATATGGTTAGTTTCAATTTTAACCCTATATATATGGTATCTTAAAAAAAAAAAAAACTCATTGATATCTACAGTTATCTTAAAAAAAATTGTTTATTGATAGAGTTCATAACTAGACATAAAAGAAAGATAAAAAAAAATAAAAATAAAGATATAACTACCTTTGTATGATCAGAGTTCTCTGAAAATTCTGTTTCCAGTACTTTGTTATATGATAATCATGTGATGATGAGAATGTTTGATACTTGAAATAAAATTAGAGTTGCGCGCACATCACCTTTTAGCAGAGTTGGTAATGCACCTCTCTTCCACATAAGTGGTGAGAGGTTCAAATCCCATCATACGTATTTTAAAAGCATGTGTGGGGAGTTTTCTTCCCGGATTATGGGAGTAGTTATCTCCTATTATGGGAGTAGATATCCGGACCGCACATGTATTGTTTAATCTCGGTAGGTCCCAACAATTCTATTATAATAGTTCTTGTAATATTTCAAAAAAAATAAAAAATAAATAAAATTAGAGTTTAATTAGGGTTTATCATAAGTTTTTTTTTTTTTTTTTTTTAATTATTAAAAAGATATAGTTGAAGATATGAGTGTAATTATTTAAAAAGAAATAGGGTGTAATTAATTAGTGTACATAGTATTTGGTTTATTTTTAATTAAAGTAATTTTCTCTTATTAGTACATTTCTATTGAGATATTTTTGTAATTAAATTTTTTAATAAAATCACAATAGAATATGGGTGTACTAATTAGTTTTATGGGTGGCAATATAGGCACCCTAAATTTAATTCTCTACATTGCTTGGTATTGGGCCATTTTTGTTTTGCTAATTTATTTATTTTAAATTAAATATTTATAAATATATTTAAATATTTATAAACATATTTAAATATTTATAAACATATTTAAATATTAAATTTTGAATTTAAAATTATTAAAAAATTAAAAATTCTACATTAAAAAAAAATTGGATCTCCACAGTCCATCAAATGGACGGTGGACATCTGTTTAAAAAAAAAAGTAGATTTTTTTTTTTTTTTTTTTTAATGGGGTGGAGATCTTGATCCCTATCACCCACTAGATCTCCAAGCGATCGAGGACGGTCTCCCCGCTACAGGATCTGCATGGCAATGGGAGGTTGCCAGCCTCTTTTCATGGAGGAGACCAGTCGTCACCTCGACGAAGAGGACGCCGACCGGTCTCCTCCATGAACAAAGGCCGGTGGCCCCTTGAAGATAAGGCCAGGTAGCCTCCACGATGGAGGTTGTTTGGCCTCACCTATTTTATTTTTTTTAAAATAAGAATATATATATATTTTTTAAAAAGAATTATGTCCAATACGGTTGTGGAAAACCTCCCTCGCCGTATAAATTAATATGGTTAAGATAGTACTAAATCAGTACGTCGTACAATTTAGTACGACTATAAAAAGTTACCAAACGTTATACAATACTAAATTAGTATGACATGGTGTGTTAGTCCTGTCCAATGTTATCCACCAAATAAGCCCCCAGAGTCTCTTTTGTCTTTACTTATCTTTCAGTCTCTCTATGTCTATACTTGTGCTCTCCGGCTACACATTGCACTACTTACCAATATGGGGCTGCTTCCAATTGCTCAAACCTAAATTTTTTTGGATGGACTAGATTCTAGAATATACATTAACCAGTTTTCGTGTCACCCAATGAAAAAAAAAATGGTGACGATTTGTTTTTGCCTTCAAATTTTCGTCAAACAAGATTACCATTGGTTTGATACGATGTAACATAATTTGATATTCTTTGAACCAGCATATTTTGATACCGTACGGTTTATAGACTGAAAAATATGTGAGGATTGTTTTTCAAAAAGAATTAATTAAACCTCGATCACGGTACGTAAATCAATAGTTAGCCATGAGTCGTGACAATGATGAACAAAATGCAGAGATAATTTTATTCATTAATTAACGGTAAGATTGAATATGAATGCAATATTATAATCATTTAAGTCCAAATTAAATTGTCTTTAGGTGCAAAAGAGCTAAGCATAACTATAGAAAAATGCTGAGCAGCGTTATAGATAAGTATTGCAACCTCATTTTCTAAACACATAAATCCAAATCAAGAAAAATCCACCCTTCCATTCTGCCACTGATTTCCAAGAGTTCCAACGAAATCCAAATTGACTGAGCTCATTAATATGCAACTTAACTGAAACACGTTGTAGTTCTGTCTTCGAATTCATATGATCAGTCCATGCAAGAAAAATACAAGCTAGCTAGCTAGCTTGCAATTAATCTCCTATAATCACGGTGATAAAACTTTAAACACCCATTAGACTCATTAGCTAATTAATTTCTTGGCTCCACAACATATGATTCTGGAGTATGGGCCGGGGTACGACATTGAACTCTGAAGTCTGGTCCCTCTCCAAGGAAGTTGCAGTGAAGATGACAATTTTGTAAACAAACCCATGATCTTCTGTATATATATAGCTATGTTGTGTGCTTCACTTCTTCATAGCTTGAGTGCCAAGAACCATCCTTTGTAAACAATGGCATTAACACATAAGAAAGCTTTTGTCATTCCTCTATTGATGGTTCTGGTGACTTTGGCTTCTCATCAAGCCACATCCCGAACGTTGGATGTAGATTTCATTGCTCAAAAGCATGAGCAGTGGATAGCTCAGCATGGACGCACTTATCTAGACAGCGCAGAGAAAGAGAGACGCTTTCAGATATTTAAGAAGAATTATGATTACATAGAAAAGTTCAATGCTGCAGGGAACAACACTTACAAATTAGGCATCAATGCCTTTTCTGACTTAACTAATGAAGAATTCTTAGCCTCTCATACAGGATTGAAGATGCCTCCCAACCCAAGATTGTCCAATACTACAGCATCATACGACAGCTACGATAACCCAACAGAAGTTGCAGACAGCATTGACTGGAGGGAGAAAGGTGCTGTCAGCGAAATTAAGCATCAAGGATCATGTGGTAAGAATTTCACCATTTTCACCATTTACACTGTGCGTATATAGTTTTTCTGAGTTTATTGGTAATATATATGTTCAAACTTCTATATACGTAGGTTGTTGCTGGGCATTTTCAGCTGTGGCAGCAATTGAAGGAATTATACAGATTAAGACTAATACGTTACTCGATTTGTCTGAGCAACAACTAGTGGATTGCGTTTCAGACAATCATGGTTGTAATGGTGGTTCTATGGATACTGCCTTTGATTACATTAAACAAAATGGAGGTCTGGCCGCAGAGTTAAATTATCCATACCAGGGACAAGATGGAATCTGTGACCAGCAGACGGAAACCGCTGCCCAAATCACTGGTTTCCAAGATGTAACTCGCAACGATGAGCAGGCATTGAAAAATGCTGTATCCCAGCAACCTGTCTCAGTTGCCATCGCTGCCACTGGTGATCACTTTCAGAATTTTAAAGGTGATGGGATCTTCCAAGGATACTGTGGCGATTCACTGAACCATGCTGTTACTATTGTTGGATATGGAAATGAGAATGGTATGGATTACTGGTTAATCAAGAATTCATGGGGCCAAACTTGGGGTGATAATGGCTACATGAAAATTTTGAGAGGATCCAGTAACAGTGGAGGTCAATGTGGGATTGCAACATACCCTTCATTTCCAACTGCATAATAAGTCTTAAAAAAAAAGGCTCTTCTAGTCTTCCGGAGATGTTCCTTCTAATATTGATAACAAATTATTTATTCTGCATTATTAAGATTGTCAATGGGTCCATGTACGTACGTACATACTTGGTTGGCTGTGATAATGCCAGTATCATATTATGTTAGTTGGAATCCTAATTTATAAATAAATTTCATTATGATTATGATATATATATGGCGACTTTTTCGTGTCCCAAAAATAGAAGTGAGAAGCTGAAATATTATTTATTTATATCATAAAATTATTCTAGTCGTCAGCTATCAATTATGAATATTTAACGCTATGTTTTGTTTTGTTTTGTTTTGTTTTTTTTTAATCTGACATCAATCAGGTCAGGGATTTACCTTGATCTTTGGAAAGGGTCTTCCTACACTTTGCGATTTAATTGATAAAAGTGAGATTCAAACCTCTGCACAAGTCAAAAGTATTAATAAGGAAGATGCACAAAGATAAGGTCAATTTAATCCTTCTCTCATGAATTAGGTCCAGAACCATATTGGTTATATGCCAAGTTTTGGCTGTCCTCGGGAGGCTAATTCGTTTGCCGATTCTCTTGCGAAGAGGGGGGCTGATGGTTGTGAGCAAGTGTGCTGGAGTGATTGACTTTTGGTGGTTTTCTTTTGTTTTCTGTGGCCGGGAAGTTCTTGTGTCTTGTCTGTTTTTCTGGGCTTGCTGTTTCTGCTGGCTGTTCTGCTTTGTGCCCTGTTTCTTGGGTGCTTTTTGTGTTTGCTGTGCCCTGTTTTGCCAGGGGTCTTTGTTTCCTGTGTTTGCTGGCCTTGTGCTGCTTCTATAAAGTTTGCTTTTAAAAAAAAAAACAAATGTTATGAGAACAGAAGATACAAGAGTGTTGATATATGTACTAATCTAAAATTGTCAGTGCACCTCAAATTAATATTTCCTTAGAAAATTTCAACTACTATTCTTAAATAAAATTATTAACTGAATTAAAATAATTATAAAGCCATGTAAAAAAAAATTGATGTTTTTTTTTTTTTAAAGTATTAATAAGGAAGATGCACAAAGATAAGGTCAATTTAATCCTTCTCTCATGAATTAGGTCCAGAACCATATTGGTTATATGCCAAGTTTTGGCTGTCCTCGGGAGGCTAATTCGTTTGCCGATTCTCTTGCGAAGAGGGGGGCTGATGGTTGTGAGCAAGTGTGCTGGAGTGATTGACTTTTGGTGGTTTTCTTTTGTTTTCTGTGGCCGGGAAGTTCTTGTGTCTTGTCTGTTTTTCTGGGCTTGCTGTTTCTGCTGGCTGTTCTGCTTTGTGCCCTGTTTCTTGGGTGCTTTTTGTGTTTGCTGTGCCCTGTTTTGCCAGGGGTCTTTGTTTCCTGTGTTTGCTGGCCTTGTGCTGCTTCTATAAAGTTTGCTTTTAAAAAAAAAACAAATGTTATGAGAACAGAAGATACAAGAGTGTTGATAAATGTACTAATCTAAAATTGTCAGTGCACCTCAAATTAATATTTCCTTAGAAATTTTCAACTACTATTCTTAAATAAAATTATTAACTGAATTAAAATAATTATAAAGCCATGTAAAAAAAAATTGATGTTTTTTTTTTTTTTTTTTTGGGAAGGAGAATATCATTCAAAGAACGAAAAAAGATTACAAAAGAGATGGGCTTAGGATTCTAACAAGGACATAACAGGGCTTGCAAATGAAGATGGTATTGCTTTCAGCTACCGAAAATAGATTCTTCTGCTGATTTTATTAATGTATGTTTATGTGTACCCAATATGCTTGGGATTTATGTTTTTTATACTTGTATTTAGTTCAGTAAATATGTCAACGCTTTAATAAACTTAAAACACAATTATTTTAATTTTGTTGTTGATGGATTTGCAGGAATTTGATACTAAAATTCAAAATTCTTCTGCTGTTCTTTTTCGAGGTGATGATATCTTATACAAATTTGAAAATGACTAAATGATGTTTCATAGGTAAATATCAAATGACGGTTCATGCGTTTAATGTCTCATTTTTATGCTTTTTATATAATTATTTACGATGTCTTTCTTTTCCATATCAATACATGTTTTTGCTCATTCGTGTTGTTGGGTGAGATGTTATGACTATTGGTGAACTGAGATTGTATTTGGACACTAATTGTATTTACTTCGTACAAAATCCTACCCTTATTGCCTCTTCATTTTTGTAGATTGCTGGATTCAAGTAGTTGAGAAATAAATATATTTGATTTGGGAAAACGAGAGGGCCGAAGCCATTGCATTCGATGTTACCTCCAAAGTTAATTTCCTGATAATTCCTAGTTTTTACTTAATGCTTGTTTTTCAATTGATTTATTTATAATTTTTTAACTATTTTTATAGGTTATGGAGGGCTGAAGAATGATGGTTCTAGATGGTTTAAGAACGAGAGCGTTTTCTATATTATTGTGAGAATATTGTAATTGTGTCCACTACATTAATAACTTAAGATTTTTTTAAGGATATTATTTGTTTGTTTGTTTAATTTTAATGAATTTCGATAAATCCAACATTATATATTTTGATGGTTTCTCTCTATTTTATGGTATAATTTAATTTTTCTTTTGCTATCTCAAGAATGTTTTTTTTTTTTTTTTTCATTTATTATTTTTATTTAAATCTCTAAAAAAAATAGCATAAAAGGAAAAAAAAAAAAGTTGAAATAAGTTTTTGCCGCAGATAGTTACTGCGGCAAATATCAAAAACTTTGCAACAGGCTGTTGCCATGGGTATTTTGCCGCAGCAAGAACACCTTTTGCCACGGTAACATCCGTGGCAAAACTTTTTACAACGGCCGTATTTGCAACACCTCAAATCCGTGGCAAATCCGCGGTAAAAGGCTTTTTGCCACGGATTTTGCCGCGGATCTGTCAGCGGCAAAAAGCCCTTATTTTTGTAGTGGTGTCGCTAGTCAAATTGTAATTTGGGCATGAAAAACCTTGAACAAGAAACTCTTGCCAAAAGAAATTAATAAGAATTGAACAAAAAGAGAGGATGCATGCAAGAAGTTTTATCACTGATAATGGAGGTTTAATGTACAGAGACATACTGCTTTAATTTATAAGCATTTACACAAACTGAATAAAAAAGCACACCATTCACACACTTCAGCAAAGATAGATAATGACCAAATCCATGTCTGAACACAACTTCATATATATTAATGATATTGATCATCAGCGTCCGCCATTAAATTGCTATGATTCAATCAAGTAGCAGTAGGATAGGAAGATTCCATTGCAATGCTGCAGAGGCCTTCCGGGACATCGATATCTCTTTGCATCCTTATCAGGGGTGGAGGTATTAACAAGTTAGCCTGGGCTTTAGCCCAGGCTAGCTTTAAAAAAAAAATATATATATATATATATATATTAAGTTTAATTTGTTATTTTCATTGTTTTTTTAAAAAATTAAAAATATAAATATAAAACAATAGCAAAATTAATATTATTTGATAGTTGATAAGTCATAAAAATAGTTTAGTTTATAATTTAATTTAATTGAGATAATCTTAATAGAATTATTAGGGTGATATACTCAATATTTTTATTGACACTCAAACAAATTAAAGTTTTCATTTCTTCTCAATTCTCCATTCATTCCATAAATAAAATAAACAAATTTTGAACCTTACTTCGTTTGCTAATGTCCCAAGTTACATTCATTCAATATGACAATGGCCCAAGTTCGAATCGTTACACCGCATGTGGTATACCAAAAAAAAAATTATACATTTAGCCCACCCAGACAATAAGTCCTGGCTTCGTCCCTGATCCTTATGTATCCATTCTTGCCCCAACTAGTCCCCCTTGAATTCTTGACCAACCAATACTTGGTACCATCAGCAATTGTTCCATACCTGACTACTATAACACCATGGCCGAGTTCAGTTCCACGCTGTCCTGTGAAGATACCACTTGAGTAAAATTGGAAGTCAGAGTCACCGGCATCAATGGCAACAGATATTGGCTGCTTAGTCAATGCCTTCAAAAGAGCAGGGGCGGCTCAAGAGTATCTAGGGCCCTAGGCGAAAATTTAAAATAAGGCTCTAAATGTGTAATGTAAAAAATATTAAATTAATAGTTAAAATAATTTATTTTAAATTTATTTTTATTTGTAAAATGTAAAAATGTTGATTGAGTTTTTGTGTATATATATATATATATATATATATATTTTGAGTTTTTGGTATTCTGATTCATATTTTTTGCTAGACATGTCTAATATTAATTAAACATGTAAATTAGGTCGAGCCGGCCTAGTCACAGTCCGAAAAAAGCACGATTCCATACAAGCACGACACGGCACACTTCTTAGCGTACTGTACAGAGTGTTTAATTAGTATTTAATATTTTTTATTTGTAAAATTGTTTTTGAACCTTAATTTTAGTTGTGGCCTTAGCAACCACGCGCCTAAATAGCCTAAGGCACCGGCCTCCCTTGAAGGAGAGCTGCCTCATTGTTGGCGGGCACGTCTTCATAACCAGTGATCTTGGCTGCATGTGAAGCTGCAAGTTCCATCCGATCCCTGGTAAGGGTAATTAGATTCAGTTGTGAGATCTTTGTTTTGAATGATAAATTCGAAGGCAAATTCCGTAAGACCACCATTGCAGCCTTGGTCTTCACCACTTATGTCACAATCAACCAATTCTTGCTCCGAAAGAGATATCAACTTTCCTGTTGAAAGCTGGTTAATTCCTTCCATAGCCGCGACAGTCTCAAATGCCCAGCAACATCCTGTATATATTATTAGACAACACAAGGATAAGAATATAAGTAGTCACAAGAATCATAGCATAATTAAGTCAATTTTGGGAATTTCAATTGACTAATAATTTTATTTGTTCCTCAAAATTTATTTAAGGTGGTTCCACAGTACCACATTGGCCTTGATCCTTAATGGAGTGACAGCTCCTTTCTTTCTCCAATCATTGCTAGCTGGTGCGGTAACATTTTCATATGAACAAATCCTATCTTGAGTATGAGGGAATCCTATGAAAATCTTATTTTTCTAATTGAAATGTGTCTTCTGGAAAACATTACAAAAAATCATATGAATCTCAAAGTGACTTCTAATAAAATCTTTAACAATCACTTGACTTTTCAAACTTTTTCACCTAGTAATTTTAAAGTGTAATTTAAATATGTGGGTTATGGCCCATTATAAAATATAACTCCGTTAAAATCCAAAATTTGTTTTCTTTGTGTTGGACCCATATGCTGAATATTTGCATATTCAAAATTATTCATGAAAAATAATGATGTCTAAAAATATGCACATTTGCACAAAAAAAATAAAATAAATAAAAAATAATTAAATTCATGAACTACCATTTTTGTTATCACATGTGGCCAATCTCACGATACTAAAGAATTTGTACGAACATGGTGATCACCTGGAAAAAAAATAGTTTAAAATAAAAGAATGAGTGCTAACGTCCGGTGAGTGGAAATAATCATTGAAAACTAAAACTTTTCTTTTCTTAGAAACTTTACTAAAACTATTATACCTGAATAAATCTAAAAACATATCTTTTCTCTACGCTTCTAAAATTAATAACTTGTCTGCTAACTAACTTGGGCTTGGGCTTGGGCTTGAGCTTATCTAACTGGGTCTTGGGTCATATGTCTGAGTTTAGATTTGGGCTTAGGTATTTTTCTAGAGCTGGACCTTACAATAACCCATTGGCGTATAGATTTTTCACATGACGAAAAATCACCGTCAACAACAACAACAACAACAACAACAACAACAACAACAACAACAATAACAATAATAATAACAACAACAATAATAATAATAATATTATTATTATTATTATTATTATTAATTACTAATCTTGAGACAATTTCTCAAAATGATAATAAAAGTAATAATAAACTAATAATATTAATAATTTAAGCATTTTTTAAAATTTAATTTCTTTTGAATATTTTTTTTAATATAGGGGGCCGACCTACCGGGACACGTGAGGCACAGCCCGTTGGCTGGCATGGTCCTTTGGGGCCTTGCACCCTAAAATTTTTGGGCACGGCACGGCACGGCACAGCTCGTTAATTTATCGGCTGTGCAAATTTGGATTCAGTGATCATCTATCTTTGATGCTGGCCCTGACTTTCAATTTTACTCTAGTGGGGTCTTCACAGTACAATGTGGAACTGAACTCGACCATGGTGTTAATAGAGACAGTGATTCACTTGATCACAAATAACCTCTCATCAGATTACCGAATATAGTTAGGCTCAACTTTGTGTAATTACTCCTCTATCCTATGCAATGTAATATGTATAAATATCTTCTTTATCAATGAATAACACAGATCAGTTATTTCATAAATATCAAAATATATTATGGTATCAGAGCACTGATCCTGAAAACCTAGTTTAAACCCTAGCCACTCAAATTTCTTTCTTCTCTTCACCGTTTCAGATCAGTCGACTACTCAAAACAATTGGATACTTGATACTGGTGCCTCTCACCATATGACATCGGACCTACAGAACTTATCTCTTCACTCAGAGTATGGCGGTACAGAGGATATAATGGTTGGGGACGGTAAAACAATTCCTATCACTCATACCGGTTCCACTACTTTACTCTGTCCTACTACCTCTTTTCGTCTTAAGCATGTCTTGTGTTCACCTCATATCTCACAAAACTTAGTATCCGTGTCTCAATTTTGCTCTCACAATAATACTTCAATTGAGTTCTTTCCTACTTGTTTTATTGTGAAGGATCTGACCACGAGGGCATCCTTGGTCCGCGGCCTGAATAAAGGGAATCTTTACGTATGGCCCAAGTCGAGTCTCTCAAGTCACTCCAGCGTCCACCAGAACTTCACGTCTTCCCAGTCAACCGTTTCATCTCAGTCCTGGCACTGCCGTCCAGGTCATCCCTCTCTACCAATCCTTCAGCATCTTCTCTCGTCTCACAATCTTCCAGTTACCAAGTCTGAGAAAAATTTCTCTCATTGTTCTGCTTGTCTTTGTAATAAAAGTCACAAATTGCCATTTGGGATATCAACTTTGAATAGCAATAAACCTTTTGAAATTTTGTTTACTGATGTCTAGGGTCCTGCACATATACAATCGTTTGACAAATACAAATATTATGTCATATTCGTGGATTATTACTCTAAGTATTCTTGGCTATACCCACTTAAATACAAATCCGAAGTCACATAGGTTTTCAAAAGGTTCAAACTTCTTGTCGGAAATTTTTTCAATACCCGGATCAAGACAGTTTATTCGGATGGTAGTGGGGAGGCCCAAACTCTGGGTCTCGAACTGAAAATTTTTGGCATCCAACACCTCAAATCTCCACCTCATACACCTGAACATGTTGGCACTACTGAACGGAAGCATCGCCATGTGATCGAAACAGCCCTCACTCTCCTTCACCACGCCTCCGTACCACTCAAATTCTGGTCATTAGCGTTCCAAACAGCAGTCTATTTGATAAACCGTATGCCTACCAAGGTCTTGAGTCACAAAAGTCCATATTCTCTCTTATTCGACAGGGAACCGAACTACAGTAAACTTCGTGTTTTTGGGTGCCTTTGCTATCCGTGGCTACGCCCGTACACATCCCATGCAGCCCCGCTCTCGACCATGTGTCTTTGTTGGTTACTCTAATGAGCACAATGCCTACCTGTGTCTAGATACGTCCACGAGTCATGTGTTTGTCTCCCGTCATGTAGTTCTTGTTGAAAATAATTTTCCTTTTTCCACCCCATTGAGTTCCGCTGGTCAGGTTTCTCTTTTGCCCGCCACACAATGGCTCCAATCTACTTCTTCCAATGCCACTTCACAAGAAGGTAATGAGTCTCTATCCCTTCTAGCTGATCCTCCTCCTCATGACAGCTCTCTAGCAGACATTATTCCCATACACATGCAATCCCCACGTGTCTCTCAATTGCCTACACTTATCCCACACCTAACCGAACCTACACCACCAGCTGGTCCATCGCACAATGCAGCACCTCTCTCCACCCAGCAAACAGAAACACGTCTGCCACACCAGCCATCAAGTGACCACACCGAGATTGAGTCAGCTCCACTGTCACAACATCCAACAGCCATCCCTCCTTCAAATCAGATACACACTCGTTCAAAGAGTCACATTTTCAAACCAATGGCCATATTTGATCTCCATACCACAACTCACTCTCCTCCCCAAACCGAGCCAATCAACCTGTCCCAGGCTTATAAATTTATGGAGTGGCGACAAGCCATGAGTGCCGAATATGATGCACTGGTCAAGAACGGCACCTGGAAATTGGTCCCATTTAGCTCCTCTAAAAATGTAGTTGGGTGCAAGTGGATTTTTCGTATCAAGCGTCACCCCGATGGCTCGGTGGCTAGATACAAGGCTCGCTTGGTGGTGAAAGGTTTTAACCAACGCCCTGGCGTTGACTTCATAGAGACTTATAGCCCAGTTGTGAAACCTATTACTGTTCGTTTAATCCTAACCTTTGATGTCACTAACGGTTGGCCTTTGCATCAACTTGATGTTAATAATGCCTTTTTTGTAGGGTTCCCTCACTGATGACGTGTACATGGAGCAACCAACTGGTTTTGTGGATCCCTCCATGCCACACCATGTGTGCAAGCTTCAGAAAGCAATATACGGACTTCGTCAAGCACCCCGTGCTTGGTACAATGAGTTGTGCACCTTTCTTCAAGCAACTGGATTTCTCAACTCTAAATGTGACGCATCTCTCTTTGTTCACCGTCACTCTGGCCATACCTTGTATCTCTTGGTCTACGTTGATGACATCATTGTCACTAGCTCGTCACAGTCTCAGGTTCATGACTTCATTGGTGTCCTAGCCCACCGTTTCTCCTTGAAGGATCTCGGCCAACTATCCTTTTTCCTAGGTGTTGAGGCAATTAATTCCGCGAGTGGATTATTTCTTTCCCAACAAAAATACATTCGTGACCTCCTAGCCAAATCTGATATGCTTGAGGCAAATGTTGTGTCCACACCGATCTCTCTTACAGATTCTCTCAAATTGGTTGACGGAAGTGCACCTGCGGATGCCACTAAATATCGTCAAGTTGTAGGCTCCCTCCAATACCTATCTTTGACTCGCCCAGACGTGTCCTTCGCTGTCAACAAACTCTCCCAGTACATGCATTGTCCAACAACAATCCACTGGAATGCAGTAAAAAGGGTTCTTCGGTATCTCAAAGGTACGTTGACTCATGGGCTGCTCATTCGTCGTCACTCTTCTCCGCTCCTTCACGCCTTCGCTGATGCTGACTGGCCGGTGATCTGGATGATCAACGGTCAACTACAGCATACGTTGTCTTCTATGGCTCCACTCCCATAAGCATGTGCTCCAAAAAGCAACATACTGTTACGCGGTCAATAACTGAAGCAGAGTATCGTGCCATTGCCTCCTCTGCAGCTGAACTGAATTGGATTGGCCACCTTCTATCGGAACTTCATATCAAAATTCCTAGCACTCCTGTGATTTACTGTGACAATGTTGGTGCCACATACGTCTATGCCAATCCAATTTTTCACAGCCGAATGAAACATGTGGCAATCGATTTCTTCTTCGTTCGAGATCAGGTTGCACGTCATCAGCTGCGCATTTCTCATGTCCACACCAATGATCAGTTGGCAGACTCGTTAACCAAGTCTCTCTCTCGTCGCCAATTCATCGATCATCGCTCCAAGATAGGCATCATTGACGGTAGCTCTATCTTGCGGGGGCATAATAGAGACAGTGATTCACTTGATCACAAATAACCTCTCATCATATTACCGTATATAGTTAGGCTCAACTTTGTGTAATTACTCCTCTATCCTATGCAATGTAATATGTATAAATATCTTCTTTATCAATGAATAACACAGATCAGTTATTTCATAAATATCAAAATATATTAGGTGTTACAGAAGTCGGGTATGGAACAGCTGCCGATGGTACAAAGTATTGGCTGGTGAAGAATTCACGGGGGACAAGTTGGGGCGAGAATGGATATATTACGATGCAAAGGGATATCGATGCCCCAGAAGGCCTTTGCTGCATTGCCATTGAATCTTCCTATCCTATTGCTGCTTGATTGAATCATAGCAATTTAATGGTGAATGATAATCAATATCGTTAATATATAAAATGCTGTGTATTCAGACATGGATTCAATGATCATCTATCGTGTTACTTGGAGTGTTATGCTGCATTTGTAATCTTTGAATATGGATTTTTTACTACTATTTTGGAACATATTTAATCTAATTAATCTTAATTATATATGCTATTTTGAATGCAATAGGCATTTATTCAAAGAATAACTTGGATTTTCTGTCTGTTTGTAAAGGAGAAAATCCACAAAGTATTAAGAGGAGAAAATGTGCGGATTTGTTTTGCATAATTTGAAGTTTGACTGATTCTGAGTCTTGATATTATTTGGTTCGGATTAATTGGGGCTCATTATCTTTCTTTTATTACCTGGAGCATTTCACTTAATTTCAACAGTAGAAAGAAGTGGAGATTGAAAAATGAATAACATGTCCTGGATCCATTTTCATTTATGAGTTTTTAATTTTCTTCTAGATATAACAAAGTTAATAGATTTATTTTTTATTAATTCTCAAACATTGAAGTTTATTTTTTATGGTTTTTATATACTTTAATTTCTGATTAAATGTAAAACTCTTTCATTTTTAATATTATGTATTATTGATAGTGAGGTATATTTAGTTTTTTTTTGTTAATGTTAAATGAAATATTTTTGATTCCTTTTTCATAGATACATCAAATGCTTAGAAATTACACCCTGCAGCAAACAAAATGTAAGATTTAATAATTGGTTTATTGCTAAATTCATGAAATGATAATAAATTGACTTTTAATGACTTTTTAATTTGGGTAATTGATAAATAATTAGAAAATTATGAAATTAATAGTGGTGGACAGGACAATATGAAATTGGCTTAGTGGTAAGTCACAGCTATATCTCAAATGTTATGGGTTTGAGTTATGTCATTAAAAAAAAAAAAAAAAAAAAAAAATCAGTGGTGTACTTAGACACCACGATACTTCTTTATGAGAATTTTTTTTCATGTGATCGATCTTAATTTTATTGGTAAATATTAGAATTTCTTTTCTTAGTTATTATTAAATTTGCCAATTTGATTATAACTAATTTATTCCCAATTTGATTTCCTGTCATGCCCCACAATTCAAATCAAGTTGTGGAACGAAGTTGCTTACAAGTTACAAGTCTAAATGTTGTGCAACGTTTATCTCCGAGATTGTAGGAGATTGCTAGCTAGCTTTTGTATTCTTTTTGCATTGACCATGTGAATTCGAAGAACTTTGACTGAAGTTGCAATCTAATGAGCTTAGTCAATTTGGAAGTTGTTTGCAACTTCTTAGTCAATTTCTTGGCAGTTAATTTTTGTTAGTAAAATGAAATTGATGACTTCATTTAGCCAGACCTCATGTTCCTTGCTCTTCTTTTTCTACGAAATGATCTGATTGGTCATGCAATGCAAGAGCTACAAAGTACAAACTGATAAAAGTATCTACATCTGACTCTAATAATTAACTCAATCAAACGCCAATCGAGGATAAGTCATCAGCTAGTCAATTTTTATTTCTCTTCAATAATGGCTGACTTGATTTGTGTTTGCAAATTTGACGTGCCAATCGAATCCTGCTGAAACAACTTCTTTTCAATTGAATTCTGTTGGGATCATATGTGAATACGAGCCAAATTTCAATACTTCAACACGAAGGGCAAGTTAGTTCAGGATATTCATTACGATTGTAACTTTGCACCTTAAAGGTGCAAATGTTTGATTTAGTTTATTTTTTTTTTTGAAAAGGCCAATATATTAAACCAGGAAAAGATACAAGCAATAAGAAAACAAGGCAACCACCAGAAGCCAAGACCCCCAAACCCAAGGAAAACACGACAGAGAGCACCCCACAACACAAGCAGAACATACAGGGAACACAAGCAAGAGCAACAACAGAGACAGCAGGACGAACCACACCACCACAGCAGCCAATAGCACAAAAAACTCAGACCCAGGCTTCTTGCACCAAGCCACTCTGAACACCCTGATTAGCAAGAAAATCTGCAGCCGCATTGGATCCCCTGGAAGTGACCTTAACCGACAATCTAGGCTTACAACTAAATAATATTTCCTTAATATCCAAAATACACTCCCGAATCATAAGATTACCAACATCACCAGCCCCATTCACACAAGAAACAGCAGCCTGAGAGTCGCATTCAATGGTGATATTAACATCAGCTGGGCACAACACATTTACACACATCTGACAAGCTTTCAGAATTGCCTGAACTTCAGAATCCATGGCAGAACCAACACCGATTGGTGCCGAAAACAAGCACACAATATCCCCATCCGAGTTACGCAACACCCCACCGATACCTGACAGCCCCGGATTACCACGTGACGACCCATCAACATTAAATTTTAGGGAACCCACCATAGGTGGCTTCCAACCACACTTGACCATCCTCTTAACTTTACTGCTATCAACACACCCAACCTTTAGATTAATCATTAAAATTGCGACAGAACACTTCGACCCCGGACCATAATGTTTAAACCACCCGGCAGCCCTCCATTTCACCATCTCGATTACTCTATCAAAATCAGCAGCACCTTGATTGAAAACCACATCATTTCTGATTTCCCAGACCGACCAGCAAATTGCATGAAACACCACCTTCCAAATTCTGTTGCTGCTCACCGCCGGGCATAAACCCAACCAACCATCCATCCATTCATCCATAGACTCAGGTAAACATGCCGAAACATCCCACCAACTCAGACAAGTAGACCACAATCTCCAAACCCACAAACACTTAACAAAGAGATGATTAATTGATTCATCCGCTATTTTGCACAAAGGACAAACCTGACAAGCCATCAATCCACCTGTAAATTTAGGCAATAAGTCCCCAACCAGCAGCCTTTTTTTGGCAATCATCCAAAAAAAAAGATCCACTTTAGGTGGCACCATCCTGCACCAAATCAAAGAATTATCTTTGACAGCAAATATATTACACAAGCGACTCTCTAGCTCTCTCCGAAAGGAGCAAACAGAAAATTTTCCAGACGGTGTGAGAGACCACACCACAGTATCCGGACTCACTCTACGAATCTTAAACTTCCTTAACTCCAAAAGAAAGCTTTCCCAAACTGACTCCTCCCAACCAAGGATTGGTCTCCTTGTTTCAATATTCCAATGCCAAGTACTACCGATCCAATCACCAAACTCTCCAACCACACCCGATTTTTTCAAGGCCAACGCATAAATCCTAGGATAGGCGGTACAAAGAGGAATATTATCAACCTTCAAATCTGTCCAGAAATTTGCACGAACCCCATTACCAACCACCACCTTCAGACAATCCACAAGAATACCTACTGAGCATGATCCATCCCTCCATAGTCTTCCAACCGACCTTATAAAGGGGGAAGCATGAGATCCTCCCATCCAGTCCCATACCAAGGAACGAGAGTCAACCAAGTATTTGGCACAAATCACCCTTCTCCATAGAGCCCCTTCCTCAACACCAAACCTCCAAATCCATTTTGTAAGCAATGCATCACCCTTATTGAGAATCCTCCCAATTCCCAACCCTCCATTCCACCTATTTTTACATAAAGTAGACCAGTCTAGGAGGTGAATACACCTCTTATCACCCTTGACACCCCAAAAGAAATCCCTTTGCAATATTTCAATCTCTATTGCCACTGTTTTCGGCATCTTAAAAACCGACAAAAAATATGTTGGAAGACTAGAAAGCACTGATTTAATAAGGACGAGCCTACCCGCCTTAGATATAAACCTCATCTTCCACGGGGTGTTTGATTTAGTTTATAAAAAATAAAAATATATAAAATATAAAAAATTAAAAAAGTTAAATGTTAAAAAATTATAAAATTACCATTAGATTCATGATGCCAATCGTACCCTTATTAAGTACTCATCCTAATGCCAATAATACCCTTATTGAAATGAATATATTCATTTAATATATTTTATTTATAAATCATCTTAAATTATTAACAAACCCAGTTTATATAAAAAAAATCATATTATTTTCTTAAATCAAATCCTCTTCTAATGGTGGTCAAATTTTACTTTTGGAAATGTCTCGAATATAGGAGCCTTATGAAAGCGAAAATGTATAATTGGGTTGTATATGGAGTAAAGACACTTTCAATCTAGAATTCTCTCATATATATATATATATATATATATATATATGTGTGTGCAGTCTTTCTATTATCAGTTCGAATTGACAAAAGTTATATCAGTTCATTGCATGTGGGTCACTGGATTTAAATACTTTGATTGACAAGTGCATACAGCCAAGTCAAAGTATTTAAATCCAGTGGCCCACATGCAAGGAACTGATATAACTTTTGTCAGTTCGAACTGATAATAGAATTTCTGTATATATGTGTGTGTATATATATATATAAAGAAATTCTATTATCAGTTCGTCCTAACAATAAATATATCAGGACGAAGAATGTGGACCACTAGATTTACATACTTTGACTCAAAGTGTATGCACTTGTCAAAACTTCTCCATAATCTGTGGTCCACATTCTTCGTCCTGATATATTTATTGTCATGACGAATTGATAATAGAAAGACTATATATATATATATATATATATATATTTAAAGGCAACTTTATTCAGAGACCACAAAGGCCAAACACCAACAGCAGAAACAGCAAAACCAGCCCAGAAACACCAACATCAAACACCTGCGACAGGAGCAGCAAACACAAAACCTGTCGCAGGAGTTTGACAAGGCAGAAGAACGGGCAAGCCACCGAAACAGCCCCACACACAAGATCCCCCAAAACAGAGCACCCGCAGAAAACAAAAGACAGAAAAACTAGTACAAAGACCATACGACAGATTCCCCATCACCCTCCGCCCCTTTTTTAGCCAGCAGGTCAGCCGCGACATTGAAGTCTCTAGGGCTGAACTCCACATGCGCCTGCCCCAGGACCCCCAGATAGTTGCGAATTTGTAAAATGGAATGCAGCAAGTTCCAATTTCCCACACCATTGCTATTGATCCACGATACCCCCACCTTAGAATCACTAGCAACCACGATTTTTTTCCCCCTCAATTCTTGTCTCGAGACACATAGATGACAAGCTCTTTCAATGGATAGGATCTCTGCAGTCAAAATATCCTGAACACCAATATTTTCAGAAAAAGAACACAACACAACTCCCCTACTATCACGCAGCACCCCCCCGATACCGGCTTAGCCCGAGGAAGGTTTCACAGACCCATCCACATCAAACTTCAGCGAGTCAACAAACGGAGGTATCCAATCCTTCACGCTAGGGATCTTACTTCTTTTCCTATCAACACACCTGGCTGTTGTATCCAACAACAACAAAGTAATAGGTTCCTTTGATCCTTTGCCTAAGTTCTTAAACCACCACACAACACGAAATCTCACCATGTCCATCGCTTGAAACCTAGAAACCATGACATCTTTGAACACCTTCTCATTTCTCGACTCCCAAATCGTCCAAACCAAAGCAAAAAACAGAGAAGCCCACGCCCTTTCTGCTTTTTTCTAAGGACACAGCCCATGCCAACCATTCCACCACTCCACCAGCGTGCCTTGGCTGCAACTACTGACTTTCCACCAGGCCATACAGCTTTTCCACAGACTCCACCCCAGTTACAATGAAGAAAAAGGTGGTCTATGGATTCTTCAAAAACCCCACACAACGGACACAGCGAATTACCATCCACAAGCAGACCAAAACGCTTCAACACCTCCCTCACCATAACTCTACCATGAAGCAATTGCCAAGCAAAAACTTCAATCTTTGGAGGGCAAAAATTACCCCAAATTTTGTTGAAAACCGGCAGACCTTCAACATTGCAAGCCTCAATATTTTTCCACACTGACTTGACAGAGAAGTTACCATCCACACTCCAAGACCAACCTATGGTGTCAGACACATTCTCCCTAATGATCCACTTATCTAAACCCCTAAGACAGGCCTCCCATTGTTCAACTTCCCAACTAAAACACGGTCTCCTAAGTTCTATATTCCACCTCCACATACTGTCCACCCAACTCCCAAATTCCTCCACACGCCCCTTTTTGTTACAAGCAAGGGAGTAAATCCTCGGAAAAGCCTCCTTCAACATAACTCCTTCGATTTTCAGATCCTCCCATAGTCTAGCTCTGTCCCCCTTGCCAATGACCACCTGCACACCATCAGCCACCACTTTCGCACAAACAGACCCCTGCTCCATAGTACTGCCGACAGCCCTCACAAACCATGAACTAGAGGCACCACCATTCCAATCCCAACACAGAGACTTCAACGGGACTTTATACTTTGCACATATAACCTTTTTCCATAAAGACGACTCCTCCTTCCCGAATCTCCATAACCATTTAGCTAGAAGACCATTATTCTTATCCCTAATCAAACCAATACCAAGTCCCCCTCTTTCCTTACTTTTACACAACGACTCCCATTTTACCATATGCATTTTCCTCTTCTCATGACCGTCACCCCAAAAGAAACCTCGCTGCAGTTTTTCAATTTTCTTCGCAACTCCTACCGGAACTTTGAAAACGGACATGAAATAAATAGGGATACTAGCCATTATAGCCTTTATTAACACCAATCTTCCCCCTTTATTAAGGAACAATTTCTTCCAAGGAGCCAACCGATTTTCAATTCTACGCACCAACTCTTTCCAAAACAAAATTGAGCTCGGACAACCTCCGAGAGGGAGACCTAGATACGTAATTGGAAGCGTGCCTTCAGCACACTTGAAACAAGCAGCCCAATCCACCTCCCTATTGGCACCCGACCCAATATCCACCACACACGATTTATTGAAATTAATCTTCAACCCGGAAGCCACCTCAAAACATCTCAAAATTCTTCTAACGTTTATCAAATACTCCTCCTTTGGTTGAAGGAAAAGCATTGTATCGTCCGCGAATTGTAAGTGAGAGATATTTATTTCCTCTTCCCCAAAGGAAACACCTTTCATCAACCCCAAAAGCTCCGCTTTCTTAAAAATAGCAATCAAACCCTCCACCGCCACAATAAAGAGGAATGGGGACAGATGATCCCCTTGTCTGAGGCCTCTCTCCATTCCAAATTCGGAAGTAGGACTTCCGTTTACCAAAACTGAAAGCCTAGTGGAAGAGATACAATTTCGAATCCACTGCCTCCATTTCCTCCCAAAACCCATATCACCAGCATGTTATCCAAAAAATTATGGTCTAGACTGTCATACGCCTTTTTGAAATCCAGCTTAACCAATAGACCCCCCTCTCTACTACGTTTCCAATGATGGATTATTTCTTCCGCAATCACGAAACCATCTAAAATATGGCGATTCCTCACAAACGCCATCTGGGACTCACTCACCACTGACTCGACAACCCTCCTCATTCGATTGGCAAGAACCTTCGCTAGAATTTTATAGAGGGAACCCACCAGACTTATAGGTCTAAAATCTTTCATCGTCTCTGGCTTAACCCTCTTAGGAATAAGCGCAATAAAAGACCTATTAATCTCCTTAACAACCTCCCCATTACTATGGAATTCCTCCATAAAATTCATAAAATCCCCACTTATGACGGCCCAATTTTCCTTTATAAAATTGAGGTTGAAACCGTCCGGTCCCGGCGCTTTATTCCCATCACAACTCTTGAGCGCCTCCCACACCTCATCCACACTAAAATTCTCCTCTAGCATCTTCCTGTCCCCCTACGATAATATTTTTAAAGGCAGCCCATTAATTCTAGGTCTAGTCCACTGAACATTCTTGAACTGAGTTTGAAAAAATTCTGCTGCCCCCTTTTTAATCTCCTCCGGCTTGGACTGCATCACCCCATCCAAAGAGACGTTTTCTATGAAGTTGTTCCTACGCTGACCACTCGCGACACAATGGAAGAAGTGGGTATTACGATCTCCCTCTAATAACCATTTAACTCTCAACGTTTGGCGCCAATACTGCTCCTCACGTCTCAGCTTCTTCCAAAGCTCAGCCATAGTATCCAATCTATCCTTCCGAAGCTCATTTGACCACCCATCGATGACAGCCCTTTCATCAATTTTTACCAACCTCTCCTCCAACTCTTTAGTAGTGTCACGGTCTTTCACACTTGCCACCGCCCATCTCTTAATATTGCCTTTTGTATTCTTTAGTTTCATCTGCATAATTCTTCCACTAGACCCTGATATATTCCTACCGACCCAATCTTTCTTCACCACATCCATAAGCTCTTTTTCCTCCAACCAATTATTCTCAAACCTAAAGGGACTTGGCCCCCATCTCAAATTTGAAACAACCAGAGAGATGACCGAATGGTCAGATAAGGACCTACTTACTCTATGCTGCTCTAAATTCGGAAACCACGATAACAAGGTAGGCGACACCAAGAATCTATCTAACCTAGCCCAGCAGCCATCAACTCTATTGTTAGACCAAGTGAAAACCCCCCCACGCAAAGGAATGTCAATCACCTTCGCCTGCAAAATGAAGGAGTTAAAAGCTCTTACCGACCACTTATCGAAAAACCCCCCTTTCCTTTTCGACTCATCCAGAACCGTGTTGAAGTCTCCCCCAAGACACCAAGGAATAGGGAAGGACTGTTGAACCTGAAGAATAAACCCCCATAACTCTTTCCTCTCTCTTTCAGAATTTGGAGCATAAACAGTGCAAAGAACCACCTCTTGGTTAGACTTACACAAAGATCCCACTATAATTATACACCATTTACTCGAAATACAATCCTTTATCGACACCAACCCCTCGTTCCACAAAGTTAGAAGGCCACCCGCTGATCCTTCAGCATCCACGCCAATACCGCGAGTTAAAATCATCCCCCCCAAACCTCTAATAATCCTACTATCCAAAGTACCGAGTTTGGTTTCTTGAACAAAGAAAACCGCAGGTTTATGAGACATAACCACCTTCCTAACTCTCCTAACCTTTTCTTTCTTCCCCAACCCCCTAACATTCCAAGATAAAGCTAACATAGAAAAGCACAAACCCGAAGATACACACCACCTCACAACTACTGACCTTCTCTAGCCTCCTCCTCCCTTTCTCTCACTGTTAAGTACTCCATAATCTCCTCCTCTTGACCATTGTAATCAAAACCTAGAGCTGCCCCAGTTTCTATGAGTTTTGCCACCTCCTCCTCTGTATTCCACGAAGGAATCCCTGACTTATCTTCAACACCCCCCTTTGTCCGATTTCCTTGTTTTAACTCCCTCAATTTAGCCTCTCTTTCTAGTCTTCTAGCAACCCCTTTTTCTACCACTTTGGAAATCTCCTCTTCAAGATTCCATAAAACTTTCCTCCTCGTTTTCATAGGATGAGTTTTCATGGAAATGGCCTTACCTTTGCCTTTATGCCTCTTAGCTCTTCTAATATTACTGTTCTCGCTACCTTCTCTGCTACCGCAATTACCTCCAGTTTTGGACAGCTCCCCTTCCTCTGATTCTGAACAAACTTCTACCATCCTGGTTCCTTCAATAACCGTTGCTACCCTCTCTTGTCCCCTCAGGTCCACCACTAGATCAATCCCTTGTTCCTCTGCCATCTGGGTCTCCTGGACTACTTGTATAGAGGACACCGACTGACTTTGAGTTGAAAACTCACCACACCCCTTCTTTAAACCTCCACTCATTTTTTTAGCTAATGGGCTTGCCTCACCCGAAAACCCACCACCCCCTTCAGCATTACCTTGGACACTTATCTTCTTGTAAGTGCCTCACTTTTGATTGGTGTATTTCGTTGGCAAAATCACAATGGGGTTCTATATGTAAAGATAGCTTAGGATGGAAGAAAACCTCATTGCATGATCAAGAGCTTCAAGGAAGGTAGATTTCTTGACTCACTCTATTTTGAAGAGATGTAGTTGCACACACTCACATTTTGCATATTTTGATGATTGCATTTTGTATTCCCAAAGCCTTGCCATGCATTATTCCTAGGTATACACTTGTTGCAAAGGGCGCTGTTCAAAGCGCCCTACAAGGCGCTGTACGAACAGCGCCCCCTTCAGACCCGATGAGAATGGGTCATTTTTGCATCAGACCTGATGCATTTTTTTGTAGGCGCTGTACGGGCGCTGTACGAAAGCGATGTACGTACAGCGCCGTACGTACAACGCCCTACCTTGGCCGAGCAAGTTCAGAATCTTGGCGCTGTTCAGGCGCTGTTCAAAAGCGCTCTTCTGAACAGCGCCCAGGTAGAAGACGTTTCATCTTCTCCTTCAGGCGCTGTTCAGGTCGCTCTACGTACAGCGACCTGTACAGCGACCTGTACAGCGCCCAAGGCATTTTCAGGCCATTTTTTCAAAACGATGTCACTTCACTTGGATCCCATTTATATATGTCTTGATAGTCTTGGCTCGTTTTCTAGAGCAAAAATTACACTTTTGAGAGCATGATTGAGTATCTTCAAGCCAAGGTATCAAGACTTCATCTTTAAGCTTCCAAATCACAAAACCCTTCATCTTGCATCTTTCATTTATCATCTAGCATAATTCTAGGTTGATTTCATCTAGGGTTTTTAGTTTTGCTCACATGACTTGTATCTAGAACATCATTCTCATATCTATATGTTCTTGCTTTACAAGATAGCTTCTTTATCACTTGAATTGATTCAAGATTGCATCTTTATGACTTGACTTAGTTTCAAGATTGTTTTATTGTGGTTTGTGAGTTGTATTGTGATAGATAATGCATATAGGATTTTGGTTGCTTATTTAGTGTTGTTTTATGCATGTCATCTAGTAATATGATATCTAGGATTGTCTAACATGTTCATCCTTGCCTAAATAAGCTTAAATGTCTAACCTTGCATTTTTAGCATCTTGAGTATTTCACATATTCACCTTAGGTTGTGCTATCTCTTCACCTTAGAGACAAGTCTTGTATTTACCTCTTAGGTAGTTTGCAAGCAAGGGACTAGAGTCACTATTAAAGGCCCGCGGGTAGCAAAGACGGATTAGTAAATTTAGGTGTGATGTGGTCAACCTAATTTGTAATCGTATTTGCAAATAGTGGATTCGAGGTTCTCGTGTGGCGCACATAACAGCCCGTGGTTTTTCCCCGTGTGGGTTTCCACGTAAATATTGTGTGTCCTCTAATTTCCGCACTTGTATATTTTGTTATTGACTAGATTGGGGGCTTTTTCGTAATTTGGACTAATCTCGAAAAATTGGGTAAAATTGTTTAAAATCTATTCACCCCCCCCCCTCTAGATTACTTTAGGACACGTTTATTATTTATTTTCAATTGGTATCAGAGCGGGTTCCTTAACATAATTAGGAGATCCCTTGCTCTTGTTAAAGTCTCTTGCATTTGTTTGCATTGTGGTGTGTGCTTAGTTTGTTTGTGTGCATTCATTTCATTCAAACCCAAACACAATGAGTGGAAATGGAATGGGAGGTGAGGGTGCCTCTAGCACAAGACCCCCCTTGCTCACCGGGGTCAATTACGCCTCATGGAAGGGCAAAATGGAAGCTTATGTGAGTCAAATTCATGACCGGGCATGGATGGCGATTGAAGATGGATACACTCCACCTATGATGACTCCTACGGGAGGTGGAGAGGAAGTCCTCAAGCCGAAGGCACAATGGACTCCACAAGAATTTGAGGCTTCAAAATGGAACAACAAAGCCATGCATGCAATCCTATGTGCCATGGATGACAACCAATACAAGCTCATTCAAACTACAAGGATAGCAAAGGAAGCTTGGGATATATTAGAGACGGCTCATGAAGGAACCGATGTGGTTAAGGATTCCAAGCTTCAAGTTCTCCAAACGCAATTTGAGACCATAAGGATGGAGGATGATGAGTGCTTCAATGACTTCCAAGTGAAGCTCATGGATATAGTAAACCAAAGTCACCAACTTGGTGATCCCTACTCGGATAGAAGAATTAAACAAAAGATCATGAGGTCACTTCCCGAGAGGTTTGAATCCAAAGTGACGGCATTGGAGGAAAATAGTGACTACTCAAGAATGAAGCCAAGTGAAGTCATTGGAAGGCTCTTGGCGTATGAATCTAGGAAAGGTCCTACAACTACACCTCCAAAGAAGCAAAAGAGTCTTGCCTTGAAGAGTGTCAAGATTGAGAAAGATGAAGAAGACTCGGATGAAGAAATTGCTTTGATGGCAAAGAAGTTCAAGCAATTCATGAGATTTGAGAAGAGAGGGTTTGGCTCCAAGGGAAAGTTTGTAAAGAAGAAGGCTTCTTTCAAGAAAGTGGAGCAAGCTCAAGAGAAAGACCATAAGAAGGGTGTCCAATGCTATGAGTGTAGTGGGTTTGGACACATTGCTCCCGAATGTGCAAATTTGAAGAAGAAGAAAGGAAGAGCCATGGCGGTTACTTGGAGTGATAGTGATGACCTAGAAGATGAAGACAAGTCTTCGGATGATGAGGAAGACCAAGTTGCCAACTTCATTGCTTTCTCATCCTCTCACAATAGCAATGAAGTTTTGAGTGACAAAGAAGAGGAAGATGACAAGCAAGAAGAAGTGGATGAAAATGACTCAAATGGTGGAAGTAACTCCTCAACGTCAAATCTTGAGTTTGATAAAGAGATGGACTATGATGACTTCATGAGATTCTTTGAGAACTCAAGATTGAAGAAGAAAAAGGAGATACAAAAGTTGAAAGGGGAGAAGCTTGAGTTGACATCCAAAGTGACTCATTTGAGCAAGGAAATGAGTAAGGCAAAAGAGATAGAATAAGGGTTGAAGATGGAGTTAGTCTTGGTCAAGAAAAGTGAACAAAGCTTGGGGAAAGAGCTCATGGAAGCAAAAGAGTTGATTGCTAAGATGACTTTCGGAACCGAGAAGCTTGACAAGATGCTATCTTGTGGGAAGAGTCCTAGTGACAAGAAGGGGTTAGGATATGTGGAAGAAATGGAAGCCACATCCTTGAAGAAGACAACTTTTGTCAAGAGCAAAGAGGTTGAGAATGCTCAAACCCCTCAACAATCAACCAAGTGGGTTGAAGTCGGTGAATCCTCCAAGCAAGCACAAGCAAGGATTCCAACAAGAGCTCCTCCTCAACCTAGAGCTCCACAACCAAGACCTCCACAACAAAGGATCCCACAAGCTCAACATGGGGTCTTTCATGCTCAACCTAGAAGACATGCCAACTTGGCTCAACCACAAAGGAGAGAGTTGCCTCAACATCAAATAGCAACTCAAAATAGAAGGAGGCCACAAATGTTTGCTCAAGGCTATGGTATGAATTCCTACTTTACTCCTACTTGCCATTTTTTGTGGAATTGAAGGCCATATTAGGCCTAATTGCCTTAAGTATATTAAATTGTGTAGAAGAGAAAGTATGATTGAGAAAAATATGCTTAGAAGAGCCACAATGCATGCACCTAGAAATTTTAGAGCTAATGGACCAATGGCTCCTAGGAATGACCATGTTTCACCTAGGATGAGTAGACATGATGACTATTATTGCTATGTGGCCCAAGTTGCCTTAAAAGCAAATGCCTCTAACACTTGGTACCTTGATAGTGGGTGTTCTAGGCACATGACCGGAAACAAGAGTTTCTTTGAATCTCTTGTGATGGAGGATGGTGGGTATGTCACCTTTGGTGATGGATCTAAGAAAAAGGTCATAGGGAAAGGTAATATATCTATTCCCGGTTTACCCTCCTTGCCCAATGCTCTCTATGTTGATGGCTTGCAAGCCAATCTCATTAGTATATCACACTTAAGTGATGAAGGGCTTTCGGTTATGTTTGGAAAAGTTGATTGCTCTATTCTTAAGGAAAATGGGCAAGTTTTGTTGAAAGGCAAGAGATCAAGTGACAATTGTTATTGTCTTGAGTCTAATCTCATCTCTTGTAACTTGTCTACTAGTGAGCAAATTGAGGTGTGGCACCAAAGACTTGGCCATATGAACTATAGGGACTTGAAAGTCCTTGATAGGTTGAATGTTGTTAGGGGCCTTCCCAAGTTTGGGAAAAAGGTTGAGGGAGTTTGTGGACCTTGTCAACAAGGAAAGCAAACTAAGAGTGTGCACAAGAAAGGCAAATACCTCTCCACCAAAGAGCCATTGGAGCTCATCCATATGGACCTTATGGGTCCCATTCAAACCGAAAGTTTAGGTGGTAGAAGGTACATTCTTGTTGTTGTTGATGACTTCTCTAGGTTTACTTGGACTTACTTCCTTAGAGAAAAGTCCGAAGCCTTTGAGAAATTCAAAATGCTTTGTGTCAAAATTCAAAATGAGAAAACTTCTCACATTAAAAGCATTAAGAAAATTAGAAGTGATCATGGGAAAGAATTTGAAAATGCTAAGTTTGAAAATTTTTGCAATAGCTTAGGCATTTCCCATGAATTTTCGGCCCCTAGGACTCCTCAACAAAATGGTGTTGTTGAGAGGAAGAATAGAGTCCTCCAAGAGATGGCCCGTGTGATGTTGCTTAGCAACAAAGTCCCTAGAAATCTTTGGGCCGAAGCCATCAATACGGCTTGCTACATAGGGAATAGAGTTTTCCTTAGGCCCGGGACTAAACAAACATCCTATGAGTTATGGAAGGATAGAAAACCCAATGTGAGCTACTTCCACATCTTTGGGAGTAAGTGCTATATACTAAATGACCGGGATCAACTTGGCAAGTTTGATGCCAAGAGTGATGAGGGTATTTTCATTGGGTATGCACTTAATAGCAATGCCTATAGAGTTTTTAATCTAAAGACTCAAAGTGTTATGGAATCATCAAATGTTGTCTTTGATGATTGTAGGCCCAAACATGATGACCATGAGGAGGATGTTTGTGAGGTGAATGACCTTCCTTTGAAGGAAAGTGGTGAGGCTTCTAGTGGTGTGAAGTCAAACCAAGATGAAGAGGATGATTTGCCTCTTAATAGAGTTCCCCCTTTGGACTCTAATGAACCCGCTCCTTGGGTTAGAAAGCTCCATGATAAGGATGATATCATTGGAGAAGTTAGAGAAGGTGTTAGGACTAGGCGTCAAATAGCTAATCAAATTAGCTACACTTGTTACACCTCTCAAATAGAACCCAAAAAGGTTGATGAAGCCTTGGAAGATGAGTTTTGGGTTCTTGCCATGCAAGAAGAGCTAAACCAATTTGAGAGAAATGAGGTTTGGACTCTTGTTCCTAGACCCAAAAACACCAATGTCATAGGAACTAAATGGGTGTTTAGGAACAAATCCGATGAGGATGGCAACATTGTGCGAAACAAGGCAAGGCTTGTTGCACAAGGATACTCTCAAATTGAGGGTATTGACTTTGAGGAGACTTTTGCTCCCGTTGCCCGTCTTGAGTCCATAAGGCTTCTCTTATCCATTTCTTGTGTGTACAAGTTCAAGTAACACCAAATGGATGTCAAGAGTGCCTTCCTCAATGGCTTATTGCATGAGGAAGTGTTTGTTGAGCAACCCAAGGGGTTTGTGGATCCACACCACCCCTCTCATGTCTATCGCCTCAAGAAGGCTCTATATGGGTTGAAACAAGCACCGAGGGCTTGGTATGAGCGCCTCACTCTTTATCTTGTTGACAATGGCTACTCAAGAGGTAGTGTTGACAAGACTTTGTTCATCAAGTGCACTAAAGATGAGCTATTCATAGCTCAAATTTATGTTGATGACATTGTATTTGGTTCCACCAACCAATCAAAGTTAGACAATTTGTTGATGTCATGTCTCATGAGTTTGAAATGAGCATGGTTGGTGAACTAAATTATTTCCTAGGCTTGCAAATCAAGCAAATGCATGATGGGATCTTCATATCCCAAGCTAAGTATGCTAAGAGCCTAGTGAAAAAGTTTGGCCTTGAGAATGCCAAACATTGTGACACACCCATGAGCACCACCTTGAAACTTAGCAAAGATGCTAGTGGAAAGGATGTGGAACAAAGTCTATATCGTGGCATGATAGGTAGCTTGCTTTACTTGACCGCAAGTAGGCCCGATATTTGTTTTAGTGTGGGTGTTTGTGCTAGGTACCAAGCTAATCCCAAAGAGTCTCACCTTGTGGCGGTGAAGAGGATCATTCGGTTTGTGAATGGTACCTCAAATCATGGGATATGGTACTCCTTTGACACTAATCCAAGTCTTGTTGGATTTAGTGATGCCGATTGGGCGGGAAATTGTGATGATAGGAAGAGTACATCGGGCAGTTGCTTCTTCCTTGGGAACAATTTGGTTTCTTGGTTTTACAAGAAGCAAAACTCAATTTCCCTATCCACGGCCGAGGCGGAATATATTGCCGCCGGTAGTGCTTGCACTCAATTGATGTGGATGAAACAAATGCTAGCCGATTATGGCTTGGAGCAAGGTACTCTTACTTTATTTTGTGATAACATGAGTGCCATTAACATTTCTAAGAATCCCGTCCAACATTCTAGGACAAAGCACATTGACATTAGACACCATTTCATAAGAGAGCTAGTTGAGAGCAAAACTATTGCATTGGAACATGTGGGAACAAATGACCAACTAGCGGATTTGTTTACAAAGCCTTTAGACACCATTAGATTTGGGAACCTTAGCAAGTCTATTGGGATTTGTCAATTGGGTTGATTTGGTGTGTCTTGACCCCATATGGGGAGCTCAAGCAAAGAGAGCAAAGTTGCATGATCATACATTGTGCCACATTGATATATTTTATGCCTCTTAGTTAATTGCTTGAGATGATTGGTTGTACTTACTTATATGTATTTTTCTAAATAAGTGTGCTACATTGCCTTGCTTGCAATCCATGTCATATCTATGCTCAAACATGCATTTTTGGAATAGGAGATGTACTTCGGAAGTACTTTTTGAATGACCTTTAATTGATCTCCATGACATGATGATTCTTTTTAAATGACATACCTAAGTTGAAAAGTATGAAATGAAAATGTGAAATGTTTGATTGCAAATGTTGTATGCAAATTTGTGTGCAAAAGCAATGTTGAGACTTAAATCAATAAGGATCTTAATATCCAAAGTCTCTCTTTCTTTATTTGTAGAACAAGGCTACTATCATACGGGTATCTTACCCGGAAAAATCAAATAGGGTGCAAAGTCGCTCATGTCTTGTTTTGCCTATAAAGTTGGATATAGTTACTCTTTATTTTAGAAATTCTAAAATTCTATATCCTTGCTTTTTCCATGACAAAGGGTGAAATTGGTTTGAATTCTATTGGAAACCTTTGTTGTTTGCCTTGCCAAATACCATTGTTTTGGTCTTAGATGCAACATGTCTTGCATGCAAAGCATCATTGTCACACATTTTTTTTTAAAATAAAACTCCTAGATTCTCTCTTACTTGGTTGAGGTGCATAAAATTGCCTATATGATTGCACATGTGGTCGTGCTTCAAGCTCTCCTTGCTAATGCTTACCTATTCGGGGAGACTCCCTTTGCCTATCTCATGACAAAAAGGGGGAGTAAGGTTTGGGAAGAATTTGTGCTTCTAGGCATTGCATTTAGGGGGAGTTGAGAGTGAGTAACCGATGTTGGGAGATGATTGCATTGAGTGGAAGTTGCATTGCTTGTTTTAATTTTTTTGAAACCTTTTGAAATGACATTTCTTTTGTTATTAGCATCTCTCCCACACTTGTTCTTGGAAGGTATTTTTCTTGTTGATTGTGTGTAGGTTGGATTTTTTTCTACAAGCTTGGATTTGACTTGAAGATGTTCAAGACTTAGACTAGGAGCTTAATTGAAATGTAGAAAACTTTTGTTGACCAATCTTTTGTTTTGTAAGGATGCTATGTGAGTGGTGATTTTGTCACGAAATAGCCAAAGGGGGAGATTGTAAGTGCCTCACTTTTGATTGGCGTATTTCGTTGGCAAAATCACAATGGGGTTCTATATGTAAAGATAGCTTAGGATGGAAGAAAACCTCATTGCATGATCAAGAGCTTCAAGGAAGGTAGATTTCTTGACTCACTCTATTTTGAAGAGATGTAGTTGCACACACTCACATTTTGCATATTTTGATGATTGCATTTTGTATTCCCAAAGCCTTGCCATGCATTATTCCTAGGTATACACTTGTTGCAAAGGGCGCTGTTCAAAGCGCCCTACAAGGCGCTGTACGAACAGCGCCCCCTTCAGACCCGATGAGAATGGGTCATTTTTGCATCAGACCTGATGCATTTTTTTGTAGGCGCTGTACAGGCGCTGTACGAAAGCGCTGTACGTACAACGCCGTACGTACAACGCCCTACCTTGGCCGAGCAAGTTCAGAATCTTGGCGCTGTTCAGGCGCTGTTCAAAAGCGCTCTTCTGAACAGCGCCCAGGTAGAAGACGTTTCATCTTCTCCTTCAGGCGCTGTTCAGGTCGCTCTACGTACAGCGACCTGTACAGCGCCCAAGGCATTTTCAGGCCATTTTTTCAAAACGATGTCACTTCACTTGGATCCCATTTATATATGTCTTGATAGTCTTGGCTCGTTTTCTAGAGCAAAAATTACACTTTTGAGAGCATGATTGAGTATCTTCAAGCCAAGGTATCAAGACTTCATCTTTAAGCTTCCAAATCACAAAACCCTTCATCTTGCATCTTTCATTTATCATCTAGCATAATTCTAGGTTGATTTCATCTAGGGTTTTTAGTTTTGCTCACATGACTTGTATCTAGAACATCATTCTCATATCTATATGTTCTTGCTTTACAAGATAGCTTCTTTATCACTTGAATTGATTCAAGATTGCATCTTTATGACTTGACTTAGTTTCAAGATTGTTTTATTGTGGTTTGTGAGTTGTATTGTGATAGATAATGCATATAGGATTTTGGTTGCTTATTTAGTGTTGTTTTATGCATGTCATCTAGTAATATGATATCTAGGATTGTCTAACATGTTCATCCTTACCTAGATAAGCTTAAATGTCTAACCTTGCATTTTTAGCATCTTGAGTATTTCACATATTCACCTTAGGTTGTGCTATCTCTTCACCTTAGAGACAAGTCTTGTATTTACCTCTTAGGTAGTTTGCAAGCAAGGGACTAGAGTCACTATTAAAGGCCTGCGGGTAGCAAAGACGGATTAGTAAATTTAGGTGTGATGTGGTCAACCTAATTTGTAATCGTAGTTGTAAATAGTGGATTCGAGGTTCTCGTGTGGCGCACATAACAGCCCGTGGTTTTTCCCCGTGTGGGTTTCCACGTAAATATTGTGTGTCCTCTAATTTCCGCACTTGTATATTTTGTTATTGACTAGATTGGGGGCTTTTTCGTAATTTGGACTAATCTCGAAAAATTGGGTAAAATTGTTTAAAATCTATTCACCCCCCCCCCCCCCCCCCCCCCCCTCTAGATTACTTTAGGACACGTTTATTATTTATTTTCACTTCTCTTTATAGTGTGAGCCATCTTTACTAGCAAACGGCCCAAGTTCCAGACGTCCATTGGTCGGCCCACTACCTTCCACCATCCCACGAGTTTTATTAGAACATTCACCTCTTAACCAGAGCCCATTTAACACAGGCCCATCTTCAGATTCAAACCCAGATGAGATGTACTCTGATTTATCAGATCTACCCCTATGGTCTGACCTCCTCTGCGTCCTAATCTTCACCACACCATACCCTTTTTGTTGCTTATTTATAGCTTTCATCTTCTGATAGCTCTGGTCTTTGCCCTTTTCCAACACCCCTACTTCTCCACCTACTTCTATTCTATCCAAAAAGGGACTTCTCATGCTCTGCTCCCTGACACCTTTCCTACTCTCCTTTCTTCCCCTGCTATTGACAGTGACAGCCTTTCTAATACCTTCCCTGTCAGGTACAGGTCTACCTTCCTCTCCACTGGACACCCTGTCAGAACCTACCCTATCTGCTCTGCAAAATAATTTTGAAAAAGTCGGCCTCAATCCCAGTAGATTTGAGATCCACTCCTCCGATACCGGCGTCGGACATTCCACAATCCTCACCGGAGAAGAATGTCTCCCAGTCTTCACCACCACCTCATACTCTAAGACCTGCCCCAACTGTTTTAACACCAGCAACTTTCCCACATCCAACCTCCGCTTACACTCTGTAGCACCATCAATCCATAACACTTTGCCCACTTGCTCACCTACTCTGTAAAAGAAGTCTTTGCACCAGCAGTTAAGGGGGACACCGTAGACTTCCACCCAACAAAACATCTTCAAGGCTTGCACTTGCAGCTGCTCACTCCATTCCTTCATCGAGAGGAAACAATCTTTCCACAAGAACCTGTTATTAATGAAACCATCCCTCTCACACTGCGTTTGGAAAGTCTAAACAATGTTCTTCCCTCCTAAAAAGGTAGATGAATACACAAACCCCCTATCGTCCAACATCTGGTTTACCACCTCGACGCTGCCAAAAATCTTCAGAACACCCACAGCACTTCTAGATAGCCACTCTTCCACCTCATATGATCCTGTCCAATTCATGGTTATGCCCCTCACTGGCTCCTTCAGATCTTTCTCTACTGCTGTCTTACGATGATCATCCTCCTTCACAGCTTCAGCATAAGACAATCCAACTTTCACAAACCTCCTACTGTATGAATCATCAAAGTTGCTACCAGTATCCTTCCCAACCCTCCTGTTGTCGCTGAAATCATGCTTTCCACTACCTCCTGTCGGTCTAGTAAATTTACGATGATTATTCCAGTCGTAGGATGCCACTTTTGCCTCTATCGGCCAACTATAAACGTGCATACCATGTACCTGCCGAGCTACTCTCTCTGCCTCCTCCTTTGACTCGAATCTGATAAACGCAAAGCAACCTCTGTTTGGGATTTTTTTTGCTGAAAGATACACATCCCTCACCTTGCCAAACACCTTGAAAATCCCCCATAATGCCCTTGAATCCACTACAGGATTTAGATTACCTATAAAGACTGATACAAGTCTCTGTCTAAAGTCCTTGGCTCCATCGGAATTATGCCCTTCCGACAGCCTAACTCTGTCCTTCACCAAAGGCCGGTAGTTTCTCTCTCTGGTCATATTTGAAAAAAAAAATTTACAGTTATTGACTGTATATATATATATATATATATATATATATATATATATATATATATATATAGTAGCTAAAAATAAAATAAAAAACTCATTGATATCTACAGCTTTCTTTAAGGAAAAAAAAATATTTATTGATATAGTTCATAACTAGACATAAAAGAAAGACTATATATATAAAAGAAATACCTACCTTTGTATGATCAGGGTTTTTTTTTTTTTTTTTGAAAAGAAACTTCATTCAAAAGAAGGAAACAAGCTACAAGAGATGTGGACATCCCCCAGAACCAGACTCTCCACACAGAGAGGACAATCCTCAAGCCAAAGAGACTCACCATCATGGTTCAAAGCTAATTTAGCAAGCCCATGAGCAACCTTATTCAACAACCTAGGCACAAACAAAAAGGACACAGCAGAAAAACGCTCAGCTAGCAAAAGAATATCGGAAACCACCACACCAACCTCCGAAGATGGGGGAGCCTTAAGGATGATAGCCTGCACAACAACTAGTGCATCAGATTCCACGACAACATGCGACCAGTTTCTGCTGACAGCCAACCGCAACCCTTCAAGAATGGCCAAAGCTTCAGCAATCTGAGGCTGATAGTTTGCTCTCACATTCTGACAATACAAGGCCAAAACCCGCCCACTACGATCGCGAACCACCACACCAACACCCGTCAAATTCTGCAAAGAATTTATGGTAGCATCTGTGTTGATTTTAACAAAACCAATAGGAGGAGCCAGCCATCTTGTAGGCTGCGAACCCTCCAATTTCCTCACTTCAGGCCCCTTCTCATTTGCACACTGAAACTCATTGCAAAAAGTAGTCACCCACTCACAAATTTTTGAAGCAGGAAGCAGTAGATTTTTGTGGATTGCCA
The DNA here is from genome assembly GCA_008009225.1 of Acer yangbiense. Classification (NCBI taxonomy): domain Eukaryota; kingdom Viridiplantae; phylum Streptophyta; class Magnoliopsida; order Sapindales; family Sapindaceae; genus Acer; species Acer yangbiense. The sequence goes on from CM017773.1 coordinate 9,299,997, forward strand.
CATTCCTATGGTGCCAAATCCTCCACCAAACAATACAAAGAAACTCAAAATCTTTCGAAACCAGTTGAGTGCTACAATAAATCACGAAATCAAGGAAAGGGGCATGGCCCAGACTTGAATTTCCTGCAACCAAATCACTCGACCTTCTCACCTCTTTAAGAGAAGGACACCGCCATAAAGCATGAAAAATAGATTCAGCATTTTTCGTACAAATAGGACAAGTAACATCCATCCGCATACCATGAGCTACCAAATTGCACTGCGTTGGGATCCACTCATTACAAGCCTTCCACAAAAATAACTTAATTTTTTGCGGTATGTCCAAGTGCCAAAAAAACTTCCACCAAGACTCCAAACCTGAGAGGCCAAAACAGCTAGGATTCAAAAAAGAAGAAGACGCAAGCCAATAACCACTACACACAGAATAAACACTCGAGCTATGATAATGCCACATTAAACTATCCACTGAGGCACCATTGCAAGGAGGCAAGCTAAGAATAGCTTCTGCTTCGTCACCAACAAAAGAATCCTTAATCAGGAGCTCATCCCACTCCCCCGAATCCAGCTTAAGACAATCAACCGAAGCATTTATATTCAAAACCGCCGGAGACATCACCATGAAAGTAGATTCCCATGGAATCCACCGATCCTTATACACCCGGATTGAGGAACCACAATCAACTCTCCACCTCGAGCCTTTCTCAACAAGCTCCCTACCCCACAAAAGGCTTTTCTAGAGGAAAGAACCCTCACCAGACTCAGCCAAAAGAAAATTAGAATCCGGATAATAGCACCCTTTCATCACTCTAGCTGCAAGAGAAAGGGTGCTACTATCAGAGTTCTTTGAACATTCTTTTTCCAATACTTTGTTATATGATAATCATGTGATGATGAGAAAGTTTGATACTTGAAATAAAATTAGAGTTTAATTATGGTTTATCATGAGTTAGGGTTTATCATAAGTTTTTTTTTATTAAAGAGATATAGTTGAAGATACGGGTGTAATTATTAAAAAACAAATATGGGTATAATTAATTAGTGTACATAGTATTTGGTTTATTTTTAATTAAAGTAATTTGCTCTAATTATTAAATTTCTATTGAGATATTTTTATAATTAAAAATTTTAATAAAATCTCAATAGAATATGGGTGTACTAATTAGTTTCATGGGTGGTAATATCGGCACCCTAAATTTAATTCTCTACATTGTTTGGTATTGGATAGTTTTTGTTTCGCTAATTTATTTTTATTTAATTAAATATTTATAAATATATTTAAATATTCATAAACATATTTAAATTTTGAATTTTGAATTTAAAATTATTAACAAATTAAAAATTCTACATTAAAAAAAAAAAAAATTGGATCTCCACTGTCCATGATGGAATGTGGAGATGTGTTTAAAAAATAAAAAGTAGATTTAAAAAATAAAAAAATAAAAATAAAAATAAAAAAAAGGGGTGGATCCAAGATTGGATCTCCACCCCATCACGAACTGGATCTCCAAGTGGTAAGGGACGGCCTCCCCCACCATAGGATATCCATCACGATGGAGATCCAAGCGATGTGATCTCCATCGCGATGGGAGGTCGCTATCCTCTTTCATGTAGGAGACCAGTCGTCACCTCAACAAAGAGGACGCCGACCGGTCTCCTCCACGAACGGAGGTCGACGGTCCCTTGAAGATGAGGCCAAGTAGCCTCCACGATGGAGGCTGTTTGGCCTCCCGTAATTTTTTTTTTTTAAATAATAATATGTTTTTTAAAAAAAAAAAATTAAGTCCAATATGGTTGTGGAAAACCTCCCTTACCGTATAAATTAATACGGTTAAGATAGTACTAAATCAGTACGTTGTACAATTTAGTATGACTAAAATGTTACAAAATGTTGTACAATACACTACAAGAAAATTATGCATTTCTTGACAGTTAAAAACTGTCAAGAATAAAAAATTTTATTTTTTTATTTTTTATATTTATACACAATCCGACCACCGGCGTCGGCCCCCGTCCACCTTTGATAATAATGACAAATTGTCATTAGTAGAAGTTGAACTTGTGACCTCAAGTTTAAAGGTTGTAAGTCTTTACCACTTGACTACAACCTTTGATGTGTTAATAATAGAACAATATTTATATATAACCTATATGAGTTGTTACAAATAAAAAATAAAAAATAAAAAATAAACATTTTAAGATAAATATAAATTTATTCAACTATTCAAAATTCTAAATTCTACGACAAACATATATTAAAAAATATTTATTGAAACTTTTAATAAAATTTTATTTTTTTTAAAATATAGTCGAGTTATTGGTCGATACTCTATGGTCACGTTTGGTTACATGTTGGAATGGTAATCAGAATGAGAATGGAAAAGAAAGGAAAGGAAAACTAAGTTTTTTTGTTTGGTTGGAACTTTAGAATTAGTCTCTGAATCGGTATTATTTTGTTTGGTTAACAACGGAATGGAATGGAGTTAACTGTATTTTGACCAAAATACCCCTAATTATAAAACATTCATAATAACATGATATATTATGGCTAATGATAATAAAATATAAAAGTATATTATATACATATAATTATATATTATTTAATATAATAATATATATAATATATAATATATAAAACATATAATAATATATATATTATACATAATACATATAATAATATGTATATTATATAATATAATATATAAAAATATAAATATATATAATATATATAATACTGTATATATAATTTATAATAAATATATAATATATTATTAAATATATTAATATATAATATAATATAATATAATATATATAATAGTATAATATATATAATTTATATAATAATATAATATATAAATATATTATATTATATATGTTTATATATCGTTATATATATTATAATAATATAATATATATTTATATATCATTAATATAATATATAATAATAATATATTATTTTTGGAATGGAGGGTATTTTTGGAATGGACAGACGTCGGCGGTAGGTGGCCGGCGGCGGTCGGCAGCGGGCGGTGGTCCGGCGGTGAGGGAGGTGGTTATTATAAATATATAAAATGTTATTTAATTAAATATTAAATAATTAAAATTTTAAAAAAAATTATTAATATTTCTTGACAGTTTTTAACTGTCAAGAAAAAAAAAAAAAAAAACTATCAAGAAAAAAACTGTCATCTTTGAAGGTTTTTCTAGTAGTGATACTAAATTAGTACGGCACGGTGTGTTAGTCTTGTCCAGTGCGACGCACCAAATAAGCCATCAGAGTCTCTCTTTTGTGTTTAATTATCTTTCGGTCTCTCTATGTTTATACTTGTGCTCTCTAGCTACACACTGCACGTCTACACTACTTACCAATATGGGGCTGCTTCCAATTGCTTAAACCTAAATTTTTATGGATTGACTAGATTCTAGAATATACATTAACCGGCCAATTTTTGTGTCACCCAATGAAAAAAAAAATGGTGACATATATTATAAGATCCGGTCCTAGAAATTTTCCCAAACCCAAATACATAACCCGAGATCCAAAAGTTGATCCAGCTGAGATTAAAAAGAGTTCATTTTTGCTCACCCCCCTTCAAAGTGGGGTGAGCATTACCACCCAAACCCACCCCCCCCCCACTGAATGCCATGTGTCCCTAAGATAACCTAGGGTTAATAAATATCATGATAAGTAGAAATTTCATTAAATAAATAAGGGTAGATAGGTAAATTTGTTAAAGAACTTAAATTAATTTTTGTTTAATAATTATTAAAATTAAAAAAGTAATATTAAAAAAATAAATAATAATAATTAAAAAAAAAAAACAAAGTTCAGAAACTTTCTCATCATAGTTTCAAAAAAAAAAAATCTTCTCTTCGTCTCCAGCGATATTCTCCAGTGCAACTCCGACGGTGTCCTCTAGTGGCGATTTGGTGGATGGATTTGAGTGTTGAATCTTGTTGGCTAGGCCTTGAAATTGATTTTTTACTTTGATTTTGGTTTTACTCTGACTTTTTTTTTCCTTTCAATTTTACTTTGAATCTGATGTTGAATTGAGAACAACGAAGAAGGTGTTGAGGTTGATCCGAACCCAGTGGATGGTTTTTTCTGTTTTCTTGCTTTGCTTTGTCTGGTTTTCTGTTTTTGTTTTTAGTCCTGTTGTTTGTTTTGTCTTTTGATGTTGTTGTTTCAGGAAGGAAAAAAAAAACGATGAAGAAGACGCATCTGAGACTCCATAAAATGTTGTTGGCTCTAGCTACTGTATATATGTTTTTGAAAATGGGTTTGATTGTGGTGGATAGATTCTAATTTCAAATATATGTTTTTTATTTCCAGAGATGATGGTTGGTGATTTCTGGAGATGGTGGCTGTTGATTTCTTAGGATAAATTTTTTTTTTTTTTTTCTTTTTCAAAAATAGGGGTGGATAGATTTTGATTTCAATTATCTGTTTTTTTTTTTTTAATTTCAAATATATGTTTTTGATTCTAGAGATGGTGGCTATTGATTTCTTGGGACGGTTTTTTTTTTTTTTTCTTTTAACAAAAACATTGGCAGATAGATTTTGATTTCGATTATCTGTGTTTTTTTTTTTCAAATATATGTTTTTGATTTATGGAGATGATGGTCTATAATTTCTGAAGATGGTGGTTGTTGATTTCTTGGGATTTTTTTTTTTATAACAAAAACAAGGGTAAAATAGGTAGAAGGATATTCATTAACCCTAGGTTAATTTAAGGACACTTGGCATTCAGTGGGAAGGGGGGTGAGCCCCCCTTGAAGGGGTGAGCAAAAATGAACTCGATTAAAAATAAAAGCGTTGGCATAAAAAAGGACATGTGGCAAGTTTGGGTGATAGGTTGCAATAAAAGGTGGTGGCATGTGTTAGTGAGTTGGCAAAATAAATAATATAGAAAAAATAAAGTAAGAGACGGGAGAAGTGAGAAGTGAGAAGTGAGAAGAGAGAAAGCAGGCGGTGCAGAAGAATATAAGAAAAATAAAGAGAGAAAGAGAAGTGAGAAGTGAGAAGAGAGAAAGCAGGCGGTGCAGAAGAATATAAGAAGAATATAAGAAAAATAAAGAGAGAAAGAGATGTGTGTGTGTGTGTGTGAGAGAGACACTCAGCTAATACCAAGCAAAAACAAAAAAGAGAGAACACAAAGAATAGAAGGAAGAAGAAGTTGGGCGAGAGAGAGAGAGAGAAAGAACCAAGAGATTGGGGGAGAGAAATAAGAAAGAGATTGACCAAGACTTAGAGAGAGAAATAGAAGGAAGATGAAGAAATATGGTGCATATTACGGTGGAATACACAGATAAGTGATTTAAGTTTATGAAGTTTAAATGGCGACAGAAATCCAAGGTGAAATGGCTTAAAGAGGGAGATAGGAACTCGAAATTCTTCCATATTTTGGCAAATGGGAGAAGGAGAAGCAATTATGTGGAGATATCGACATTGATGGTGTGCGTACCTCGGACCCGCATTTGGTTAAGGAGGGTGTTCGAAGTTTCTTCAAAAGCCAATTCCAAAACGTCCTATGGAAGAGGCCAAGCATCACAGGTTTAGACTTCAAAACCCTTTCGGAGATTGACAAGGAAAATCTAGAAAGACCATTCTCGGATGACGAGGTTTGGGCAGCCGTCAAGAGTTGTGACGGGAACAAGGCTCCAGGCCCAGATGGATTGAATCTAAACTTTGTGAAATCAAAATGGGACATGATGAAGGAGGACTTTATGAATTTCATTCATAGGTTTCACGCAGATGGTTCTTTGGTTAAAGACCTAAATAAAACTTTCATCACCATCATTCCTAAGTGTGGTAAACCGGAGTCGATGAATGACTTCATACTGATCAGTTTGGTGGGATCCATGTACAAAGTGCTAGCCAGGGTGTTAGCCAATCGCATCAAAATTGTTATGGACACAGTTATTGGAGAATCACAGATGGCTTTTGTTAAGAACCGTCAGATTTTGGACGGATTTGTCATTGTGGAGGAGATCATTCACATGTGGAAATCACATAATACAGGAGGCCTATTGGTTAAGCTAGATTTTGAGAAAGCTTGTGACAGTGTTGATCATGGTTTTCTAGATTCCATGATGAAGCACATGGGTTTTGGTGAGAAGTGGAGGAGTTGGATGATGAGTTGTGTTTCTACACCAATGCTATCGGTATTGGTAAATGAGAGTCCGACCACCCAATTTGGGATGGAGAGATGTCTACGTCAAGGTGATCCTCTCTCACCCTTTTTTTTTTCAACATTGTCACGAAAGGCCTGAGCAGTTTATTCAGGAAAGCTTGTGATATGAGTTTAATGAGAGGTGCCAGCAATGGTGACAATGAAGTCCATGTTCCCATCTACAATTTGCTGACGATACGATTTTGTTTCTAGCGGCCGGTTTGAGTATAAATTTCCACAAATCTTATGTGGTTAGGGTTGGTAAAAACTGTAACAGGGAGCATTGGTGGGCAGCAGCTTTCAAAGGTAAAAGAGCTACCTTACCAATCACCTACCTTGGGCTGCCTCTTGGAGCGAGGTCAAGGCTTAAGAATTTTTGGGATCCGTTAATAAATCAAGTTGAGAAAAAGCTAGCTCCTTGGAAACATAAATTTTTGAGCAAAGGAGGGAGATTAGTTCTCATCAAGTCATTCATATCGAGTATGCCATCGTATTTTTTTTTTCAATTTCCAAAGTTCCAATAGGTGTGGCCAACTCCATTGAGAAACTCCAAAGGTCTTTCTTCTGGGGGGACAGTTTAGAGAAAAAAAAGATCCATGCTGTTGATTGGGTCACCTTGTGTAAAAGTAAGAAAAATGGGGGGCTGGGAGTAGGTAGAATGGTGGATAAAAATAAAAGCTTGCTTGCTAAATGGGTTTGGTGTTTTGGTATTGAAGAAAACATTCTTTGGAGGAGAGTTTGGTGTGCCCGATATGGGATTCCTGGCACCAGTTTGGGTTGGAATTGGAAGAGCAATCATGATACCTCTATCTTTGTCAAGGCAATATTTAGCCTTTTTGAAGGAAACATAGATGTGTCAAAAGCTCTTAATGAAGGTTTAAAGATAGTGGTTGGAAATGGTGCTAGGGCTGACTTTTGGGAGTTACCAAGAGGGGACATGGCTCAACTCAAAGTGGCTTGTCCGTGAATTTACGCGTTAGCTATCAAGAAAAGTGGTGTGATTCAAGACTTTGGGTATTGGCAAGGTTCTTAATAGAGGTGGGATATTGCTTTACGCAGGCCCCTTTTCGATTGGGAACGGAGTCAATGGAACATTCGTTTGAGCCTTCTTGAAAATGTCTCTATTAGGAGGTCATCTCTGGATTCTCTGGCTTGGTTGTATCGCCCAGATGGTAAGTTTACTATGGGCTCGTTTCGTTTGTGCCTAGAAACCCCCTCGCATGACAACTCTCAAGATTTTATGGCTATTTGGCAAGGGATTAGTCCTTCCAAAATTGAGATTTTCATTTGGCAAGCTTTAAGAGGAAGGATTATGGTAGGCCAATTAATGCAGAATTTTGGTATTGCCCTTAATCTGTCTTTCCCCTGTTCGTTTTGCAACAATGAACCGGAGACCATAGCTCACCTTTTCCTACATTGTCCTTGGACCTGGAAGTTATGGTTAATTTGTATGGATTGGTGGGGAGTGGTGTCTTGCTTCAATAAGTCTCTAATGGAGTGGTTCTTAGGTTGGCCTGGTTTATGCCCAGAGTCGAAGTTTGGTCGTGCTTGGAATATTTTTTTGTTGCTATGTTATGGTCTGTTTAGGAGACCATAAACCAAAGAATTTTTAATAATGTTCGCAATTTGATTGATTAGGTCTCTGACCTTGTGAAATTCAGAATTGCATGGTGGTATAAGTTCCATGGCAAAGGTTCTAAGCTTCCCATTTCCACCATCCTTCTTAACCTTTAGGACAGCTGCACTGACACAAATCAATCAATTAAAAGAAGGGGTTGTGTCTGGACTCCTCCTCTAGGCACCGTTTTGAAATTTAATGTAGACAGCTCGTCTAGGGGTAATCCTGGAGTAGCTGGAGGTGTCTTGAGAGACAGCTCTGGGAAGGTTTTGGGCCAATTTTCTTATTTTGTAGGGACTCAAGATTCGATTTCAGCTAAAATCCTTGCTCTTCACAGAGCAGTTTCGTTGTGTTCAAGCTCAATTTTTTTCTATGGAAATGAGGTGGATTTTGTTAGTGATTCCAAAACAGCTGTCTCCTGGATAAACTCTGAGGGCCTGGGTAGCCTAAATCATTTGCAGCTCATCTCAGATATCCGCTCTCACCTGAATTCGCTAAGGAATGCTCGAATCATTTTCAATCCAAGTTTTTCCAACTCTTACATTGATTCGCTGGCCAAAAAAGGAGCTGGTCAGGAGGGGATCAACCTCATTTGGGATTTCCAATCATGTTTGTGCTTGGTTGAGCTCTGTTTTGCTCTATTTTCTTTTCTTCTGTTTTTTCTTGTTGTGTGCGCGAGCTGTGTTGTTTTGGTCCCTTTGTGGCTGTTTTGCCCTGTTCCGGTTGCTGGCCGTTTCTTTTGCTAGCTGTCTGTTTGTTCTGTTTGGCCTCTTTTGGCCTGTTTAATGAAATTCGCTTTTCAAAAAAAAAAAAAAAAAGTTTATGAAGTTTAGAGTACAATAGTTTTATTAGATTATCTCAAATTTTAAATTGAGTTTATGTGATTTAGGGTGGAACTAGAGATAAATGAATTCAGATGGAACCCAATCCTAGATCAGATTTGAGCACACGAGTTCTGTGGGTGGATAGTTTTTATTTATAATTGAAGTTAATCATTTTAGAATTATATGTTAGCTTTAGTAATTTAGAGCGTTATTAGAAATAAATGATTTATTCATTTATTTAGAAAACAGATTTCCATATGATTTGAGATGTTTTAAGAAATGCATAGATTTTCAGGATTCAAAAATAGATTAATTAGAGAATTAGTTTTATAGAACAAGATTTTACAAAGAAAAATATATAGTACAAGTATTTTCAGACGGATTTCTAGATTTTTAGATTTTCAAACAGATTACCAAATTTTCAGAAAGAGTTTTAAGTCCAAGTTATTTATAAGATTTTCAAATAAGAAAAGAAAAGAATATTTATGCAAGTTTTGAGCAAAGTATTTGTAAAGAATTACGTATGTTTCATAAAGAGATTTTAAGATATCATATATGTACACTCCACAGTAGTATCATATTCAGATTATAAGCATTTGGGGGGTTGCTCTACACATATGTGAGATTATTACTCTGCATGTATGGTAATATTGCCAAGTATATGAGATTACTCTGCACGTTCGATCAGATATCGACGTGTATGTGAGATTATATATATATATATATATATATTACTCTGGAGGTTTGATCAAATATCAACGTGTATGTGAAATTACTCTGCACGTGCGGTCATATCACCGTGTATGTGAGATTATTATTTATTACTCTGCACAGGCGATTAGATATCGCTATGTATGTGAGATATGTATTACCCCCTACTCTGCATGTGGATTGAGATGTTTTGCCACGTACATGAGATATTCCTTTGGATACTAGTTTGGTAAAGAGTTTTCAGAATATATATATATATATATTACTGATTATGATCAGTAAAGAAAAGATTTTAGATTATCATAAATGTTATTTATAAAATCAGAAATTGTTTTATTATATTTTATAGTATTTACATAAATGTGTTTTATTTACAAAAGATATTTAATTAGTTCTCAGGTTATGTTACAGAACAGTTTCAGATTTATTTCAGGAAGAGATACAGAATTTAGAAAGAGATATAGAAAGAGATATAGAAATGTGTTCTACAGATTAAGTTTAGCCCAAGAAATACATAATTCAGAAAGAAATTTAGAAAAGTTTTATGTAGCTAATAGTTTTTAGATCGTGTGTTATTTAAGTGGTATAAAGTTTATTGAGTATAGAATGTTTTTCAAGAAGAGATTTGTTTTCAGAAAGGTAAAGAAGATATTCACGATTTCAGATTTATTCAAAGATAGTATTTTTTAGTAAAGCTTATATGAAAGAAAAGTTTTAGTATAAAGTTTATTTCCACTCGCTGGGCGTTAACGCTCATTCTTTCTTTTAAAACTATTTTTCCCAGGCGATCATCGGATTCGTGCAGATTCTTTAGCATCAAGAGATGGGCCACATGTGATGATAGAATTGGTAGTTCATTCTTTTAATTAAAGCATGTTATGCAAATGTGCATATTTTCAAATATATATCAAGATTTTTCATAATTAGTTTTCGAATATGTAAATATTGAGCATATGGATCCAACACAAAGAAGAGAAATTTTTTATTTTAATTGAATTATATTTTATGATGGGCCATAACCCGCACATTTAAATTGCAGTTTTAAATTACAAGGTATACAAGTTTGAAAAGCCAAGTGATTGTTAAAGATTTTATTAGAAGCCACCTTGAGAATTGAGATTCATATGATTTTCTATAATGTTTTCCGGAAGATTCAGATTTCAATTAGAAATATAAGATTTTCATAGGATTCCCTTGTAATTAAGATAGGAGTCTCGGGGCGGGACCTGTCATATATACGATTTGTTTTTGTCTTCAAATTTCCAACAAACAAGATTACCATTAATTGGTTTGATACGGTGTAACATTATTTGATCTTTGTACCAGCATATTTTGATACAGTACAGTTTATAGACTGAAAAATATATGAGGATTGTTTTTCAAAAAGAATTAATTAAACCTCACGGTACGTAAATCAATAGTTAGTCATGAGTCGTGACAATGATGAACGTAAAGAAGAGATAATTTTATTCATTAACGGTAAGATTGAATATGTATGCAATATTATTATAATCATTAGGTGCAAAAGAGCTAAGCATAACTATAGAAAAATGCTGAGCAGCGGTTATAGATAGGTATTGCAACTTCATTTTCTAAACACGTAAATCCAAATCAAGAAAAATCCACCCTTCCATTCTGCCACTGATTTCCAAGTGTTCCAACGAAATCCAGATTGACTGAGCTCATTAATATGCAACTAATTAACTGAGTCTGAAACACGTTATAGTTCTTGGAACACGTTGTAGTTCTGTCTTCGAATTCATATGATCAGTCCATGCAAGAAGAATACAAGCTAGCTAGCTTGCAATTAATCTCCTATAATCACGGTGATAAAACTTTAAACACCCATTAGACTTATTAGCTAATTAATTTCTTGGCTCCACAACATATGATTCTGGAGTATGGGCCGGGGTACGACATTGAACTCTGAAGTCTGGTCCCTCTCCAAGGAAGTTGCAGTGAAGATGACAATTTTGCAAACAAACCCATGATCTTCTGTATATATAAATAGCTATGTTGTGTGCTTCACTTCTTCATAGCTTGAGTGCCAAGAACCATCTTTTGTAAACAATGGCATTAACACATAAGAAAGCTTTTGTCATTCCTCTATTGATGGTTCTGGTGACTTTGGCTTCTCATCAAGCCACATCCCGAACGTTGGATGTAGATTTCATTGCTCAAAAGCATGAGCAGTGGATAGCTCAGCATGGACGCACTTATCTAGACAGCGCAGAGAAAGAGAGACGCTTTCAGATATTTAAGAAGAATTATGATTACATAGAAAAGTTCAATGCTGCAGGGAACAACACTTACAAATTAGGCATCAATGCCTTTTCTGACTTTACTAATGAAGAATTCTTAGCCTCTCATACAGGATTGAAGATGCCTCCCAACCCAAGATTGTCCAATACTACAGCATCATACGACAGCTACGATAACCCGACAGAAGTTGCAGACAGCATTGACTGGAGGGAGAAAGGTGCTGTCAGCGATATTAAGCAACAGGGATCATGTGGTAAGAATTTCACCATTTTCACATAATTCCCACACAAGTACGTACACGGTACATATATAGTTTTTCTTAGTTTATTTGTAATATGTTCATACTTCTATATATGTAGGTTGTTGCTGGGCATTTTCAGCTGTGGCAGCAATGGAAGGAATTATACAGATTAAGACTAATACGTTACTCGATTTGTCTGAGCAACAACTAGTAGATTGCGTTTCAGACAATCATGGTTGTAATGGTGGTTATATGGATACTGCCTTTGAATACATTAAACAAAATGGAGGTCTGGCCGCAGAGTTAAATTATCCATACCAGGGACAAGATGGAGTCTGTGAACAGCAGACGGAAACTGCTGCCCAAATCACTGGTTTCCAAGATGTAACTCGCAACGATGAGCAGGCATTGCAAATTGCTGTATCCCAGCAGCCTGTCTCGGTTATCATCGCTGCTGGTGGTGACTTTCAGAATTATTTAAGTGGGATCTTCCAAGGATACTGTGGTGATTCACCGAACCATGCTGTTACTATTGTTGGATATGGAAATGAGAATGGTATGGATTACTGGTTAATCAAGAATTCATGGGGCCAAACTTGGGGTGAGAATGGCTACATGAAAATTTTGAGAGGATCCAGTAACAGTGAAGGTCAGTGTTTGATTGCAATGTGGCCTTCATTTCCAACTACACAATAAGTCGTATAAAAGGTTGTGGGGGTGGTTCTTCTAGTCTTCCAGAGATGTTTCTTCTAATATTTATATTTCTTCTGCATTATTAAGATTGTCAATGGATCCATATACTTACGTACTAGGTTGGCTGTGATAATGCTAGTATCATAGTATGTTAGTTGGATTCCTAATTTATAAATAAATTTCATGATGATTATGATATATATATATAGCGACTTTTTCACGTCCCAAAAAAAGAAGTGAGAAGCTTAAATATTATTTATTTATATCATAAAATTATTCTAGCGGGTGGCTATCAATTATGAATTAAGTAATTAATTAAGATTTAACAACATGGTTTTTTAATTTTTTTTTTTTTTAAATCTGACATCAATCAGGTCATAGATTTACCTTTATTTCAGGAAGAGGTTATGTGGATTGAGATCCCCTACCAATCTCATTTGTACTCACCTTCTCAACATCTAGTGACATGTGACACTTAAGCAAATGAACGACTATGATTAATTTGTTTTATTTTTTTTCTCTCTTCACTTATCAAACGACATCGTATTTGAATCCCATCACTTCAAACTTTTTTTTTTCTTCTTGTTTGTTTCATAATACTTCATACTCACTCTCCATTTCTCATATAGTTGTATACTTTTAAGAGCATTTTTTAAATAAATTGATTGATCTCAATACAAAAAAATAATAATAATAACAATATAAATTAAACGAAAATTAAAAAAAAAAATGAACATCATCAATCTTTACAATCCCAGATTCATCCATCTTCATTTCTTAACAAACTCATATCATTGATCTTCATTTCTTCACAAACACATATCATTAATCTTCATTTTTCACAAACACAAATTGAATTTTAATACACAAACCAGAAAATAAAATCCTCCATTGATGAAGATCTGAAGATCTATAAATGTTCTTCTTTTTAAAAAATAATAATAATTGTTTTTTCAATTTTTTTTACTCTAATTTCGTTTATGGGTTTGTGAAATGGGTTTTTGTTTTGTTTGATTGCTAATAAAATGAAGGAAGGTGAAGGGAAATCCTTAGTTTTTTATTTTTGTTATTTTTTTTGGTTTCTGATATTGATGATCTCCAATAATGTTCATTTTTTCTATAAAAAAAAAAATAAAAAATAAAAAAAATCATGGTAGAAGGGAGGGAACCTCCTAATCTTTTGACAAGATTTTTGGCCTCTTGTTTGGAGGCGATTCTCTATACTTTGACAACTTTGACAGACAATGGACAATGAGAATTTTTATTGAGAATGTTTTGTTCACTGTAATGTTGATGATATATGTAATTTTTGATGGTGTAATGTTGATGATGATGGTGATGTAATTTTTCTTAAAAATTTTATTTATTATCTCCACGATTGTCAATTTGAGAAAAAAAAAAATCATTCTCTAGGTTTTTTTTTTTTTTTTTTTTAAACTGGAAATTTCATTAAAAATCAACCAGGGCAATCGCCCAAAACAACAAGGAGCACACAATATGGAACCTCCTCCATGAGGAACAGATAAGACTCATAAGACAAGCTAAGCCTAGCAAGACTATGAGCCACCATATGGCTTTCTTGGGAACAAACACAATCTTACAACCTGGGTGAGTAACAATAAAGTTACATATATCACCGATAATCAAACCAACCTCAGCATAGGGAACATTCCTGGAATTAACAAGATCAACAACCACTTTAGCATCAAACTCTAAGGTACACGGAAATAAACCTGTCTCAAAAGCAAAAGTCAGACCCCTAAGAATTGCCAAAGCTTCAGCAACAAGAGCAAAGAAAACAGACTGAATCGGCTGCAGACTTGAAGCCATGACATTTCCAGCACAGTCACGTATCACCAAGCCAACACTAACCCTACCATTACTAGCATCAACTGCAGCATCAACATTCATTTTAAAACTATCGACTTCTGGAGGAAGCCAATAAGCATCAGCACCCAAAACAAGTCTGCAAACCGAACCACCCACAGTCTCCTTTGATAAGTTAGCATCCTTAAAATCCTTAAGAAATGACATTGACCAAGAAACGATGTCAGAATCAGAGAATGAAGTTGATCCATGAACAAGGCCATTCCGACGATACCAGATACGCCACAAAATCACACAAAGCAACTCAAAGTCATCCTGCACAAGCTGATTTTTATAAGCAATCATAAAATCAATAAATTCAAGCCCATCAGCAACAAGAATATCCTTCATAAAAGTACAGGAAGATTTAATATTTTTCAGCTTTGGGCAGCACCAGAGGCTATGCAAGGAGGATTCAGGCTTCCTTCTACAAATTGGACCCACAAAGTCCACCATTATCCCACGTTTGCCAAGTTCCCATAAGATGGAATCCAATTCTTACAAGCCCTCCAAATCAACAAGTTAATCTTAGCTGGAACCTTAATACACCATAAGAATTTCCACCATGATTCAGCCAAACTAAGACCAGAACCACTAGGAGCAGACTGCAAAGCACACCCAAAATGGTAACCACTACGAACTGAAAAAGAGCCAAACTTATCAGGATGCCAAAACAAAGAATCAGGAACAGGCGTGCTTGAGCAAGGAAGGCCAAGAATCAACTCAGCATCTTCAGGCCAAAAGGACTCTCTAATAAGACCCTAATTCCAGCTACCATCAGGGAATTTCAGGACACTCACCTTAGCCGAGACACCCAACAAAGGAGGAGATTGAACTCTAAAGGTAACAGGTATGGGAAGCCACCGATCAGAATAAATAGAGACACCTACACCATCACCAATACGCTAACGGGAGCCAGCTTCCAGCAACTCTTTCCACCAAATGAAGCTCTTCCAAAGATAGGAACTAGCAACCGAGCAAGTTGCCTACATAAAAGAAGTATCAGGGAAATACAAATGCTTCAGAACCTGTGTCGCAAGAGTATTCGGGGAATGAACAAGTCGCCAACATTGCTTGGTTAAAAAAGCCTGATTAAAAATAATAAGATCCCTGAAACCTAATCCTCCCACATCTTTACTCCGATAAAGTTTTCGCCAAGTACACCAATGAATTTTTTTTTTATCCTCATTTGAACCCCACCAGAATCTAGCACTAAGGCGATGAAGATCCTCAACCAAACCTTTCGGTAACCTAAAAAGGGACATAGAATATGTCGAAATTGCCTGGAGAACCGCTTTTAATAAAACTTCTTTTCCACCAGCCGAAAAAAGCTTGCTTTGCCACACTTTGATCCTATTCCAAACACGATCACGAATACTAGCAAAAAGCTATTTTTTGTTCTTTCCCGCAAAGCTCGGAAGTCCAAGATACCGCTCATGACATGAAACCAAGTTCACCCCAAGAATCCGACCTAAAGCCTTAGCTCTTAAACGAGAAACTTTACTACTAACACACATTGCGGACTTCTGAAAGTTAACCAACTGACCCGAAGCACACGAATACCAATCAAGAATACACTTTATAGAATGACAATCTCTAACATTGGCTCGAGTAAACAACATACTGTCATCTGCGAAAAAGAGATGAGAGATCTTTGGGCCTCTCATACTGCATCGGAACCCACCAATATCTCCAATCCGTTCAGCTGAAAAAATTAACCGTGAAAAACCTTCAACACAAATAAGAAAAAGATAAAGGAGAAAGGGGGTCTCCCTGCCGCAATCCTCTTGACGGTTTCACAAAGCCACACACATCGCCATTAACAAGGAAGGAATAAGAAACAGACGTAATACATCTCATAATACGGCTGACCCAAGACTCCGAGAAACCCAATCTAGACATCATACCAGATAAAAAGCACCATTCAACTCGATCATATGCTTTGGACATATCAAGTTTCAAAGTCATAGCTCCCTTGAGACCCTTTTTCCTCCTACTAAGAGCATTTATGCATTCAAAACCAACGATAGCATTATCCGAAATAAGTCGGCCAAGGATAAAAGCACTCTGAGACTCTGAAATAACATCGCCAATGACCAAACGAAGACGATTCGCAAGAGATTTAGCCACAATTTTATACACTACATTACAAAGACTAATAAGACAAAAGTCAGAAATCTTATAAGCTCTTCTAACCTTTGGAATTAAAGTGATAAGGGTTCCATTAATTTCTTCCAAACTATGCTCAGCGTTAAGGACCCCAAGACAAGCCTTAGTCACTCGGTCACCTACCACCGGCCAATACCTTTGGTAGAACAAAGCAAGTAATCCATCAAGGCCAGGAGCCTTCGTTGGGAACATGTCAAACACCGCAATTCGAACTTCATCCGGAGTAAAATCAGCATCAAGAAACAAACTCTTCCTCTCAGGCAGACATGGCTGAACACAATTAAGAACTCTGTCCAAATCATGAAGAGAATGGTTAGATGACCGAAATATTTCTGCAAAGTAATCTAAGACAACATGGCAAATTCCTTGCTGGTCATGGCGCCATTCACCCAACCCATCATAAAGTCCTCTGATAATATTTTTGGTCCGATTTGCAGAGGCTCGCGAATGGAAGTATCTTGTGTTTTTATCCCCACCTTTCAACCAGCTTTCACGTTTTAATTTTATTTTTATTAGAACAAGTGTCAAGAGAGGATTTTTGGATTAAGAAAAAAAAAGATGTTGTTATCTACTTAAACGCATTTGTTAGGAGAAAGAGAGGAAAAAAAAAATAAAGGAAAATTTAGATGAGGGAAAAGAAATCAGGAGAAAGAGAAAAAAAAAAAAAAAAAACCTAATCTCAACTATTGTTTTGCTTGTCTACCATGTGTCAGCAAATGCTTGAAAGTTGAGGACAAATAAGATGGGTATGGGATCTCAATCCCTTCCTACATACACTTTGCGATTTAATTGGTAAAAATGAGACTCAAACTCCTATCTCACAAGTCACAAGTATTGATAAGGAAGATACATAAAAATAAGGTCAATTTAAGTACCCTTCTCTAATGAATATAGGTCCAGAACTATATTGGTTATATACCAAGTTTTGGCTAATCAAATTGGGGACAACAAATGTTATGAGAACAGAAGATACAAGAGTGCTGATATATGTACTAATCTAAAATTATTGGTGCACCTCAAATTAATATTTTCTTAGAAAATTTATTTTCAAAAAAATAATAATAATATTTTCTTAGAAAATTTCAACAACTATTCTTAAATAAAATTATCAAATGAATTAAAATAATTATAAAGCCATGTAAAAAAAAAAAAAAAAGTTTGATGTTGTAAAACCTTTTTACTTAATACATTTATAATAATTAAAATTTGATTAGATGAACTCTAATGGTATATCCCTAGTCAAATTGTAATTTGGGCATGAAAAACCTTGAACAACAAACTCTTGCCAAAAGAAATTAATAGGAATTGAACAAAAAGAGAGAATGCAAGAAGTTTAATTACTGATAAGGAGGTTTAATGTACAGAGACATACTGCTTTAATTTATAAGCATTTACACAAACTGAATAAAAAAGCACACCATTCACACACTTCAGCAAAGATAGATGATGACCAAATCCATGTCTGAACACAACTTCATTTATATTAATGATAATGATCATTAGCGTTCGCCATTAAATTGCTATGAGTCAATCAAGCAGCAGTAGGATAGGAAGATTCCATGGCAATGCCGCAGAGGCCTTCCGGGGCATCGATATCTCTTTGCATCCTTATGTATCCATTCTCGCCCCAACTAGTCCCCCATGAATTCTTGACCAACCAATACTTGGTACCATCAGCAGCTGTTCCATACCCGACTGCTGTAACACCATGGTCGAGTTCAGTTCCACACTGTCCTGTGAAGACACCACTTGAGTAAAATTGGAAGTCTGAGCCACCAGCATCAATGGCAACAGACACCGGCTGCTTAGTCACTGCCTTCAAGAGAGCTGCCTCATTGTTGGCGGGCACATCTTCATAACCAGTGATCTTGGCTGCATGTGAAGCTGCCTTGTTCTTGCTACAAGTTCCATCAGATCCCTGGTAAGGGTAATTAGTTTCAGTTGTGAGACCTTTGTTTTGAATGATAAATTCAAAGGCATCATCCATAAGACCACCATTGCAGCCTTGGTCTTCACCGCTTATGTCACAATCAACCAATTCTTGCTCTGAAAGAGAGATCAACTTTCCTGTTGAGAGCTGGTTAATTCCTTCCATAGCCGCGACAGCTGAAAATGCCCAGCAACATCCTGTATATATTATTAGACAACACGTACAAGGGTAAGTAAGAATTAAAGTAGTCACAAGAATCATAGCATAATTAAGTCAATTTTGAGAATTTCAATTGACTAATTTTATTTGTTCTTCAAAAATTATTTAAGGTGGTTCCACTTTATTACCACATTGGCCTTGGTCCTTAATCGGGGTGACAGCTCCTTTCTTTCTCCAGTCCATGCTAGCTGGTGCGGTAACATTTTCATATCTAAAAGATATTGTTTGAGAAGACCTTTCATTGGACAATCTTTTGTATCCATTACGAGAGGCCTGAAATTCCTCATTTGTTTGGTCTGCAAACTCATTGATGCCTAGTTTGTAAGGCCGATTCTCAACCCTGTTGACAGATTCAATGTACTCGACGTTATCTTTGAATATCTTGAAACGCTTATCTTTCTCTGCACTATCTTTGTAGACTCGTCCATTGCGAGCCATCCACATTTCATGCTTTTCGTTCATGGTGGCTTCATACAGCGAGCGTGACCAGGATTGGGAAACCCAAATCCCCAAGAGTAATACTAATGTAAGGAATAGTTTCTTCTCAAGCGATAATGAAGCCATTTAATTTGTTGAGTAAAAACTGCTAATAAAAAATATTTTTGTTAGTTTGTAGAATGTGTGATATTAGGCAGAGGATTTGATGTATTTATAGAACATGAAATTGGGACGTCCAGTGATTTCTCTGAAATTGCATTCCCACTAATGATATGTAAAGTTGTAAAGAAATTCAATTGCCTGGAGAATCCGGCAAGTATGATAAAGAAAACAAAAGTTGGGTTCCGTGGACGCTGCTTCATTGAACTCCGTGTTACTTGGGGTGTTATATATGTTGCATTTGTAATCTTCCAATATGGATTTTTTACTACAATTTTGGAACATATTTAATCCAATTAATCTTAATTATATATGCTATTTTGAGTGCATTGCATTAATTCAAAGAATAACTTGGAATTTCTGTTTTTTTGTAAGTGGAGAGATGCTTCAGTGCATCAAGTTCAAAACGTGATGTGGTACGCCTGTCCACTAAAATTCCGACATCTCAACATATTTCAAAAACTCAACAATAATCACTGCCACATCATAAAAAAAAATTAAAAAAGGCTTAATTGCACAAACATCCCTTAAGTTTAGACGAAATTGCACTCATATGCAACGTTTCCGTTTATTGCACAAACATCCCTTGTAAAATGTTGACCAGATGTTAACCAAAAGGGACTCTCACATGAAATCATCATTTTCCCCCTATGCTTTGTCATATTAGATATATTGGTCCCTCTAGTTTCAATAATTGCGGTCAACCCCCTGAAACACTTTGACCACAAATTAAAAATATATATATGGTTAAAATAATTATATATATATATATATATATATATATATATACAAATCATATATATATATACAAATGGTTATAGATATATATATAATTTGTTTAAAATAATTTAAATCTATTTATATAATTTAAAATTAACTCATATATATAATATATATTTAAAATAAACTCCTATTTAATAATATTATATAAAAACATATTTATGGAAAATGAAAAGAAAATAAGAAAACAAAAGGAAAATAATTATTTTAAATCTGTATAAATTATGGAAAGAATCGGATTTAAATTATTTTGTGCAATTAAGCCTTAAAATAATTTAAATTTATTTATATAATTTAAAATAAACTCATATATATAATATATATTTTAAATAAACTCATATTTAATAATAATATATATAAACAGATTTATGAAAAAGAAAAATAAAATAAAATAAAAACAAAAATCCAGAAAAATCAAAGTCCGTAATTTTTTTTTAATTTTTTTCCTTTTCAAAAAATACATTATTTCAATTTGATAAAAAAAAAAAAAACCCCAGAAAATCAAAGCTCATAACTATATATTATTTTCCTTTTGTTTTCTTATTTACTTTTTATTTTTCATAAATCTATTTTTATATATTATTATTAAATATGAGTTTATTTAAAATATATATTATATATATGAGTTTATTTTAAATTATATAAACAGATTTAAATTATTTTAAGGCTTAATTGCACAAAATAATTTAAATCTGATTCTTTCCATAATTTAAACAGATTTAAAATAATTATTTTCCTTTTGTTTTCTTATTTTCTTTTCATTTTCCATAAATATGTTTTTATGAAATATTATTAAATAGGAGTTTGTTTTAAATATATATTATATATATGAGTTAATTTTAAATTATATAAATAGATTTAAATTATTTTAAACAAATTATATATATATATATATATATATATATATATATATATATATATATATATATTTATAACCATATGTATATATATAATTTGTATATATATATATAATTATTTTAACCATATATATATTTTTAATTTGTGGTCAAAGTGTTTCAGGGGGTTGACCGCAATTATTGAAACTAGAGGGACCAATTTATCTAATATGAAAAAGCACGGGGAGGAAAATGATAATTTCATGTGAGGGTCCCTTTTGGTCAACATCTGATCAACATTTTACAGGGGATGTTTGTGCAATAAACGGAAAGGTTGCATATGAGTGCAATTTCATCTAAACTTAGGGGTGTTTGTACAATTAAGCCAAAAAAAAATTATCCAGTCATACATGCTTTGAAATACATGTCTCAAAAGTTATATATATATATATATATATATATATATATATATATATATATATATTAGGGTAAATTGCAATCAAGTACCCTCACGTTTTGCCATACCACAGCCAAATTGTTTTTTAATCTAAAATTGCAATGAGGTACCCTTGACCCATTTGACCAACCTACGCCGTTACTCTCAGCCATTACCTTCGCCGATCGCCGATCACCAGAGAGAGTGACTCGACACCACCTACACCAGAAGGTGAGGGAAATGCCGACCATTCGATCTCTGAAAAGGACCGTCACGAAACGAAGTCGTTTTGGTGGTCAAACCATCGTTCGAAATCATCGCTGCCGCCGACATCATCACCGTCGCCAAAGCTTCGTCGCCAGATCTACGCCTATCCTTCATGAATCCGACAGAACCGATCACGCCAACGAACTCAGCACCGTCCGATCTTCTAGATCCGACCATCAGCTGAGTTAACCGATGCCGTTGATGGACCACCGATACGGATCCAGACCGCTGGTACGGCTTGCCGTTAAAGCCAAGGTTGGTCAAATGGGTCAAGGGTACCTCATTGCAATTTTAGATTAAAAACTGATTTGGTTGTGGTATGGCAAAACATGAGGGTGTTTCATTGCAATTTACCCTTTTTTTTATGATCAAATTAATTCTACTCGATCACTCTCATCTTTTTTTACTCTAATTTACTTTTGACTATTTGAGTTACATATATAATAATAATAACAATAATTGTTTTAAAAAAAAAGATAGCAATAATAATAATTATTATTATTATAATAATAATTATTATTATTATAATAATTATTATTATTATTATAATAATAATTATTATTATTATTATTAGTGCTGTAAATTATTATTATTAATTTATTATTACTATTATTATCATTGTATTATTAATTTATTATTACTATTATTATCATTGTGAGAAATTGTCTAAAGAGCACTATTAATAATAAATTAATAATAATAATAATAATTTAAGCCTTTTTTAAAATTTAATTTCTTTTGAATTTTTTTTTTAATATAGGGGTCGGCCTACCGGGACACGTGAAGCATGGCCCGTTGCTGGCCCACCAGCTCGGCCCTTTGGGGTCGTGCCACCCTAATATTTTTGGGCACGGCATGGCACAACCTGTTTCCCGGCCATGCAAATTTGGATTCGGTGATCATCTATCTTTGATGCTAGTGGCTCTGACTTCCAATTTTACTCTAGTGGGGTCTTCACAAGATAATGTGGAACTGAACTCGACCATGGTGTTACAGCAGTACTCGGGTATGGAACAGCTGCTGATGGTACCAAGTATTGGCTGGTGAAGAATTCATGGGGACAAGTTGGGGCGAGATTGGATATATTAGGATGCAAAGAGATAAGGCCTCTGCGGCATTGCCATGGAATCTTCCTATCCTACTAATGCTTGATTGAATCATAGCAATTTAATGGCGGATGCTAACAGTGGCGGACTCGGGAATTTTAACCAAGTGGGGCACTTGAACAAAATAACAATTATATTATAAAAAATATTAAAAATTAAGATCATAGTAAAATGAGTTTTTTTTACATAAAGAAAAACTGATGATATAATGAAGTTTGTATAAAATCAAACAAATAAAACACCTATTCAAGATAAACTAAATAATCTTACGTACAAAAAAATATAAGTAAAAACAAGAAATACAACATTAAAAATTAAATAATAACAAGAAAAACAGCATAAACATAAAATTGTAATATTTATTCTTCTTCAAATAATAAATTACAATCTAATTTTATAATAAGAAATCTTGTTTTTTATTTATAATGAATTCATTTTAAATTTATACAAAAATTATTGATTAATAAATATTACTAGACATGTTTTTAATTTTTTTTATTCTTCTAATTATTGGTAAATTATTGATTTATTGATTCGAAATAAATTAAAGCTATAAAATAAAGAAAAATACCAAGGATAAAATAAAATGAATCATAATAATAAATTGACTATTTTAATATAATAAATTAAAATTTGAGATTTTAGGGTTTATTGATTGGAAACTAAAACTATTATAAATAATAACAGTTCAAAATAATAGATAATTTAACATAATATAAATTGAATTAAGTAACCATAAATTGAAAGTAGCTAAGAAGTTGACAATGACGGAAAAGAGAAAATAAACTGTTTTGTTTTAGAATAAGATGAAAATTTGAGAAAGAAATTGGAAAAGATGGTGAAATAAAAAAGGCATAAAAAATTATTAAAATTAAATTTGTAAAAGAAGATATTCATTTTCCTTAAAAAAAAAAGTAAATGGTGGGACTTGAACCACCACCACCAATACAAAAAAGAGACATAATGCCAATTTTACTAAAAGGTTTTCGCTATCACTATTGTTATTTAATATGGATATATATACAATTAAAAGCAAAATCAATTTATTTTTTTTAATTTTGAGGTAGGGCACAGGCCCCACCTGGTCTTAAGGTGGATCTACCCCTGGATACTAATCAATATCGTTAATATATATATGATGTTGTGTATTCATATATGGATTTGGTGATCGATCTATCGTGTTACTTGGAGTGTTATGTTGCATTTGTAATCTTCGAATATGGATTTGTACTACAATTTTGGAACATATTTAATCCAATTAATCTTAACTATATATGCTATTTTGAGTGCAATATAATAGGCATTAATTCAAAGAATACTTGGATTTTCTGTTTGTTTTTTAATTATTAACAATGAGTTTTTTAATTCATATGTAACTTGTTTTTTAATCCAAAGAATAACTTGTTTTTTAATTCGAATATGTAAGGCATTATTAACAATGAGTTTTTAATTTTCTTCTGGATCCAACAAAGTTAATAGATTATTATTATTTTTTTATAATTTTATTAATTCTCAAACATTGAATTTTATTGTTTATGGTTTTTATATACTTTAATTTCTAACTAAATGTAAAACTCTTTCATTTTTAATATTATGTATTATTGATAGTGAAGTATATTTAGTTTTTTTGTTATTGTTAAATGAAATATTCTTTGATTTTTTTTCATAGATACATCAAATGCTTAGAAATTACACCCTGCAGCAAACAAAATGTAAGATTTAATAATTGGTTTATTGCTAAATTCATGAAATTATAATAAATTGACTTTTAAAGACATTCTAATTTGGATAATTGATAAATAATTAGAAAATTATGAAATTAATAGTGGTGGACCGGACAATATGAAATTGGTTTAGTGGTAAGTCACGGATACATCTAAAATGTTACGGGTTGAGTTATGTCATTAAAAAAAAGTAGTGGTGGCCGGACTTAGACACCCTGATACTTCTTTATGAGATTGTTTTCAAGTGATCGATCTTTATTTTATTGGTAAATATTAGAATTTCTTTTCTTAGTTATAATTAAATTTGCTCAACTAGCTAGCTTAGAATTAATTCATTTCAGATTCAAATTAATTTTTCTACTTTTTTTTCAAACAATCCTATAATATCGAAATCTCACTCGCATAACTACAACGGATCTGTGCATTCGCAAGTAATTTAAAATTGCATAACAAGATTTAATTCATACCCATGGAATATATATATATTATATATAAATCTTCAAGTATAATGAAACCAAAACTTTTTAATTGTTTCTAATGCTACACTAAAAGAATGGATCACGCAGACTAAACATCATATAGTGGCATTAATTAGACTAAATATATATATGATCATTGAATAATCAAACAGTAGGATAGGAAGGTTGCATGGCAATGCCGCAGAGACCTGCCTTGGCTTTGACACCTCTTTGCATCCTCACGTATCCATTCTCGCCCCAACTAGTCCCCCATGAATTCTTCACCAACCAATACTTGATGCCGTCGCTAGCCGTTCCATACCCGACTGCTGTGACACCATGGTCGAGATCAGTTCCACATTTTCCGGTGAAGACCCCACTTGAGTAGAATTGGAATTCATAGCCACTAGCATCAATGGCAACAGATACTGGCTGTTTAGCCACTGCCTTCAAGAGGGATGTTTCGTTGTTGACGGGCACGTCTTTGAAACCGGAGATCTTGGCTGAATGTGAAGCTGCTTTTTTCTTGTTGCAAATTCCATCATTTCCGTTGTAAGGGTAATTGGATTCGGTTGTGAGACCTTTGTTGTGAATGATGAATTTAAAGGCATCATCCATAAGACCACCATTACAGCCTTGGTTTAGACTTCTGTCACAATCAACAAGCTCTTGCTCTGAAAGGGAGATCAACTTTCCTGTTCTAAGCTTGGTGATTCCTTCCATGGCCGCCACCGCTGAAAATGCCCAACAGCAACCTGAAATATCATTTGATACAATAACACAAGGTTAAGTAAGAAAAGAAATCATTAGTTAAATGGCTCTCATTTCAGTCTGTCAATGTACCAGGTTTAAGTACGTATATCCAAAAAATCAGTTCTTCAAATATATATATATATATATATAAAAGGTAGTTCTACATTACCGCATCGGCCTTGGTTCTTGACCGGAGTGACGGCTCCTTTCTTTCTCCAATCCATGCTAGTTGGTGCAATCACATTTTCATAACTAAACGGTGTTTGAGAAGTAGTCTTTGGATTTGGCAACATTTTGTATCCATTGCGAGAGGCCTGAAATTCTTTGTTTGTTCGGTCAGCAAATTCATTGATGCTTAGCTTGTAAGACCGGTTTCCAGCCTTGTTGAAAGACTCAATGTACTCTAAATTATCATTGAATATCTTGGAACGCTTCTCCTTCTCTGCTTTATTCTTGTAAACTCGTCCATAGCGAGCCATCCACATTTCGTGTTTCTCATTAATGGCAGCTGTGGCTTCGTTCAGCGAGCGTGACCAGGATTGGGAAACCCAGAGGCCTAAAACTAGCACTACCGCGAAGAGTAGATTCTTCTCCAGAGCCATGACCACTTTAGCTGAAAAACTATTGTAAAATACTGTTATAAAAAAAAAAATAGGAGTTTGTAGAATAATGATGTGTGAGATTTGATGAAACAAAAGGTGATAGGTATATATAGAATTTGAAGTGGCTGCCCTCAAGTCTCTCACTCTTACATTGCCACTATAATGATGGGAGGTTCTTGGGCGGGCAGTGATTCCATTGCCTGGTGAATCGGGCAAGATGTGTCTGAGAAAAAAAGTACAATTTAGCTTCCGCAAACGCTGCTCCATTTGACCCATGTTATATATATATATGTACGTAGAATATTGTTGTGCTTGCATTTTGTAATCGTCGTGAGAAACTATTTTTACTATAATTTTTTAGAATCTAATTACCAAATATGTTATGTATTAAGCATAAATAAAAAGGCTAATTGGGAATTTGGGATCTTCTTGTTGGATGTATATAGCTCTTCTTTTGGTTTGCTCCAACCGCTTGATAAAAGACACACCGTATTTCATATTTCTACACAAATTTATCAATAAATTAAGATAGACTAATTCAATTCAATTAAAATTAATCCAATACTATGTACACGGTACACCCTTTAACTTCATTTACTTAATTTTAAACATGTGTTGACCCACATATCACCATTGTGGTGGGAGTTCGAGTCTCACCATACGCATTTTACAAGTATGTATTGAGAGTTTCTCTTGATATTATGGGAGGAGATATCGTCCGATTGTGAGAGTTAGCTTAGCATGTATGTAGAGTTTAATCTTAGCAAATCCCGATAAAATCCCTACTCATTATGTGTTCGATTTAAATAAAAAAAAACATATGTTAGACCCTTTATGAAAAAAGATAATAGTGAATAAATAAAGCTCAAGTTAAACATCAATTCTATTCTAGTTATCAAATTCAACCATGAAATACGATTTCAAAAAATAAAAATATTTCATGCATGATTAATTGATTATTATTTAACAAAGTAATGGAATAAGAGATGTATAAAGACTTGATCACAATTCACACACATGTACATTCCTTTAAATTTTTAATTTTTAAATTTTTTTTTTAAAAACTACTTTAAAATTTAATCTGACCTTTTTTTCCACGTCTTTCTTTAAAGTCGATCTGGTCATGAACTTTGTCAACAAAAGTTTGTTATGGTGGCTCGGGTGGTAAACTTCCCAAGTTGTGGGACCTTCGTCGATAAACAAAAAGTGCACAAAATCAAAAGGTAAGGGCATAGTCTCATAGATTAATGTTTACTCATGTGACCTTTTTTTTAAGAATAATTTAGTATGTTATTCTCTCTACTTTTATTGCAATGATGGTTTATTAATTGGTACAAAGTTGTCAACAGAGGCGTAATTTAACTGGTAGATAAACAAGTTTAGGGTTTAAGCAAATTACTCTCAGGTCAGTGGTTTGAAACCAATGACGAAAGCTTTCAAAAAAATACCTTATCCCGAATTAATAGATATTATCAACAACAACAACAACAACAACAAAAAAAAAAAAAAAAAAAATACAAAGTTGGATCAAGTAAGATATATATATATATATATATATATGGGGAAGGATTGGGGGACACAAGATTTGGCACCATTTTTCGGTCATTGGATTTATGAGATTTGAGATTTCTTTTTTATTTCATATTCTCCTATCTATAATTAATTTATTTTCTTTTCTCTCTCATACCTCATTGATTCACTTTCCTAATTAAAATCTAATTAATATTTCATCTCCTAATTACAATTTTTTTTTCCTCTCCAGTCTTCCCTGTTAATTTTCTCCTCTCTTTTCTTCACGTCTTTCTCTTCTCTTTAAATATTCACATAATACATTTTTCTTCTCAAAGCATCAGTTTCAATAATGATTCAATGAATTCAATTCTTGAATACTTGTTTTTTTTGAAGTAAATTCTAGAATTATGTATTCTGTCAAATGTCAATTAACTACTCTTTCTTCTCATTGTAAATAATAATAATAATAATAACTCTTTCTTCTCCAATTATTTTATTATTTTTTTTTCTTTTTAAGTTTATCTACTGTGCATTAAAAAAAAATCAGAAAATTATAATACATAGGGATTAGTCACATAGTAATTAATGTCAAAATATAACTTGATCACTACAAGTTTTTTAATATTTGTAATTTTGTATACAATACTATTTCACCCGTGTGTAATTTGTTCTTAAAAAATTAATGTTTGCATTTCAACAAAAACTAAAGAACTCTTTAAAGTGAAAAAGAGAATCTCACTTGTTAACCCAGTTCAGATCTGGAGGAATATTATTGGCATAGTATTGTATTTCTCCTGTTTAAAGTGAAAGAGTATCTCTCCTGTTTATATATATATATATTTATATCATAGATTCTACACTTAGCATAAACAATTGGTAGATATTTGTTCATTTACCTTCAACGTGGTAAAAAAAAAAAAAACTGAATTTATTGATAAATAAATAGAATGATTGAATGCTCAAATACATAAAATTAATCATGCCACATTTGGCAGTTAGATTTTTGCTCCTTTCTTTTTTTTCCCCATTTTTGTAGCTATACACACTCAAAACTAGATATAGTAAAAAAAGTTGACCTCCAGAAATCAGTATTTTCGGTTTGGAGATAGAACAAAATGAACAAACATCTACTCTGTAAATATGATACAGCAATATTTCTTTCTACGGACCAGAAATAATTTACAGCATTTTAAATATGACCTGAGAACTCTCATGGATCTCCCCAGTTCTTCTATGAGTGATGATGTTTTCAGTTGACAATAACGTTAGGAGAGTATTCCACATGCAATTCTTGAACCAAAGATTACTCGCTAGTCAAAATGTGAAGTCGGACGGATCTACCTGAGAATCACACAATAATTACGAATTTTAGTCAGTTCGGAAAAGAAATACCACATATTCGAATGTACTGAAACTATCATAAGATGTACAGATATGACATTGAACATTAATTTGCTACAATTGTACCTCGGAAGTCAGAAGAATGAACCAAACAAATTGATGAATTCTATGACCAAGTGAAAATTAATCCTCCTGCTTTTCGCTGCATTGTCAGTTTGATTACGCCACTGTAACATTTGTACTCATATACCGGCCTACCAAATCGGCAATAGCTTGTCTTAAAGACTGGGGGTCAAATATAATGCCCACTTTTGGATCATGTATAGAATCAACAGTGACCTGCAAAATCGTCTGGTTATGTATCCTACTGCTCATGTGAAGCAGTTTATTTTTATCAAAAGACAGAAACAAAAAATTCACTTGTCGGATATTAATCATATCCATAACAGTAAGCATACATACCACATCAAAGATTCCTTGGGAAGCCAAGCATTGAATGTCCAAGGGGATTTCACCCTCTTTCGGCACCAAAAGAGTGTTGATATACTGACTTGGCTGCACAGGAATTATTGACTGCATAAGTGGCATGTTTCTTGTTCAACATACTCCATCTTCTATTCATGTTAATATCTAACAATCAAAATCTTGATTTCCAATGAACATCAATTGTCATATCATGAAGATAAATTTTGAAATATTTCAATAAATGCGAAAAATGGTCTTTATATGATTGCAGGTGAAAGTATCACCACTCTGGCAATGCTCCCTAACCGCTCAAGAGAAAAAAAAAACATCAAATGCAGCAAACACATGTGAATGCACTAGTTTGGAGGAATAATTTGATAAAAGTTCAGAGTGTCAATTGTCAAATGAAGAAAACGGCAAAAAAAACGTGTATAGAGGAGGTGAGAAGAGGCAAGACATGACTAACACTGTTCCAGCTATAGATAAATGACAAAGACAGATTCAAGAAGCCAATGATTGAATTAGAAGTCGACTATGTATCCTTTGGTAGGTTGTAAACTCGAGATTTTTCACATTTCTTCCCATATAGAACGTCTTTTGTTTAAATGTCATTATTATAAAGTAAAAAATGCCCTCCAGGATTCCACATGCTGATTTTCTTATTTTCACACAACATTTTCTAAATTCTACACTATTGATTAAATTCTGTAAGAGTTGAAAGACTACACCATATTGCCTGAAGAAGTGTAACAAGAAGCAAGACAAATGAAGATCAGCCTGCTGGATGTAGTACACTTGCAATGGATGTACTTACATACAGTATATTTTTTTCGGTTTTTCCTAATAATAATGATGACAAAAAGATTACAATTTGTTAATAAATAAAAAAGATTTTCGCATTGAGTTCGAGTTAAGAAATTAATGAAACATTTCAATTGCCTTCGGTACAAGTATGTGATAACAGTATTTATGTAATTTCATCTAATTCACTCTAGTTTAAAGGCTAAAATTAGCTTTTCTCCTATTGGTTAATGGAGCATTAACCTCTATATAGAAGTTTTGATCCATTGTATATAATGAATTAATTAATTATTAAATGAAATTTGGTTCCTTAGAATCACAAGTTCATCAAATTTACCCATAATCTTTAGATTCATCAAATAAAACTACTATCACTGGCTCACTGCATAAAAATCGATACACTTCCCAAATTGGTATCTATAACAGAAGATGCACTCACAGAGTTTTTAAGAGAAATGCGAGGATCTCCATATGTTTGATTTAGAGCATCCGTAATAGCAGTCACAAAAGAAGAAGCAGAGAAGCCAATCGTTTCTCGATCTTGTGAGCCATTCAGCAGAAGCACCTGATAATGTTAGGATTAGATCAATAAGACAACCTATGTCAAACAGCTATGTTGAAACAAGTAACAACATTCGACTTTTGCGCATACACTCTAAATATGAAAAAGGTCTAATCAAGAGAAAGCAAATTCCAAGTCTCTGACATTGTCTATCTGGAAGAAATCACTAGGTTTCAAGGGGGGGAATGTTCAATATATACACTTTCTTATTAAATAAAAAAATTAAAATTAAAATTATATATATATATATATATATAAATAAAAAATAAATAAAAAATAAATAAAAATAAAAATAAAAAATAACATTTTCAAATATAAAAGGTCGTCAAACCAAAGAGAAAGCAAATTACAAGTTTCTGACATGGTCTATCTTGAAAAATTAATAGTTTTCAAGGAGAAAGTGAGCAAGCAGCTATAAAATACTTCAACTCAATGACTTTCTTGCATCACATAACTAGTGCTGAACCACTTGAAATAAAAAATAAAAAGTACCTTGGGACAGGACCTTGAAGAGATTATCTCCCCGATGCCACACAATACCTAAAAATGGAGAATATCAACAATTATATAAATAAACAAATCATGTTGCTATCAGAAAATCTAATTGCTACTGAATTCTCAAAGCAAACCAACAAAAAAAAACTGCAATGTGCTTATTAATTGGTACAAACTTACCAATGATGGGCAGATGGAAGTAAAGAGGGATCCCATAGCATAAACAATGCAATCCACACTACTCAACTGCTCCAGGACAACAGGGTTTACTGTAGGGAAGACCTGATTAGTCAAAAGTGTAAGTTCATCAAAAATTTCAGGATCATACACACATTTTATAGCCAAATCCAATGTTACAACTCACCCAATGTCAAATAATGCCTTATAAAATTTTCTCATTTTTCTTCTAGATATAAGTTCTGGCATTTACTACTTAGTAATAACAGAGAATAAGGCTGCTAGTACATACAGAAATACAGAATTATAAGAAAGTCTAATGAATAATATACGAAACAAACTGCCGCTAAATTATAATCTGTCACGCTACATATGAAACAAATTAAAAGATAAGACGCAATTCACCTCATGCAACAGGTTACTGCCTTCACTAGACATGTAGAACACCCGCTTTATTCTTGAAGGAAGTGCTGGAACTGAAGACCTTTCCTACTCACAAGAAAACAGCATTAGTATAAAAACAAACATTTCCTAAGGAATTCAAAAAGAAAGTTACCAAAACAATGTCAAAAAAATAAAATAAAATCTCATTTACTAAAAAGTTTCCCAAGTCAAACACCAGTTTTGCCTCAGTCAAGTGCATATAGATTTAAAGTCCCAACATCATAAAAATTCAAATCAATAATTTGGATGACAAAAATGAAAATTACAAATTTTAACTTCGTAGTGAATTCGAATCAACATGGATTTTTGACCATTTCATGACTACCACCATGTTGTACCAATACAATAATACTGATACCAACATAATAACACACAACTAGGGCTACTGTAACGTCACACCACCACCACAATGCAAAATAGTAATATTATTTTCTGAACATTCTTAGTTTATAAGTTATGCAATCTGAAAAAATCTGACAGAAATGAACAATGTGGACTTCCCAGTATAACCATGGTGATGGCATACCTTTTTTACAGGTTCCATGAATCCATTGGTTGGATGGGAAATTTCATTCTGGCCTCTTATTACAGTCCCGTCCTAGAAGTCAATTGCACAAAGAAAATGATAAGAGAATTGAAAAAATCATAATGATAAAATGACACTGTACCAACATAACAAATGTCAAAATATTAACTGACAGTCATACCCAGAGTTCACATCCTAATGTGAGTCTATCATTCGTGGAGATCACTGGGAGAACAAGACTTTCAGAGGGAATATCTGAAACACGTGAAAATAAAAATATTGCAGCATCTAATGACTGAAAAAATATGCGGGCTCCTGCAAAGAAGAAATTCCCAATGCTGCAAAAATGACAGGTATCAGTTAAATTATGATAACGTCAGGTTTTATCAAATGAACAATGACAAGACAACTTTGTATCAGTACAGCCTTGGGTAACATTTACATAAAAGAAAGTGAATTAGCTGATTGCAACTGAGCAAATAACGACAAAAAAAAAGGATAAATAAAGTTAAGGGTATAATCAACAACCAAGAAAGAAATGAAAGATACTAAAAACCTTACAAAACAGTGCTGAATGTATTTTTACTGTTAAATTGATATGGATAAATAGCATCCTATTGTGTAGTAATTAAAATAATAAATTGGAAAAAAAAAAAAAAAAAAAAAAAAAAAAAAAAAGGATAGACAAAAAAAGCTGTATGTCCATTCAATTAGGCCCTATTGCATCATTCACAAGCTTGAATCTATTATTCTCCTGAGTTGAGGCATTTTATTGTTAGTCTAGTGTCTTCTTGAGGAGATTAGACCCCTTGATCATCTTCTGTTGGATTACAGCATCATTCACAATCTAATCTATTTAAACTATTGTTTTGGTTATTGTTTTGTTTGGGAAACTTGTGATTATTCCATATTTGTGATAGTTTGGGTTTGTCTTATTAGAAGAAGATTACTTTTGATTTACTAAGCATAGATTATAACTTCCTTCCTGTTTATGATTTGGGCACTATTAATAGCTTATTCTTTTAGCATACTTGACTAATCATAGAAGTACGGAAGTAGTTTTCTACATACACTCTCTAAATTTTGTGCTTTTCCTCTTCCAAATATGTTTCTATCTTTTTCCTCTTGTTTACTCCTCTCCTTTCTGTCCTACACCACTTGGCCTTTAAGACTAATAAGAAAACACACTGAAAAAAGACTTGCACCATTTGCCCTACATCACCATATCATTCACAAACTAACCCAATGCAAGCAAGCATACTAATGCAAGTGCCTTCTTAAATGTGTACATAAACACAACCACTCAGAATGAGTTATAGAAATAGGAAACCTTTTCTACCATTACAATCTAAAGGCACAACCACCAGAAATTCAAAAATAAAGCATGCTCCAAGGAAAAAACAAGATAGAAGCCAACTTTGAAAGGACTGACATAAAGTAAGAAAAAAAAATACCTGCCATTACTAAAACAAAATGATTCATTGGGCCGTCGGAGGATCTGTATCCACAAAACGTTGTTAATTATAAAACTGAGCTCTTAAAAGAGTTCCAAAAGGCACTTAAACAATAAATATCCTGAATGCAGTTTTAATAGAGAAAAACAGAACATCAACATGTCTATAATATTGAATAAATGAACACAGAGTAAAGTTTGCGCACGAGTAGGTAAGTATCGCATAGGAACATTTATATTTGAAGGAATGAAGAATTCTCCGCTTAAGCTTTGACAGAAATGATGACATTTTATCACTCATTATAACAGCTTTTAATATAAATTCCTCTAAAGTGGTTAAAAAGTAAAAAGTGTGTCTCTCTGAATATAGAAAATATATTTGATACAAACCGAACATTAACGCAACAAGCTATTTAATAACTACACTAGGAAGTACAAGCTCTATGTTACGACTTAAAGGAAATTATGCATGTGTCTTTAAAGGCAGCATCGGAAGACACACAAAATGCATATTCGAGTGTTGAAGTAGAAAGTACTAATCCAGTAGGGCTGCCAGAACAGCATACCTCATTTTGGAAATAAGCAAGAAATGCTCGAATCGTTTCCCTGTAGGGTCTTGATACACCTTTCCACAGAGGATGCTCTCCTTCCGCTATATTGTACCTGCCAAATTCTCAACTCATAGTATTACTCAATACCCCCATCATAGTAACACCTACCAAGTAAATAACACAGATTAAGAATATCAAGTTAAAAAATGGCATCATATTAATTATTTCATTCACACGACCAAATTAATTCAAAAATAACCACTACAAAAACAGCTAAATTGCAAATGCCTATAACATCATCTCATTTTTTAAGTTTAAAGTGAAATGTGAGCATACATAAACAAAGCATCAAGGCTGTCTAATAGCAATTAGTATAACAATCGTATTTCAACAAATTCAAAACATTAGCAAATTGCTTTGACCAAACAAAGCTACAATTACAAAATATGTTAAATAACATTACCACTCTGATTTGGCTTGTTGTGGATCAAGTGGCAAACGATGACCAAGCAACTTCCTAACCGCAAGAGCCTCAGAAGAACTCTGGTCCGATAACCTCAAGCATCTGGACCGTATATCTCCGACGGCCGGACCACCTTTAAAACACATCCACAACAAATTTCATCGACCGAGAAACAACAAACTACAAATTCAGTCTCGGCAGAAAAAACAATTACCGAGGACGCGAACAATTTCGGCCGTACTTCCACCGTCGTCGGAAACAGGAAGCACGTGCGCGACACGTGTGGTTAACTTCTTCAGTTCCTCTACGACGCCGTTGAACGCAGTACCACCTATTAAAAAAAAAAAGCAGTTGATATCTCAATCAGTGAAGTGAACCTCGAATCGGTGAAATTTTAGAGAAAACAAAAAAGAGGAAAATGTAGGAGGAACCTGAGAAGACGAGGAGCGAGGGACGGGTAGGGTTGGGATTTGAATCGGAGAAACAATGGCAGTGAATTGCAGACATTGAGAGTGATTTTGAGGAACGGAAATGGACTTTTTTGACGAGTAGAGGAGATGTGAAAATAATATTACTAGAAGAAAAGGAGGGGCCCAATAAACTGTCCGCCATTTTCCCGCAACAGTGAAGTCACCAACAACCCCCGAACGGACCTCACCCGATTTTCTCTTCGCTTTCGTTTTTCACCGTACAAATCTCGAGTGTTTCTGTTATTGGTTTAATGGTTTCACTGTCCACGTCAGCTTATTGGGGCCCGTCAGCATGCGCACGTGGCGTGGCCGTCAACCATATATTTTTTTTTTGATTGACGATGCTACCAAGGTTTTCATTTTGTAGCCTAGTTTAGGCCACTTGTTTGGATAGATTTCAATTGATATAATTTTATCCGAGACCCAACAATGTAGTTTAACGGGACGATCATTCAACCGGATAATAAAATAGATTCAAATACCACTAATCAGATTTGACCTACTGTTAATTAGTATTGAATATTGATTAGCCTTGATTGGTGTCGGTTAGGGGTGTTAAAATTTTTATAAACCTACAAAGTTACATAAGGTCGGAAATGAAGTTGGAAGAACGGTATAAGTGGTTGATAATCTTAATTGAAGAGTGTTTAATTCAAAAATAAACCGAAAATAAGAAAACTAATAGATTTGAGCGAATGTCGATTAATGTTGGTTATGATTGTTTAATTGATTTTCCAAAAGCTAAGAAGTTAGATAAACACTGCAAATGGAGTTTGAATATTACTCTAAATTGAATTTCAATCTAAATCTAACCAAAAATTTGAAAACTTGCAGGTTTAACCTCTTGTCAATTAATGTCGGTTTAGGGTATCTAAACGATTTTTGTAAACCTAAGAAGATACATAAGGTCGGAAATGAAGTTTGAAGAACGCTACAAGTGGTTGATATTCTTAAATTCTTAATTGAAGAGAGTTTCATTCAAAAACACACATAATTGAGCAAATGTCGATTAAGGTTGGTTATGATCGTTTAATCGATTTTCCAAAACATTGATAAACAGTATGCCGCAATTCATATATAAAGTAATCCAACTCAAAATATTCAAAATACATAAACTACTACTCATATAGACGGACAGCATTAGCATATGTGCCTTCTTTAAATCAAAATATTTAAAATCTATCCAGTTAGGGGTTAACAAAAAAAAAAAAAAAAAAAAAACTTTAATTACCCACTTAACTGGGTTAACTTTAATTTAACTAAACAATCACCCAGTCAGAGTCTTGATCTGTTTCTGATTCTTCAGATTTTTGAATCACCCAATCTGATTCATGTTCATAATCGGTTTCTGATTTTTCGGACAATTGAGGACGAGCAATTTCCTTCGTAAGTTTTCTCCACAATGCAATCTGTCGTGTATTCAGTTTTTTCGGTTTTTTCCTTTCCTAGAAGAAACAAGAAATAAATGAAAATATATAATTTAGTAAATTAATATAACTAAATATTTTCATGAATTCCTAGAAACAAAATTAGACAAAAAGTTGCTATAAAAAGAAAGAGTCTTACCTCATCAATAAGTTTTTTAGTTTCTGTCAAATGCTTGATAGAAGAAAGTTCATTCTTCATGATCTCTTCTGCAGTAAAGTCATCTGCAACAATGTAGAATGTTAATATGTTATACACATATAATTGTATCAGAGTGCCTAATCTTTTCTTCTATCACTCACTATGATCAGCTAAATTTCAAATTAGATCATAATTTAAAGATCAAAACACCCGGAAAAAAGGTGTTCGTATTACATGAAAATACGCAAGTACAACGGAACCATAAAAAGAAGCAAGTTTTAACACTACAGTTCCATGAAGACACGGCTCAAACACATGTCAAAAATGCTCGGTTAAAGATGTCGTTAAATAAGTTGTAAGTAACGAACAGGGAAGCAGGCGAAAGAACAAACAAACAAACAAGGTGACATTACGAAATAATACTTACCGACTGATTTTGTTGAGGCATCGGCAGGAGTGACTTCAGTATCCACAACCTCAATTTCGCAGGATTCAATTGCATTAACAGAATCAGAAGACCGCATGGTACTAGTATAAATAGTAGATGCGTCTACAAGGTTCTTAATCTCTTCTGTTTCCATAACCACATCTGAAATCTCATCCTGAAGTTGCTCAACGTGAACATGAATTTCATTGTCACTCACCTCCAATTTCTCGTAAGTTTTACTACTATTAGCATTCTGCTCCACAGATGAATCTAACTGAACTTCCTCAGTAGATTCCACAGAAGATGAGCTGAGAGATTTATTTGCATCACATGATTCCTTATTGTAATTGTCTTCATCAATACCCACATTCAAAGTATCAGAGTCCACAATATCAATGTCAGAGCCCGTTTCTTCATCAAAAAACTGAGAGACATCTTCTTTAAAATTTGAGCAAATTTCCGCAACATTGGCACCGAAAGACACCAATTGGTTTTCAACATGTCCTATTTCCTGTCCAGAATACAACAAGATTATTACAACATGGGAAGTAGCTAAACTACAGGCATAGCAACAACTCAGTGGAATGGGGCCAACAAAAGCAACATTATACACAACAATCTCATGAATAATTCAATTATTCGAAAGAAGAATGGAGAGAAACTTCGGACAATACCTTCATGATGACCTCATCCGCTTCGCAGCAAAAAGTTTCAACCTTCTGAAATATGTTATCAACCCATGATGTACCTTCACCTCCACCGTCCATATTGAACGTGATCAACGACACTCTAGCTGCCTGATACAGAAGAAGGATGTAAGCGCTTCACCTCCCCGACAGAGTTATAAGCAGCTATAATCATTCAGATCAGTAAACAGTAACAAGTTGAGGAAATACAGTAGCAAATATTTTAAATCTTGCCAGATTATCATCACCTAGCTAGGGCGAAAAAGATTATAAAACAATACATTACAATTCACAACCAATTAATTGAACTTTTGAAAAGGCCTGAACACCAAACTGTAAAATTACATACATTGTAATTATATTACCATAGTCACCACAAAAACTGTTTTTTTCTTCAGTGCCTGCATAAACCCAAATTCTATATGATAAAATTCCACACAGTACAAGCAGATCTTCTAAATTATTGCTTCTAGTCTCTAGTAATTGCAACAGTGGGTTCAAATTATTAAAGATAATCTACTTAATAAGTCCTGATTTGTGAAAATCAA
Source organism: Acer yangbiense (assembly GCA_008009225.1). Taxonomy (NCBI): domain Eukaryota; kingdom Viridiplantae; phylum Streptophyta; class Magnoliopsida; order Sapindales; family Sapindaceae; genus Acer; species Acer yangbiense. The sequence continues at coordinate 9,338,746 of CM017773.1, forward strand.
TCCACTCAAAATTTTATTTCCTTCTCCGCCTAAATTTTTTCCTAAATTTCTGAACAGAAGAATGAAAAAATAAATAAAATTTACATGATAATTCATCGATATAAAGCAGCAGCATTGATCAAAATTACAACAACAACAAAAATTGACTATGATCAACGAGCCTTGTTAGTCATTGATAAAGAAGCAAAAACTAACATAGAAAGAAGCCAAATTGTGCACATATATACACAGAAGCACAAAACCCAAAAACTTCATATGATCAAACAACTTTAACAATTATCCATGTCAAGTACCAAAAAGAGAGAAATAAAAAAAAAAAAAAAAAACTACCACATAAACAAAACAGAATTATGAACCAAAAAAAAACTGAAAATTGAAGTGTCTGCATAACTTGCCTGTTAGAAGAACAAAAACCCAGAAACTAAAACCTGAAAAATATAGTATTTTTGGACGAGTAGTGACTAGTGGGAGGAGACTGGAGAGTAAATACAAAAGTGCATTAAAAAAAAAATTATGTTTGGACGAATAGTGAAAAGAGAAGGACACGTACGGGAGAGTTGACAGTGAAGAAGACTTTTACTTTGTTCTGGTATGTTCTGTTCTGCAATAAGGAATCACAATTTCTTTATTATTATTTTCTTTCTTTCTTTTTTGGGAAATTATTATTCTCTCCCCTGTAGTTTTCCATATTCTCTAGTTTCCCCCCTCTAGTTTCAAAATTCTCTAATTTCTCCCCTATCATGCCTAATCTCACCATATGAAAATAGACATGGGAGGGGGAAAATTGGAGAATTGTGAAACTAGAGGGGGGAGACTGAAGATATGGCAAACTATAGGGGAGAGAATGATAATTTCCCTTCTTTTTTTGATAAAAATTATTATTATTTTCTTATTTGTAAATATTTGGCTGCAACAAACTCAATTTTCTTTACAAGTAAACAACTAACTCAGTTTTTATAGGCTGAACTGTTAATAATAAAACAAAAAAAATTATATTATAAACAATAAATTGATGTATTGTAAATATTTCGTCATTTCATATTTAATAATAAGGAGTTTTGGTTCTTTAAGAAGTCTTGTAAAGGACAAACGTTACTCTTTTAAAGCATCTCCAACCATCTATCCAATCATAGCTAGTCATTAATATTTTAATATTTTTAAAATTTAAAATATAAATAAATTTATTTTATTTTAAAATTGACATCATTTTTTCAATAAGAAAATTAGTTTAAAAATAATAAAATAATATGAGAGAGAAAATAACTAGCTAGACATGGCTCTCTACATTTGGAGAGTGTCGGTTCTCTAAAATAGGGAGCCATAATAGGGAGTGGTTGGAGTACAAAAAAAAAAAAAAAAAACATCCCCACTAACCATTTTTGCTAAGGAATGACTTTAGGAAGCATTGTTAGAAATGCTCATAAATCTTAATTGTGCTAAATCCAACTTGGGCTTGTCTTAATTGTGTTAAATCCAACTTGGGCTCAAATTGTGTTTCACCGGTCGTTTTCTAATCAGGAATGAACTTGATTGCTTAGGTCCCGATTTATATGTGGAACTCACTAAATTTGATTTCCAACCGGTTTAATAAATAACTAAATACACAAATCAGGAATTAAGTTTCACTTTTTTGTTAGGATTCTTAATCTATTTTTCTGCAGTTTTGTATCATGGGCTTCTATGATTCGAATTAGGCAAATACTCTATTGTGAAAATGGCCCTAATTGATTTGCCCCAAATACTCTATTTTTTTTTGTGAGAGGGAGGGCTAAAAGCCCAGAAACAAAAAGAGCTACTAGAAAAATGACTTTATTTTGGATATTTTGAATTTTATTTTTAAGTTTTGTGTCCATCCTGATTGTTGACATTGGAGCTGCTTTCATGTATCAAAGGGGAAAAATCCATTGCTTCCCCAACTTAAAAATTTGTTGGTATATTTATTTATTGCTCATGAATCATGATATACAAATTGTCATCAGCTTAGTTACTTACTGCACAAGAATTAATTGCACTCTCAGAAGAAACTTCTTCCACAATCTACAATTATCATCACCACAGAAAAATTTTCATCATCAAATGTAGTACTGCTGTAAATCTTGATGATCAATAAGGCAAGCTCTTAGAACTTGTACTAATAACTAATGCCTTGAGCTTTGAAGAATCATCACAAGCATTAGCTCTTCTAGTTATCATTTCCATGTTCTTATTCAAACTTTGTTTCACCAAATTCTTCATCATTTTCTTTCCTTCTTGTGCTTCCCTTGGATTCACAGGCGATCCCATCGCTAACCTCCCCGTTTGTGGCCCTGAATGAGGCCCCATCCTAACTTGCCTTTCATCTTTAAACCATTGTAACAATTTCAATGCTCTCTTCTGTGCTAGAGGGCTCCCCAACAATGCGACCTCAAGAATTACATGCACGATTCCTGACTTGGACATTTTTTCCCTTTGTGCTGAGCTTTGATGAGCCAATATCATTAGAATGTATGCTGACAATTCTTGGCATTTGGGGTTATCTTCCCATGTCAAAATCTCGATCAAACTCCCCGGAACCAACGGACTGTCCTCCATAGCTTTTTTTCCCATCAATGTTACCACTAAGTTCCCTAGTGTTGCAAGTGACTTCTCAGAGTGTACTTCCTTTATAGAAGAGAGCTTCAAGAGAGTTTGTACTGCCCCATTAGAGACCAATGGTCCTGCATTGTCAAGCACTGCAGAGAGGTTATATAATGTTCCTATACACAACTCTTTGGTTTCAACACTTGATCCAGCTGATTCAAGAATACCAACTAGAAACAGTAGAATTTTGGATGATGAAACGGGAAATTGTGTATTCGCTAACGATAACGAAGACAACGACAGTAGCAGCTCAGCAAATTCATGCCTTGTTGATTCATCTACTGTCTCAACATTCTTTGGTAGTTTTGACAGAATTCCTGCCTCCACCATCAGTGCCTTGTTCCTAAAGCAAGAACAAAAAAAAAAAAAGTGAAAAAAATAGGAAGAGAAGCACAAAATTAATAGTTTGACTAAATTTACAAGAGTAAAAAACAAACAAATTTCCAGTCAATAATGAACCATAAAGTATTCCATTATTGGATAGTATTTAAAGTTTAAATGACTTTGTGGCATGGAGAGAGAAGTCAATGAGATTCTAAGATTTAGATCTGTGTGGTAAGGGGAAAGTCAACAAATGAATTATTTAAAGTTGAAATGAAGATCATGTGGAATCTGATCAACTGCAAAGTATATATGGTGTGGGCTGGATTTAATTGAATTTCTTATTAGAGACAAAGTACCACTTAACTAACATAATTGTCCCTCTGACTCCAATATTAACAATTAATGGTGCTTAGTGGACAATCAGCGCACCTTGCGGTCTGCTGATTCAAGGGAGCATGTATATATATATGCATTCATTTTGCTAAATAATTAGTGTTAGCTAAGTGTATTAGGCAACGAAGGACACAGCTGATCTTTTCGGTTCTTCCGGGTTGCTTCGTAGGAACTTTGAACGTTCTATTTTTCATTAAAGATTTATATAGTGAAGAAAGCCAAACATGGATATCTTGTTCTAAAATCTTCATAGAGAACATATAAAGCCTAAAAAAAACATGTTTTTTTAGAGGTGTTTCTTAAATTCAGAGATAACACTTTGAATGTTTTTGTTTTTTTTTTCAAGATACATGTAATAAGTGCGGTCTTTAAGTATTTTTGTGGAGAAAAAAAAAAACGGAACGTTTTCTATAAAATGTACTCTCAAACATATTCCAAATGAATCTTTATAGCATACTTGAAACCCAAAATTTATCTAACTCCAACAATGTTCTTGGTCACTACTCACTATACTTAATTTTTAATAGGAAAACTTTTCCCTAAGAGAAATGCTTTAATGTATCGGGTTTATAGTCTATTACACTCAAATCATGACATGTGACATGAATAATCAATCACACGATACGATTTGAATAAATTAAACATATACGCCAAAGATATCGAAGCTTTTCTCAACAAAAGGAGGGTCATCTTTTTCTAATTAAGTTTCCTGAATCCATTATTAATGTTGAAAAGAGTGTAATATGATTATCAGTCAAAAAGATAGAATATGGGGTCCAAATTCAACGTTTGTTATTCGAGCACAATATAAATTTATATGATATATATAGTACGATATAATTCTTAATAAAATCAACCATAGGGTACGGTGGTTTCATTATAATGAATTTAATAGATCAACTATATGGGTCCCCTAGTTCCTTATCACCCAATCAACTGTACATGACCTAAAAAAATCCAAAACATAACTCCATTATTTCAAACTCCATTGAAACTTGATAAACGTTCACACCCAGAACCCCTTTGAGGAAGAAAAATGTTTCGGTCTGACCAACGCAACATTTTCCACTCACATCATATCACATGACGTGATATTCCATATGATTAGTAACTCATACCACATGATATAAAATGAGTGGCAAGCATAACGTAAGCCGAAGGTATTGAAACATTTGTCGCAAGAGATAAATAAGCTTTATTTTTTTGGGGTTAAAAGTTGGCAGGTACTTGTCAATTGTCAACCCCACTAGGCCACTATATATGTACTCAAAGTGGAGTCGTATCCTCAAAATGCATGCCATCTTTACTAAAAAAATCGTAATACTAAGTAACAATTCGAGGAAATAATTAAGTAATACACAACTTAAATTCATAGAGATCTACACTTCATTGTTTTTCTAAACTTATATATAAAATTTATCGATAAAAACACTTAATTAAAATCACAACATTAAAAAAACAAAATTGAATTATTCTTGCGCATGCAATGGAAGATAAATCATTAGAGAGACTAATCAAGTATTGAAATTTCTAGAAATTGAACCTAAAGCAAATCGATATATAATAGATAGAATTTTAAAAAAAAAAAAACTTACGTGTAAGTGCCATTAGCAAGCTCGATCAAGGCCTTGACCGCCGTCCGCCGGCGACCGACCACCTCGGTAGCCGCCATGGAGACCAACATATGTATGACCCCGAGCTCCGCCATCAACTTCTTAATCTTGACATCTTGTTTAGCGAGTCTTTGAATCTCCATAGCAGCCATCTCCTTCTCTTCCCAGCTCCCGAAATGAAGCCTCTTCACTGATTTTTGCAACACCACACAATCATCGTCGACCTCGCTCTGTTTCTCCATTATTTTGATGACCTCCTCCTCCTCCTGCTGCTCTGTTTCTTCCAGCTGCTGCTGGTTGATACCAGTTTTGGACTCTGTGCATCGTTTTCGAGCAGTTTTAGATTGCAAGAAGCGACGTATACGAGAAAAGAATCGAAGTTTTATGTAAGAAAGCAACCAAGCAGATGATGATGATAATGATGAAGAAGAACTGGACATGTTTTGTGTCTGTGTAGGAGACATATTCAGAGAGAGAGAGAGAGAGAGAGAGAGAGATTGAGAGACTGTTGATGGGTTTGTTTTCTTTATATAATACTACTCTCTTTTGAAAGTTTAGAGAGAGAGAGAGAAAAAAAAAACAGAGAGGAAGCAAGAAGCACATGCAGAGGAACAGTGCTGTCCCTTTTAACACACAGAGAGAGAGAGATGGTGTAAGATATTTATTTAACAAAACACACACTAGATTATTCCTCTCTCTATCTTTTCAATTACCCATTTTGCCCATGTGTCAACAGTTTTATTACTGAGATGCCATTTGCCTAACATAGAATGAAAATAATTTGAAGGATGATTTGCATCATGACATCATCATCTATCTGATTGAAGTGTATTGGATACACATTTAATTAATTTCATGAATACCCTTTTTTAGACGATTCTTGGTGTCTTATAGCATATGATGTAGACATAGTATTGATTATCTAATTAGAATTTTTCACACTCAATCATCTGATTAATATCTTAACTATTTATATATTGTATTTATGAACTTGTATATAAATACAAAAGATAATATTAAATGAATAATATATCATTTTATATAATAGTTTTTTGATACGTATATAACTATATTATCTAACTAAATGAATATCATATGAGTATCGTAAAGAGATTTTTATAAACCACTTAGTTTTAACATTTTTTTTTCTTTAAAATAATAATAAGGATTTGAATTTATTCGGAAACTCTTCTATATAGGTTATTTTCAACTAAATTTAAAATCATTTTGTTATACAAGTTTTATTTGAATTTGAATTCAATAATTTATTTTTGAAAAATGGTCAAATCTCAGGTTTTATAATTCCTTTTTTAACATAATAAAAGGGTGGATGTTGAAGTTTTTCCATAGAGAAAATTTGGTTAATCATATCATCTAGTTAGGGCTAAAAGTTAGTGGTACTTATGGGCCTATATATCTAGTTAGTACCAACTCCATTTTTGGAGAAAAACTTCAGTGGGACGGTCCCACTGACGTGGATATGGGACCGTCCAATCACAGCACGCCACATATGCATTAGAAGAATATGTGGCACACTTGTGGCGTGCTGTGATTGGACGGTCCCATATCCACGTCAATGGGACCGTCCCACTGAAGTTTTTCTCCCATTTTTGGGTAGCTTCTTGGATGAAGCAAAATCAGACAACTAATATGACTCCACTAACTATGTATATGTTGGTAAAAAATATATATAAAAAAAAGAATTTGAATATTTTATTAATCTTATCTTTTTTTTTATCTCATATAATTCCTTGACACATAAACATTGCAATGAATGTATGGTTAATATGTGATTGGTTTCCACGACCACTTTATCAATAACCAATCACATACTTTAAAAATATCAGGAAAAATATTATATCAATAGAGTAGATGATTTAAATTAAAAATAAATAAATAAATGTTTTAATTGTTAAGCAAAGCAGCCAAGCACTGTGTTTTTACTCTGAATTTTGAGCCACCCATTAATGACAGTGTGGGATTCAGGGAAAAGCATCACCCTCGATTTTCTCATCAGATTTATGTACACGTGGCACTCATGCAGTGAATTCGGGTCTTTTAGGTCAATGCATAATCATATTTAAATGTATTATTTTCTTTTAATCGTTTTGTGACAATATCTAATCTGCTGCAACAGTGTTGTGATATTTTCACATGCATGGTTGATCCTGTAAATTTTGCAGCAAGAAGGGTGGATCACCATAGGTTTTTAATTAGAATAAATGTGGTGATCTACATATACAAAAATTATATTATTTATTTTTTAGAAATACAAAAATTATATATTTCAATTTTATAAAAAAAAAACAGAAGGAATTGTCAATTGTGGTGGACATGGAAACCTTGTGCTCATCTACTATTTTGTGTTTTCCAAGACTTATCTAACTAATAAACTTGATCCTTGTTTAATCACAAAACACGAATATCTAATCTACATTTTTTTTTATAAAAAAAATGCATTAAATAAATGACCAGAAATTGTTTTTATCTATCAATATATAGATGCATGCCTCATCTGGTGTGGGATCCCATCATACGGGATTTAACACCGTAACGTTAGAGTTCACTTTATAACATTACAAAGTTAGGATTCTATACCGTTCATTTTGTAAAGTTATAATGTCGGGATCCTACACGTGCACTTGAATCCTGCTTTATTTATACAATTCAAAGGCTTGCATTTCTCACAACATATATATAGAATCACTGATTAATGTTTAAATAATTAAGCAATATTTGAAGTAATTAAAGCATATAGAAACTTACCGGACAAAGAATTTTGTTGTATATATATGACCTTCGATCCAAATGTTATAGAATTAGATGAAATTAATGCCCTCTCGTCGATAGACACTCCTGTCGATCATATTATTACTTGTAAGAGCTGAGGATGATCATCATATATATATATATATATCTAGCAGAAACTAACAAGAAAATTGTAAAACACAGTTACCTTGGACCAATAATATTGATGGACAAATCAAGCTACTTCAGACTCCAATTCAAACACAAAGTAATCTCTGAAGAGATAAAATTGGAATGATGATAAAGAGCTTCATGTACAGAAGAAAATTCGTTATTAATTAGTTCCTATTTATGTGGCTCCGGCTATGTTACAACGAATTTAATTTGTTTTGGCTGGCAGTTTATCATCTTTGATTTGTAATCTAAATTCAAACTTTTAAAAAAAATTCAACCAATTTTTTTTCTTTCCTTCCAAAAAAAAAAAATCAAACTTTTAATTTTCAAAGTAAAGGATAAAATCAAATATGATATATATATATATATAATATTTTAACCGTATATATATATTTTAAAATAAACAATTTATATGTAATCGAGCTGAGGGATCCCACACATTTTGTTTTTCGTATAGGATCCTAGATTATTAGACCTAATAATCCTTTTTAAAGCAAATATCATGTATAATAATCTAACATCAAAAGAGATTTAAAACATGAAACCTGCTAAATATACCTTCCTATCTTCAAAAGATAGTTCAAAATCTAGTAATCCTGCCTACCATGTGATAGTTCAAGAATTCAATTGGCACAATGTTTGTTAGTGCAGCACTTTAGGCTAATCAAAATTGACATTTTAGTCCTCTTCTCTTCTCTTCTCTTTCTTCTCTACGGCCTACGCAATTTTGTTTGAAATTTCAAAAATTGGTGGAATAGCATTACTGGGGTCCCCGGATCATTTTTTCCATGTCATATTCCACTAAAAAATTTATCCATCTTCAAAACTGTACATACTGTATGTGATTTGTGATATTTCAATTATTTATATATCTCAAATGTGAAAAACGTACCACGTAATTAAGAAATAGTAGCTTGTACGTAGTTGTGGTTTATGCATCAAATAAGTGTTTAAAACTTTAAATAGGTGCTTATATGAGGTGTACCATAATTGAGACTTCAAGAGTTATATTGACAAATGTTAGAAAACTACTAATTGCTACTTGTAAAATATATATGATCAACCAGATTGTGTCAAATATGTAGCTTTCCTGATTACTTATTAATAACAATATAGCAATAGTGGAATTGGTGGAAAATGTCACCTTTTTGAACTGATGTGGTGACAAAGTCACTGCTTTAATAAGTTAAGTTTAAAAGGCACCTATTATGGTGAACTACCAAAATTGCCCTTACTTTACACGTTATCTTTCTTACTTTGAAGTTTTCTGAGATTGTATTCTTTCATACTCCTCTATAACAGACCTTCAATGGAGGTTGAACATCATAACATTATCAATGCATCTTCATTAGATAATTAGTTTTGTGGCGCTACACAGACGCATTCGGGGTTTTTTTTTCAATTTAAAACCCTAACTGGGTTCCTTTTCATTTGTTCTCTGAGTCTTTTGTAAGCCTTTCTCTGGTTGTAAAGGCTCGGATACTGTATTAAAAGGCTCGAACTGTGTATTAAAAGGCACGGATATAGTGTGAAAAGGCTCGAACAATGTATGAAAAAGGCCCAAAAACAGTACAAAAATGCTCGATTACAGTACAAAAATGCTCGAAATAAAGGTTCAAAAATGCACGATAACAGTTCAAAAAGGCTCGATAACAAATCAAAAAGGCTCGATTACAATACAAAAATGCTCAACAAAAGTTCAAAAAGGTTCAAAAAGGCTCGATAACAGTTCCAAACGGCTCGATAACAATTCAAAAATGCTCGACAAAAGTTCTAAAATGCTCGACATAAAGGTTCAAAAAGGCTCGATCACAGTTCAAAAGGGCTCAATAAGACTACAAAAAGGCTCGATAAAGGTTTAAAAACACTTGGAAGCCCAGATCTTTTCTTCCAACGTTTCAAAAGCACACAAAGCGACAAAGAAATGAGTATTTTTGTCTGGTCACCTTAAATGATGCCTTTTAAACTTAAGTTAGTAAGTTGGTGTCTGTTCCCCAAAAGGCACCCCAAATAGTGACATTTAAATTTCAAACCCAATATGATATCTATATATACTTTCCTTGCTTCAAAATCGTCATTCACGTGAAAATGAATTAATGTCAAATCATCAAGAAACTCTTGAAAAATAAATGCCTTCTGAGGTGTTTATTATTCAAACTTCACAAGAAACTCTTGTATAGGTAGCTCGTGATCTATCTTTTGCAAATATATATATATACATTTCAAATCACGTACTCCGTTGGCAATGGCAATGCCTTTCACAAATCTCACAAAGAAGCTAATTAATAAGGTAGAGACTAGAGAAGGCAAATTCGATGTACCCTTAATCACCACACGTGGGATAATAATGGAACTCAAAATGGACACCCCACTAATATTTGTATAAGCACAGGGAAATGGAAGCAGTGAGAGAGATAAAGCCTGAGGGCTCAATGTCCACAACGACAACCAACATCTGCATTAATGTCAAATAAGGACACAGACAATATAATTATCATTTATCAATATTGTGGATGATATAATTATCCACAAAAACATATTTATGATATAGTTTTGAGACTCTTAATTTGAAACCAAAATATATATATATATAAACCTAGCTTGGACTTGTGGGTGGCGGCAGTAGTGGCAGACTTTCTCCACAAGTGTGTACTGTTGCTTTCCTGCCTTGTAATATTGCATTGTTGTTATGTAGTGTGAAGCTTCTCATCAAATTCTATATGTAATGTGTTTCAATTCAAAGACAGACAGCTGAACCTAGTACATGGGCTGAGGAGTTGACTTGACTAATCATTTGTGTGTTTGAAATTGAAAAAAATAACTCGATTGTGTGTTTGAAAAAAATCTTCAGATGACCAAAGCTGACCCGAAATCCTTGCAAGTTTAATAGTTTATTGACATTGCATTCTAAAAACTTTAATCACTAACCCGAAAGTGTGTGGAATGCAAGGGGCATTCTAATTTCCATATTTTTCTTCGTTCTTTTTCAACTATTATCAGATTATTATTTTTTTTCTATACTTGTTATCATAGTATGTTAACCTTTTTCTTTTTATTAAAAGGATAATGTTTGGGTGTTGACTGGTCAGCACCCAAAATATTGACCCACCAATTGAAATGTAGTATATAGCCCAATTTGTGAAGAATGCAAGGAGATAAATGTAAGGAGATAAATGTAAAACGTAAAAGAAAAAAAGCCACGTGCTACACTTCAATTAGTAGGTCAGTATTTTGGGTGCTGACAAGCATATATCCTTATTAAATTACCATTATTCTTATAAAAAATTTAGTATTAATATTCTAATTAATGATTCCTAAAATCCAAAATTTTATTATATTTTATTTTATCAAAATTGTCAGTCTATAATCTAAATTTATTGCATCAAAACTTAAGGAATCACAAATATGAATTAATATCAAGTTGAGTATGTTGTATTATTGGCAATTTCTAAAACTAGATAATTAGTATATAAATGTGTGTGCATTCGCGTGCATGTATATGTTTTCATGAGCGTGCGGGCGGTTGCATGCGTGTGTGCGTTTTTCGTGCTTGCGCGCAGGTGTGTTGATACTTGATACTTGATACCACTGTCATAGCAAGAGCTGGTTGACTGTGAATCTGTGACACAAGCAGGGGCGGACCCACGTTTAGACCAGGTGGGACCTGTGCTCCACCTCAAATTTTTTAAAAAATTTTGATTTTCATTATATATATATAATAATTAACGTAATCATGACAATGTAACCTATTAGCACAACTGGTTGGGTTACTCCCAAGTCCCAACCATTGATGGTGGTCGTTCAAGTCCCTCCATTTTCATTTAGCTTAATTTTAACAATTTTTTATATCTTTTTTATTTTACCATCTTTTCCAATTCATTTCTCAATTTTCATCTTTTTCTGAAATAAAACAATTCACTTTTTCTTTTCAAACCTCTTAACTACCCTCAATTTATCGTTACTTAATTTAATTATATATTATTATTTTAAATTTTTATTATTTTTAATAATTTTAGTTTGACATACCTAACACATCACATCAATAAACCCAATCTCAAAATTTTAATTTATTATATGCATATAGTTCATCTATTATTATGAATCATTTTATTTTATCCTTAATATTTTTCTTTATTTTATAGTTTTAATTTATTTAGAAACAATAAATCAATAATTTACCAATAATTAGAAGAATAAAAAATTCAAAAACATATCTAGTAATATTTATTAATCAATTATTTTGTATAAATCTAAAGTGAATTAATAATAAATACAAAACAAAATTTCGTATTATAAAATTAGATTGCAATTTATGTTGTTTTCTTGTTATTATTTATTTATTAATATTGTGTTTCTTGTTTTATTTATTTTTTAAATATAAGATTATTTAGTTATATTGAGTAAGCGTTCTTTTGTTTTATTTTATACCCTAAACTTCGTTATACAATGAATTTTTCTTTATATATATATATAAACTCAATTTTGTTTAATAAAAATACTCATTTTATTTTTATCTTAATTTTACAGTATTTTTTATATAATTGCTATTCTGTTCAAGTGCCCCAACTGGTTAAAATTTTTGGATCTGCCACTGGACACAAGAGGTGTAAACCAAGACTGCAATGGTGGTTTATATAAATGATAGAAATAGAAATGAATGAAATGAGTAATAAGCATTCCTTTTTCAAAAAAAAAAAAATAATAATAAACATTCAGTTTTTGTATATAAAAACATTCTCCTTTGGTTTGATTATAAACAAGTCAATACTGAAAAGCAAAGAAGTAAAACAAAAAATAAATGCACCAGCCGGGAATCGAACCCGGGTCTGTACCGTGGCAGGGTACTATTCTACCACTAGACCACTGGTGCTTTTTGCTTAAGTAACCACGTTTTATATACTTAATAGATAAATTATTGATCATCAGATCATCAGACCATCATACCATGTAATTGCAACTTTGTTATTCTTCCGGAAACTCATATGGCTCAAAATTTAAATGTTATGATTTTTTTTTTGAAGAATTAAATGTTATGATATTGAAGCTTGACCAACCCAAGTAAGGCTTCAAAGACCAACCTTCACTCATCTAATTCCATCTTAATATCAATTAGGCAAACAAATCTTGAAGTTGTCAGCTTCTTTCTTCTAATGATTTAAGCTTCACTGACTAATCAATATATAATTTAAATTTCAAGACACTTTTGTTCTCAAATGTTCATCAAATTCAATGGAACAATTCAATTTACAACGGCTGTACAACCAATTCTGATTAGAAGATTGAATACATAAATGAATTATATCTTGCCTTAACTTAGTTTTGTACAATTTATGAGGTACTTAAAATGCAGTAACTTAAACTGAGAGGAACTTGTCAGATTTCAACACAATCTTCGTCGTCATCGGTTTCAATATCCCAGTCTACTTCAAAAGAATTAGCTGAATTCTTCAACTCTGTTAGTCCAGTCACATCCTCCAGATAGGTAGGATGGTTAATTGCTTGGAGTAAGAATTCCACCCCTCTTTTCCGATATTCCGATACCACCTGAAACGTTCATGTGATCGGAATTAAAAACAATATGGAAAAAAAAGGTCAACAGTAACCATAGAGATATTACATATTTGATATTTCATGCCAAAAGAAGATTCAGTGACTACACAAATTTAATTTGACATATCTATCTCATAATTAAAACCGTTCTTAAGATAAAATTTCATCTTCAAAGAATCTAGTATTGGACTTACAGTACTGCAACAAGCTGTGCAACTGGTTGAGGAATGACCGACAAGCGTCATCTGAGAAAACTGAGAAATGGAACCTCGAATCTGGTGGGGCAAGATACCAAGAGGTTGTTCACTGTTTCCACCGTTACTTGTGTTTGCAAACTCAGCTGCAGCATATATGCTGTACACGACAAGATGGACACCAATGTTATGTCAAATTGAGGTCAATCAAAACTTCTATAGTTCTATGTAGCTCTTTAACCATTGCAAGTAAAATTATAAAACATCTTCCAAAAAGCAGATCATTTCACATAATTTTTCAGAATTTACCTCTGAGGATGATGTAAGACCCCCACTAACAGTTCAACAGCTAGAGACGAAGCAATAGGAGCAAGACCTGGACGTGTAACAGTACATTGCTGGTCCAAGGTGCGGTTTGCAGTTGACTGCACAGAAAGCATAAAAGTTATTGCTGAGCTTAATAATCGTAAAACCGAGTATCAAATCTTTTGGATGCTAGAAAATTACATCAGTAGGAGCAACCACATCGTTGCAGAAGTAACAGCCTAATCTCTGCCCCTCATCTCTATTAATTAAGGCAAGATTGCCCATATCGGTTGATAAAGCATTTGCATCTTCAGCTTTTACATCATGGCTAGTTCTGAAAGGACCAGGTCCATGTCGCATAACTAAGAAGCTATCAAACCCAAGAGCTGAAGTTATAGCAATCTGCAAACATATATATGCCATCTAAATAAGTAAATATTTAAGATGAATAATAAACGATTCATAACAGAGGTTGGTGTTTATGATAAAATCCTCATTTATCTATGTGGCCAAGCAGATAAGATCAAGATGATTGACCTTGTTAGAATTTGCACAAAGAAGTGTAGGAAGCCATCGACTTTCCCTAGTATCAGTCAACAAAAAAATTGCATCGTGTGAATGAATCAAATCATGCAGGCGTCTACAGTCATCAAGAACACTATCCTCTTCTTGGCTAGGAACTGGATGGCCAGGCATTGGTATAGCCATCACAACAGCTTCTGCTTCCTGAGAAACGGATGGCAGAACAAAAGGAAAATTGTGAGTAAGTGAAGGTTAATTTGTTTGGTTGACCCTTGCATATAGAGGTCTCTGGTTAAATTCATTACCACAGCTGGGAAAATCCGCTTGAGGCTTTTAACTGCTGCTGTTGCTTTAAAATCACCTCCATTGAGACAGTCATCCAATGTATATAGGGACTGCCTCAACGGATTAGACATTGCCACTCTACCGCTGTCGAGTAGTGTAATGTTCCGAACACCCCAAGCCTGAAATATATATGTTTTTCAATTACCATGAGGTAGAATCCAAAACTATGACTACAAGTTTCTGAACACTCACCATAAGCATGCGAGCAACCTGACATCCAAGTGTACCAGCCCCAAGGAGAAGACACTTGGTAGAAGATAACATATCTAGGTTCAGAGATGGCAGCTGACGCCATCTCATTAGTTTTAGATTCAAATCTGCCGCAGATACGGCCAACCTGTAAAATTGAGTCAAAAAACTCAGTGTAAAAACAGAGTAAAAGTATTCAGGGCTACAAAGTGACTGTACAGACAACATACATAGTTGGGTCCATGGACTTAGCAAGGATAATACTCCTAGATACTTTTCTTCCTTTGTTGTTAAGTTCCCATCCAACAGCATCAGGTACACATTGATTTTCCTTCCATCCTGAGCAGATATCAGCAGTTATAAGATAACCCAGTGCACAAAAGCGGGGAAACATAATTAAAATTTTATTAACAAGAAGAAAACAACTTGAACAAGCAGTCCATTGCCTACTAAAAAGAGCCTCTAGGGGCTAAAAGTGCACAAAAGCAGATTGAAACTGTCAGAGATAAACTATCAATCAGAAATGAGCAGTTACCCAATTTCTGCCGCTCTACCTTGTGGAACTGTAATTAAGGCTTCGCCAACAAGGGACAAACCCATATCTGCATAGCCGCGATTTTCTTTATAGCATAAAAAGCAAACTGACTTGATATTCCATCTTGAAAAAATCAGTGCAAGGTAATTGCGAAGAGACCAACCAGGATTATTTTGTAGATGACATGGATCATAGAAACCAAATAACAACTGCAAATAACAAGCGTAGTAGCTTAGAGAAAGAAGCATCCTTGCTACTGTAATTTGATAAGTTATTCCAGTAGTAAACCCAGTGTTTTAAAAAACGTTTGAGGCGCGCCTTTGAGGCGTTTTTCAAAAAAAACGTACTGAGGTGTAAGCCTCACTAGTTATTTGTGAGGCGTAAACCTAAACTAACTGAGGCGTGCGCCTCTATACGGCACCTCATAGGCATATTGAGACGTAAGCCTCACATTTTTATTCTGTAAAACCAACTTATAATTCCACTAGAATATCAAACACTCTATAAGCAGAAACCATTTTACTTTCCAAGAAACTTGAAGGTTCATGAGAACAGACCTTTTGACCATCACCTTGGCATGCTTCCCAGTCCTTTAGATGCCTAATAGTAGCTTGTGAATCTGAAGCAATACTAACCAAAAAGAATGGCACATCTGCAGCAGACTTGTATGGTTTAGGTTTTGCTTTAAAAAGTGAAACGAAAAAAAAAAAAAAAAGTAAAATAAGACATAAATCACTTCTGAGAAATATACCGGCTGTTAAGCTTGAGTTACGCCACTCATTACAAGCTGCTGACACAGATTCTGCCTATGCATTGCAGAAAATTTAAGTAACAATAATCTAGAAAAAAAAGATTACTGTATTTCCAGCAAGAATCACAATTCCGAGTACCTCTTGTAAGCTAAACCATTTTGAAGCTGGCCTCAAATCAACTAAGGTTGCTGGAGGATCAAGCACCAGAGCAGGAAACGCAAACCAGTAACGAAAGCTCCATTTCTTCAAGTCTGCAAACGAAATAAGCAAGAACCTTGATAATAATCTACTGTCGTCTACAGCTTTACCCGAGTGAATGTCCTCCCAAATCTATGTATCAAAAAGAAGTGCAATTTTCATGTGAGATTTCTATTGCGTTCAGTTAATAAAATTACTTATGCATACAAAATCAAGCCAATTGATGTAAACTAACAAATATATAGAAGTAAACATACTAATGCATCCTCCAAATTTCCATCTAAAGCACAAAAAGTACAAATGGCTTACATATTAACACAACTAAACAATTTTAATGAGTTACCTTCTTTGCTTCTTCTTTTAGCAAGCTTAGTTTATCAATGGCATGGAAACTTTCTAGCGTATTTGTGTTGTATAGGATGCCTGGAACAGAGCATCTGTTGCGACTGCCATGACTGATCGCTGCCATTGATGATTGTTCATCTGAATTGGATGGCAGAGATTCCGTAATAACAGTCAAATAATTTGACACTTGTGAATATGAGCAAGGTGCATAGAAACCTGCAACAAAATCGATTACAACTTAATTCGCATGATTTTTCTTTTTAATTCAACAAAATTTAAATTTTCGCATCACATTCATGCCACATTTGTCCATAAATATATTTGAAAGGCTTCAATTTTTCATTAATTTTTCTCTTAGAAACTAAAATTACCAAAATTGTTAAAACAACGTATTCAGATTCTGCCCATTCTCTTCATGGACAATTTTCAACTACTAAACAAAGGTTATAATTTGATAACTAAAAAGTAAATATAAAACACATGAGCAAACAAAGAATTCACCATATTTTTCAAACAATTATAACAAAACTGATAAAATCAAGAACAAGACAAAAATAAAAATCTTTAATTTATAATCTAATTATACGAATGCTAAGGAAGTATTAAATTCAATTATGATGATAGTATCAAATAATGAAAATAATATATTTTGTACCGGTGATGGGAATTGGAGAGTCGTCGATGCCGAGCTTGTTGAGCTTCAAAGAAGACAATCTGTGCCAGAAACCCTCGTCGACGGAGCTCTGAAACGGTGCGAATTGAAGTATAGATCCGCTTCCCTTTTCTGCCATGCTTTGTTTCTGATTTTATTTTCTTCTCTGTTTTTCACTTCTCAAGTAAAGTTTAAAAGAAAAAGGTTGTTTAGACTTTAGAAGAATATAGTTTGAGATTTGAGAAGACATATCGTGTCGTGTTGGGTACTTGGGTTCGGTTAACATTCGCCACGTCAGCATAGTCCTTCTCACTATTGCCACGCTGTCATGGTATCACATACTGAAATTGGATTCGGATTAAAGAGAAAACCAAAACTAACCATTGGAAATATTAAACTTTTGTTAGTAACCACTTTTGAAACTTTAATTGTTAATAACCACTTTAAAAATAAATAAATCAATGTATGTCCGTAAATTACAAGAGTACCCCTGAAATTAGGTTTTTTTTTAAAAAACCTTAAACTTGAAATCATGGCTAAAACTTAAATGTTGAAACTTGAAATCATGACTAAAATGAAGTATGTGAAACTTGAAATCATGCCCAATTTCCCTTCTTCCCCAAATCCCCAAATTAGGTTTTTTTTTTTTTTTTGTTTTTTTTGTTTCCCTTTTTTTCAGATCACATCGTCGGCGGAGGGGGGCTCCGACAGCCATGAAGCCCAGGCGAATGACAGCGGCAGCGCACGGACGTGGCCCATCTCCATCCCGTCGCCCGTCGCCCATCGTCCATCGACGACAACGAACCAACAGCGCTCGCAAAGCCAACCATCACCGGACGTGGCCCAGACGCACGCTGGCGCTCGGCGATGCCTTCGTTGGCGCTCGACGACCCTCAAAGAATGCCGGCGAGAGAGAGATCAGAGAGAGAGAGAGAGAGAGAGAGAGATGATTTGGGATTGTTTTTATATGGGGGCATTCCAGTAATTTCTCAAAAACAAGGTTATTAACAATTAAAATTTCGTTTGTGGTTAAAAACGAATTTCCCATAATATATTTGGTCATTTTTAGCAATTTCCACTTCGGATTAAGCTAGGATGTGTGAAATTGGATTCGGGTTAAGTTTATAAAATATATATATATATAATAATTCTCTAGTCAGTATAGTCCTAAAAAATTTTGTTAGGTGCTTGTAATTTCAATTGGTTGGAATTAATGCAAGAAAAATTTACACTTAGAATTCCAACCGGTTGAAATTAGTGTAAATTTTTTTTACATTAAATCCAACCGGTTGGAATTCTAAGGACTTGAAGAAAAATTTCAGGATCAACCTAACCCGAAATTGACTAATTCCAAGGACTTGAAGAAAAATTTTAGAATCAACCTGATATATTTATTGTCAGGACGAACTGACAATCGAAAGACTATATATATATTGAGTTTCTCATAAGGGATCTCTTATTTTAATTTCGGTAAGGACCACCATGAAATCACATTAATTTGAATGAATTTTGTTCATAATTTATTGTGTGGATGATAAGTTCATCGAAATCTACCTATGAATAAAATTTGAAAATTTTTCAAGCACTAGGATTATTTTTCTTGAATTTTCTTATATTTCACCAATTTTTCTGATGCCTTCATATTAAAAAAAAAAAAAATCGGGATAAATAGTTATAGTGTTTGAAAATTTTTCAAATTTTATTTGTATGTAGATTTCAATGAACTTATCATTCACAAAAAAATTCAGATAAAAATTCATTCAAATCAATGTGATTTCATAGTGGTCCGTACCAAAATTAAAATAAATGATCACTTATGAAAGACTCACTATATATAGGGAGAAAACCAAAAATAACCATAGGAAACATTAAACTTTCGTTAGTAACCACTTTTGAAAAATTAATTGTTAATAACCACTTTTAAAAAATAAAATAAAAATCAATGTATGTCCATAAATTACCAAAGTACCCCTGAATTTTTTTTTTTTTTTTTAAAACCTAGAAGCAAACTTGAAATCACGACTAAAATCTGGACCAAACTTGAAATCATGCCTAAAACTTGAAATGTGAAACTTGAAATCATGACATGTGTCCCTTCTTCCCCAAATTATGTTTATTTTATTTTATTTTATTTTATTTTCCTTTTCATCCCGTCAATCATCGCCGGACTTTGTCAAGATGGGTGTCAATCATGGCCGAACGTCGTCAATCATCACCGGGAAGTGTCGCCTGGGCGTCAATCACCTTCAGCCGTCGTCACGGAGCTACTTGGGCTGCGCACTAACCAGCAGCACTGTGCTTCACGGCTCTACAGGTTCGCGCGCAGCTCCGCGACGACGGCCGGAGGTGATTAACGCCTAGGCGACGCTTTCTGGCGATGATTGACCACGTCCGGCCATGATTGACGGGATGGAAATGAGAAAAGGAGAGAGAGTTGATTTGGGATGGTTTTTATATGGGGCATTCAAGTAATTTTACAAAAACATGGTTATTAATAATTAAAATTTAGTTTGTGGTTACAAACAAAATTTAAACCACAAACTAAATTTATATGTTATATGTGGTCATTTTGAGTCATTTCCACCTATATATATATAGTCCCGATTTGGTAAGTGTGCACTGATATAACTTCATGAGGATATTGAATGTAAACCACTCATTATGGAGAAGTTTTGACAATTGCATACACACTTGAGTCAAAACATGTAAAACTAGTGACTCACATTCAATATCCTCATGAAGTTATATTAATGCGCACTCATTAGAAAATGTATATGTATATGTATATATATATATAGTTAGTTAGTTAGTTACCACAACATGAACTAAGCCACGTTAGGCGGTGATAAATTAATATTAAGTTTGGATATGAGTTTTACATGCACTTTTCCTAATTTTCAATTTTAAGATGAGAAAACTAAATAAAATCACCTAATAAATAGATTAATATTAAGTTTGGATATGTGTTTTACCTGCACTTTTCCTAATTTTCAATTTTAAGATGAGAAAACTAAATACAATCACCTCACAAATATGTTATGTAATTTTTCCAATTAAGGAAATTATATGGAGAATTTAGAAGGAGAATAGAAAAAGAAGCTCTTAGAAATAAGAAGATAAACAAGAGAGGAGGATATTTGGTTGCTTAATAATTCGATGTTTCATTGAATTCAAAGTGAGCTTTTTTATAGGCTTACAAAACGCAACACAACCTGATAACAAATATCCACTCTTAATAAACTAAACATCAACTAACAATAAACTTAACATCCACTAGCACAAAACAAGAAGCACTAATAGCACTTATTAAAGAGAGAAATTCAAAACCAACCACTTGAAACATTAAACTTTTGTTAATAATCACTTTTGAAACTTTAATTGTTAATAACCAATTTTTTAAAAAACTTTCAGTGTATGTCCGTAAATTACAATAGTATCCCTGAAATTAGTTTTTTTTATTTTAAAACCTAAAACTTGAAATCATGGCTAAAACTTAAATGTTGAAACTTGAAATCATGGCTAAAATGAAAAGTGAAACTTGAAATCATGCCTAAAATGAAATATGTAAAACTTGAAATCATGGCTAATTTCCATTCTTCCCCAATTTCCCAAATTCCTCAACTTAGGTTTTTTTTTTATTTGTTCCATTTTTTCTGCAGATCACGTCACCGACGGAGGGGAAGCTCCGACGACGACGACGACACCACCTTGGTTCATGGACGACGACGACGCCTTGGTTTGCGGACGAAGACGCCTTCAGACCCCTTGGTTCGCGGACGACGACGCACGACGGAGCAGCGAAAGCCTAGAATCTCTGCCGCGAAGTGCCCAGAAGGTTGTCGGCGCTCGGCGACCAGCAAAGCACGCCGGCGAGAGTGAGAGATCGGGGAGAGAGAGAGAGAGAGATCGGGAAGAGAGATAGAGAGAGAGTGTTTGGGGATGGTTTTTATATGGGGGCTTTCCAATAATTTCTCAAAAAAGTGGTTATTAACAATTAAAATTATACATGTGGTTAAAAAAGAATTTCCCATAATTAGAGTGATCAGTTTTGGCAATTTTCACCTTATTAAAACCAACATAATGGGAAACATAACGTAAGCGGTGGTGCCCACTTATGCACACAACATTCATCCCCTCTCAAATTATCCTTGTCCGCAAGGATAAAATTGAGATATGTACTGGAAGTTTATTTTGGAAATTTCTTTCGCGAAAGCTGGTTCGTATTTCATCGGTAGAGAAAGAGACTTGAGTTGGCTGCTTTTGTTTTTGGGTTGGTGGAGGACCTGAAAGACCTGTAGAGTTATTAAGAGAGGATTTGTGGAGCAATACTTGAGAACAAAAAGAGGTGCTGACTTTCTTTAGTAAAAGTTATGCTCCGCGATTGGATGCGTCGCACCGATTGTTTTTGATACGGTGTGATGCTATGGTATCTTACCCAATATAGGGAACGATAACTTGAGATAAGATTGGTTAATGGTTACTGTTAAGAGAATGGTTGGTGTTTTTCTGAAATGAATTCTCTTTGTGGAAGACACATAGAGATTGAAGTTCATTCAAAATGGTTTGGAGGGTATTATGAATTTGGACGAGATTAGACTCATGATGAGCTAGGACTTCATAGACTTCAATACGAAATCGTGTGTCCATAGAACTGAACAGCTCTTATACCATTGTTATGTAATTTTTCTAATTAAGGAAATCACATGGAGAATTTAGAAGGAGAATAGAAAAAGAAGCTCTTAGAAATAAGAAGATAAACAAGAGAGGAAGATATTTGGTTGCTTAATAATTCGATGTTTCATTTAATTCAAAGTGAGCCATTTTATAGGCTTACAAAAGGCAACACAACCTTATAACAAATATCCAATCTTAATAAACTAAAGTGGTGCTATTGGCACACCCCTACGGCTATCGGTCTATTTATGTCCCACTTTTTAAAATTTTGATTTAATTAAATAAAATTAAATGTTATTATTTATTTATTTCTAAAACTACCCATTTTACTTATTTTTCAAACTTAATACACCCCATCTCTGGTCTCTGTATACACATCTCTCTCATCTCTATTGAACGATTTATTTATTTTTCTTATTTCTTTTTTTCTTATAGCTTTTTCTTCTTCTTTTTTTAGAAGAACAAAAGAAATTAATACAAGAAGAAAATTACAAAATAGAAGAAATAGGAAAATAAACAAAAGAATTATATATATATATATATATCATGTAACCATGCATTAATGGAGAATAATACTAGCTAATTTTTTTTTTTTTTTTTTTTTTTTGAAGGCATACTATTGCGAATAACATTGGAACCACAAAGTGGTCAGTAGTTGCTCTTGGTCAGCCACTTGTTGATGCAATCTATATGGTAGACATGTTCGCATTTGTAAAGAACTCCACATGTCTCCGTCTTCAAAATCCTCCACACATATAACACAACTGCTGTACTCTCGGCCAATTCTTAGACGACAGAGTTTCCTACAACGATTTTCTTTGGACCTTTTTGATAGCACCGCTCATAAACTAAACCTCCACTAACAATAAACTTAACATCCACTGGCACAAAACAAGGAGCACTAACAACACTTATTAAAACCAACATAATGGGAAACATTGAGGAATCATAAGGTAAGTGGTGGTGCCCATCATATCTATTTATCTACTTCACTTTGCTCATTGGATTAACATAATTCATATATATATATATATAAATAAATAATTATATATTTATTTATTTCATGGAACGTCACTAAAAGTAGGGATTGATACAGTCAAGATTATTATGCAATATTTCTCTTCACACAAAAACTAAGAAAAAAGAAAATCTGTTTATGATAAGAAAGAAAATAGTGCAAATTTCTTTCCACATAATTGTTATATTTGCATTCTTTACTAATTGGATAAATTTATGCCTCTTTCAGCAATGTTTAAAATTTAAATCACAAAAGGCCAGTTCTGTATATTCAACCGGAAATTGAAAGATTCGACTGATTCAAACAAGTCTTCAAGTGTCACACAACATGATACCACAAATACATTTAGGTATTACACCCTTCATTCTACACATTAAAGTTTACGATACGATCACAGAGATACGATCACCATCGATTGTACTCGCAGCAGCACAGTTATTATGATATTACAGGAACTGTAATTTCCTTGCAACAGGTTACAGATTCATGCCTGCACATATACACACAGATTCGCTATAGAGAGATTAAGCACATTGTCACAGTAAGCACCAGAAAGATATAAGCTTTCATGAAGATGAGCTCGAGGATTCGAAAAAGGAGATCCTCTGCCTCTTGTTCGGAAGTGTTGTTCGTGGTGAGTATTCAGGCAGGGGAGAAGCTTTATCAAGTACAGAACTCAGTGCCTGGTGAACAGCACTTGCGAGAAGTTGGGATGCCTCGGCATTATCAATATTCCCTTCGTTGCAACTGGTGAAAACAAAAACGTTTTTCAACCGTTCCCCTAGCGTTGATATTTCCGCCTTTATCATCTTTAATGGGAGAGCATCAAGAGCCTGTCTAAGATCAGACATTAGCTCAGGTCGGTACTCGCAACACAGAGAAGCCTCGAATAAGAAGGTTCCATCTCCTGATTCGTCGTTATATGGTTCAACTTTCACTTCATCAGCATCCATTGGAATGAGATAACCTTTTCCGGTCTCCATTGCATTCTTCTTCAGTTCTTTCACTTGGTTTATGACTTCAGCAAGCAAGGCGGCTTTGTCCATCTATCAAAACATCGATCAAACAAACAAGATAAAAGAGATCATTGAACTAGCCATCAACACTTTTAATTTTTAGATGTATTAATGGTAAAACTAATTAAGAAAACTAAGTTGCAACTCTTGATCAAAGCATGCTAATCAACTAAGGATGCTGATAAATGCTGAATTAGTTAAGTTTTAAAGGAACTCTAACACCAAATTATTCAAAACAATGAAGATTCATCTCCAACTAGATTGATTTAACCATAGTTTTCCAACTAGATTCCCAAAGCTTGGACAAGTTAACTAAAATTTACGGTATCATAGACTCAAATGCAGCAAGCTGCTGAGGTGAATATATTGACTTACTTAATCATATAACTAATAACTTCGTAGAAGAAATTCAGAATAAGAAAAGAGTTCTTTTAATAAAATGTAGAACAAGAACGAACAAAGTTGGCGTAGAAATTTGTTTGTTCCTATAATATATGATCAGTTGAAACAGACATCTAAACATATATAATAAACCAAGACATAGACATCTTGAGGGATCTATACGAGAAGAGCTGACATATATATATATATATATATATATATATATATATATATATATATATATATATTGTTTAACAACCGGCCACATGATCATATAATTGAATGGTCGGTTGAATTAACTATATTAGGAGCATATGACACAATCAATAAATCAATAAAGATTACACACAAGCTTCTATGTCAATTTCCGTATTTAGATTTTTTTTTATTAATAACAACATTAAAAAAAAAAAAAAAAAAACACCAGAAGGCGGCTATCCAACCACACAAGTAGTTGCTACACCAACTATATACACCGTCTCCTTTCATTTACCCCTGTTTACTTACCCGTAGGGATAGTTTATTGTGGGCATGTCCACTCATGTTGACAGCCTCCTCTTTTCTTTCTGTAAACTTCTAATTTATTTCAATCCAGATATCTCCTGTAGACAAGCTTGAATGAGTGATTTCAAAACACACACCAAATTCACTCACTCAGAAGTCAGAATCATGAACATTACAGATCAGCTGCACTAGTTAATTACTTTAAGAATTTTAAGTTGGGACCACGAAAAATGTTTAGATAAAAGTATTTTGTATCCATTTAACCATAATTACTCGATTATCAAATTCTGACTTTGTTATCGTATGAAATAACTAATATTATCTCCCAGCTGACTTTTGTACCTTCCAGATGAAGAGTTGACCCTAACACAAATAATGTCATACAAAACAATTATGTAATTTAATGTAAACAATGTGCATTAAGGATCAATAATATGTTGCGATATAACAATAATCCCAAGCTTAACGAGACATAGTGGAATGCGGCTTCTCAGAAAATCAAAACAGGATGAAAATTTAGTTGAACAAGGTTAACAACAGCTTATGTTTTACATGGTTGCAGAATTTCTTAGATTATCACCAGCAAAAGATCAAAGAACATGCCGACATTCTAAAAAAAATTGAAGCGAAATTCGAATAAGTTCTCAGACACGACATTTCATGTTTTGAATGTCTTTTGAACAATGAAGTCCTTACCTTAAACACAACATATCATGATGAGGTAATTCTCTTTTCTTAATGGGATTAAGCAATGAAAATACTAAAAGGTTTCATGTTCTTTTTCTCTCCTAACTTTTCTTAGCAACCAAACATGATTTCCAAACACAAAAGCTTAATTGCTGAGTCAAATTCATCATCAGCAGCAAACCATCCCTACAATTCAAAGAATGCTTAAAAGGCAACAAAATTCTAAAACATCAACAAATAGTCAAATACTCACATAACCAGTTTCAATAAAGGCCTTTAAAACAATTAAATGATTAAACAAAATAACATAAATGAACTAAAACTGATTAAAAACCTACATGGAAGAGAAAACAACCTTTGTAGTGCAAGGCACGAGACCACGAAGTGTATCAAGATGAGCATTGATTCTCTCTCTCCTTCTCCTCTCTGCTTCACTGTGACTTTTCAAAGCAGCCATGGCTTTGGCCTCTGAAGCACCCTTTTTCACCGCCCTAACAGGCGCTTTAACAAGCTCTCCTCTCTGACTATCCAAAACCAGAGACTGTGACACAGACCCACTTCGCAAAACCCCATTAAAACCATCTAAAAACGAGAAATCAGAGTTGGATTTAAAAGAAGAATAAGCAGCCATTCAAAGTAGTGTTGACTGTTGAGTGTTGTTTGTTGTGTTTAGGACCCAGAAATGTAAAAGAAGAGTAGACCAGGAGGACGAATTGTGGGGGCAAACCAAAAAGAGAGCTTTTGAGATGGGAATTTTTGCAAGTGACAGACTTTGATGTTGTTAATGACACTTCTTCTACTGATGGCAGTATCTTCCATTACGAAAAAAAATTACAAGTTTTAGAGGTGTAAAAGAGAGGAGATTAGTATAAAAACATCCACATTTTCCTCTTAAAGCTCTTGAATTCCAGCATTTTCCACTTCTCTTTGAAGACGGTGAGATTCTTTGGTGTTCAAAAAAAAGAAAGAGAGAGACAGATAATAACCTTAAAGTAAAGTATGCAACTTTTGGGATTCCGATGAATCAATGAATATTCAGGGCAAAAAAGAGAGAATATTAAGGTGGGTCAAAGGAGATTTGCAGGGAGCTTTTGGAAGAAAGTGATGAGCAAAAAATGGCTTTTTTTTATAGAGATTGAGACTCTAAAGGTTGTGTAGTATTTATACAAGTGATTTTCAACTTAAATGCTATATATAATAAAAACTAGATGAAGAAGTCAAAGGACTAAATCAGCCATTTTCAAAGGACACATATCATATAATTACAAGCTTTATCCTTCAAGTAAACATATATCATCTTATCAATGCACACCAAGTTTTAGGTGCGAGATTGCGTAAATTTTCATCTTATCATACGTGATAATCGTTACAAAATAAATTATCAGATCCATTAATCAATAATCTCACATGAAAATTACGTGTAATCGTAATGAGATTCTTCCTTTCATAAAAGAAAAAAGTCAGCTAAGCAGAGAAAATAAATGGTAAATCATACAATTTTACTCTATATTTTAATAAAAAGTATAATATTCAACAAATAACTTTAATTATAAAATTAGATTCAATCGATAACTTTTAAAGGAAGAAATTGTGTCACGAATCACGGTTATGATCGGTTGCCTAGATATCACGTAATTATTGATTTTCAACCTCATATACCATCTGGTGTCACTTATGACTTTATGATTGATAGATCTATTATGGGGACATTTCATTCAAATTTTTCTCATATGATGGAGCAGAGAAAAGAAACATTTAAATTATTGGATGATCAATCATTTAAATTATGTTGAATTTTGTCCTTTCTTGAGCTAGACTGCTAGCATATGGTGCTGGAATCTACACTGATACTTGGTGACAGGTGTGAGATGTTTTTATTTTATTATTATTATTAAGAATTAAAAATGATAATTGAAGTCAAATAATTAAAAATAAAGCAAGTATATAGAGAAATACTAGATCATTAAAGAAAAGTATTGTAACTATATAATATATATTATGAAGTGATAATATTAGTTTTATAGGAGATTAAATAAGACCCAACTGAATAACACTATAAATTAGATTAATAAATACATTTGTTTCTGATTAAAAAGTTTACATTTGATCACATGTATAGTCATATAAATTATAAAATAATATCTTTAAATTTTCTACAATGTTCTTTTTAAGAAAAATTCTACAATGTTGAAGTATAAGATTAGTCAAACTTTTATATTAATTAAGTAAAATGTTTCTTTTCATAATTAATGATGTGAAAAAAGAGATATTTAAAATCTTATAAATACATTGAACCGTTAAAAAAAAAGAAAATATAATGTATTAATCAATAGTATAAGTTTTTGGTGTAGTAATAAAATTTGATAAGAGGAATATGCTGGGATCTGTCGAGATCAAATGTATGATGAGATTTGAATTCTTGATTAACGTGAGAGATGAGATACACACCGCTTTTGCTGAGGTAGTATGTATCTCTACAATGCTCTTAAAACAACAATTAGTCATCCAATTATCACTTAGGTCTCTCCCAAGAGGGGAAATCCATTTGATTGGAAATCGTTTTCAACTGTGTATTGATTTGGATCTCTAAACATCTTCACAATTGTTTAGTCATTATAATAATGTGTCTATTTTTTATTTTTATTTTTTGACAATAATAATATGTATACTTGAGTGTGACCAAAAGACAAAAAATATTTAGAGGTCAAGAAAAGCTGCCACAGAGTTTTGTTAGGGCCAATATATATGTTGTCTTCTACAACTTTTCATTGATATCAAAGATTCCAACTATATATTAAAACCAACAAGAACAAAAACAAAACTTTGCTTCTACAAATGCTCAATTTATTAATGATAAGACTTGTTTTTAATAGGCCACCAAAGGTCTTGCTTTCTCACCTAACCTTGAAGTGGTCATTAATTTCCAATAATGGCACTTTCTCTTCTAAAAAATTAGGGTTTTTGATTTTTTAAATCAAGATGTTTGTCTAGATTCAACTCATTGAAGATAAATTTATATTTAATGTTGAGTTTTTTTTTTTCCGAAAGTCGGTTTACATGTCACCTACTATTGTATTGGTTAGGCCATTTTCATCGATTTTACATCAAATGACATATCGATCATCTAAGTTGTTTTCATGTCTATTTAAAAAAGAAAATAATAATCGATCTTGACACCAAGTGGGGTGACTTGATAAATCTCTCAATATTAAACAATATATGAATGATTTAAAAATTTAGTCTCATAAATCGAAAATGTATACTTTCATAATTACGAGGAAGATAACTCTCAATACAGATAGATAATTGCATATAGTGGGACTTGAAAGCCCACACAAATTTGGAAAGAGAAGTATTGGTTAGGCCATTGTTCATTGATTTTACTCCATTGACATACATGTTGATCATCTCAATTGTTATCATGTCTCTTTTTCTTTTTCTTTTTGAAATTTGATACCAGACATGTAGGGGTTTGCTAATACCTATCGAGATTAAACAATATTTGAACGATCTGAAAATTTACTATCATAAACCAGAGATATCTGTAGACCATAGCTTGTAGATTAAACAAGACATTATAACAATATATAGAATTCTTTTACAATACATGAAGTGCTTCCACTTCTAAATGCTTTTTATAGAAATACAGAACACTATTATATATTATCATGATTTAGGATATAATTAGCAGTGTTGTTATGCTAATCACCTTAACCAGGTAATGCTATGTGATTTCTCAGTTTCTACTGAGAATTCAATCGAATCTTTACACTCAAAAACTAGATTTAATTTATAAAATTAATTTAAAAAGTAGATATTATTCATTATTTTGGTAAGACTTTCGAGTTTGTCAATAAAGGCATTCTTTTTTATAATATTAGAAATACTATCAAAATAATGTGTTACTTACTTACTTACTTCTTGGATTTAAAAATATTACGCTCTCTGGCTTCCACATACAAAATATTAATCATAAGAATATAATGGAGTTGATGTAAATCGAAGAAAATGATTTTCATGCCACTTCAAATAAAGCTTTGATATTCATCAATGGTCTGCTTCGTCTCATCCAACTGGGAAGAGACCAAGGGCGAAATTAACCAGAATATTTTTTTTGGGTGGGCTGTGACAATTTCATATAGATAAAAAATTATACTATATAATAAATAAAAAATAATTTTGACGGCGAATCTCGACGGTATAAGAGAATTTTTATTAATTAAAATAAAAAAAATATATCTAGTCAGGGAACATAATGAGTCGT
The DNA here is from genome assembly GCA_008009225.1 of Acer yangbiense. Classification (NCBI taxonomy): domain Eukaryota; kingdom Viridiplantae; phylum Streptophyta; class Magnoliopsida; order Sapindales; family Sapindaceae; genus Acer; species Acer yangbiense. Next base: position 9,368,749 of record CM017773.1, read on the forward strand.
ATCCTCAAATACATATTCTAACCAAGAATAAACATAAGAAAATAAAAAGGAAATACGCATGCAATGTAAATACAATAAGATCCTACTTAAATTTTGACTTCTGAGGCTTCAAATAAGCAAAATATATATTACCGAATCCGAATCAATTGTAAAAACAAGTTCTCTTTCAATATAAACAATCATACAATTCTTAAGAAACTCGTCATCCATCTTACCACGCAAAGACGTTTTAATGAGTTTCATAGCCGAAAATAAAACTTAATTTTACAATTAATTTTACAATATAAACTTTAAAATAAAAATAAAACTTACGCTATTGGTTTGTTGTTAAGGGGTTAAAATTTCTCAATTTGATTTTTGAGTCAGTAAAGGGTTAAAAATTCTCAATTTTATCTTTCACTTGTTAAGAAAATACAATGGGCTTTAATGAGTTGGATGCATGTTTTTAAGTTATTGCTCTATTATTAAGATAAACAAAAGAGTGACGATATTTACACCCCTCTAAAACTGTATGTATACCCCAAATTTATAAATTTTTGAAATTTCAATATTACCCTTAAATTAAATTATTAATATTTTAAACAAAAGATATTGAAAAAAAATTGACTAACTAAACTAAATTTAGAGAGGAATAAAATAAAAAATATTTTGTTTTATTAATAAAGGAATAAAAAAAATTTAATAATAAAAAAATAAAAACCAAGATCTTATACTTGCCTTCTCCCAATCTTGAATGAAAGGAAGAAGAAAGCAGCTGCCTCCTGAGTCCTGCCTTCCACCATCGTTGATTGAAAGAGATGGAGAAGGCTACAGCCTTCTCTCTTTTTCAAGAGAGGAGAAAGCCACGGCCTCCTCCCAAATCTGGGTGTGGCTTTTCTTAATTTTTTATTTTTTTTTCATTTTAATTATTTATGATTTATTTACTTATTCTGTAATATATATATATATTTTTAAATAGAAAAAAAGACATATTTAGTAATGTGCGGGGTACTTACAAGATATAAGATTTAAAAAAATTTAATGAAGTGTTTATATAAAAATGGGTGCACATACAGTTTTCAGGGATTCAAATATCATAACTCTAAAAAAAAATATGATAAATTAAGTCAGAATCGAAATTGGATTGAAATATATTTAAAATTAAATGTGGTGTATTTAAAACTATTAAATTTTTTCTTTTCTTTTCAAAAAGCAGCCCACCCTACTCTAGCCATGCCTAATTCCGCCGCTGGAAGAGACAGATTCCAATTTCTTGCAACAGACATGCAATATTCAACATTTTTGAACCATGATCACAGTTGAAATGGACATTTGGATGTCCTTATTTATTTATTTATTTATTTTTTAAAAACAAGTTTTTAAAAGTCTTCCCAAAATCCAACATCGCTAAATTTGATAAATCAACTTGAACCTAAAATATGGTCAAATTGAATAAATAGTCTCTACCATCCGGTCACATTGAACGCCGGTAGTTACATGGATCCTCCATAAAACCAAATAAACATTCTGAATTTATGCCATTAAAAAGTTAATCTTCCTAGACTTTGTGCATGGAAGATTTTCTCCCACATGAGAGCGACCAAACTAAACCGATAATTTCCATTAAAAAAATAAAAATTGTTTGTCTACAATCGACGAGAATAATCTCACATTGCATGTTGTTATTGGTGGAGTTCTTGAACATAGATCTACTCATCATCTACGTTTGTTTGGACTTTGGAGCAGAGATTATGGTTGGATATTCTATGATTTTCACAACAATACCATACTTACATATAAACTAATAATATAGTTAAATATAATCTTAATTATTAATTTTATTATTCCGTAAATTATATCATAATTTAATTAAAGTAAAATTGATATTAGCCCATTTTAATAAATAAATAAATTTGATATTAACCCACTACTAATGATCAATCTCATCGCGTTTCAACAGACCTCTAACTTGAGTGACTTGACCGATGCATCACTCAACAACGTATTTATTGCCCTGAAACTTTTTTCCAAGTTATTCCCATTCCTCTGGAAGTAGTTGTTCGACAAACGCAGGGGTGGCTCAACATAATTTGAGGTAGAAAACAAAAATAGGCCGCGCCCCAATTATATATATAATAATAATAATAATAATAATAGAACTTGATTATAAATATACAACTAAATTTAGAAGATTGCAATTGAATTTTTTTTCTTGAAATATAATCTCTTAAGTAATAAGGCAAATAACAACAACAACAATTAGTAAGTAGTAATCATATTAAAATTAACCACTTGATTTATCATGCAATTAGAAAAAATTAAAACAAAATTAAATTAGAAAAAAAAAGTTGTAGTTGTACTTAAATTGTTATAGATAAATAAGAATGATTTGTTTTTATTATTATTAGACTCAATAACCATTTTCTAACTGTTAGTTATTAAATAAATAATTATTAATATGCTCCTATTTTTTAGGTATATTTCCCTATAACCAAGTAATAATAATAACAAAAAAAAAAAAAAAATAGAAGCCCTTCAATATATTTTTATTAGTAATTTTAATTATTAAATGAATGGAAGCACATATTTAATAAGAGTAATGCTACTTTGCCCAAATTTAGTGCTCAAATGACGTGGTAACACTCTCATCCATTCATTTAAATCAAGCAAATCCAATACAATCTAAATGAATGGATGAGAGTGTTGCCACGTCATTTGGGCACCAGATTTGGACACCAAATTTGGACAAAGTAACATTACTCATTTAATAAATAGGAAGGAAGCATGTTATTTTTGTTTGGTCACGTGAGATGATCCCGTATTGCATCCTAATGACCATCTCGAAGTACTAATTTGTTTAATTTAATTGATAAAGCAAAGTTACCTTTAAAAAAAAAAAAAAAAAAAAAAATCAAAAAAAAAAAAAACATAGGCTAGTGTTCAGTGTCTGATAATTTATTTAATACGATATTGTTTTCCTCTGAAATACATGTCACGTGCTTTGGCTCTAATGACAATGCACGGGGCAGAACTTCCAGATTTTGTTTAATAAAATCGATATTAAAATTACAAAATTAAAAATTAATTAATACATATTAACATATATGTTGTACATCACATTTTCTCCAATTAAAATCTTAATTATAAAATTATAATTTCATTTTGACCAGTTTATAAATAAAATTGAGCTAAACTTAATTTAAATTTTAAAGAGATAAACAATTAAATTTTTAGTTTCCAAAATTTAGTTGTTATTGACATATACCTTCATTAAACTGACTCTAATAGATTCTACTGAAATTCAGGATCAATGCTGACATGGCAGAATCCTATGCTATCCGGTCTGACAAGAATAGCCACCTTTACTGATGTGGCTAATAGACTGAGATCTAGAGCTGTGACTTGGATTGACCACAAGACTCGGCTCTTGTGTAGGTCGTTGATATGGAGAGCTATGTGTTTGATAAAAGGCATGAGTAACATGAGCCTGTTGTTGTGCACTTACACTAACAATTATGAAAGTTCTTTTTTTTTCTTTTTTTTTTGGTTTTTTTTTTTGACAAAATGAAATTTGCCCGTGGTATGTCTCTCATGCCAACACCATAAGGTTATGGTTTCGAGTTTTATCCCTTCCATAAACCCTAATTAAAGAAAAGTGTTTTTATTTTATTTTGATTATTAATACATATAATATATTTGTGGATTCTACTTAGATTAAAATCGAATGACTAGTAAACACACTCTTGTAACTATATATAAGATTTGTGAAGTAGCATGACCCTTGAAACATATCAAATGAAACATTTATAGATATTAAATAAGTAAGCATCCACTCATAGCCCAAAATGTTGTGCATTTTCGCTTCACATCGTGATAGAGGTTTGAGTACCACATTATCAATAAAATCATAATGTCTAGGGATACCACTCTTCAACAATGAGAGTTGTTTTTTGAACAATACTTTTAGCCATTGATTTCGCCAGATTTTAGCAGTGTTTTATTCAAAAAATAAATAAATAGTACTATGCATTTTATAAAATATAAGAGAGGATAATATTTTATTATTCGTGATACTAATTCGATAGAATCCTATTTATGGACATAGAATACTACATCAAATGAATATATAAAATAATATGAAGAAAAAAAATCAATACAATAGGTAACTATATAAAAGCTTTTATATATAGTAGATAATATTCCGGAAAATCAAATATTCTACCTTCCCCCTCAAACTCAAGGTGGCAAGCAAAGCATACTTGAGTTTGCAAATGAAGCCTTACAGGCATGAAGGTGATCCGAAACGATAATTGACTCCAGAGTTGATTTAGGATGTTGGTTGAGTCTGAGCTAATCTGGGTTAAAAATGAGTCCATAGGTGATTCAAAAAGATAATCGAGTCCGGAGGTGATTTGAGTTAGGATGTCTAGAATAGCATTATTCGAAAAGTAATTATGATACTTTAAGTATTAATCTATTAAAGTAGTTTAAGGGTTAAACTATTGTACTTTTTCATTTAAAAAACCATTGTATTTTCGCTAAAAGACAAATAAAATAAGTAATTAAAATGACGTCGTTTTTACCCAATTATTAAAAATCAATTGGACATTTAAAAAAATGTGAGGAATAATTAAGGTGAGAAGATGATCCAAATTATCAAGATATCTATGCTAGCAATACTCGAAAAGAAACGAAGGTACTTCATGCATTAAATTATGGGGAAATTTCTCTAAAGTATTTACTTTTTGGTGAAATGTCACATTTTTTTTATAACGTTTTTGTCATATTAGAAACTTTAATCCCAACTTTTTTCCAAAATCTATCATTATAGTTCTTTTGCTAGTCAAATGTTAGTCAAATTTAACAGAACTAGGGTCGTTTCAGTCTTTTGCATAACAACACATGGCAACTAAATTAATTTTTTTTTTAAATAAATATCGATCAAGGTGGGGATCCATCTTTGGATCTCCACCGGTGATGGAGATCTAATGAGGGATCTCCATCGCCGAGGCGATGGAAGTCCATCGAAAGATCTCCATTGTTGAAACAATGGATCTTTATCGTTGGATTGATCCAGTTTCAACGGTGGAGATTCATTATATTATTAAAAAAAAAAACAATTATCATTTTTTATTATGTTAATTATTTTCTTTTCGTTTAAAAAAATTGTGCTTTTTGAAGTATTTTAACCATTATTATTTTAAATATTTTAATTAATATTTTATATGATTTTTTGTTTTAAAAATTATTATTATTTTTATAAAAATAAGTTTTTGTTTTTTGACCGAAGTATTTTGTTGTTGTTAATTTAATTTTATTATTTTAATATTAAATCTTAAAAATATTTGAAAAAAATTCACAAAAGTAAAAGTGTAATAACGAAAACATTTTAAGGGTAAAGTTGACTTTTCAACATGTACTATATATTAATAAGGGCAAATTGGTACTTATATATATATATAGTGTCACAATTGACAGTTTAGTTTTTTGGTCAAAGGCACTAATGTGATGTATTTTGAAAAAAAATCTAGGGACTAAAGTTACTAATATTGAAAGGACATTTAAATATGTGACAGTCTAACGAAAACTAGGGACTTTAATGAAATTGTCTCTTAAATTATTAAACTAGTTCATGTGTTAATTCTATTGCATTTTCGGTAGGATAAAACGACGCCGTTTCTGCCCTTCGTGTGTCGTGTGAGTCTCGTGTCTGCTTAAACCTCGATTTTTTTTTCCACTTTAAAAGCCTAAAGAGTCCAACTCTCACTATCTGCATTTCTCACACAACAACGAAAATGGCCGCCACTTCGTTCGCAGCTTCAGGCTCCATCTCACTTGCTCAACACAAAGCCAACGCTTTCGATTTTAAGCAAGCGTCTTTATCACCGTCGATATCATCTTTCTCGCCGACGTTGAAGCCTCTGATCGCCCGTGTCCCCACCAACAATATCTCATCCAACGGCCGATCCTCGCTCTCCGTCAAGATGGTCTCCTTCTCCTCAGTCACTCCCACGACTTCACTTGACTTCGACACCGAAGTCTTCAAGAAGGAGAAGATCTCTCTCGCCGGTCACGATGAGGTACTATTACTATCACAATCATAGCTCCAACAAAAAATAAATAAATCAAAGTTTGCATTTTTCTTTTGTCAATCGTACGACGTCGTTTTAAGTATATTCTATTTTTCTTGTTGTTGTTGTTCTGTTATGTAGTATATTGTGAGAGGAGGCAGAGATTTGTTCCATTTGCTGCCAGATGCTTTCAAGGGTATTAAGCAAATTGGAGTGATTGGTTGGGGTTCTCAGGTTTAAATTTCTCTCTCTCTCTCTCTCTCTCTCTCTCTTTTTTGTATATAAAAATATATGATTTTTGGTTCTTGTTATGAATTTATATTTATTATTAGATTTATATGTAATCTTTGTAGGGGCCAGCCCAAGCTCAGAATTTGAGGGATTCTCTTGCTGAGGCTAAATCTGATGTTGTAGTTAAGGCAAGTTCTGTTTGATTAAACTTATATTTTAGTGCCTTAAAATTTGAAGAAGTTGATTGTTCTTGTGATTGATGGGTTAATGATGGAATGGAAAGAAAATTTAGTTGTGGTTGGTTTTGTGCATTGCAGATTGGGTTGAGGAAAGGCTCGCGCTCTTTTGCTGAAGCTCGTGCTGCGGGGTTCACCGAAGAGAGTGGTACTCTAGGAGATATATATGAAACTATTTCAGGAAGTGATCTTGTGTTGTTGTTGATTTCCGATGCTGCACAGGTTGGTAGAATCTTGATCATTTATAGTTGTACTGCTGTTGTAAAAAAATGCTTAGCATAGCAAATGAATATTTATAGTTGTAGTAGTCACATGTTTGAGTGGTAGCTGTAATGGTGGTGCAGCAACAGCTGTGATTTGTAGTAGTGTTAATTGTTATTGGAGTTGAGTAACCCCTCATTTCAGTAAGACAGTAACTATTCATTTTTGTTTAGTGATACGTAATATACTCAACTAATATGCTCTGCTCTTTATGTTGATTTGATAAGTTCTCAAACCATCAGTATGGAGTTGGAATAAATGTCTTCAATTCCAGTTTCTCTGTTTGGTTACTCTATATGAATGTAGTTAAATCTTAAAAGTGAGTATATATTGTAAAAGACATTTTGAAGAATATGTCTGTAATCATTTTGAATTCCAAGGCAAGTAGATTTTGCTGCAACTTAACAACATAACACAAGGTTTTACAATCTCACAGAGATTATGGATCTTGTGTTCACCTTGTCAGCTGATTTAATTCCAAAAACCTCTTCTTTAACTATGCAACATAACAAGAGTAGACAATGTCCTTCATGTGCATTTATTTTAATCTAATATCCCAATTATTGACAATGTCTCAACTCCCACAAGTTCTTAAGGAAACTATGTGGAAATATTTGCAATAGATGTTGTAAAGTTATTCTTCCTTCTCCTTCAGTTCAGATGTATTTCCTTTGATGTGAATTCTTTAAGGATGCAACATCGCATGCTCTACATAGTTGATAGTTGAGATCAATTTTACTTTACTTTTAGTTAAATATTGGATAATTTGTGTGTTTGTACTTTGCACTCATGCCACTGAGGCATGTTTGCTTCTAATACTTCGTTATTTGCAGTTATTCTTTTTGTTGTGGCACTTATTTTCATCTATGAGTTGCAGGCAGATAATTATGAGAAGATATTCTCTCACATGAAACCAAACAGCATCCTTGGCCTTTCCCATGGGTTTCTTCTTGGTCATTTGCAATCCATAGGGATTGATTTTCCAAAGAACATGAGCGTTATTGCTGTTTGCCCCAAGGGGATGGGGCCTTCTGTTAGGAGACTCTATGTTCAGGGTAAAGAGATAAATGGAGCTGGAATTAATGCCAGTTTTGCTGTACATCAGGTCTCTCTTTCTCTCTCTATTTCTCCCTCTATTTCTCCATTCATTTTTGTCATAACAAACTGGGGTAATATTGGAGTTTGTGCCTTAGGAGACAAACTGAATGTTCGTTCTCTTGTTACTTGAGCAGGATGTTGATGGAAGGGCTACAGATGTTGCCTTGGGATGGTCAATTGCCCTTGGTTCTCCTTTTACCTTCGCCACCACATTGGAGCAGGAGTACAAGAGTGACATTTTTGGGGAGCGGGGTAATCTCAGTAGTTTATTTGATTTTTGAAAATGTTTTCTTGTTTACTTTATAACTCTAATGGCTTACGGCATCTCATTATGCCTTTATTCTCTCTTGTAGGCATATTACTGGGCGCTGTTCATGGAGTTGTGGAGTGCTTGTTCAGAAAGTATACTGAGAACGGAATGAGTGAAGATTTGGCTTACAAGAATACCGTTGAGTGCATAACAGGAATTGTATCCAAGACCATCTCAGCAAAGGTTGTTTTTATCTTTAGAATCTGTTGTGATGTCTTTTCTTTTCTTTTGGTTGGACAATACACTCATTATGGACTCTGCTTTTGGTCTATTCTTATGTGCTTTTATAGGGTATGTTAGCTGTGTATGACTCATTGTCTGAGGATGGCAAAAAGGAATTTGAGGCTGCATATAGTGCCTCATACTATCCCTGTATGGACATCTTGTATGAGTGTTATGAAGATGTTGCCACTGGGAGTGAAATTCGCTCTGTAGTGTTGGCTGGACGAAGGTTTTATGTAAGTTGATATCATGTTATGTGGATCTCTTATGATTTTTATAATTACTAAAGTGAGTCATTAGTATCACAATTGTTGTGGGGTGGTTCATCGAGCTCTTTTTTAACAGGAAAAGGAGGGTCTACCAGCTTTCCCAATGGGTAAAATAGATCAAACTCGGATGTGGAAAGTCGGTGAGCGTGTTCGTGCAACACGCCCGAAAGGCGACTTGGGTCCATTGTATCCTTTCACTGCTGGGGTTTTCGTGGCACTTATGATGGCCCAGGTATTAAAGTCGTATCATTATTCCTTGATCAGTCTTCACATTTCTACTCAATGGTTGGTGTTGCTCCAATGTGGATATTACGTGCTCATTTTTGTGCTTATACATACCATTTATTTTTTTGAAAATTCTAGATTGAGGTCTTGAGGAAGAAGGGGCACTCATACTCAGAAATCATCAACGAGAGTTTGATAGAAGCAGTGGATTCTTTGAACCCCTTTATGCATGCCCGAGGAGTCTCATTCATGGTTGATAACTGTTCCACAACTGCAAGATTGGGATCAAGGAAGTGGGCCCCACGGTTTGATTACGTCCTTACCCAACAAGCTTTGGTAGCAGTAGATGCCGGTGCTCCCATCAACCAGGACCTCATGAGCAACTTCGTATCCGATCCTGTTCATAAAGCCATTGATGTTTGTGCTCAGTTGAGACCAACTGTTGACATCTCGGTGCCCGCAGATGCTGATTTTGTTCGCCCAGAGTTGCGTCAATCCCAATAGTTAGATTTGGAGAGATGCAGAACACTTTTTATGAGGTCCGAGAGCCAGAGAATTTCCTCTTAGGTAGAGTCCTTGATATCTCAGAAGGTTTATAGTCTCATAATTGCAATAATATTATCGAGTCATGTCTTTTGTTATGTGTTTCCAGCACGAGGCTCTCATAATTGCAATAGTATTGTCGAGTCGTGTCTCTTGTTACGTGTTGCTAGCAGTCTAGTGCAAGGATTATCCTTTCAATTTGATACTCTGTTTCTTCTAGTTTTCTGAAAATTATGTACGACTTTAGCCAACGTTGGATGTTTTTAGCTTCAATTATGCTTTCGGGTTCATTTCATTATTTGCCTTTAGATTATTGAAACTGTCATTTTCTTGAAAATGAAAAAAGAAATTGAGTGTGTCTGCTGCACTGTGAGAGAAGTTGTACTTAACTGGCTCTCCGACGTAGCAAGAAAATAAGTGTGATTTGGACTGGCCGCCCCATTGATATTGGGGTTTATGACATGATTTAGTCATAATCAACAATTTCCATTACGCTAACTCGCTAAGTTTCTTATATAAAATTCTTTTTATATTTGTCAACGTATAAGGTATAAGATTGGATGGCAACACCTTGCTCGGGTACTAGAGTGCCAAGGCTAGTCGACGAGATGATATTGGCCTGATAGTCCCTCACATCACTTCTACATTATGAGTTGTGGATTCGAGTCGTGTCCTCTTTCCTCTAACCTTAAATGAGTTGCGTCCCGTTTCTTCAAAACTTGAATTTATCTCAAAATATGAACAGAGTAATTGCGATTGCGAAGGGACAGAAATAATATTTTGTAAATAATTGTAACAAATCAAATGAAATCAGAGTCAACTCCACAATTGCCCTTGAGATGATGCGGCAATCGAGTTGACAGTGCGGTGCGATGGTTGCCGGTTGCTGATGACCGGACGGCAACGTTGGGGTGGCTGATTCTGGTTGGTTAAGGCTTGGGGTATAAAATTTGGAGGGGTTTGTGTTCTATGATATCATTAAGGCACATATACGTCATTTTCGGTCATTTTTGCTAAAATCTCTTTTATAAATTATAGAATTGGTGTCCTGCAATATAGCAAAAACAAACAATATAAAAACTAAATAAATGAAGCATGATCAAGATCTGGTCTTGATCAGAACATCATTCTGGACACGTAAGTAAAATGAGAAGTTTGTTTATTACACATTAGAAATTACTGAATTCAACCTTGGATTTTGCTTGGACTGGAAATAGTCAGTGTGTTAATGAATTTGCATTGCACACCACCTGACCAATGATGGAGTTTACAGTCTCCAGAATTGGTTTATAAAAGCATCTCACATTTTTCATTCTTCTGTGCATACATACATACATACATGATACATGTACCGTATACGTTCTTCAAATAACAAAATATGTATATGTGCAGTTTCATCTATCATGATTGCAGTTTAATCCACTGACTATGGCCTCACAGTCACAGCTATTGGTTTTTCATTCCATTATTTACTTACAACTGTAGCTATCTGTGTACAGGTTAGTCATTCTCAAAACTTGCTTATGCTTTAACATTATATTCTCATATAACGTAATGTTTAGAAGTTTGGTTACTTTGATTACCTAATTTTCACATCAGTAGAAGTGTTTCTAAAATGGTTGATATATATATATATCGATATTGTTCTTATTGTAAATGTATCTTTAAGTCATGTGATTGTATAAAATCGAACGATAGATTAGATAGATAAGGATTCATCTCTCCATTTGCTGATTTAATAGTGCTTGTACGTATGAACTCTCTTGATGAGGATGTGAGTTCAAACAAGAGACAGTAAGGACCCATATCATTAGCTTGGTGTGACTCCATCTTCATGTACAGCTATCACAAGTCCAGAGAGAACAAACAATAAGGAGCAAATATATCTTGAATTAGTGAGAACCACCCAAATCAATGGTTTTTGGAATCCCCTTCACAATTATCACATTAGTCAGGTTTGTGAATAACCTGATGTCAGGCTAATGTAAAGTTGAACTCAGCTCACACGTAAAATTAATTCAGGTCGGCCCCTTTAGTCACCTTCAAACATATAAATTTGTTGCAACCTGATGCGGACATTGCAGACTTCCATTGTTTTCTTGGCTTTTTCTTGAAAGCTGATTTAGTTTATTCCTACAATCCACAAAAGCATATAGTATTCAATTAGTACAAGAAAGAAAAGAAAACAAATTTATTGCTTTATATTAGTATTTTAAGAATATTTTTGGCTTTATTTCTGGAGCATGTATGATTGGTATTTTTCCTGATGAATTTGGAATAAAAAAGGAAAACAAATCATCGAATATGAAGTTAATTTATCTGTTGAAGTACTGGAAGACTCATTATATCGATAGAGTATTAGAGTGTGAGTTTTCTTTGATTTATCGAACCAGAACACTGATCACTTCAACAGGACCGAGTTTGTTGAATAGAATCTTGAATTCTCCCAGAAAAAAACAAAAGATTAGAAACTTAAATATAAGCAAACTTTACTGCTGAATTTTTTTATTGATATCTATAAATAGGAGATACATCGAACAGAAATATATTAACACTTCCAGACTGTACATTTAATCCCTCTCTCTTTTTATTTTATTTTTTTGGCAATAGAAAGAAAGGTTAACTTAAAAGTACATGATATTGACATTTGTTTTATGCAACACCATTCACTTAAAAGTAGATGATATTGATATTGATAAATCATATATACAAATTATCTACATGACCCTGAACCCAGATATCATTTTTCTTCATGCAGTTGGATAAGAAGCCATCATGGCAATCCCGCAGAGGCCTTCGCTGGATTTAGTTTCTCTCTGGATCTTCATATACCCATTTTCGCCCCATCCGGTTCCCCAAGAATTCTTAATCAGCCAATACTTAGTTCCATCGGTATTAGTACCATATCCGATGGCTGTAACAGCATGGTCTAAATATGTGCCACAATCGCCAGTGAAGACACCGGTTGAGTAAAACTGGAAACTGAAACCACTGCCTTCAATTGCCACAGAAACTGGTTGGCTTGCCACGGCTTGCAACAAGGCCTTCTCGTTATTGGCTGGCACCTTTTTGTACCCGGTTATTGTAGCTGCAGTTGTTGCTGCCTTCTTTTTATTGCAAGTACCATCTATTCCCTCATAAGGGTAACTAGCCTCAGTTGTGAGGCCATGGTTGCTTTTAATGAACTCAAAAGCATTGTCCATCAAACCACCGTTACAACCTTGATTCTCACCGTTTATGTCACAGTCCACGAGCTCTTGTTCTGATAGCGATACTAACTTACCAGTTTTGAGCTTGGTTATTCCTTCTATGGCTGCCACAGCTGAAAATGCCCAGCAACATCCTGTATATTGAAAATAACAGATACGTAAGTGACAGTAAAATAGAAAAAAAAATACCAAAAACCCACATGAAGACAATACTTGTTTTGTTATAGCTTTTTACTTACCACATCTGGCTTGGTCCTTGACAGGGGTGACAACACCATCCTTTCTCCAGTCCATACTAGTTGTAACAGCAGTCAAGTTTCCGTATTCAAAAGACATGGTGGCGGCTTCTGATGTGGACATGACTTTGGAGGTTTGTCTGTTGTAACCGGTATACATTTTACGAAATTCATCATTACTTAGGTCTCCAAATTTGTTAATAGCCAGCTTATATCCGCAGTCCATGCCTTTGTTAAAGTTTTCGATATACTCCAAGTTGCTCTTAAAAACCTTATAGCGTCTCTCCTTCTCTAGTGCATCATTATAGACGCGTCCATGTTGAACCATCCATTCCTCGTGCCTCTTTAGCATGTATTCCTCGTTCAGAGGGCGGCATAGAGCATGAATGGTCCAAATGGTCAAAATAAGGAGAGAGGCCAAGGATTTGTTCGTGAAAGCCATGATAGTTAGAGAATCTAGGAGAAGAGAATCTTTGAATGGGCACACAACATATACTGAATTTTGATGTGTATTTATAGACAAGGATTCTTGTAATCTGTCTATTCTCTTGATAATGCTAGAAAAGACTTGCCCTTCTAGGTGCCTTGAGAGATTGGAATTCATCATTCTGTAAAATCTGTTGTTCTCTGCATCAGTAATATGTAATATGGTTTTGTTTATGTTCATTGATTGGTGTCAAATGATTTTGCTTGTCAAAATAAACTAGTTTCAAAGGTCAATATCAATGGTGAAATTTCTTGTATTGTAGCATTAAAATGGATCATATGTATGAATGGAGAAGAGAGTGAGAAAAGAATCTGCAAGAAACTTAACTTGATAACACTTATGGGACCTCCTTTCATGTTTGTTTGACAAGCAAGCAAGTCATTATCCATGTATTAATATTGAAAACTATATATTTGGTGGAAGAAACTGTTCAGAAAGCACTAAATAGTTGAACTAGATTATAATAATATCAACTTTAAAATTCTTTACTACAAAAGCAATAATGGAGGATTCTACAATGACAGGAATTCGTTAAGTTGAATTATTGTGTGGGGGTTTCTTCTGCAACTTGGTTGATTTTTTTTGGTTTGGTCAATTATAATCAATAAAAGCAAGAAAAATCATGAAGCTGACTGCAGATTCCAATAAGCAAAAAGATTCTTTTGTTTTCTTTCGACTAAATTAAAGATTCCTTGCCTCAGCAAACTTGGATTTGGATTTCCCACCAATTAAACTTAATAAAATCACAATCACAGAGGCAATTAGCAAACTTTATTACGTCAAGTATTCTTCCTCTTCTGGGTGGGGCAAGCTGGTCATTTGTCACTACTCAGTCTGATAACGGTCTGATGATGATTTTTAATTTTATTTTTTGTTCATTTTTAGGCCACCACCCCTGTTGTATTGTATAATGTCAGATAGAATTTGACTGGTCAATTATTGTTTGCATGCAGAGTTCTGTGTAAGGACTTGCAAGTTGCAACTGAAAGTGCAACCTCTAATGTTGGAGGTACTCATTACTCTAGGGACTGCGTGTCAAATATGCTTACATTGATCTGGTAAAAAGACTTTGTTTTGGCTTGTTTGATTTGTGATTGTCATATGAAGATGATTGTTTATTTGTTTGTTTTTGTTTCTAAAAATATTGAATAAAAAGTTTACATAATATACACAACTCCTATTATAATAGGCGGTAGTGCACCTCCTCTTCCACGTTAGTGATAAGAGGCTCGAGTTTCATCATACACATTTTACAAACATTTGTTTCTCTCCGCAATTGTGGGGTAAATATTCGAGCTGTCACAAAAGACTCATGATTTGTTACGTGTCATATAAGGATGATTAACATGTCTTGTAAAAAGTTTAAATAATTTATATATATATCTTTTATAAGCATATTTGAAAGGTTTTTTTAGAGCAAAAATGCCCTATTTTAGAGGGTCACTTGCAAATGTTCCCTAAAATCAAAATCAATTTCAAAACAATCATATTTTTGCAAATTTGTTTTTTAACATAAGGGTAACAAGGTCATTTCAAGGTATTTTTCCAATTGATTTTCATTTTAGGGTAGATTTGCAAGTGGTCCCCTAAAATAGGGGACCACTGGGTGGGGCAAGCTGGTCAATAATCACTACTTTGTCCGATAACGGTCTGATGATGATTTTTAATTTAATTTTTTGTTGATTTTTATGTACATTCCACATTGAATTGAATTTTTAGGCCACCACTACTGTTGTATAATGTATTGTCAGATAGAATTTGACTGGTCAATTGTTGTTTGCTTGCAGAGTTCTGTGAAAGGACTTGCAAGTTGCAACTGAAAGTGCAACCTCTAACGTTGGAGGTAGTCATTACTCTATGGACTGCGTGTCATTATTGCTTACATTAATCTGGTAAAAAGACTTTGTTTTGGCTTGTTTGATTTGTGATTGTCATATGAAGATGATTGTTTTTTTTTTTGTTTTTGTTTCTAAAAATATTGAATAAAAAGTTTACATAATATACGCAACTCCTCTTATAATCGACAGTAGTGCACCTCCCCTTCCACATTTGTGACGAGGGGTTCGAATCTTATTGTATATATTTTACAAACATGTGTTTCTCTCTACGGTTGTGGGGTAGATATTCGAGCCGTCCCGAAAGACTCGAGACCTTAAAATTACTGAACAAGACAAAAAAAATTAAAGACACTCCAAACTAATTAAATTATTAAAAAAAAAGTTATGTCCCCTAAATCATTAGATTTAATATTACCTATTAAACTCGCTCTCCTAAATCTGTTATTACTATATTAAACACTCTCTCTTAATTACTCTCTCTCCATTTAAAAAAATAAAAAATAATAAATCACATTTTCATACTTTCTCCATCAATCTTTGATTAATTGTTAAGAAAAAAAAAAACTTACAAGTAATGCTACATTGCCCAAATCTGGTGCCCAAATGATGTTGCAACACTGTAGACCATTCATTTAAATCATGCAAATATAATATAATTTAAATGAATGGTCTATAGTATTGCCACACCATTTGGACACCAAATTTGGACAATGTAGTATTACTCTTTAGTTTTTTACTAACAGTATATATAAATTAAAAAGTCAATTTTCAAAAAAAAAAAAAAAAATATATATATATATATATATATTAAAGCTTGCATTGTTTCAATTAGATTTAATATTACGTATTAAACTCTCTCTCCTAAATCTGTTATTACCATATTAAACATTCTCTCCTAATTAATCTCTCTCCATTAAAAAATAAATAAATTATATTTCCATACTTTCTCCATCAATCTTTGATTAATTGTTAAGGAAAAAAAAAACTTATGAATATTTTAGTTTTTTACTAACAATAATATATATATATATACAGAAATTCTATTATCAGTTCGAACTGACAAAAGTTATATCAGTTCCTTGTATGTGGGCCACTGGATTTAAATACTTTGACTTGGCTGTATGCACTTCTCAGTCAAAGTATTTAAATCCAATGACCCACATACAAGGAACTGATATAACTTTTGTCAGTTCGAACTGATAATAGAAAGACTGTATATATATATATATATATATATATATATATAAAGCTTGCATTGTTTCAATTAGATTCGATTAAACTCGAAATATCTAAGACGAATAAAAGAATTAAAGTTCTCTCGGCAATCACATACTTACAAGAGTAACAAAAAGAATTTTTATATTTCGATTTTTTTTTTTAACATATACATACACATGGTTCTTAAAAATCAAGCTTATTAAAAAGTTTATTTTTTCCTTAACTGTTATTTTTGCTTGAGAAAGAATGGAGATAGAAAATTAGAGATGTGTATTGGAGGAGAGAGAGTTTAATATGGTAATTAAAAATTTAGGATAGAGTATTTAATATGTAATAATTAATTTAATGATTTATGAGAGATGATTTTTTATTTTTTTTTAATAATTTAATTCAAAAAAGATAAAAAGGATAATTTTATAACAAAATAAAGTGTCTTTAGAAATTTTTTAAAATTTAAATTTTGAGAATAGAGTGTTTTTAGAAAAGAAGTGTAAAAAGAAAAAATTGGATTGTCAAAAGAAGTTCTCATAATTTATATATATCTTTTATAAGCATATTTGAAAGGGTATTTTTTTAGCAAAAATGTCCTATTTTAGGGGGCTACTTGCAAATGTGCCCTAAAATCAAAATCAATTGCAAAACTACCATATTTTTCCCAAAATACCCTCACACATCACTACCATATGTATTAACCTTATTAAATAAGGATATTATTCATTTGGTCCTTATGTTTTTTTTGAAATATCTATCTATAACTCACTTATACATTTTCGGAGGATTGAACCCTACATTTTCAAAAACCACTCAATTTGGTCCCTCTGACCTGATTTTTAATGGTCAACGGTTACAGAAAATGCAAAATGACATCTTTACCCCTGAGCATTTAATTTCTTTTAAAAAAATAAAATAAAATTTAAAGAAAAATAAATAAATTAAAATAAATAAATAATTCTTAAAAAAGCAAAACAAAAACCACCGCCACCACTCATCACTTCATCAGTTATCATCATCATCATCTTCCACCATCAACTCAAACACTCAAACCCTTGCCACCACCACCATCATCAACTCAAGCTTCGTTCAATGGAGACCGACGGAGGAGACCGACACAGATCGGAGGAGATCGGCGTTGGGTCGATGCAGATCAGAGGAGATGCGTTGGGTTAACGCAGATTGGAGAGCAACAATGAGATTCCATGACTGCAACCAACATTGCTCTCCTCTACACACACACTTCACCGATTTCCTTTTGCCGTCGGCGAGTAGCTCTACTTCTCTAATCAAACCCCAGTTGTGGCTTCGGGTTTGGTCTCTAATCAAACCCCAGCTGTCTATGATCAAACCCCAGCCGTGGCTTCGGGTTTGTGGGTTTGTGGTTTTTTGTGAAACTAATGTGAAATTGATAGTGTTTGGAGAGTGAGATTGATGTGGTTTTTGTGAAAAATGAGAATTTTTGGGTTTTTGTGAAAAAGTAGATGGTTGGAGATGGTGATGATTTCTGGAAAATGGAAGATGATGGTGTGTTTTTGTAGGTGTTCTAGAGATGATTTGGGTTTTTGTGAAAAAGTAGATGGTGGGTGTTCTTGGTGTTCTAAAGAAGATGAAGTTGAAGGTGGATTAAGTTTTAATTTTTTTTTTTTATTACCTAATCAAAATTTTTTTTCCTTAAATTTATTTATTATTTTGTTTATTTTTGTTTTTATTTTGTTTTTATTTTGATAAGGTGGAGATCTAGACCGTCGGTGGAGATATGGATCTTCACATTTAATTTTAATTTTTATTATATATATATATATATATATATTTGTGTTGACATGTGGCATCTCATTGTTTAAAGACAAAAATACCCTTTGAACCGTTTAATTTGACTAACATTTGACCAACGAAAAACCAAATTGAGTGGTTTTTTAAAATATAGGGTCCAATTCTAAAAAAATGTATAAGTGAGAAAAATATAGATATTTAAAAAAAAAAAAAAAAAACATAAGGACCCAAGTGATAATATCCCTATTTAATACTTTTATCAACCATTTACCAACCAATTTATCAAACAAATGAATTAAACACTATATAACCATTATCTT
The DNA here is from genome assembly GCA_008009225.1 of Acer yangbiense. Taxonomy (NCBI): domain Eukaryota; kingdom Viridiplantae; phylum Streptophyta; class Magnoliopsida; order Sapindales; family Sapindaceae; genus Acer; species Acer yangbiense. The sequence continues at coordinate 9,387,266 of CM017773.1, forward strand.
CCTCTACAACACTTTCTTCCCCCACAATTTTCTTTTCGAATTTTAGGTTTTAAAAATATTGGAGAAGATTATATAAAGTAGTTTGATGGTAAGAATTACATTTTAAATTAATCTTTCAACCTTATAATCCTTATTTTCATGGAAATCACATATATCCTTGTAAAATTTTTAATTGCAATGGAGATTGAAAACGCTATGAAAAAAGAGTGTATGGACAGGGTGACCCGAAGCTTAAAAAGCATCGGGACAGGATGGCCCGGAATCGGTCACCTTGACCCAAAGCTTTTTTCATGTTTCAGGATGAAGCCACAAAAATACGTTTCGGGTACCCAATGCCGGATTACCTTGTCCCAAGGCTTAAAAAGCTTAAGGACAGGGTGACATGATATTTTAAGTTTTTTTTTGTTTTTTTTCAATTCAACCCGAAAGAATGATTTCGGGATGGGGTGACCCCATGGGTGCCATCTCCAAATTTGTTTTTTAACATAAGGGTATAAGGGTAACAAGGTCATTTCATGGTAATTTTGAAGTTGATTTTCATTTTAGGGTAGATTTGCAAGTGGCCCCCTAAAATAAGGCATTTTTGCTAAAAACCCTATTTGAAATTGTATATTATAAATTAAAGGGATATTACCATTTTCCCCCTGACCTTTACCATATTAGAAATGTGAGGATATGGTTTGCCTATAATGGCCGGTCTTCCCCCTAAAATAAAAATATTGTAAATTTCCCCCCTTTTGTTAGAATTTCCATCCAAAAAATGTGTTGATTGTCAGTCTCATGATCAAATGACCGTTTTATCCTTAATATAATCAAGAAATGACCATTTAACCCCCAAAATATTTATTAAATAAAAAATATATTAACAAAATAGAAAACAAAAAAATAAAAATAAAAACATAATTGAAAAAAAAAAAAAAGGATCTCCACCGTCCATCTCTGAGATAGATGGTGGAGATATCTCTTTTTATTTTTTTATTTAATTTAAAAAAAAATTAAAAAAATAAAAATAAATTTGTTTTTATCTATTTATAAAAACCTATTTATATATATATAAAAATTCAAACGTATCCATAAATTAAAAATAACAAAAATTAAGGGAAAAAAAAAAAAAATCTAGTGATCTCTACCACCGGATCTGGAACATCTGAAAACCTAGATACACCATCTTCAACACCATCTCTTTCTGTCATCGTGATCATCATCTTTTGGCTGTTTAGTCATAAGCAGTGCTGCACTGTGAGAGAAGTTGTACTTAACTGGCTCTCCGACGTAGCAAGAAAATAAGTGTGATTTTGACTGGCCGCCCCATTGATATTGGGCTTTATGACATGATTTAGTCATAATCAACAATTTCCATTACGCTAACTTGCTAAGTTACTTATATAAAATTCTTATTAAATTTGTCACCGTACAAGGCATAAGATTGGATGGCAACACCTTGCTCGGGTACTCAAGTGCCATTGTGCCAAGGCAAGTCGACGAGATGATATTGGCTTGATATGTCCCTCACATCACACCTACCCTATTAGTTGTGGATTTGAGTCGTGTCCCCTTTCCTCAAACCTTGAATGAGTCGTATCCCGTTTCCTCAAAACTTGAATTTATCTCAAAATATGAACAGAGTAATTGTGGAGGGACAAAAATAATATTTTGTAAATAATTGTAACAAAATAAATGAAATCTGAGTCACCTCCGGGATGATACGGCAATCGAGTCGATACCAGTTCTGACGATCGGAGGGCAATGTCGGGGCGGCTGAGTCATTTTTGCTAAAATCTCTTTACTAAACTATAGAATTGGTATCCTTATATTTAGTCACTGCAATATAGCAAAAACAAACAAACAAAATACTATTACGTCTATATAAATGAAGCATGATCAAGATCTGGTCTTGATCAGAACATCATTTGGGGCACGTAAGTAAAATGAGAAGTTTGTTTATTACACATTAGAAATTGCTGAAATCCACCTTGGATTTTGCTTGGACTTGAAATAGTCAGTGTGTCAATGAATTTGCATTGCAGACCACCTAACCAATGATGGAGTTTACACTTTACAGTCTCCCCAGAATTGGTTTATAAAAGCCTCTCACATTTTTCATTCTTCTGTGCATACATACATACATGCATACATACGTATATACATACAATAACATACATAGGGGCGGGCTATAATGGAGGGCTGACCCGGCTGTAGCCGGCTGACAGCCGGGTCAGCCATTTGTAAAAAAAAAAAAATATATTAATTTTTTCTCACCTCTCATCTCAACAGTCAACATCCATCATTTATCTCTCTGCTGCCTCACATCACACGCCTAACCAACTCTCTCTCTCTCTCTCTCTCTTTCAAATCTCAATGTATATAAAAATATTTTCTTTTTCTTTTTTAACCAAAAAAAATAATAATCATATTATATTCTTCATTTCATGTATTTTTTAGTTAAAATTTAATTTTTTCAAATTTACAAGTTAAATTTTTGGATTTGTTATTCATAATTTCAAGTTAGTGTTTTGTTATTTTTTTAATGAATTTATTTTCCGATAGCAATTTATCATTTATAGTGTTATATTATAATTTTTAAAGTATCACTTTAACCAAATTTTTTTGATAATTTATGATACAATGTGAAACAATCATACATTCATACTTTGGGAAAAAAATAACAATCAATTATCGGGTTGGGGTGGATCAAGTTCTTCATGTAATGTCGGGGACGGGGGGTTCAACTTTGTCTCCTTCATTTCAATGGAGTTAAAACAATGTTATTTTATTGAAATTATATATATCTATATATAGTTTTGTTTTAGCCCACCCAAATAAAAAATCCTGGTACGCCCCTGTATATACATATACCGTATACGTTCTTCAAATAACTAAATACGTATATGTGCAGTTTCATCTATCAGGATTGCAGTTTAATCCACTGACTATGGCCTCACAGTCACAGCTATTGGTTTTTCATTCCATTCTTTAATTTCAACTGTAGCTATCTATGTACAGGTTAGTCATTCTCAAAACTTGCTTATGCTTTAACATTATATTCTCATATAACGTTATGTTTAGAAGTTTTTGCACTTAATTGAGTACTGGTTGTTATTGTGAGTATCTAACAGTTTGGTTACTTTGATCACCTAATTTCCACATCAGTAGAGGTGTTTCTAAAATGGTTGATATATATATATCGATATTTTTCTTAGCGTAAATGTATCTTTAAGTCATGTGATCGTATAAAATCGAACGATAGATTAGATAGATAAGGTATTTATGAACTCTCTTGATGAGGATGTGAGTTTAAACAAGAGACAGTAAGGACCCATATCATTAACTTGGTGTGACTCCATCTTCATGTACAGCTATCACAAGGCCAGAGAGAACAAACAATAAGGAGCAAATATATCTTGAATTAGTGAGAGCCACCCAAATCAATGGTTTGTGGAATCCCCTTAACAATTATCACATTAGTCAGGTTTGTGAATAACCTGATGTCAGGCTAATGTAAAGTTGAACTCAGCTCACGTAAAATTAATTCAGGTCGGCCCCTTTCTTAATTAGCTAGTCGCCTTCAAACATATAAATTTGGTGCAACCTGATGCGGACATTGCAGACTTCCATTGTTTTCTTGGCTTTTTCTTGAAAGCTGATTTAGTTTACTCCTACAATCCGCAGAAGCATATAGTATTCAATTAGTACAAGAAAGAAAAGAAAACAAATTTATTGCTTTATATTAGTAATTTAAGAATATTTTTGGCTTTATTTCTGGAGCATGTATGATTAGTATTTTTCCTGATGAATATGGAATAAAAAAGGAAAACAAATCATCGAATATGAAGTTAATTTATCTGTTGAAGTACCGGAAGACTCATCATATCGATAGAGTATTAGAGTGTGAGTTTTCTTTGATTTATCGAACCAGAACACTGATCACTTCAACATGACCGAGTTTGTTGAATATAACCTTGAATTCTCCCAGAAAAAAACAAAAGATTAGAAACTTAAATATAAGCAAACTTTACTGCTGAATTTTTTAATTGATATCTATAAATAGGAGATACATCAAACAGAAATATATTAACACTTCCAGACTGTACATTTAATCCCTCTCTTTTATTTTTATTTTTTTGGCAATAGAAAGAAAGGTTAACTTAAAAGTACATGATATTGACATTTGTTTTATGCAATACCATTCACTTAAAAGTAGATGATATTGATATTGATATATCATATATACAAATTATCTACATGACCCTAAACCCAGATATCATTTTTCTTCATGCAGTTGGATAAGAAGCCATCATGGCAATCCCGCAGAGGCCTTCGCTTGATTTAGTTTCCCTCTGGATCTTCATATACCCATTTTCGCCCCATCCGGTTCCCCAAGAATTCTTAATCAGCCAATACTTAGTTCCATCGGTATTAGTACCATATCCGATGGCTGTAACAGCATGGTCTAAATATGTGCCACAATCGCCAGTGAAGACACCGGTTGAGTAAAACTGGAAACTGAAACCACTACCTTCAATTGCCACAGAAACTGGTTGGCTTGCCACGGCTTGCAACAAGGCCTTCTCGTTATTGGCTGGCACCTTTTTGTACCCGGTTATTGTAGCTGCAGTTGTTGCTGCCTTCTTTTTATTGCAAGTACCATCTATTCCCTCATAAGGGTAACTAGCCTCAGTTGTGAGGCCATGGTTGCTTTTAATGAACTCAAAAGCATTGTCCATCAAACCACCGTTACAACCTTGATTCTCACCGTTTATGTCACAGTCCACGAGCTCTTGTTCTGATAGCGATACTAACTTGCCAGTTTTGAGCTTGGTTATTCCTTCTACGGCTGCCACAGCTGAAAATGCCCAGCAACTTCCTGTATATTGAAAATAACAGATACGTAAGTGACAGTAAAATAGAAAGAAAAAAATACCAAAAACCCACACGAAGACAATACTCGTTTTGTTATAGCTTGTTACTTACCACATCTGGCTTGGTCCTTGACAGGGGTGACAACACCGTCCTTTCTCCAGTCCATACTAGTTGGAACAGCAGTCAAGTTTCCGTATTCAAAAGACGTGGTGGCAGCTTCTGATGTGGACATGACTTTGGAGGTTTGTCTGTTGTAACCGGTATACATTTTACGAAATTCATCATTACTTAGGTCTCCAAATTTGTTAATAGCCAGCTTATATCCGCGGTCCATGCCTTTGTTAAAGTTTTCAATATACTCCAAGTTGCTCTTAAAAACCTTATAGCGTCTCTCCTTCTCTAGTGCATCATTATAGACGCGTCCATGTTGAGCCATCCATTCCTCATGCCTCTTTAGCACGTATTCCTCGTTCAGAGGGCGGCATAGAGCATGAATGGCCCAAATGGTCAAAATAAGGAGAGAGGCCAAGGATTTGTTTGTGAAAGCCATGATAGTTAGAGAATCTAGGAGAAGAGAATCTTTGAATGGGCACACAACATATACTGAATTTTGATGTGTATTTATAGACAAGGATTCTTGTAATCTGTCTATTCTCTTGATAATGCTAGAAAAGACTTGCCCTTCTGGGTGCCTTGAGAGATGTTCTCACTTTTAGACCCTCAAATTGGAATTCATCATTCTGTAAAATCTGTTGTTCTCTGCATCAGTAATATGTAATATGGTTTTGTTTATGTTCATTGATTGGTGTCAAATGATTTTGCTTGTCAAAATAAACTAGTTTCAAAGGTCAATATCAATGGTGAAATTTCTTGTATTGTAGCATTAAAATGGATCATATGTATGAATAGAGAAGAGAGTGATCGAGAAAAGAATCTACAAGAAATTAACTTGATAACACTTATGGGACCTCCTTTCGTGTTTGTTTGACAAGCAAGCAAGTCATTGTCCTTGTATAAATGAAAACTATATATTTTGTGGAAGAAGCTGTTCACAAAGAACTAAATAGTTGAACTAAATTATAATAATATCAACTTTAAAATTCTTTTCTACAGAAGCAATAATGGAGGATTCTACAATGACAGGAATTCGTTAAGTTGAATTATTGTGAGGGGTTTCTTCTGCAACTTGGTTTGGTCAATTATAATTTATAATCAATAAAAGCAAGAAAAAAGGTAGCAAGTGAAGTGATGATCATCATGAAACTCTTCCATAGTTGCAGCTTAGCTTTGAATGATGATCACCTTCTTTGATCATAAACCTGGAAAGAGTGAAACCATCTTTTTATGTTTCAGGAATTTCAGAAAACATTAATAATATATTCTCTTCAAGTTGGATGATTCTTTTAGTCAGCAAGCGATGATCACCTTCTTTGTTCATAAACCGTAAGCATGTGTCGAGGCTGACACCCACGAGATATTGTATGCTTTGGTCCATTGGATATTTTTGTCCTTAAAAAGGGTCATCGTAGGATTAGAGCCAGTTTGGTATTGCTGCAACTTTTATAATAATGATTGTTAGCTATGCTGAAGGAATAAAATTTTGAAGTTAATTAGAAGATATTTGGTTAATTGTATTTTTAAAACTGCTGTATAGCTCAAAAGTAGTATATATATATTTGGTAATTTTATTGTAAAAGTGATAAGATTAGTTACAATGACTAAAATATACATGATTTTAAGACCATATTTCATTTTTTTTTCATTTATTATATATATTAAATCAATATTTAAGTAGAATATTTAAATTAGGAAAAAAAATTCATAAGAATAATAAAAATATTTTTAAAAGATGTAATAAATCAAATCAATATTTAAATAGAATATTGAAATAAAGTATATAAATGATTTTAACTTGATTTTATAAGGATAATAATGATATTTTAAAAGATTCATTAAATGCTTAAATAGATTATTTTATAACCACTTTCAAAAAGTAACCCCCTACATACTTCTCAAAATCACTGTCAAAACTTGTAAGATTATCAATTAATCACTTTTGGAAGTTTTACCAAATATTATTTTATGTTAAAATTATAAAATAATATGATTTTAACTTTTTTTCGAAAGAAATATCAAACTAGTCTTTGCTTATTTTATCACAAATTAGAAAAGAGTGTGATCACATAAGAAACAAAAGGAAATTGGAGTGACCAAGATGAGAACTTCCAGCAACCTTTATGTGTGGTCTGAAATCACCAACATCAATGAGAAAATCAGAAGTGTGCCGACACAAGCAAAGAAAAGGCCGGCCACAAATGACGATAAAGAGATTTTACCATCTAAGCTAGCCGACTCTTATAATACTATAAGAGACTTTAACGATTAAGCTAGTCGATCGATTCTTATGATTTGATTTGATATCGGTTTATAATAAGAAGCCATTAAATAATTCCATTTTGTGTACACCATTAAATAATTCGATTCCCACGCAATAACCGATCCAGTTCTGCAAGTTTTCCAGAGTGATTCATTCAGCTGCTTAATATATGTGTCAAAATCTTGAAGCGGACTGCAGATACCAATAAGCAACAAGATTCTTTCGTTTTCTTTTAATAAATTAAAGATTCCTTGCCTTAGCAAACTTGGATTTGGATTTCCCACCAATTAAACTTAATAAAATCACAATCACAGAGACAATTAGCAAACTTTATTACGTCAAGTATTCTTCGTCTGGGTACGTGGGGCAAGCTGGTCACTAGTCACTACTCAGTCTGATAACGGTCTGATGATGATTTTTATGTACATTCCATTGAATTTTTAGGCCACCACTACTGTTGTATAATGCCAGATAGAATTTGACTGGTCAATTGTCGTTGGCTTGCACACTGCAGAGTTATGTGTAAGGACTTGCAAGTTGCAACTGAAAGTGCAACCTCTAATGTTGGAGGTACTCATTACTCTTATGGACTGCGTGTCAAATATGCTTACATTGATCTGGTAAAAAGACTTTGTTTTGGCTTGTTTGATTTGTGATTGTCATATGAAGATGATTGTTTTTTTTTATTTTTGTTTTTTTTTTATTTTTAACTTCTTCTTCTCTTCTCTTCTCTAAAAATATTGAATAAAAAGTTAACATAATATACACAACCAAGGGCGAATCCAAGATTTTCTATCCGACGGAGCTGAACTAAATACTAGTAATAATTTTTTTTTTTAAATAACCTTAATAGAAATGATGTATTTCACTAATAAAAAGTAAATACACAACGAGTCATGAGATATAATAAATTTAACCCCTCAAAATGTATATTTCAACAAAATAAATTGAAGTCAAGAAAAAATAATTTTAATCACCAAATAGTAAAAAGAAAATGTTACAACAAAGCTAACACACAAATAATTGTATCTATATGCCATATAATTCCAATAACAAACAAATCACAAACAAATTTAATTAAACCAAACTAATACTAAAATCAATTTTAATGTAATAAGAAAACACTAAAAAAAAAAAAGTATATAATAAAATAATATATAAGTAAATAGAAAAGAATAAACTATTTTACCTTATATGGAGAGAGAGTTCTTGTAATCGTGATCTCTATATTGTTAAAAAAAAATCATAGTGGGTAGAGAGATTAAAGAATGCATAAAACTTTAAAAGAATAAAGAAAACTATAGAGAGAAGAAGAAGAAAATAAAGAAAAAAACGATGTGGTCTTTGGGAATGAAGGGGCTCGCAACTCAATAGAGTCAAGACACGTGGTGGGTTATGGGTGTCAATTTGATAATTTTAAATTTACATAAGAGTTATTGGGTTTGGACTGTTAAGCAAACTGGTTGGCTATAATAAATACTTGACACAGTTGGGCTTAGGGTTGCACATTTTCCCTTGGATCCCCGTTTCCCCACTTCCTCGTCCCTATTTGGGGAAATTTTTTTAGGGAAAAATTTGGGGGGGGATGAAAATCATCCCCAAATTGAAATGGGGATGGGGATGGGGAGACAATTTGATAATTTTAAATTTACATAAGAGTTATTGGGTTTGGACTGTTAAGCAAACTGGTTGGCTATAATAAATACTTGACACAGTTGGGCTTAGGGTTGCACATTTTCCCCTGGATCCCCGTTTCCCCACTTCCCCATCCCTATTTGGGGAAATTTGTTTAGGGAAAAATTTGGGGGGGTGGGGGGGGATGAAAATCATCCCCAAATTGAAATGGGGATGGGGATGGGGAGACCCTCCCCCATCCCTATTTCCCATTTCCCCCCACTAATATAGTGAAATGGGGATGGGGGGACCTCCCCCCAAAACTCCCCCATCCCCATTTTCCCCAAATGGGGGGTGGGGTTTGAGAAGTGGGGATGGGGGGACCTATATCCATCCCCATTTCCCCAATGTACAACCCTAGTTGGGCTTGTGTAAATTTGGTATACCAGTAAGTAAAAACTTAATTTTATTTTTTCTTAAATTGTAGACGGGGCTGCAGCCCCGTGCAGCTCCCATAGTGATTCACCCCTGTACACAACTCCTCTTATAATCGGCGGTAGTGCACCTCCCCTTCCATGTTAGTAACGAAAGGTAGACATTCTAGTCGTCCCTAAAGACTCAAGATTTGTTACGTGTCATAATTAATTATAGAGTAATGCTAGAGGACCCAAAAAAGTGACCCAAATTTTGGACCCATAAACGTACGGAATCATGACGGTAATTAAAAACCATAAAACAAGAAATTGCTGTCTTGGTGCGCCAGAAACTAAACGGCCAGATTCGGATATGCTGCGGCCCGTTATAGAAGACGGAGTCTTCATAACATTTGTAGGGCTCGTCTTGGGCTTTCCGGAAACATATTATAATAGACAATCCGATCTCATATGCCCTCTGTAGAGGTCCACGAAGTTCAGCCCGGATCATCTCGTCCAGCTCACGGCATCCAGCTCTCATCCAGCTCAAGTCTTCGCGCAATAATCTAGATGGCCGAACTTGGATATTCTGCAGCCTGTTATAGAAGACGGAGTCTTCATAACATTTGTAGGGCTCGTCTTGGGCTTTCCGGAAACATATTATAATGTTGATTTTGAGTTCGTTTGCCCTCTGAAAAGACCCCCGAAATTTGCCCTTCTGATAGGGGCTGATCCAAGTCATTGAGCTGACCATTCCGAGCGGGCTGACTAAACCGTCCAGGCTGACCATTCTGATCGTTTCGACCATTCCGAGTGCTTGCCGTATCATCTTTGCTTGCTGCACCATTCTCTCCAGGTTGGAGAAAATTCGTCCTCGAATTTTGGAAAGGTAAATTGAACACACCAACCTATACGGCGTCGGATGCTTCTCGGTCTTGATTCCCAAATTTTCGTCAACTACCTGCTCATCCACATTAGTAATTGTTGCAAAGGCTGCACGTGGAGTGAAACACACAGGTCTCTAAAAGCCGTCTTTCAAACCCTAATACAATCTACTTAAATAGAATTGTAAAACTTGACTAACAAGAAAATCCTAAACAAACGGGAAAGAATCCTAAATGAAAAAGATATCAAATCTCCTAAAATCAAAAAAATCCTAAAACATTAAAAAATCATCTAAAAAGGAAATTGAATTTGATTTAATAAAATCAAATCATAAAATAATTAATATCAAATCATGAAGATAATTAGAAATAATAATTAAAGCAACAATTGTCTTGCTGCGCATGAAACTTAACGGCCAAATTCGGACATGCTGGAGCCCGTTATAGAAGATGGAGTCTTCATAACATTCGTAGGGATCGTCTTGGGCTTTCCGAAAACATATTATAATAGATGATCTGATCCCATATGTCCTCTGTAGCGGTCCACGAAGTTCAGCCCGGATCATCTCGTCCAGCCCACTGTTTCCAGCTCTCGTCCAGCTCAAGTCTTCGCGCAATAATCTAAATGGCCAAATTTGGGCCTGTTGTGATCTATTACAGAGGACAGAGTCTTCATAACATATGTAGGGCTCGTCTTGGGCTTTCCGGAAATATATTATAATGTTGATTTTGAGTTCGTTTGCCCTCTGAAAAGGCCCCCGAAAGTTTCCCATCCTGACAGTTAAAACCATTCCGAGTCTTTGCTTCATTCTTTCCGCACCCTTCGTCTTTGAGTCGATTCCTCCACTCCATGAAATCCAAACCTTTGTTTGCCGTATCGTCTTTGACGGCTGCGTCATTCTCTCCAGGTTGGAGAAAATTCGTCCTCGAATTTTGGAAAGGTAAGCTGAACACACCCACCTATACAGCGTCGGATGCTTTTCGGTCTTGATTCCCAATTTGCTAACCACATCAGCAGACGCATGTTTTCGCAACTTCCTCTGTCAACAATAAATCGGCACACCTTGCCAAGGATGGTACAAGTCGAATGAAACACATTGTTCTGAAGCCAATCACTCTCATCTGCACGTGGAGACGAACACACATGCCTCATCACTATGGCTGTCCCTTGTTCAGCAGCTATGTTGCCCTCGCTCAAAGCCTCCTCCTTGTCACATTTTGCTGCTGCCGGCCATTCCACTTCAACTATTTCTGGTCCGAAATCTTCATTAATTGTTACGGAAGCGGGTTGTAACATTAACAACGGGCCAACATCGCCTTCCACCCAATCTTTGTTGGCTGTCTCATCTTCATCAAACTGCAGCACTTCACCAACTTCTACAGTTTCTTCTTGGACTTCCTCCTCTTCATCAAATTTTGGTTCAGCTCCAATGTTATCCACTAATTCTTCTTGGACTACCTCCTCTTCATCAAATATGGGTTCAGCTCCAATGTTTGCGCCTCCATCCTCTTCATCAAATTGTGGTTCAGCTCCAATGTCTGCGTCTCCATCCTCTTCATCAAATTTCTGTTCAGCTCCAACGTCTGCGCCTCCATCCTTGCCTTTGTCAAACTGCAGCTCGTCCCCTACTTCAACTTCTCCTTCTTCTTCTTCTGTTTCGGCGATCAATACTCTCTTGCTCAATTTCTTACACTCGGGCTGTCTGTGTTCAACGTCACCATAACTGAAGCATCTCAACCCACTCGACGACCTAGGTTGCTGTTTCGGGTTAGAAACTGGACGCGGTGGCGCCGCTGCTTGGCTGGTTGCACTGTCGCTCCTGGTGCCTGATCGCAGTCCTCCTCCTCCCCTACGTGTGACGGTCTTCTCCACTTGCAAGGCTCTTTTATGGGCTGCAGATACAATACCTGGGTCAAAGAGTTTCACCACCTCAATGATTTGCGAACGAAGGCCACCGCAATACCTGGATACCAATTGATCTTGAGTTTCTTGAATATTGTTACGCACAAGCAATTGGTAGAACTCCGTTGTATACTCATCAATAGTCCACAAACCTTGACGCAATTTTTGCAATTTTTGGTACATTAATTTCTGAAAGTTGTGAGGTAAAAATTCTGATCGTATCTTTCTCTTCATTTTCTCCCAATCCGTTAATTTTGACTTTCCCATTCGAGTCCGTGAGAGCTTGAGCTGCTGCCACCATGCGGCTGCCCCTCCTCGAAGCCGAGTTGCCACCAAGGCTACCCTTGCATTCGTTGGCACGTTTTAAAACTCCAAGATCTCCTCCACATCTCTTAGCCAATCAAGGAATTCTTCAGGTGAGAGGTCTCCCTGAAATTTCAGAATCTTTGTCTGCATACCCAACTTCCACCGCTGGCTATCTTCACAAGCTCGAGCTCTTCGACGTGGCTGCGGAACCAAGTCTTCATCACTTCCTTCCTTGTCTCCATCCGAACTTGAGTCTAGGGGACGGAAGGTTTTTTGGTTGGCCATTAACATAGCGATTTGCTCAGTTAATCGCGAAACCTGTTGCCCCAATCGTGCCATGCGGTCACATTCGATGGCTTCTTCTACGGGAACCTGGTTTGGATGTCTTCTCTGCGGCATGATAATGTCCCGAACGAACACAGCTTTGATACCAAACTGATGTAGCGGAAGCTATAACGAGAAAAACCTGCAAGAAACAATTAGAAACAACCTACTAATATTCTGTTGATCCGCACACGGATGTCAGAATACTAGGCTACTGATAACATTCAACTTCGCGCACGAATGATTGTTAACAGGCTTCAAATACTACAATCTTCGCAAAGAATGTTGTACATGGATATTGAGAAACAATCTCTCTATTTTTTATTAATCAAAAGCTAAAAAACAAACAACTGGTTGCAATGAATTTAAATAGGAAAATAAACTAAACCTAAAAGATCCAAAACCTTGAATCCTAAACGGATTCAGACTCCTCAAATAACATAAATATAAAAAGGACTCCAAGACTCAATCCTAAACTAAAAAGGAAACTAACAATGAAACTAACAAGGACTCAAAAACATCCAGCTCGTCCAGCTTAAGTCTTTGCGCAACAAGATAGATGGCCAAATGTGGGCCTTTTGTGATCTATTACGGAGGACGGAGTCTTTATAACATCTGTAGGGCTCGTCTTGGGCTTTCCGGAAACATATTATAATAGACGATCCGACCACATATGCCCTCTGTAGAGGTCCATGAAGTTCAGCCCGGCAGCTCTCGTCCAGCTCACTGCGTCCAGCTCTCGGCCTCTCGTCCATCTCAAGTATTCGCGCAACAAGAGAGATGGCCGAATTTGGGCCTGTTGTGATCTGTTATGGAGGACGGAGTCTTCATAACATCTGTAGGGCTCGTCTTGGGCTTTCCGGAAACATATTATAATAGATGATCCGACCCCATATGCCCTCTGTAGAGGTCCATGAAATTCAGCCCGGATTTGGTTGGTCCACGCGACCCAAGTACGAATTCGCCACCCACTCCATGTATTCCATTGCCTTAGCTGCTGCTGCATCACAAACCTATGTGGCAACATCACATGAGATCTTTGGGAAGAGTGACGTGAGCCCATGTTGTGTGTGATGTTGCCACATAGGTTTGGGTCCAAAATTTGGGTCACTTTTTTGGGTCATCTAGCATTATTGTTAATTATAATACTTAAAAAAAAAGTTTAAATAATTTATATATACCATTTATAAGCATATTTGAAAGGGTATTTTTTTTTAGCGAAAATGTCCTATTTTAGGGGGCTACTTGCAAATGTGCCTTAAAATCGAAATCAATTGCAAAACAACCACAATTTTCCCAAAATACCCTCACACATCACTACCATATGTATTAACCTTATTTAATAGGGATATTATTCATTCAGTCCTAACGTTTTTTTTGAAATATCTATCTTTTACTCACTTATACATTTTCGGAGGATTATGCCCCATATTTTTAAAAAAACCACTCAATTTGGTCCCTCTAACCTGATTTTTAACGGTCAACGGTTACAAAAAATGTAAAATGACTTCTTTACCCCTGAGCATTTAATTTCTTTTAAATAAAATAAAATAAAATAAATTTAAAATTTAAAGAAAAATAAAAACAAATTAATAAATAAATAAATCTTAAAAAAACAAAACAAAAACCACCACCACCACTCATCACTTCATCAGTCATCATCATCATCATCATCTTCCACCATCAACTCAAACACTCAAACCCTAGCCACCACCACCATTATCAACTCAAGCTTCGTTCAACGGAGACTGACGCAGATCGGAGGAGATCGGCATTGGGTTGATGCAGATTGGAGGAGGTGCATTGGGTTAACGTAGATCGGAGAGCAACAATGAGATTCCATGACTACAACCAACATCACTCTCCTCCACACACATTTCACCGATTTCCTTTTGCCATCGGCGAGTAGCTCTACTTCTCTGATCAAACCCCAGCCGTGGCTTCGGGTTTGGTCTCTAATCAAACCCCAGCTGTCTCTTATCAAACCCCAGCCATGGCTTCAGGTTTGTGGGTTTGTGGTTTTTGTGAAACTGATGTGAAATTGATCGTGTTTGGAGAGTGAGATTGATGTGGTTTTTGTGAAAAAGGAGAATTTCTGGGTTTTTGTGAAAAAGTAGCTAGTTGGAGATGGTGATGATTTCTGGAAATTGGAAGATGATGGTATGTTTTTGTGGGTGTTCTTGGTGTTCTAGAGATGATTTGGGTTTTTGTGAAAAAGTAGATGGTGGGTGTTCTGAAGAAGATGAAGTTGAAGGTGGATTAAGTTTTAATTTTTTTTTATTAGGTGGAGATCCAGATTGGATCTCCACCTAATAAAAAAAAAATCCCTTAAATTTATTTATTATTTTGTTTCTTTTTAAATTTTTTTTTTATAAGGTGAAGATTCAGACCATCGATGGAGATCTGGATCTCCACATTTAAATTTAATTTTTATTATATATATATATTTATGTGTTGACATGTGGCATCTCATTGTTTAAAGATATAAATACCCTTTGAACTGTTTAATTTGACTAACATTTGACCAAGAAAGACCAAATTGAGTGGTTTTTAAAAATATAGGGCCCAATCCTCCGAAAATGTATAAGTGAGTAATATATATATATATATTTAAAAAAAAAACATCATGACCCAAGTGATAATATCCCTATTTAATACTCTTACCAACCAATTTATCAAACAAATGAATTAAACACTATCTAACCATTATCGTCCTCTACAACACTTTCTTCCCCCACAATTTTCTTTTCGAATTTTAGGTTTTAAAAACATTGGAGAAGATTATATAAAGTGGTTTGATGGTAAGAGTTACATTTTAAATTAATCTTTCAACCTCATAATCCTTATTTTCATGGAAATCACATATATCCTTGTAAAATTTTTTTAATTGCAATAAAGATTGACCTGTTATGAAAAAAAAAAGTGTATGAACAGGGTGACCTGAAGCTTAAAAAGCATCGGGATAGGATGGTCCGGAATCGGGTCACCTTGACCCAAAGATTTTTTCATGTTTTAGGACCGAAGCCATGAAAAATAAGTTTCAGGCCGGGTCACCTTGTCCCAAGGCGACCCAATGTTGGGTCACCTTGTCCCAAGGCTTAAAAAGCTTAAGGACAGGGTAACTGATATTTTCAAGGTTTTTTTTTTAAAAAAAAAATTCAAAATTTTGATAATTCATGGCTTGTGATGGTCCCAAAAGAATGATTTTGGGATGGGGTGACCCCATGGGAGCCATCTCCAAATTTGTTTTTTTAACATAAGGGTAACAAGGTCATTTCAAGGTATTTTTGCAGTTGATTTTCATTTTAGGGTAGATTTGCAAGTGACCCCCTAAAATAAGGCATTTTTGCTAAAAACCCTATTTGAAATTGTATTTTATAAATTTAAGGGATATTACCATTTCCCCCTTGACCTTTACAATTACCATTTCCCCCCTGACCTTTACACTATTAGAAAGGTGAGGACATGGTTTGCCTATAATGGCCGCTCTTCCCCCTAAAATAAAAATATTGTAAATCTCCCCCCCTTATGTTAGAATTTCCATCCAAAAAATGTGTTGACCGTTAGTCTCACGGTCAAATGACCGTTTTATCCTTAATATAATCAGAAAATGACCATTTAACCCCCAAAATATTTATTAAATAAAAAATTTATTAACAAAATAGAAAAAAAAAACATAATTTAAAAAAAAAAGATGGATCTCCACCTTCCATCTTTGAGATAGATGGTGGAGATATCTCTTTTTATTTTTTTATTTCATTTTAAAAACATAAATTAAAAAAAAAAAACAAATTTGTTTTATCAATTTATAAAAAAAATAAAAAAAATTCAAACATATCCATAAATTAAAAAAAAAAAAAAAATCTGGTGATCTCTACCACCAGATCTAGAACATCTGGAAACCCAGATACACCATCTCCAACACCATCTCTTTCTGTCATCGTGATCATCATCTTCTCCACTAGACCACAACCATCTCCAACACCCAAACCCTAACCTAATCCATCACAACTCAAATACCAAACCCTAGCCAGCACTACACCTTAAAGACCAAACCGTGAACCACCCATCACCACCCCCAAATCAAGACCTAACTGTGAACCACCCATCACCACCCCTAAAATCCATCCACCACTACACACAACAACCCATCCAAAATCCATATTCGAAACACCCAAACCCAAACCCAAACCATCAAACACCTACCAACCAAACATATCCAAAACATAAATCCCAAAAATCAAAGCACCAAATCACCATCACCAACCACCAAACTTCGGGGAGGTTTCATTGGCGAAACAAACCCTAGAAACAAACTAAACCAAACTTGTTCTCAGCCACCCGATCTTGAATCGAACCCAGTTCTGGGTTCGAACCAACACACCAACCCAACCCCACACCGAAACAGCCACCACCCAGTCCAACCCCACCCAATCGAACCCATAAAACACCTACACCAAAACCTAAACCCAATCGACGAAGAAGAAGAAGAAGAAGAAGAAGAAGAAGAAGAAGAAGAGGAGGAGAGAGAGAGAGAGAGAGAGAGAGAGAGAGAGAGAGAGAGAGAGAGAGAGAGAGAGGAAGAAGAAGAAGATTTTTGTTTAGGCGAAGATGAAGAGATGGAAGAAACCCCAAAACCGAGAGTGGCTATGGTGGTGGTGACGAGAAGCAGAAGTTGAAGAATAATAAAAAGTAGGTTGGTGATGATAGTGGTTAGAGGATGAGATGGATCGATGGTGGTGGTGGTTGGGTTTATGGATGTGTTGTGTATGTGTGGTGAATCGATGTGCTTGGTGAATGATGATCTGGGTTTAATTTATGTGATGATGATCTGAGAAGATGATGATCATGATGAGAGGATGAGATGGATCGATGATGATCTAAGAAGAAGATGATGATCTGGGTTTAATTTGGGTTTTCTGGGTTGGATTCATGGATTTGGAATTATTTGTTTTGTTTTTATTTATTTATTTATTTGCTTTTACAATATTGCCCCTTTGATTTTGATGGTCAATGTGATTTTGGTTGGATGTGACAGAAGTAGAGATGGCAAATGTACCCGGCCAGGCTGGAATTTCTAAGTAGAACCTGGATATTCCTTACTTGGCACTGAATAAAGGTTGTTCGGGGTACTCGGGCTGGTTGTGTTCCGGCCCGGGTCCGGGTATATCTGGATACCTGGTTGAGTACCTGGTTTTTTTTTTTAATTAAATATTTTAAATTAAAAAAAAAAAAAAAACTAAATTAAAGGGACAACTTTTTTCCCTATTTTGTTAGTTTTACCTCAGATCATGAATAAATCTACAAAAACAAAAGGAACCCAGATGATGAAATTTACAATATGAGAAGAGAGAAAGAGAAGAAGACTTACGAGAGAAGAGAAACGCGGTTTTGAATGTCGTGAAGCAAGAACACAGAGAGAGGGAGAGAGGGGGAGAGAGAGAGAGAGGTAAAAAAAGTGATTTTTTTGAGAGGAAAGAGAGATTGAGAAAGGAGACTAGGAGAGGGTTGTGTGTGGGCTTGAGTTTATATTATTATTGCTTACGACATCTACGTGTAGCAGTTGGAATGATCAGTCAGTCTTCTCTGGCTCTGCTATGGTATTGTGTTGTGGTGTGATGAGGCTGCTTTGTAGTTCATGATGGGCTTGCTTGAGTTCTGGTTTTGTGTTTTGTCTTATCACTTGTTTGATAATAGCATGTGATAGGCTCTGAGTTTGGATATTATTTTGGTTGGATGTGGGCTTTTCGACCTTTTTGGACTGGTTTGGTAATTTGACTAGCCACAAACCTAAACCACACCCCCACCCCTCCAAATAAAATAAAATAAAAACCCGGGTAAAATCCGAGTATGGATACGCAGATACAGAGTCGGGTCTTTCCGGGCTGGGTACTCAGATTACAACATCCGAGTTTTTCTCGGGTGGATACCCGGACTCTTTAAATCCAGGTACCTGGTCGGGTCTGGGTATACCCGACTCGGACCCGGGTTTTTGCCATCCCTAGACAGAAGGGGTTTATTTTCCATTCTTTCCATTTTAAGGGGATTAAAAGCCAATATGAGCACACCATGTCCTCACCATATCCCTAAATTTAATTGATAGGGTACCATGTCCAAAAGAGGGAAAACCGAAAATAGCCATCCAAATTATCATACTTTTGTTTTTAACCACTTTTGAAATTATAATTGTTAATAACCACTTTTTTAAAAAACTTTCAGTATATGTCCGTAAATTACCAGAGTACCCCTGAAAATAGTTTTATTTTAAATCACGAAGCAAACTTGAAATCATGGGTAAATTGAAAATGTCAAAACTTGAAATCATGCCTAAATTGAAATGTCAAAACTTGAAATTATGCCTAAAATTGAAATGTCAAAACTTGAAATCTGGACTAAATTGTAATTTTCCCTTTCTTCTTCTTCATCTTCTCCTTCCTCAAATTAGGTTTAGGTTTTTAGTTTCTCTTTTTTTTTTTCAAGTCATATCGCTGGCGCATGTGAAGGACGACTGGGCGTGAAGGACGGCGTGAAGGACGTCGCGAACGATCGGGAAGGACTCCCGCACGATCGCGAAGGACTGCCGGCGCAAGTGAAGGGCGGCCAGAAGCTCGCCGACGCTCGGCGAAACCTTCGTCGACGCTCGGTGAGAGAGAGATCGGGGAGAGGAGGCAGATCGGGGAGAGAGAGAGGTAGCTCAGGAGAGAGAAAGAAAAAAAGAGAAAAAGAGAGAGAGAGAGCTGATTGGGATGTTTTTATATGGGGGCATTCCAGTAATTGCTCAAAAAGATGGTTATTAACAATTAAAATTATGCATGTGGTTAAAAAGGAATTTCCAATAATTAGAGTGGTCAGCTTTGACAATTTCCACTGTCCAAAATAACAAAACTTTTATCTTCAGATGGGCTGAGCCCGGCCCAATAACTAAAGATATAAGATACAGAGATAGTAATTATACGATGTCGTTTTATCTGGACATTAATCAATCAGTACAGTGAAACGTAAGAGCAACGATGTCGTTTTTACTTTCTGATACTGACCAGTAGTACTTTCTCTTCCTGTTTTCTTTCCATCGAGAATCAATACCGGAAACACTGTAATTGATTTAGGGTTTACGACATCATTGTTCACAGCCACTGCAATATAGCAAAAACAAACTAAATACTATTACGTTCTAAAAAAATATATATAAATTAAGCAAGATCAAGACCTGGTCTTGATCAGAACATCAATTTGGGCATGTAAGTAAAATGAGAAGTTTGTTTATTACACATTAGAAATTACTGAAATCCACCTTGGATTTTGCTTGGACTTGAAATAGTCAGTGTGTCAATGAATTTGCATTGCAGACCACCTAACCAATGATGGAGTTTACAGTCTCCAGGATTGGTTTATAAAAGCCTCCCACATTTTTCATTCTTCTGTGCATACGTACATACATACATATACCGTATACGTTCTTCAAATAACAAAATATGTATACATGCAGTTTCATCTATCAGGATTGCAGTTTCATCCATTGACTATGGCCTCACAGTCACAGCTATTGGTTTTTCATTCCAATATTCTTTACTTTCAACTCATTGCAGTTCTCATATAATCATAGTTTCAATCCAATTCATTGCAGTTTGATTTGATCTGACATGTTAAATGAAACCTGAATGCAAAATAGAGGTACTAGCATTATTCGTTGATATGGACGTACATTTTCCTTCTATTAATTTGTTAAATATTGCATGCACTATTCTCTTGGCTTTGAATAAATCCTTACAATATAAATGAATCGGAAGAAATTTTCCAATCAATGGTTCTGCTTTTCTGTCACACGCTATGTTTAGAAGTTTTTGCACGTGATTGAGTACCGGCCGGTTGTTATTGTAAGTATCTTAAAGTTTCGTTAATTGGTTACTCTGGATAACCTTAGTTTCCACATCAGTAGAAGTGTTTCTAAAAGGGTCGATATATATATATATATATATATATATATCGATATTGTTCTTACCGTAAATGTAGATAAGGATTCATCTCTCCATTTGCTGATTTAATAGTACTTGTATGTATGAACCCTCTTGATGAGGATGTGAGTTCAAACAAGAGACAGTAAGGACCCATATTATTAGCTTGGTGTGACAAAAGCATATAGTATCCTATTAGTACAAGCAAGAACAAAGTGAGTTCAATACCCAAATAAAAGAAATCCAAGAACCAGAAAACAAATTTATTGCTTTATATTAGTAATTTAAGAATATTTTTGGCTTTGTTTCTAGAGCATGTATGATTATTAATTTTCCTGATGTATTTGGAACAAAAAAGGAAAACAAATCATTGAACATTAAGTTAATTTATCTGTTGAAGTACTGGAAGACTGATCATATCGATAGAGTATTAGAGTGAGTTTTCTTTGATTATATCGAACCAGAACACTGATCACTTCTTGTCAATAAGGCATGATTTTGTTCATTAATCTGTCTAGGCACGCAATTTCCCAACTGTGACTTGCCTGTGCACACAAAAAACATATATATATAATAACAGGACCAAGTTTTTTTGAATAGAACAAGATTAGAAACTTAAATATAAGCAAACTTAATTTGCTGCTGCATTTTTTTATTGATATCTATAAATAGGAGATACATCAAACAGAAATATATATAACACTTCCGGACCGACATTTAATCCCTCTCTCTCTTTTTATTTTTTTGGCAATAGAAAGAAAGGTTAACTTAAAAGTACATGATATTGACATTTGTTTTATGCAACAACAATCACTTAAAAGTAGATGATATGATATATCATTTTTCTTCATGCAGTTGGATAAGAAGCCATCATCGCAATCCCGCAAAGGCCTTTGCTGGATTTAGTTTCTCTCTGGATCTTCATATACCCATTTTCCCCCCATCCGGTTCCCCAAGAATTCTTAATCAGCCAGTACTTAGTTCCGTCGGTTTTAGTACCATATCCGATGGCTGTAACACCATGGTTTATATGTGTGCCACAATCGCCAGTGAAGACACCGGTTGAGTAAAACTGGAAACTGGAACCACTACCTTCAATTCCCACAGAAACTGGTTGTCTTGCCACGGCTTGCAACAAGGCCTTCTCGTTATTGGCTGGCACCTTTTTGTACCCGGTTATTGTGGCTGCAGCTGTTGCTGCCTTCTTTTTATTGCAAGTACCATCTATTCCCTCATAAGGGTAATTAGCCTCAGTTGTGAGGCCATGGTTGCTTTTAATGAACTCAAAAGCACTGTCCATCAAACCACCGTTACAACCTTCATTCTCACCGTTTATGTCACAGTCCACGAGCTCTTGTTCTGATAGCGATACTAACTTGCCAGTTTTGAGCTTGGTAATTCCTTCTACAGCTGCCACAGCTGAAAATGCCCAGCAACTTCCTGTATATTGAAAATAACAGATACGTAAGTGACAGTAAAATAGAAAAAAAAAAAAATACCAAAAACACACATGAAGACAATACTTGTTTTGTTATAGCTTGTTACTTACCACAACTGGCTTGGTCCTTGACAGGGGTGACAACACCATCCTTTCTCCAGTCCATACTAGTTGGAACAGCAGTCAAGTTTCCGTATTCAAAAGACGTGGTGGCGGCTTCTGATGTGGACATGACTTTGGAGGTTTGTCTGTTGTAACCGTATACATTTTACGAAATTTCATCATTACTTTAGGTCTCCAAATTTGTTAATAGCCAGCTTATATCCGCGGCCATGCCTTTTGTTGTTTAAAAGTTTTTTTCGATATACCCAAGTTATCACACAAAAAATACCAATACCACTATATTATAATTGCCATATATAATATATCATGCTCGCTCTTGTAAAAATAATATTAGTTTGAAATTCAGCTGGCGTAGACTCAATACAAAAAGCTCAAGCTCGCTCATCTAGGGCTCGTGTGTCTCCAAAATCCTCGCTTCTCAAAAATACCTCTCGCCGTCTCGCTAAAGGCATCCTCTCATTTTATTCTATTAAGTTTATTTTAATTCTTTACAACACGTTATCACGCAAAACGATCGTAGTAGGTAAAAGTTCCTCAGGTGGTGATTTTCCTTACGCTCGAATATATCGTGTATAATAAGAATAAAAAGGATCACCAGAAATTAGTAGATTCACATTAATAATAGGCAACTCAAAATATTCTGGATATATATATATATATTTCCTTATACAAGATGACTTATGACATCAACGGAACATATATATATATATATAGTTCTGAATTTATTTATTTATTCTATTTAAATCTCAATATTCTGGATCCATATATTTTTCCGTATACAAAATGGCTTATGCAATCAACGGATCCTCTATATATAATTCTGGATTTATTTATATTGTTTAAATATTTGCATCTATTTTTTATGCACATAACAGGTGAGCTCAGCCTCCTGGAACTGTTTAAATATTTAGCATTTATTTTTATGCTGTGTCTCGAGACTGGCTTATGCTGTGTCTCTAGATGAACTGTTTAAATATTTAGTATTTATTTTTATGCAATATATGAGACTGGCTTATACTGTGTCTCGGGACTGGCTTATGCTGTGTCTCCAGATAAACTGTTTAAATATTCAGTATTTATTTTTATGCAATATATGAGACTGGCTTATGCTGTGTCTCAGGATTGGCTTATACTGTGTCTCGGGACTGGCTTATGCTGTGTCTTCAAATAAATTGTTTAAATATTCAACATTTATTTTTACGTAATGTATGAGATGGCTAGACCGACTAACCAGAACTTAACGTTTCTGGAATTATGATATTTAAGTTGGTACAGTTTTGAAAATCGATGAGAACCTGGAGTTCTGGATCCAGTGTTATATTCATGAATGTCATACTTCATTATTTGGAACCTGAGATTTCAAATCCGCTCGGAATATGAAATTTTCTAAAATTTATATATGAACTTACAGTTCATGGTTGAATAGAAAGTTTGAAAAATCAATATGATCTATGATTTTATTTTATCTCGTATATATGAAGTGATAGGTTTACATATCACTCATTTGAAAAAAGAAAAGAAAAGGGATTTACATGTCCAACATGATGATGTAAGTATCATAAAAGAGATTTAAGATCTGAAAATAATATTTTATTCATCTCATACATGCTTGATGCTCATGAAGAACAATATTCAGAGAATAATCTACATATCCAATAGGATGTTGCAAGTGCCAAAGTACTCTCTACTTGATCCCCGTGCTTTTGTCATGATCATCACCCATGTGGGAGCTTGGTTTGATTTTGCTTAATGCTCAAGTAAATTCGGTGGAAAATTACAACACTACCCTCTCTTTATTACCTATATATATGGATGGATTTGTTCGTAAACCTGATGAAAATTGTTTTGATCTCTCTTAAATCAATAAAAGTCCCTCGTCTCACTCTTTCATTTTCTTTTCTTTATTTTGTTACTAATACTTCTACCAGCTCTCATCTCACTCATATTTCATTTAAATTATTTGTTACTTCATTTAATCTTATTTGAAACACATATTTATGATTTTGACAAAATTTTGGGTCAATTTCTAATTACCAAAACTTATTGGTCCAGTTTGCAATTTTCAAAGAGTTTTGGGGGCGATTTATAATTAATAAAAAAAAACTTGAGGGCCTTTTAGTAATTTTGTAAAAATCAGGGGCAGTTTTGTAATTAATATATATATATATATATATATATATATATATCCAAATGAGGGGGAATTATTATCATTTCAGATGAGATATAAAATAATATTACAAATAATGTCCATAAAGTTCCCAGAAGGGAAAATATATGTCTTGCCGATAGTATAACGACTCATACATTTCTACGGAGTCAGAAATATTTTACGAATTTAACTTTGTTGAGAGCAAATGTTATTTATGTATCAGGTCCAACGGATCTGATAGAAAGCTCTGGAAGAGCCACGATATTGTTATTAAATAATACTAAATTATGTATCAATGATACTTGATATTATTCAAGTAGACAATAAAGAAATATGTTTAGTTCAAAAGCATATAAGGATAATACCAGATCAAATCCAACGGATCTGATTAAAGCTCTAGAAGAGCCACAATCTTATTACCAGGTGGTATTAAATTGTGTATCAATGATACTTTATATCATTCAAGCAGAACATAAAAGAAATCTGATTAAATCAAAGACATATAACTTTACTAATGTCATATTAAGACCATGAATAATAAGAATGTTGAATATCTGTGCGTAATTCAGGCCAGAAGCTGATTATAGAGAAGATGAGTTCTTTATCATCCGGATTATATTGCTGATCAGAAAAGGGATGTATGTGGATATATTCATCCACCAAATAAACCATCACATTCTAAAGTTAGTTTTGAGTCCCTATCATTCAAGGGGATATATATGGACATATTCATCCACCAAAAGAACCTTTTTATTATTTTATGGTTCTAATTGATGCATCTACGAGATAATCACATGTTTATGTATTATCAAATGTCTCCAGTTGAGATCGATATTCAACATCCAGTTTTTGCATGTGCTCATAATCAGAATGGATTAACGGAATCACTTATCAAACGTCTCCAGGTAAATACGAGAACTTTATTACTTCGATTCAGTTACCAATTTTTATATGGGACATTCTATATTGCATGATGATGCATTCATCTATGTCTCACTACTTATCATCATTATTTACCATTATAACTTGTAATTGGTCATTGACTTGCTTACATTTTAAAGATATTTGATTGTGTAGTATATCTCCTTATTTCATCTCTGGCATGATCTAAGATAAGAATTCTATATCATTATGAGATTAATATTGATTTTGATTAATCTTCTATTAGATCATTTAAACTTATGAGAGTTTATATTTTTTCACACAATCTGTATATTATTATATTGATTAATTTCCAAATGGAAAGTTTCTCTAAAAAGAGTAAATGAAAAGTTACTCTTATACAAAACAGAGATACCAGTTCGGTTCTCTATATATAAATGTATCTCATTTCAATCTTTGTATCACTCAAATACGAAAGATAATTGATCATCAAATGATTATTAATCTGTTACCTGATATATTAAAGGTAACATGATTTTATAAGTTGCTATCTCATAAACCCCGACCGGGTGATTGTTCTTAAAGAATGATTAGAGTAAATGACAACAAATAAATCATCTGATGTATATCATAAGCTTATGAACCTTTTTTGAAAGGCATTATTATCAGGATCCAAAAGTAAACAAAACTCGAGTTATAAATAAATCCACTTTCTCTCAATCAACTCTGTAAGAGTTTGATATATCTAATGAGACACAAGTCTATGAAATGACTATATCCAGTGAAATGGAAGAAATCTCAATAGAGATACAAGTATATTGTAATTGAGAAAATTTCTATACATGTCTATGAAATAACTAAATCCATTAAAATGGAAAGAAATCTCAACAGAGATACAACTGTATTGAAATTAATTTTTTTTTTATAAAGTCCGTATAGTGACTAAATCCATTGAAATTGAAGGAATCTCAACAGAGATTCCAGTATATTGAAATTGAGAAAATTTCTATAAATCATATAAGATAAATGTGGAATCATAAAAAAACAATCATTGATGATGTATTTTTATACACAATAGCGCTACTGAAATTATAAAGGATAATTATGATATTCATAATATCAATGATTGTATACAAAAGACATGATTGGCCTAAGCGAAAAGAAGCAATTCAAGAAGAATTGACTTCATATGCCAAACATAAATCATTTAGACCAATAGTACTCCAGACACCTGGAGATGTCAAACTAGTTGGATACTAATGGGCTTTTATACGGAAAACGTAATGAGAAAAACGAGATCGTGAGATATAAGGCATGACTCGTAGTACAAGGTTTCTCACAGAAACTTGGTATTCAATAGTGATGAATACAATTACGTTTCGAATTTTTGATAAATTTGGCTGCCTTTACAAGACTTGGAATACGTCTTCTAGACGTAGTAATCATTTATCTATATGATTTACTCAATGCAGATATTTATAATTCCGGAAGGATTTAAAATACTAGAAACATATAAATCGAGATCTCGTAATCTGTATTTGATGAACATACAGAAATCCTTATATGGATTAAAAACAATTTGGACGGATGTGGTATAACCGTCTCAGTAAATATCTTATAAAATAAAGGTATAGTAATTATATTATATACCCAAGTGTTTTCGCAAAGAAATCAGAATCCGAATTTACTATATTCACAACATATGTTGTTGATATGAATTTAATTGGAGCTCTTGGAGAGCTCTTGAAAACTCTTGAATTTTTGGTAAATGAGTTTAAAAATGAAAGACATGGGTAAGGAAATATTGTCTCGACCTGAAGGTCGAGCATATATCAAATAGAATGTTTGTCCATCAATCAGAATATGTTGAAAGATTCTGAAAAGGTTCCATATGTATATTACTCCATAAAGCAAGTCTTTGCTTATACTTCCTCCAATCATTTATGATGCTATTTCATTTCATGAAATAAACATCTGTATACCCCAGTTTAACAATCTAGAAGATTGTTTTAAAAAAACTTGTATCAGGGGGAGCGTCCAATCAGAGAGAGCATATCAAATGAAGTATATTAATCATATTGGGGAATATGTGTATTGTATTCTTTTCCCTTTCAATCAGGTTTTTTGTCTCATTGGGTTTTTGTGATAAGGTTTTTAATGAGGCAATTCTCTAAGCACACCCAAAAATCATTTGATCCACAAAATCATCATAAATATTACATCGATTCAATATATCATCGTATACATGTTATTTTGATCAAAAATATCATTGTAAATATTACTTTGATCTTGCTAATCATCGTATATATATTACCTTGATCCAAAAGATCAATATTTCATAAATATTACTTTGATTCGACAGATCAATGAATATCTTTACTCAGGGTTTTATCCAACTGGGGTTTTCCCTAGCAAATTATAAATGTTAGTAAAGTTTTGAAGAAAACATTAACTATGGGCATATTTGCATTGTACTATTTTTCCCTTCGATCAGGTTTTGTCCCACTGGGTTTTCCTGACAAGGTTTTTAACGAGACAATCAAGGCGAGTAAAGTTCTGAACGGACATATGTGTACTATACTCTTTTTCCCTTTGATCAGGTTTTATCCCACTGGGTTTTCCTGACAAGGTTTTTAACGAGATAGTTTTGAGAACGTCCAACCCCACAAGATCCAGAATATCATCGTATGTATTTTACTAAGGTTTTGTCCCACTAAGTTTTCCATAGCAAATTAAAATACAAATAGTGGAAATCCAAAGGGAGTGTTGTGATAAAATGGCTTTCCCCAACTTGTCTAAAACTTAGTCACTAAGTAAACCAAAAATACAAGTGGGACACATGTCTCTAATATGTGGGATAGTGGTAATTAAGTGAGGTGGCAATGTTGTGTGGTTAAAATTGAAACAACAATCAATACATAGAGAAATTACAATAAAGACCACTATATTTGTTTGCCTATATATATGGCTCTCTTTTGTAAAAATTTGGTTGGTTCAGCTGATATCAATACAAAAGCCTACAAGCTCTCTCTCTATCTCGTGTGTCTCTCTCTTCTCTCATTTTATTTCTTTATTTATTATTTAATTCTTTTACAACAGATTCCATATTATACGTCCAGTTTTTGATTCTATATTTCTATAGTAGGCAAAGGACCCCACAAAATTAGTGCCAGCTCTTCTTTCCCATTGCTGATTGAATGAATTATTGGCTTTCCTTATCACTTTCTTGGTACCAAAATAATAAAGTCATTGTTTGATTTTGCAGCCGGTAGTTTATTTTTTGCCTCTGAATTGCACAAATCCTCTTTAAACTTCTGTTCATTACTTGCTAATAAAAGTCTCATTTAATTGTCACATATCGAAAATGTTGTAATTAAATCAAGTTGATGTCTTTAACATTATTGTTTAAGAACAAGCACCGAATATATATGTCGTATATAATGAGTTAGTGCATGGATTCTGATCTTGATCTACTCTGTTGATCTTTTCCTGATCACAATCCATCAAAGATAATACACTTATTTTTGAAGTCAGCACATAAATCAGTCCAGTAGATGATCTCAATTCATATTGCATATATGCGTACACTACTTTAAACGTATGTAAATAGTAAAAGTGACAGCTGTATGCATAATGCACATGTGATGTACCGAATATAATAATCAAAATTATTTCACCTCTTGAGCTAGCAGGTAGAATAATTTCTCTATATATATAGCCATCCACGCATTTCACAAATAATTAACATCTCCAACACAAATTCTCTTTCTAGGCTAGTTGTGTGTGTCTCAAAATGTCTTTCAAACTAGTGTTGTTTCTGTTGGCTGCTCTTCTCTTAGTTTCTTCTTCCAGTGTACGTAAGCATGCATATAATTGCGTGGCTTTCTTCTATATTATTTGCTTTATCTATTAGAACTAATTAATTTTTAGTTGATCAGATCTCCATTACTGGTTTGTGGATTTATTTGTTGGATTCGTGCATATATGTTTGGTTTAATCCTTTCAGTTTCTTTTTGATCAAGTGTACGTAAGCATGGCTTTTCTTTAATTACACCTTTTTATTATTTGTTGTTTCTATTGGAGTCGGTTTATAGAACTTTTTAGCAAACATATGCAGGACTTCTAGTTTGAGCGTTTTAATTTGTTGGATTTGAGCATATATATACGAGTAAGTTATAAGCATACATACATATATATATATATATATATATATATATATGCTTATAAGTTTCTTTCTGTTGTCAAGCTGCTCTTCTTTAAGTGTATGTATGAGTGTACGGCTTTCTCATCTACGTACCTTATTATTATTATTATTCTCTTTTGACATTAATTTATTACACATTTTTAATTTTGTAGGTTTCAGCTCGAACGTGGGATGATGAAAAGCAACCAGGACCACCTGCATTTTCTAATTGGCTAGTTCTAACTTGGCCGCCTGGCTATTGTTGGACTCCAAGAGGATATGGTTGTATGAATAGAATTTTTCCACCAATTTTCACCATACACGGTCTCTGGCCAGAAAATTACCATAATGGAAGACAATGGGAAGGCCGCAGCCTCCCAGAATTAAATCCAAATGGTATCTCACAAGTGGTACTTATTCTTGTTGGGGATAATCCTCCATAAACCGATGAACACGGAAACGCCGTGCCTAATATACGCCCATAACTCATAGCAAATAATAACGTCAATAAGCAGAAAAATAGATGAGAGAGAATAAAACAATCACAACACAAGATATATGTGGAAAACCCAAAACGGGTAAAAAACCACGGGCCGTCAGAACGACAGGGAAAGTTCCACTATATGATAAATTGTTACAACCATATACTCCAGGATTCTCTCTCACACCTAACCCCAAACCACACTCATAAGATCCTCACCAAGAACCCCACAATATCACCTAGGTCTCCCCTAAATATCACCCACGGATCTCTAACTTGATCCACCGATATTTCCTTGGATCCCTCATCGGATATTCTCATTGGGTCTCCCCGGATCTCATTCACACTCTCTGATGTTTACATGATGTTCTTTTTGCTCCACACAAAATAACCTAAATACAAGGTCTATTTATACTAGTTACAGGGAGTATAATATAAAAGGAAATCCTACTCCTAAACGTACAAGACTTACTTGTTCCACATAAATACTATTTCCTTTTATGACAAGTCTTCTTGTAAGGAGTAAATCCTTTTCCTTCAAGCACAAGAACTTCCAGAAACAAACTACTTCCTTTTCCGTTGAAGATTTTCCGTTTCACGTATGCTTATTATTGACTACGATTCGGGTCACGATTGTACACCCGCTTCCTAAACCGTTACAAGTCACCTTAAATTACATCGCTCAGAAAACCGCGATCCATACGATGAAACAAACCATTTATTCAGTTCTTCATGATCTTCAAACCTCCCTAAAACACCGCCTTCAACTTCCAAACGTTATCCCACGTCTTCTAGGACGTACCACATCAGTTGAGTCTTGTTTGGTTCACATCGGGTTCTCTTAGGAATACAAGTCAAAACCTAACAATTCTTACTCCTTTTATAATATATATATATATATATATATATATTCGCGTGTGTACGTGTCTATGAAAGAAACACATATTACACATATACACTTGTTTTGTTCTTTTAATTTGTTGTTCATTTTCTTATTTATAGTGTTAGACTAAATCAGAGTTTTACAAGGAATGTGATTATCTGTTTCATGCATGTAATTAAAATTAGTGTTGCTTGGCTTGTAGTGTACATGTTGAGTTTGACATTGTGTTATATATATAATCCCAATTCATATTATATAGTAATTACCATATCTTTTTCTTATTAATTTTAATTTGCAGGTTAAACCAGGTTCACAGCTTTGGGAAGATATGAATGGACATTGGCCAACTCTAAACTATGGGAACAATGTTGGTTTTTGGATGAATGAGTGGAACAAACATGGTAGATTTACCGGACTACAAGCAAACCGGTATTTCCACAAAACCATACAATTTGGTACAGACTTGCTGTCTAAATTACACGACTTTCAGAAAAAATTTCCAATAAATAATGGTTGGCACAACAAAAAGGAATTCATCGAGGCTATAGCAGATCGACTCCAAATTACTGTTTGGGCCATTGGGCTTGCATGCAACCAGAATTACTTGAAACCAAGAAATAATGATCATTATATCCTAAGCGAAGTACTAATCTGCATTGATGGTGCAAACTGCGGTAAACAACCAGATTATCAGCCATGTGATGGGGATGAAATTTGGGTTCCATCCTAAACTAGGACTAAGTACCTTAATTAGTTGTGGTTTTAAAAAGCTTCTTGCCCGTACTCTACTACCCTTTTGAATATGTGTTTTATTATTGTCGTGCGAGTTTTTATCTTTCACCTTATGTACGTCCTTATCTAGTACTTATCATGTTATCCAGTTAATAAAGATACGTTGTGTGTTTAATATATTGAGTTTTTATGTTTACAAATAATTAATGTTTAGTTATTTAATTTCTTTTTAAATTTTCTAAAATTATCTAAACAACTGCTTCATGTGCATCTTGACTTTGAATAAATATCATCTTTCAGTTTGAATGTTGACCTTTGGAATCATGAATCACAAATTCACAATGATGTACATTCTGCCAATTAACTTTAAAGAGATCTTTTTTTTTTTTTTTTTTTTTTTTTTTTTTTGTGTGGGAAATCTCATCTCATCTCATCAGTTGCATGCAATGATTTTGAAGCAAAAATATAGCAGCGTACTTTTAGCAGAAGACTTGACAACGGGTCGGTTTCACGATACTCCGGTTGTCACTGGCGATAGTGTGTGGGTATTACAAGAATAACCACAAAATTTCACATTTCAAATACTCAACAGAAAACCTAGCTAGTTCTAGGATTAGTGTGAGAGAAGAGAATTGAAGCAGATAGATACGGAGAAAAATGTTATTTGCTCTGTATTTGTAACCGATCATAATCAATTCTGTATCCCAATTGAATAATGTGATATATAAGGATAATATCACAAAATCAATTAATTGGATAAATAGAGATTTAATTTTATATTAGTTATATCCTATGAGTGGTGTATTTACACCCCTGAAAAACTGTATATATGTGGTAGCAAAAAATGACTCATAGGCCCAATGTATTAAAACCCAGACCTTGTAATACTAAATCCTACCCAGGCCCATCATGTTGGATCGACCCAACAAAAATATCAGCAACATCAGAACTTGGTCTTTGAAGGACCAAGTCAAAACATCAGTTATACTAGATGAATAATTTGAAGAGAGAATCTCTCCAAATATCTCGCCCACGATCAAGCCATGATCAATGAACGTTGGAACTGCTTCTTCCACTATAAATAAGAGAGCTCTCTCACTTTAAAGCTCTCTAAAATCTCTTCCAAGAAAAGCTTATTATAGCGTGCTAAAATTTTGCTTATAAATATTCCGGTAACCGGAACTCGGTCGAACTCACTGTCACGATCATCACAGATCATTGCTCAGCTCAAGCACACCTAAGGCTAATAAATCTAAACCCATCTTCGTCATTATATTCGCATTATCTTTGTTCTAATTATTTTTGCAAGTTCGACAAGCATCCGTACAAAGTCGTTAGACACTAACTTGCAGGTTCAACGAGGAGACGACATCACTCAATTGATAAAGTTCAAACGAGTTGCCTTGGGTCTAACACAACCCGACCCGATTCACATACCATGTAGATCGACCCCCTACAGTTTGGCGCCCACCGTGGGGCCCATCGTAACTTTACGAACTTAGTCAAATCACATGAGCAAACAATCAACATGTTTGGAGATGGAACAGTCCCAACCGTCGAAGAGCAGATCGTTGCCTTGACTGCTCAGATGACTACAAACGCTGAGAAGTTGTGGACGCTTGAAGCGGAGAATGTAGTGATCCGAGTGACAAACGAGGGATTGCGAGCCTTGGTCGACGGGGTAGCACCTGATTCAGCGACGTCAAAGCGTCTAGTCTTAGCTCCAAACGATAAACAGATTGTCGATCGAATAGCTCCATGAGCACCAGACAACCCTATCAGACCAGATATAAATCCGGCCGACCAGCAGAATCAACCAACGCCTCAAATAGCTCGAGTCAAAATTGACCTCAACAACATGCCAATCTAGAATGAGATGTTGAACGAGCAAGATCCAACAATGGATCTACAGCCGGAAAACGTCCAAAGAACACCCATGTCACTCCAGTCGACTCCCGGATTGGTAAAACCCGGATCTGACTTACCTTTGTCTGCTAATTTAGAATTCTCTCACAGGTTTGCAGAAATGAAAGCTCTTATTCAAAGAATTCATGGAGTTCCACCTCCAATAAAGAAAAGTACAGCTAACAGCTTCGCCGATTCACCATTTGTCGACGAGATTGCTCTCACTGAAATGCCCAGAAAATTCAATTTCCCAAACATGAAGCGGTACGAAGGGACGACAGATTCGGACAACCATATAGTATAGTACAAACAAAAGATGTTCACTGCTGCAATTCCACGCGATTTGAGAGAAGCGTGCATGTGCAAAGCTTTCGGGTCTAGCCTTAACGGCCCTGCTTTACAATGATATACTAATTTACCTAACAATTCTATCAATTCTTTTGTGCAGCTGACAGATACATTCGTGGAGCAATTTGCAAGCAGCCGCAAGCTAGAAAAATAGTCGGACGACATGTATAAAATAACGTAAAGACCTAGCGAAAATTTGAGAACATATGTCGGACGCTTCAATAGAGAGAAAGTACAGATCCCACATTGCAATCAAGCGACCGCCATATACGCCTTCAGGAAAGGTCTCAGGTTTGATTTCGACTTATATAAAGAACTCAATAAATATCCATGCAGGACAATGGAAGACGTACTGGTAAAAGCATGTGCCTAAATCAAATGGGAGGAAGACGGAGTAAATTTTGTTGGAAAAGCCAACAGTTATGGGAATCGATGAAACGATCGAGTCGACCGAAGGTCTAACGACAGAAGGTCAGAACCTTATCCGACAAACGACAGGAAAAATAATCAGTCGCGACACGAAGGTTCTAGCGATAGAAGTTCTTATGGGCGTGGCAACCAAAGATCGAATTGACCACGCGTTGAAGCACCGGAATACAACCTTAGCATTAAATCGGTCGACCTCGTAGCGGTGATGAGAGAAACGGGAAAAATAATCAAGTGGCCACGAAAGATGAATGCACTCCCAGAACATCGAGATGCGAGGCTTCGATGCGAGTTTCATGGTGATCACGGCCATCGTACGGAAGATTGTGTCACCCTCAAATATGAAGTTGCAGAGCTCTTAAAGTAAGGACATCTATGAGAATTCCGAACCTACAAGGGGAAACAAACTCTTGCAAGACGTGATGACCAAAGGCAAGCCAGTGCGAACGATAGTCCTCCTGAACCACCTAGACAGGATAGAGTGATCAACTACATTGTAAGTGTATCTGAAGCCAGTGGCATAAGCTATTCTGCAGCAAAGAGGCATACACGACAAGTGTCGAATGCCGAAATTCAACCAAACCGGGAACACCCTTCGAAAGTCGACGAAACTGTCACCTTCAAGTCTACAGACAAATCAGATTTATTTTCTCCTCACCATGATGCATTTGTTATTTCATTACATATTGCTAATTGTCTTACAAAACGTATTTTAATCGACAATGGTAGTTCGTATAATATACTATTTAATAGTCAACTAAGAGAAATGCAAGTCGATGAATCCAAACTCAGTCGTCGAACGACTATGCTGACAGGTTTCAGTGGAAAACAGAAAAGTACTCTAGGAGAGATCGTACTACCTATCTACGCCGAAGGAGTCAACTTATATATCAATTTCCTAGTGCTCTACTGCTAGTCCCCATACAACGCGATCCTTGGCAGACCATGGATACATGAGTTGAAGGCTATCCCCTCGACATACCTTCAAATGATAAAATTCCCAACCAAGTAGGGAATAAAAGAGATCAAAGGGGAACAAAGAGCAGCAAGAGAATGTTACCAGAATGCCATGAAAAAGAAGAAACATGAATTATAGCAATTATAGAATGCCAAAATCGAGTCGACCCCAAACAAGCTAAATATGGAAGAACTCGATGAGGTGTCAATTGACCCTGATTAGCCAGACCACAAAGTCTTCATTGGATCCAGGTTATCAATTGACATCCGCAAGCAATTGATTGAATTCTTGAAGGAACGATGCAGCAGCTTTGCCTGGTCACATTCGGACATGGTCGTTATCAACCCAGAGATAACAGTTCACCAACTGCAGGTCGATCCAAATCACCAACCTGTAAAACAAAAAAGAAGGAAGTTCGCTCCAGAAAGGAATAAAGTGATCAATGAAGAGATCCAGAAGTTGTTCGACATCGGTTCTGTGAAGGAAGTAAAATACCCCAACTGGTTAGCAAACGTCGTGGTAGTAAAGAAGAAAAACGGGAAGTGGCAAGTCTGTATCGACTTCACAGACCTCAACAAAGCGTGTCCCAAGGATTTATTCCCACTCCCTCACATCGACATGCTAGTCGACGCCACTGCAGGGCATGAACTACTAAGCTTCATGAACGCTTATTCTGGTTACAACCAGATCTTGATGCATCCTGACAACTAGGAGAAAACAGCCTTCATCACCGAGTAAGGTATTTTTTGTTATAAAGTAATGCCTTTTGGTTTGAAAAATACAGGTGTGACCTACCAACGGCTGGTCAACAAAATGTTCGCTAAGATGCTACATAGGTTGGTAGAATCTTGATCATTTATAGTTGTAAAAAAATGCTTAGTATAGCAAATGAATATTTATAGTTGTAGTAGTCACATGTTTGAGTTGTAGCTGTAATGGTGGTGCAGCAACAGCTGTGATTTGTAGTAGTGTTAATTGTTATTGGAGTTGAGTAACCCCTCATTTCAGTAAGACAGTAACTATTCATTTTTGTTTTGTGACACGTAATATACTCAACTAATATGCTCTGCTCTTTATGTTGATTTGATAAGTTCTCAAACCATCAGTATGGAGTTGGAATAAATATCTTCAATTCCAGTTTCTCTGTTTGGTTACTTTATATGAATGTAGTTAAATCTTAAAAGTGAGTATATATGGTAAAAGACATTTGGAAGAATATGTCTGTAATCATTTTGAATTCCAATGCAAGTAGATTTTGCTGCAACTTAACAATATAACACAAGGTTTTGCAATCTCCCAGATATTTTGGATCTTGTGTTCACCTGGTCAGCTGATTTAATTCCAAAAACCTCTTCTTTAACTATGCAACATAACAAGAGTAGACAGTGTCCTCTTCTTTATTTTAATCTAATATCCCAATTTGAAAGAATACAGATGTTTGATGAAATGTTTAAGAGAAAAGAGGAGAAAAAGATTTAGAACTATGAACAATAAGAACAGAGAGAATTCTCATATTTTGATTTTCTGAACTAATGACAAATGAATTGTCTAGGTACATTTATACACACACATTTCGTGTCAATTCTGAATGATAACAAAGAAGTTGTCCAGGTTCATTTGTATACACACATTTCGTGTGTTGACCAATTGGAGAATCAATTGTAAGAAAATATCTTCTGATGGTTCTGTTGTAACCACCTAACAAAATTTCCCGTCAAAACTTGATAACAGACTTTGGACGGAAAAGGTTTGCTACTCTGCTGAAGACACCTTTCTTCTAGAACATTGCTGCAGACACGTGTGCCTGGAAGCTAAATAGACACATCACCTAATTCTCTTGGCTTTGCTGTTACTGCATCAATGTTTAGTGCTCTGCTATTCAACCATTACTTGCATTACTTCCAACACAATTGTTGACAATGTATCAACTCCCACAAGTTCTTAAGGAAACTATGTGGAAATATTTGCAATAGATGTTTTAAAGATATTCATCCTTCACCTTCAGTTCAGATGTATTTCCTTTGATGTGAATTCTTTGAGGATGCAACATCGCATGCTCTACATAGTTGATAGTTGAGATCAATTTTACTCTGCTTTTAGTTAAATATTGGATAATTTGTGTGTTTGTACTTTGTACTCATGCCACTGAGGCATGTTTGCTTCTAATACTTCATTATTTTCATCTATGAATTGCAGGCAGATAATTATGAGAAGATATTCTCTCACATGAAACCAAACAGCATCCTTGGCCTTTCCCATGGGTTTCTTCTTGGTCATTTGCAATCCATAGGGATTGATTTTCCAAAGAACATGAGCGTTATTGCTGTTTGCCCCAAGGGGATGGGGCCTTCTGTTAGGAGACTCTATGTTCAGGGTAAAGAGATAAATGGAGCTGGAATTAATGCCAGTTTTGCTGTACATCAGGTCTCTCTTTCTCTCTCTATTTCTCCCTCTATTTCTCCATTCATTTTTGTCATAACAAACTGGGGTAATATTGGAGTTTGTGCCTTAGGAGACAAACTGAATGTTCGTTCTCTTGTTACTTGAGCAGGATGTTGATGGAAGGGCTACAGATGTTGCCTTGGGATGGTCAATTGCCCTCGGTTCTCCTTTTACCTTCGCCACCACATTGGAGCAGGAGTACAAGAGTGACATTTTTGGGGAGCGGGGTAATCTCAGTAGTTTATTTGATTTTTGAAAATGTTTTCTTGTTTACTTTATAACTCTAATGGCTTACGGCATCTCATTATGCCTTTATTCTCTCTTGTAGGCATATTACTGGGCGCTGTTCATGGAGTTGTGGAGTGCTTGTTCAGAAAGTATACTGAGAATGGAATGAGTGAAGATTTGGCTTACAAGAATACCGTTGAGTGCATAACAGGAATTGTATCCAAGACCATCTCAGCAAAGGTTGTTTTTATCTTTAGAATCTGTTTGTGATGTTTTTTCTTTTCTTTTGGTTGGACAATACACTCATTATGGACTCTGCTTTTGGTCTATTCTTATGTGCTTTTATAGGGTATGTTAGCTGTGTATGACTCATTGTCTGAGGATGGCAAAAAGGAATTTGAGGCTGCATATAGTGCCTCATACTATCCCTGTATGGACATCTTGTATGAGTGTTATGAAGATGTTGCCACTGGGAGTGAAATTCGCTCTGTAGTGTTGGCTGGACGAAGGTTTTATGTAAGTTGATATCATGTTATGTGGATCTCTTATGATTTTTATAATTACTAAAGTGAGTCATTAGTATCACAATTGTTGTGGGGTGGTTCATCGAGCTCTTTTTTAACAGGAAAAGGAGGGTCTACCAGCTTTCCCAATGGGTAAAATAGATCAAACTCGGATGTGGAAAGTCGGTGAGCGTGTTCGTGCAACACGCCCGAAAGGCGACTTGGGTCCATTGTATCCTTTCACTGCTGGGGTTTTCGTTGCACTTATGATGGCCCAGGTATTAAAGTCGTATCATTATTCCTTGATCAGTCTTCACATTTCTACTCAATGGTTGGTGTTGCTCCAATGTGGATATTACGTGCTCATTTTTGTGCTTATACATACCATTTATTTTTGGAAAATTCTAGATTGAGGTCTTGAGGAAGAAGGGGCACTCGTACTCAGAAATCATCAACGAGAGTTTGATAGAAGCAGTGGATTCTTTGAACCCCTTTATGCATGCCCGAGGAGTCTCATTCATGGTTGATAACTGTTCGACAACTGCAAGATTGGGATCAAGGAAGTGGGCCCCAAGGTTTGATTACGTCCTTACCCAACAAGCTTTGGTAGCAGTAGATGCCGGTGCTCCCATCAACCAGGACCTCATGAGCAACTTCATATCCGATCCTGTTCATAAAGCCATTGATGTTTGTGCTCAGTTGAGACCAACTGTTGACATCTCGGTGCCTGCAGATGCTGATTTTGTTCGCCCAGAGTTGCGTCAATCCCAATAGTTAGATTTGGAGAGATGCAGAACACTTTTTATGAGGTCCGAGAGCCAGAGAATTTCCTCTTAGGTAGAGTCCTTGATATCTCAGAAGGTTTAGTCTCATAATTACAATAATATTATCGAGTCATGTCTTTTGTTATGTGTTTCAAGCACTAGGATCTCATAATTGCAATAGTATTGTCGAGTCGTGTCTCTTGTTACATGTAACGTGTTGCTAGAAGTCTAGCACAAGGATTGTCCTTTCAATTTGATACTCTGTTTCTTATAGTTTTCTGAAAATGTAACTTTAGCCAACGTTGGATGTTTTTAGCTTCAATTATGTTTTCGGGTTCATTTCATTATTTGCCTTTAGATTATTGAAACTGTCATTTTCTTGAAAATGAAAAAAGAAATTGAGTGTATGAGTGTATCTGCTGCACTGTGAGAGAAGTTGTACTTAACTGGCTCTCCGACGTAGCAAGAAAATAAGTGTGATTTGGACTGGCCGCCCCATTGATATTGGGGTTTATGACATGATTTAGTCATAATCAACAATTTCCATTACGCTAACTTGCTAAGTTACTTTTATAAAATTCTTATTATATTTGTCACCGCACAAGGCATAAGATTGGATGGCAACACCTTGCTCGGGTACTCAAGTGCCAAGGCAAGTCGACGAGATGATATTGGCTTGATATGTCCCTCACATCACACCTACACTATGAGTTGTGGATTCGAGTCATGTCCCCTTTCCTCAAACCTTGAATGAGTTGCGTCCCGTTTCCTCAAAACTTGAATTTATCTCAAAATATGAACAGAGTAATTGTGGAGGGACAAAAATAATATTTTGTAAATATTAATTGTAACAAAATAAATGAAATCAGAGTCACCTCCGGGATGATTCGGCAATCGAGTCGACAGTGTGGTGCAATGGTTGCCGGTCGTACCGGTTCTGACAATCGGACGGCAATGTCGGGTTGTCTGAGTCATTTTTGCTAAAATCTCTTTACTAAACTATAGAGTTGGTATCCTTATATTTAGTCACTGCAATATAGCAAAAGCAAACAAACAAAATACTATTACGTCTATATAAATGAAGCATGATCAAGATCTGGTCTTGATCAGAACATCATTTGATACATACATACGTATGTACATACATATACCGTATACGTTCTTCAAATAACAAAATATGTATATGTGTAGTTTCATCTATCATGATTGCAGTTTAATCCACTGACTATGGCCTCACAGTCACAGCTATTGGTTTTTCATTCCATTATTTACTTACAACTGTAGCTATCTGTGTACAGGTTAGTCATTCTCAAAACTTGCTTATGCTTTAACATTATATTCTCATATAACGTAATGTTTAGAAGTTTGGTTACTTTGATCACCTAATTTTCACATCAGTAGAAGTGTTTCTAAAATGGTTGATATATATATATATATATCGATATTGTTCTTATCGTAAATGTATCTTTAAGTCATGTGATCGTATAAAATCGAACGATAGATTAGATAGATAAGGATTCATCTCTACATTTGCTGATTTAATAGTACTTGTATGTATGAACTCTCTTGATGAGGATGTGAGTTCAACAGACAAGAGACAGTAAGGACCCATATCATTAGCTTGGTGTGACTCCATCTTCATGTACAGCTATCACAAGTCCAGAGAGAACAAACAATAAGGAGCAAATATATCTTGAATTAGTGAGAACCACCCAAATCAATGGTTTGTGGAATCCCCTTCACAATTATCACATTAGTCAGGTTTGTGAATAACCTGATGTCAGGCTAATGTAAAGTTGAACTCAGCTCACACGTAAAATTAATTCAGGTCGGCCCCTTTCTTAATTAGCTAGTCACCTTCAAACATATAAATTTGTTGCAACCTGATGCGGACATTGCAGACTTCCATTGTTTTCTTGGCTTTTTCTTGAAAGCTGATTTAGTTTACTCCTACAATCCACAGAAGCATATAGTATTCAATTAGTACAAGAAAGAAAAGAACACAAATTTATTGCTTTATATTAGTAATTTAAGAATATTTTTGGCTTTATTTCTGGAGCATGTATGATTGGTATTTTTCCTGATGAATTTAGAATAAAAAAGGAAAACAAATCATCGAATATGAAGTTAATTTATCTGTTGAAGTACCGGAAGACTCATCATATCGATAGAGTATTAGAGTGTGAGTTTTCTTTGATTTATCGAACCAGAACACTGATCACTTCAACAGGACCGAGTTTGTTGAATAGAACCTTGAATTCTCCTAGAAAAAAACAAAAGATTAGAAACTTAAATATAAGCAAACTTTACTGCTGAATTTTTTTTATTGATATCTATAAATAGGAGATACATCAAACAGAAATATATTAACACTTCCAGACTGTACATTTAATCCCTCTCTCTCTCTTTTTATTTTTTTGGCAATAGAAAGAAAGGTTAACTTAAAAGTACATGATATTGACATTTGTTTTATGCAATACCATTCAATTAAAAGTAGATGATATTGATATTGATAAATCATATATACAAATTATCTACATGACCCTGAACCCAGATATCATTTTTCTTCATGCAGTTGGATAAGAAGCCATCATGGCAATCCCGCAGAGGCCTTCGCTGGATTTAGTTTCTCTTTGGATCTTCATATACCCATTTTCGCCCCATCCGGTTCCCCAAGAATTCTTAATCAGCCAATACTTAGTTCCATCGGTATTAGTACCATATCCGATGGCTGTAACAGCATGGTCTAAATATGTGCCACAATCGCCAGTGAAGACACCGGTTGAGTAAAACTGGAAACTGAAACCACTACCTTCAATTGCCACAGAAACTGGTTGGCTTGCCACGGCTTGCAACAAGGCCTTCTCGTTATTGGTTGGCACCTTTTTGTACCCGGTTATTGTAGCTGCAGCTGTTGCTGCCTTCTTTTTATTGCAAGTACCATCTATTCCCTCATAAGGGTAACTAGCCTCAGTTGTGAGGCCATGGTTGCTTTTAATGAACTCAAAAGCACTGTCCATCAAACCACCGTTACAACCTTGATTCTCACCGTTTATGTCACAGTCCACGAGCTCTTGTTCTGATAGCGATACTAACTTACCAGTTTTGAGCTTGGTTATTCCTTCTATGGCTGCCACAGCTGAAAATGCCCAGCAACATCCTGTATATTGAAAATAACAGATACGTAAGTGACAGTAAAATAGAAAAAAAAAAAAATACCAAAAACCCACATGAAGACAATACTTGTTTTGTTATAGCTTTTTACTTACCACATCTGGCTTGGTCCTTGACAGGGGTGACAACACCATCCTTTCTCCAGTCCATACTAGTTGTAACAGCAGTCAAGTTTCCGTATTCAAAAGACGTGGTGGCGGCTTCTGATGTGGACATGACTTTGGAGGTTTGTCTGTTGTAACCGGTATACATTTTACGAAATTCATCATTACTTAGGTCTCCAAATTTGTTAATAGCCAGCTTATATCCGCGGTCCATGCCTTTGTTAAAGTTTTCGATATACTCCAAGTTGCTCTTAAAAACCTTATAGCGTCTCTCCTTCTCTAGTGCATCATTATAGACGCGTCCATGTTGAACCATCCATTCCTCGTGCCTCTTTAGCATGTATTCCTCGTTCAGAGGGCGGCATAGAGCATGAATGGTCCAAATGGTCAAAATAAGGAGAGAGGCCAAGGATTTGTTCGTGAAAGCCATGATAGTTAGAGAATCTAGGAGAAGAGAATCTTTGAATGGGCACACAACATATACTGAATTTTGATGTGTATTTATAGACAAGGATTCTTGTAATCTGTCTATTCTCTTGATAATGCTAGAAAAGACTTGCCCTTCTAGGTGCCTTGAGAGATTGGAATTCATCATTCTGTAAAATCTGTCGTTCTCTGCATCAGTAATATGTAATATGGTTTTGTTTATGTTCATTGATTGGTGTCAAATGATTTTGCTTGTCAAAATAAACTAGTTTCAAAGGTCAATATCAATGGTGAAATTTCTTGTATTGTAGCATTAAAATGGATCATATGTATGAATGGAGAAGAGAGTGAGAAAAGAATCTGCAAGAAACTTAACTTGATAACACTTATGGGACCTCCTTTCATGTTTGTTTGACAAGCAGGCAAGTCATTATCCATGTATCAATATTGAAAACTATATATTTGGTGGAAGAAACTGTTCAGAAAGCACTAAATAGTTGAACTAGATTATAATAATATCAACTTTAAAATTCTTTTCTACAGAAGCAATAATGGAGGATTCTACAATGACAGGAATTCGTTAAGTTGAATTATTGTGTGGGGTTTCTTCTGCAACTTGGTTGATTTTTTTTTTTGGTTTGGTCAATTATAATCAATAAAAGCAAGAAAAAAAAGGTAGCAAGTGAAGTGA
Source organism: Acer yangbiense (assembly GCA_008009225.1). Classification (NCBI taxonomy): domain Eukaryota; kingdom Viridiplantae; phylum Streptophyta; class Magnoliopsida; order Sapindales; family Sapindaceae; genus Acer; species Acer yangbiense. Next base: position 9,430,739 of record CM017773.1, read on the forward strand.
TGATCATCATGAAACTCTTCCATAGTTGCAGCTTAGCCGTGAATGATGATCACCTTCTTTGTTCATAAACCTGGAAAGAGTGAAACCCTCTCTTATGTTTCAGGAATTTCAGAAAACATTAATAATATATTCTCTTCAAGTTGGATGATTCTTTTAGTCAGCAAGTGATGATCACCTTCTTTGTTCGTAAACCGTTGTTCATAAACTGTAAGCATGTGTCAAGGCTAACACCCATGAGGTATTGTCATGCTTTGGCCCATTGCTGTAACTTTTATAATAATCATTGTTAGTTTGTTAGATGTACTGAAGGAATAATCAGATGTGAAGTTATTCGGCAGATGTTTGGTTAATTGTATTTTTAAAATTGTTGTGTATAGCTCAAAAACAGTATACATATATACAGTATTTGGTAATTTTATTGTGCTGAGATTAGTTACAATGATTAAAATATACATGATTTTAGAACCCTATTTTATTTATTATATATATTAAATCAATATTTAAGTAGAATATTTAAATTAGAAAAAAAAAATCATAAGAACAATAAAAATATTTTTAAAAGATTTTATAAATCAAATCAATATTTAAATAGAATATTTAATTTTGAGATGAAATAAGGTATATAAATGATTTTAACTTTATTTTATAAGGATAATAATGATATTTTAAAAGATTCATTAAATGCTGAAATAGATTATTTCATAATCACTTTTAAAAAGTAATCCCCATCTCTTTCTCGAAATCACTGTCAAAACTTATGAGATTATCAATTAATCATTTTGGAAGTTTTATCAAATATTATTTAAATATCGGATAATTTCTGTGTCTATACTTTGTCCTCATGCCACTGAGGCATGTTTGCTTCTATAATACTTCATTATTTGCAGTTATTCGGTGGCACTTATTTTCATCTATGAATTGCAGGCAGATAATTATGAGAACAAAATCACCTTCTTTGTTCATAAACCGTAAGCATGTGTCGAGGCTGACACCTAATAGGTATTGTCTGCTTTAATCTATTGGACATTTTTGTCCTTAAAAAGGGTCATCGTGGGATGAAGACTAATCTTTGCTTATTTTATCACAAATTAGAAAAGAGTGATCACATAAGGAACAAAAGGAAATTGGAGTGATCAAGATGAGAACCTCCAGCAACTTTTATGTGTGGTCTGAAATCACCAACATCAATGAGAAAATCAGAAGTCTGCCGACACAACTCACAAGCAAAGAAAAGGCTGGTGACAAATGACGATAAAGAGATTTTACCAGCTAAGCTAGCCGATTCTTATGATACTATAAGAGACTTTACCGATTAAGCTAGTTGAATCTTATGATACCGTAAAATATTTTACCTGCTAAGCTAGCCGATTCTTATGATACTATAAGAGACTTTAGCAATTAAGCTAGTCGATTCTTATGATTTTATTTGATATAGGTTAATAATAAGAAGCCATTAAATAATTCCATTTTGTGTACACCATTAAATAATTCGATTCCCACGCAATAACCGATCCAGTTCTGCAAGTTTTCAAGAGTAATTCATTCAGCTGCCTAATATATGTGTCAAAATCATGAAGCTGACTGCAGATTCCAATAAGCAACAAGATTCTTTTGTTTTCTTTCGACTAAATTAAAGATTCCTTGCCTCAGCAAACTTGGATTTGGATTTCCCACCAATTAAACTTAATAAAATCACAATCACAGAGGCAATTAGCAAACTTTATTACGTCAAGTATTCTTCCTCTTCTGGGTGGGGCAAGCTGGTCACTAGTCACTACTCAGTCTGATAACGGTCTGATGATGATTTTTATTTTTATTTTTTGTTGATTTTTAGGCCACCACCACTGTTGTATTGTATAATGTCAGATAGAATTTGACTGGTCAATTGTTGTTTGCATGCAGAGTTCTGTGTAAGGACTAAGGACTTGCAAGTTGCAACTGAAAGTGCAACCTATAATGTTGGAGGTACTCATTACTCTATGGACTGCGTGTCAAATATGCTTACATTGATCTGGTAAAAAGACTTTGTTTTGGCTTGTTTGATTTGTGATTGTCATATGAAGATGATTGTTTTTTTGTTTCTAAAAATATTGAATAAAAAGTTTACATAATATACACAACTCCTCTTATAATCGGCAGTAGTGCACCTCCCCTTCCACGTTAGTGACGAGGGGTTCAAATCTCATTGTACACATTTTACAAACATGTGTTTCTCTCTACGGTTGTGGGGTAGATATTCGAGCTGTCCCGAAAGACTCAAGACTTGTTACGTGTCATAATTAATTATAATACTAATAAAAAAAAAGTTTAAATAATATATATATATATATCTTTTAATTTATAAGCATATTTGAAAGGGTATTTTTTTAGCGAAAATGTCCTATTTTAGGGGGCTACTTGCAAATGTGCCATAAAATCAAAACCAATTGCAAAACTACCATATTTTTCCCAAAATACCCTCACACGTCACTACCATATGTATTAACCTTATTTAATAGGGATATTATTCATTCGGTCCTTATGTTTTTTTTTTGAAATATCTATCTATAACTCACTTATACATTTTCGGAGGATTGAACCCTATATTTTCAAAAACCACTCAATTTGGTCCCTTTGACCAAATGCAAAATGACATCTTTACCCCTGAGCATTTAATTTCTTTTAAAAAAAATAAAATAAAATAATTAAAATAAATAAATAATTCTTAAAAAAACAAAACAACTTGGGCCTCTTGCCAATGTGGTTGGGCCTTCCCCTAGGAGCTTCCAACACCACGGTTCAACGCCCGGTGTGTACATGTATATATATATATATTATTTGTCCCCCTTGGCCATTAATCTCAAGTGTGGGTGTTGTCCCACCAATTGTGGGTGCTCTCTCCCCACTTGTGGGAGCTACAGTCCGGGCTGCGCTAGTAGAGCCTAATCTTGCCGGTCCCAGGAATTGTTGTATATTTAAAAAAACAAAAAAAAACAAAAACAAAAAAACAAAACAAAAACCACCACCACCACTCATCACTTCATCAGTCATCATCATCATCATCTTCCACCATCAACTCAAACACTCAAACCCTAGCCACCACTACCATCATTAACTCAAGCTTCGTTCAATGGAGACCGACGGAGGAGACCGACACAGATCGGAGGAGATCGGCATTGGGTCGATGTAGATCAGAGGAGATGCGTTGGGTTAACGCAGATCAGAGAGCAACAATGAGATTCCATGACTGCAACCAACATCACTCTATTCCACACACACACTTCACCGATTTCCTTTTGCCACCGGCGAGTAGCTCTACTTCTCTAATCAAACCCCAGCCGTGGCTTCAGGTTTGTGGGTTTGTGGTTTTTGTGAAACTGATGTGAAATTGATAATGTTTGGAAAGTGAGATTGATGTGGTTTTTGTGAAAAAGGAGAATTTCTGGGTTTTTGTGAAAAAGTAGATGGTTGGAGATGGTGATGATTTATGGAAAATGGAAGATGATGGTGTGTTTTTGTGGGTGTTCTAGAGATGATTTGGGTTTTTGTGAAAAAGTAGATGGTGGGTGTTCTTGGTGTTCTAAAGAAGATGAAGTTGAAGGTGGATTAAGTTTTAATTTTTTTTTTTATTACCTAATCAAAAAAAAATCCTTAAATTTATTTATTTTTTTGTTTATTTTATATATATATATATATATATATATATATTTTTTTTTTTGATAAGGTGGAGATCCAGACCGTTGGTGGAGATCTGGATCTTCACATTTAAATTTAATTTTTATTATATATATATATATATATTTATTTGTGCTGACATGTGGCATCTCATTGTTTAAAGACAAAAATACCCTTTGAACCGTTTAATTTGACTAACATTTGACCAACAGAAAGACCAAATTGAGTGGTTTTTTAAAATATAGGGTCCAATTCTCCAAAAATGTATAAGTGAGTAAAATATAGATATTTAAAATTAAAAAAAAAAAAAAAAAAGGATCCAAGTGATAATATCCCTATTTAATACTTTTATCAACCATTTACCAACCAATTTATCAAACAAATGAATTAAACACTATCTAACCATTATCTTCCTCTACAACACTTTCTTCCCCCACAATTTTCTTTTCGAATTTTAGGTTTTAAAAATATTGGAGAAGATTATATAAAGTAGTTTGATGGTAAGAATTACATTTTAAATTAATCTTTCAACCTTATAATCCTTATTTTCATGGAAATCACATATATCCTTGTAATTTTTTTAATTGCAATGAAGATTGAAAACGCTATGAAAAAAGAGTGTATGGATAGGGTGACCCAAAGCTTAAAAAGCATCGAGACAAGATGGCCCGAAATCGGGTCACCTTGACCCAAAGCTTTTTTCATATTTCAGGATGAAGCCACGAAAATAAGTTTCAGGTTAGGGTGACCCAATGCCGGGTCACCTTGTCCCAAGGCTTAAAAAGCTTAAGGATAGGGTGATCCGATATTTATTTATTTATTATTATTTTTTTCAATTCAACCCAAAAGAATGATTTTGGGATGGTGTGACCCCATGGGAGCTGATAACTCTTATTTCTACACGTTGTGTAGCCCCTTACTTTTATCTTTTATGCTTGTTTTCTGGGTAAAACTGGGTATTTAACATTTTAAATAAGTGTTTCAGGTTATTTTTAATCACAGGGGCTAAAGTGTAAAAATGTAAGAAGTTTGGGGCAAAAGTGTAATTTTGGAAAGTTAAATTTTGCTCCCTAGTTTGGCGATTAGGAGCCACCATTTAGGGAGTAGAAAGGGACCAGAAGACCCCAATTTTGTAATTCGGTGACCTAGGGCGCAGAATATGGCGCAAAATCAAGGGGACATTTTTGACGAAAGCTTCCTACAGATTGCTCAACTTACGGGGACCATATCTCTCTCCTCCGATTTAACTGGGTTTCTTGCTACCTATGGTTGGAAAGCCCCAGAAGTTGTCTTTCCAACGGTTCTTCAAGATCACAATTCTAATATTTGAGGAGAAAGTTATGCTCATTTCCGTAATGGTGCGCGCTGTTGGAAACTCACCCGCGAAGCCCCCCAAATCAACCACTTATGAAGGGCATTCTCGTCCTTTCACTTTCAATTCTGCCCTAGCCTCCTCCCCACTATAAATATCCCCTTTTCTCATCAGTTTTACAGAATCCCTTCACTCCCTCTCTCTCTCCTCCGCCCAACTCTCTCTCTCTTCCATTTTCTTCATCTTCTTCACATTCTCCACCAAATAAGGAGAGGATCTAAGCTCCCATGGAGGTGTTTCCTCCATGGGAGCTCACCATACACCTCCACCACCATTTGCACACCTCATCTATCCATTTTAGAGCAGTTTGCAAGGAAATATGAGTGGTTTTCAGACCAAATCCGAGCTAGGAAAGCTAGGAGCATCTTTGGAGGGTTTGTCTTCAAGGGTTTGCTCTTATTTACTCATTTCTTTGTATTTATTGCTTCTTTGATGTGTAACCCCGATTTGGGGAATATTGTAAACCTTACACTTGTGTAATATATGTTGTTTGTGCTTAAATTCGGTTGGGTTTTGTTTCACTCTTTGTTAATTTCATGAATTTAGCTTTAATTGCAATATCCATGTGTATAGAGGTCCGAAATTGATATGTGTCCATGATTGGGATTAGGAGTAGAGTAATTTAATGTAGGAGTAGTGTAATTTAACTTCCCATGATTGTTGATTGATTGATTGATGGATGACCAAAATGCCATGTTTAGAGTAATTTAAGTGTTAGAGATTTAGCTCCAAAGAGTGGGAAAGGTTTCAGTTCAGGCAAGTTAGTTGCTAAATTGGCCTCGGTTCAAATCTTTGTGCTTAATGGGTCTTTTTAAGACACAATTATCCATCCTTGGCCAGATTGGGTAATAAATTGATTTAGGGAAAATTCTCAAATCAAGAGAATGAACCCTTAACCTATATTGAATGGTCTTAATGAATAACAACCAACTTATTTGCACATTGTTGTTGGTAAACTTGTTTCCCATGTCTAGCCATCCTAGGGAGATTGATAAAACCGAATCCGTATCTAGAGTAAAGACAAATTGAATTCCTCTTGCACTTGTGTAGTTATATGGGTATTTCATTGCTTAATGCTTTCACTCGATTAGCCACCTTGTGGATGATATTTAGGCTATGTGTTATATATTGCGTAGTTCACATTTACATGTTCAGCGTGATATCCTCTACATTTGACCAGACAGTGAGAGATACACTAGGCTAGCGTGTAGAGCTCGTGTGTGTGTCCCACAGTCCTTAATGAATCCAAGCATTTATGCATGGATGTAATCTCTAAGACATCGAGAGAGATTAAAGATTAATTAAGGGGACACAAGCATATAACATACGTGTTGTATGGGTATCTGGTATTCTTAATGCTTTCACTTGGTTGCCATCCCGTATTTGGTTAGCCATTGGGAATGAATTATTGGCTGTAGTATGGCCCACGCGGTTGCGCATTACATGCCCAACGAAATAACCACTGTATATGACCAGACAGTGAGAGATACACTAAGCTGGCATACAGGGCTCTTGTGTGTGTGCCACGACACTTAATGAATCCATGCATTGTGTGGATGTGATTTCTAAGACTCGAGAGATATTAGAGATCAATTAAGGGGACACGAGCCTATGATATACTTGCATATTAAGGGACTAAGTGAGTCTAGAGCTTAATTAGGAGGATTGTTACGGTTGAGTCGTTTCCCTAGTGTAACCACATTTCATGCATCTCTCCATTCAATTCTATCCATGTATATATTATGTTAGTTAGTTTATTTATTTATATTATTATTTACTTTTCCACAACCGCAACACACGAGTTCTCTCGGCGTGTTTAATAATAGCTAGAACCGGTGACGGTCGGTGAATCCCACCTCCCTGCGGAACGATACCCTCACTTGCCGCTGTGCTAGTCCCTGTGACTCGCGCGCTAGCGAGGTCGAACTTAAATGTTCATCTTTTGACCGACATCGCAACGACGTGTCGTCAGGAGCCATCTCCAATTTTTTTTTTAACATAAGGGTATAAGGGTAACAAGGTCATTTCAGGGTATTTTTGCAGTTGATTTTCATTTTAGGGTAGATTTGCAAGTGGCCCCCTAAAATAAGGCATTTTTGCTAAAAACCCTATTTGAAATTGTATATTATAAATTTAAGGGCTATTACCATTTCCCCCCTGACCTTTACCCTATTAGAAATGTAAGGATATGGTTTGCCTATAATGGCCGGTCTTCCCCCTAAAATAAAAATATTGTAAATTTCCCCACTTCTGTTAGAATTTCCATCCAAAAAAATGTGTTGATTGACAGTCTCATGGTCAAATGACCGTTTTATCCTTAATATAATTAGGAAATGACCATTTAACCTCCAAAATATTTATTAAATAAAAAATATATTAACAAAATATAAAACAAAAAAATAAAAATAAAAACATAATTGAACAAAAAAAGATGGATCTCCACCGTCCATCTCTGAGATAGATGGTGGAGATATCTCTTTTTATTTTTTATTTAATTTTAAAAAAAAATTAAATTTTTTTTTTGTTTTTATCTATTTATATATAAAAAAAAAAATTCAAACATATCCATAAATTAAAAATAACAAAAAAAAAAAAAAATCTAGTGATCTCTACCACCAGATCTGGAACATCTGGAAACCCAAATACACCATCTCCAACACCATCTCTTTCTGTCATCGTGATCATCATCTTCTCCACTGGATCACAACCATGCATCTCCAACACCCAAACCCTAACCAAATCCATCACAACTCAAATACCAAACCCTAGCCGCCACCACACCTCAAAGACCAAACCGTGAACCACCCATCACCACCCCCAAATCAAGACCCAACTGTGAACCACCCATCACCACCCCCAAAATCCAGCCACCACTACCACACAACAACCCACCCAAAATCCATATTCGAAACACCTAAACCCAAAACATCGAAACACCTACCAACCAAACATATCCAAAACATAAATCCTAAAAAATCAAAGCACCAAATCACCATCACCAGCCACCAAACTTCGGGGAGGTTTCGCTGGCGAAACAAACCAAACCAAACCTGTTCTCAGCCACCCGATCTGGAATCGAACTCAGTTATGGGTTCGAACCAACACACCAACCCAACCACACACCTAAAACCACCCAATCCAACCCCACCCAATTGAACCCATAAAACACCCACACCCAAACCCAATCGACGACGAAAAAGAAGAAGAAGAAGAAGAGAGAGAGAGAGAGAGAAAGAAAATAAGATTTTTGTTTAGGTGAAGATGAAGAGATGGAAGAAACCCCAAAACTGAGAGTGGCAGCGGTGGTTGTTTTGGTGGTGGTGACGAGAAGCGGAAGTTGAAGAAGAAGAAAAAGTAGGTTGGTGATGGTGGTGGTTAGAGGATGAGATGGATCGATGGTGGTGGTGGTTTGGTTTTCTGGGTTGGGTTCATGGATGTGTTGTGTATGTGTGGTAAATCGGTGTTCTTGGTGAATGATGATTTGGATTTAATTTGTGTGATGATGATCTGGGTTTAATTTGGGTTTTCTAGGTTGGATTCATGGATCTGGAATTATTTGTTTTTATTTATTTATTTAATTATTTGCTTTTACAATATTGTCCCTTTGATTTTGATGCTCAATGTGATTTTGGATGGAAAATGTGACAAAAGTAGGGATGGAAAATGTACCCAGCCGGGCCGGAATTTCCAGGTAGAACCCGAACATTCCTTACCCGGCACTAAACATTCCTTACCCCGCACCGAATAAAGGTTGTCCGGGTACCCGGGCTGGTTGTGTTCCGGCCCGGGTTCGGGTATACCTGGATACCTGGCCGAGTACCCGGTTTTTTTTTTTTAATTAAATATTTCAAATTAAAAATAAAAAATAAAAAACAAAATAAAAGGGACAACCTTTTTTCCCTGTTTTGTTAGTTTTACCTCAGATCATGAATAAATCGACAAAACAAAAGGAAATATACAATATGAGAAGAGAGAAAGAGAAGAAGACTTACGAGAGAAGAGAAGAAGACTAAATACTATTACGTTCTAAAACAAAACTATATAAATTAAGCATGATCAAGATCTGGTCTTGATCAGAACATCATTTTGGGCATGTAAGTAAAATGAGAAGTTTGTTTATTACACATTAGAAATTACTGAAATCCACCTTGGATTTTGCTTGGACTTGAAATAGTCACAGTGTCAATGAATTTGCATTGCAGACCACCTAACCAATGATGGAGTTTACAGTCTCCAGAATTGGTTTATAAAAGCCTCCCACATTTTTCATTCTTCTGTGCATACATACATATGTACATACATACATACATATACCGTATACGTTCTTCAAATAACAAAATATGTATACGTTCAGTTTCATCTATCAGGATTGCAGTTTCATCCATTGACTATGGCCTCACAGTCACAGCTATTGGTTTTTCATTCCATTCTTTACTTTCAACTCATTGCAGTTCTCATATAATCATAAATCATAGTTTCAATCCAATTCATTGCAGTTTGATTTGATCTGACATGTTAAATGAAACCAGAATGCAAAATAGAGGTACTAGCATTATTCGTTGATATGGACGTACATTTTCCTTCTATTAATTTGTTAAATATTGCATGCACTATTCTCTTGGCTTTGAATAAATCCTTACAATATAAATGAATCGGAAGAAATTTTCCAATCAATGGTTCTGCTTTTCTGTCACGCTTTATGTTTAGAAGTTTTTGCACGTGATTGAGTACTGGTTATTATTGTAAGTACTTAAAAGTTTCGTTAATTGGTTACTCTGGATCACCTTAGTTTCCACATCCGTAGAAGTGTTTCTAAAATGGTTGATATATATATATATATATCGATATTTTTTTTACCGTAAATGTATCTTTAAGTCATGTGATTGTATAAAATCTGATGCAGCAGCAGCTAAGGCAATGGAATACATGGAGCGGGTGGCGAATTCGTATTTGGGTCGTGTGGACCAACCAAATCCGGGCTGAACTTCGTGGACCTCTACAGAGGGCATATGGGGTCGGATCGTCTAATATAATATGTTTCCGGAAAGCCCAAGACGAGCCCTATAGATGTTATGAAGACTCCGTCCTCTGTAACAGATCACAACAAGCCCAAATTCGGCCATCTATCTTGTTGTGCGAATACTTGAGCTGGATGAGAGCTGGACACCGTGAGCTGGACGAGAGCTGCCGGGCTGAACTTCGTGGACCTATACAAAGGGCATATAGGGTCGGATCATCTATTATAATATGTTTCCGAAAGGCCCAAGACAAGCCCTACAGATGTTATGAAGACTCCGTCCTCCGTAATAGATCACAAAAGGCTCAAATACGGAAATCTATCTTGTTGCGCGAAAACTTGAGCTGGAAGTTTGAATTAGATGACATTGAGTCGGAGTCAGATTAGGATTTGTTCTCTTTTTCGTAGTCTTTGTTTGATTAGGATTTGTTCTCTTTTCCTAGATAGGATTTATTTTCAGTTTTAGTTTAAGTTAATTTAGAAGTCGATTCCTTGTGGAAGTCGACTTATTGCTTTTCATATTTAAGTTGTTTGAATCTAATTTATTATTTAGTTTTTGATGATTAATAAAATTTGAGAGAGAGTATCTCCTTTTATCCAATTTCGGTATCCTGAGTGGATCAACGAATTTGAAACCTATTATTCTGGTATCTGTGCGCGGATCAACAGATTAATAGTAGGATTCACTTCCGGTATTCATGCGCGAATCAACGGATCCAAATTGTTTATCCTTTTTTTTTTATCGATTGTTGTTTCGTGAATATTCCGCTGCATCAGTTTGGTATCAGAGCCACCGAGTCTACCGTTGTGCTAGGCTCAGCATCCATGACCACAACCAAATATCTTCCCCAACGCCAAAAATTCACCATCCTTTTATCCAAAAAAAAAAAAAAACAATAATAATAATCTCATGAATCCCCAAAACAAAATTTCCTCCTACCATTCATTGTTTTTCGATGACGATTATGTGTCGGACCCGGTTATCGTTGACTTCGATAAGCTACCAATTTTCGATGAGAAATATGTAACGGAACCTGTTATTATTGATTTTGATAATCCACCGGTTTTCGATGAAGATTTGTTCCAAAACGAGCAGCATGAGAGGGACTCAATTTTTGAGAATTATTTCTATGATGTTGCCGTGTTTCATCATTCAACAGCATCTCCAACTTATTTGTTCCTCAAAACAGTCAAAATTTGAGGACAAATTTTCTCCAACTTGAAGAGAATGATGCAGCAGCAGCTAAGGTAATGGAATACATGGAGCGGGTGGCGAATTCGTATTTGGGTCGCATGGACCAACCAAATCCGGGCTGAACTTTGTGGACCTCTACAGATGGCATATGGGGTCGGATCGTCTATTATAATATGTTTCCGGAAAGCCCAAGACGAGCCCTATAGATGTTATGAAGACTCCGTCCTCCATAACAGATCACAACAAGCCCAAATTTGGCCATCTATCTTGTTGTGCGAATACTTGAGCTGGATGAGAGCTGGACGCCGTGAGCTAGACGAGAGCTGCCGGGCTGAACTTCGTGGACCTATACCAGGGCATATAGAGTCGGATCGTCTATTATAATATGTTTCCGGAAAGCCCAAGACGAGCCCTACAGATGTTATGAAGACTCCGTCCTCCGTAATAGATCACAAAATGCTCAAATTCGGAAATCTATCTTTTTGCGTGAAAACTTGAGCTGGAAGTTTGAATTAGATGATATTGAGTCAGAGTCAGATTAGGATTTGTTTGATTAGGATTTGTTCTCTTTTCCTAGATAGGATTTCTTTTCAGTTTTAGTTTAAGTTAGGGGGGTGTATTCAATTAGGATTCTTGAGGACATTTAAAGACATTATAAATCCTGGTGTATTCAATTTGGACATTTAAAGACTTTAAAAGAGTCTATATGAATCCAGTGGTATTCAATTAGGATTTCTATGGACTTTTAAAGAATCCTTCTAAATCCAGGTGTATTGAATTGAGACTTTACAAATGTCTACAAGAATCAAGGTGTATTCAATTAGGACTAGATTTTAAAGGATTTTCTTAGGTCATGGATTTTGATGGATTTTAGTGGACTTGATGGTGAGAGATATAAATATCAAATGTCATAACATGTCCAGCCTTCTCCCCAAAGATTTTGGTGGATTTTGCTCTCCCTCTCTCTCTCAAAACAGAAACGAAAATCACTAATATGTAAAAATTAAAAAAACCGATGCATGTGAGAATAATAAGCTTCCATCCCCTGCATGTTCTTTGAATTAAAAAGGAAAAAAAAATCGAGTTCAAAAAGAAAACAAGCCACATACAATAATGGAATATGTTGCAGTCACATAATTATATATATATATTTTTTGAACAAGCAAGTGTAAACACGTTTGTTTGTTTTTTTTGTTTTTTTTGTTTTTTTTTTTGTTTTTTTTTTTTTTTGAAAAGGCAAACTTTTATTTATTAACCAAGGAAGAGGTTACAAGCGCAAAACAACCAAAACCCAACACCTGCAAACACAACCCAAGCAGACACAAAACAACCCACCCCACAACAACCACCCCAACCCAAACACGTTTGTTATTGCCCAAATTTAAGAAATATAATCAGAGTAGTATACAAAATCAAATTATTAACTATCTCTAGTAATTGCTATAACAAAAAAAAAAAAAAAAAAAAATGTTTTTAAATGCTGTAGTCCAAGATATCAAAATTTCGTACACAATATCATGCACCAAAATTGCCACCTTAAAAGTTAAAAAAACATCTAGGAACTATGGTAAGTAATCTTCCTATCGTACATTTCCAAATCAAGCAAAAACCAATCCCATGTCAACCTGATTCAAAAAATTTAGCCTTAACTCCGGTCACCAGCGTCATTGTTGTCAAAAGAGTATCTGCATTTATTTTGATGACCATAAAAATGATGAAGCAAGGCAATTTGTGACCAACTGAAGCCAGAAAGTGTTGTGAATACAACGAACGCTTGCAACTTATTTTTCCCAAATAGAGCCACTACATTTGCTAAGAACAAAATATAAATTATATTGCACGAGTACAAATCTTACTACGTGCCAAAACTGCACAAAACAACACCAAAATAATCTGTAGAGCCTTCAATCAAACACCAAAATGCTCACTCTTTATTAGCATTTTATTTTAAAGAAAAATAATTTATCTGCACTTCATGCAAGCAGTGCATTTATGCAGATAAGCCTTAGCCAATTTTGGGTTCAATTCAATCATTTTGTTTGCATCAGCAACAACCCCAGACTATATATATACACAAATATAGATTGACTGGTGTATCAAATTTTGCTCATTCCAACTTCAAAGGTTTTTTTGATAATTAGCTATAATTAGCTTACTATTGATAAGTCAGAGATAACAAATCCATAAAAATCCTTGGATGTCTAAACAAATCCATAAATGTCTGAGATAGATGTCTAAACAAATCCATAAAAGTCTGAGATGGATGTCTAAACAAATCAATGAAAGTCCATGTGGATTTATATAAGTCTGTAGAAATCCATGAAAATCTGTCACTTAAAAAATGTCTTCAAGAATCCTAATTAATCCTAATTGAATACACCTCCCTTAATTTAGAAGTCGATTCCTTGTGGAAGTCGACTTATTTCTTTTCTTATTTAAGTTATTTGAATCCAATTTATTATTTAGTTTTTGATGATTAATAAAATTTGAGAGAGAGTATCTCCTTTTATCCAATTTTGGATCAACGAATTTGAAGCCTATTATTCTGGTATCTGTGCACGGATCAACAGATTAATATTAGGATTCACTTCCAGTATTCGTGCGCAAATCAACGGATCCGAATCGTTTATCCTTTCTTTTATCGATTGTTGTTTCGTGAATCTTCCGCTGCATCAGCTTTGTTTCTAGAGCATGTATGATTAGTATTTTTCCTGATGTATTTGGAACAAAAAGGAAAACAAATCATTGAACATTAAGTTAATTTATGATCAGTTGAAATACTGGAAGACTGATCATATCTTTAGAGTATTAGAGTGAGTTTTCTTTGATTATATTGAACTAGAACATTGATCACTTCTTGTCAATAAGGCATGATTTTGTTCATTAATCTGTCTAGGCACGCAATTTCCCAACCGTGACTTGCCTGTGCACACAAAAACACTTATAATAATAGGACCGAGTTTTTTGAATAGAACCTTGAAATCTCCCAAAAAAAACAAAAGATTAGAAACTTAAATATAAGCAAACTTAATTTACTGCTGAATTTTTTTATTGATATCTATAAATACGAGATACATCAAACAGAAATATATTTAACACTTCCGGACCGACATTTAATCCCTCTCTCTCTTTTTATTTTTTTGGCAATAGAAAGAAAGGTTAACTTAAAAGTACATGATATTGACTTTTGTTTTATGCAAAAACAAACACTTAAAAGTAGATGATATGATATATCATTTTTCTTCATGCAGTTGGATAAGAAGCCATCATCGCAATCCCGCAAAGGCCTTTGCTGGATTTAGTTTCTCTCTGGATCTTCATATACCCATTTTCCCCCCATCCGGTTCCCTAAGAATTCTTAATCACCCAGTACTTAGTTCCATCGGTATTACCATATCCGATGGCTGTAACACCATGGTCTAAATATGTGCCACAATCGCCAGTGAAGACACCGGTTGAGTAAAACTGGAAACTGAAACCACTACCTTCAATTCCCACAGAAACTGGTTGTCTTGCCACGGCTTGCAACAAGGCCTTCTCGTTATTGGCTGGCAAATTAATCCCGCCGTTCGACCGCTCCACCGTCCGGCCAGCCCCACCTCTGATAATAATGACAGTATGATAAATTTAAATTTACTTAATTAATCAAAATTCTAATTTCTACTACAAAAATATATTAAAAAAAAATTATTGGTGGGTTTATTTTTCATTTCATTTTTTGTGTGGTTTTGTGCATGTTCTGCTGGAGATATTTTTGTGCAAACTTTTTCCTTAAAACCGTATCTTTTTGCAAGGAAATAAATTTTTTTGTCCACATTGGGTTCTTTGATTTTTTGATACGAATCCAACGGTATAAAGAACGTAAAATTCTGGGTGGTATTTTGAAAGTTATGATCAATTATTCAGTCAAAGGTCAGAAGCGATTGGAGATTTTTTGTGCAAACTTTTTCCTTAAAACTGTATCTTTTGGCAATGAAATAAATTTTTTTGTCCATGTTGAGTTCTTAAATTTTTCGATATGAATCCAACGGTATAAAGAACGTAAAAGTTTGGGCGGTATTTTGAACGTTATGATCAATTATTCAGTCAAAGGTCAGAAGCGATTGGAGATGATCAATTTTTGTGCAAATGTTTTCCTTAAAACTATATCTTTTGGCAAGGAAATAAATTATTTTGTTCATGCTGGTTATTTGATTTTTTTATACGAATCCAACGGTATAAAGAACGTAAAATTCTGGTTGGTATTTTGAAAGTTATGATCAATTATTCAGTCAAAGGTCAGAAGCGACGCGAATCCACGAGTGAGATATTTTCATCGCTCATTTTCACACTTTTCCAAATCAATTTTTGGAATATTTTCTGAGAAAAAAGTGTTTGTTTGCATGTCTTCTTTCTTGTGTTAAAATATTAGCAAATAACGTTGAGTATTTTTAGAGATGCGCACTTGAATGTGGACATATGTCAGATTTGAATTTCAGCAGAATTTTGCTTTTGAATCCATATCGGTTTTCCCAAAAACCGTTGTCTTTTCAGTATTATTTAAGACATCAGTTTTAATGGAAACCGATTTCTTATTGGAAAAAAAAATCCATATCAGTTTTTTCAAAAACTGTTGTCTTTTCAAACAGCAATATTTAAGACATCAGTTTTAAGGAAAACCGATTTCTTATTGGAAAATAAATCTATATTGGTTTTCCCAAAAAACCGTTGTCTTTTTAAATCACAATATTTAAGAAATCGGTTCTTATAAAAACCAATTTCTAAAAGTTTTTTTAAATCGGTTATCTAAAAACTGGTGTAAACAACCGATGTCTTTTAACATTTTTGTAGTAGTAAAAAGACTTGCCCTTGTAGGTGCCTTGAGAGATGCTCTCACTTTTAAACCCTTAATTAACTTGGAATTCATCATTCTGTAAAATCTGTTGTTCTCTGCATCAGTAATATGTAATATGGTTTTGTTTATGTTCATTGATTAGTGTCAAATGATTTTTCTTGTTAGAATAAACTAGTTTCAAAGGTCAATATCAATGGTGAAATTTCTTGTATTTGTTGGGGATAATTCGAACCGATGAACGCGGAAACGTTGTGTCTAATACTCGCCCATAAGTCCATAACTCATAGCAATTAATAACATCAATATAGCAGAAGAAATAGATGAGAGAAAATAAAACAATCACAACACAAGATATACGTGGAAAACCTAAATCGGGTAAAAAACCACGAGCCGTCAGGACGACAGAGAAAGTTTCATTATATAATAAATTGTTACAACCATATACTCTAATATTCTCTCTCACACCTCAACCCCAAACCACGTTCACAAGATCCTCACCGAGTAACCCCCAATATTCCCTAGGTCTCCCATAAATATCACCCACGGATCTCTAACTTGATCCACCGATATTCCCTTGGATCCCTCCCCAGATATTCCCATGGATCTCACCATACTCTCTCTGATGTTACATGGTGTTCTATTTGCTCCACAGCCTTAAATCTAATAACATATATATTAGGTCTATTTATACTAGTTATAGGGAGTTTAAGATAAAATGAAATCCTACTTCTAAACGTACAAGACTTACTTATTTCACAGAAATACTATTTCATTTTATGATAAGTCCTCTTGTAAAGAGTATTCATTTTCCTTCAAGCACAAGAACTTCCCAAAAAGAACACTTTCCTTTTCCGTTGAAGATTTCTCGTTCCACGCATGCTTATGATTGGCTACGAGTCACGGGTGCGAACCCGCTTCCTAAACCGTTACAAATCACCTTATATTACATCACTCAGAAAATCGCGATCCGTACGCTGAAACAAATCTGACCGCAGTTACCACTTTCCACAGCGTTCTTCACTGGACAAGGACTGATGTCATTACCGCTGTTGAAAACCACAGCATACATCACAACGCTATACCGTTGTGGGAGCCACTGTCAAAGCTACAACGCAACCCATAGCGGTTTCTCCAGGAAGCTCAACATCAGTTGAGTCTCGTTTGGTTCACATTTGGTTCATTTAGGAATACAAGTCAAAACCTTAACAGTATTGTAGAATTAAAATGTTAAAATGGAACATATGTATGAATGGAGAAGAGAGTGAGAAAATAATCTGCAAGAAACTTAGCTTGATAACACTTATGGTACCTCCTTTCATGTTTGTTTGACTTAAATGTCGGCAAGCAAGCAAGTCATTGTTGGGATTATTTATGAAGACTTCAAGTCAACAAGATAAAAATAAATAAATCAAGTCAATTCTTTTGTTTTGTCTTTTGTGAAATTGAAAAGCAAGTTGATTTGCTTTATTGAAGTTTGGTGGATTGTGCAAATGAAGTCAACAAAGGAAGCTTGTTTGAATTGAGTGCTTCACGCTGTTGCAATGGCAGCGGTGTGTTGCAGCGACCAAAATCAAGACACCGCTGCGCATTGCGTTGTGTCTTTTAAAGCAGCAATGGCAACGGTCATGCAAGTGTTTTGCACTATGCATTGCGCTGCTAATTTGTCGGCAGTGGTTTTGACAGCAATGTTGTCACAGAGGTGCACGCTGTGGTACCAGCAGCGATCCGACGCAAATCCGTGTGCAATAAGTTTTCTTGCGCAGAGAAGAAAGAGGAAAAGTAATAGATCCCAATTAGGACTTGACCAACCCTAGTGCTCCCATATAAATACCACCATTATGTAAATCCTAATGTGTATGAGAAAAATTGCTAGAGAGATAGAGAGCAAATTGTAGAGAGACTGAGAGAGAGACAGAGAGATTGTGATCAACTTTGAAAGTAGTGGATTGAGTGCGGTGCGCTCCGTGGACGTAGGCAAATTGCTGAACCACGTAAAATCTTTGGTGTCGTCTTTTTCTTCTTATTGCTTTCATATTATCTGTGTGTTTAGATTTGTGTGTGCGATTTTTCTTACAACAATTGGTATCAAAGCCTTAGGTTGGGCAAATTATTTTTTCACACAAATCTAGGTTTTCTCGAGGTCAACGATTTTGTCGCAGAGATGGGATCGGAGAAGGATTCTCACAAGATTGAGAAATTCGATGGGATAAATTTCAGTTTCTGGAAGATGCATATGGAGGATTATCTGTACCAGAAGGACTTGCATTGGCCGTTAAGGAGAAGCCTGAGGGTATGACTGATGTAGATTGGTCAAAGAAGCGGAAGCCGAAGAACATGGATGAAGAGGATCTCGAACTATTGGACAGAAAAGTATTGGGAGCAATTCGTCTCAGTTTGATGAAGTAGGTCGCTTTTAACATAAAGGATCAGCTAACTGCCAGAGATCTGATGAAGACTTTATCAAACCTGTATGAACAGCCCTTTGTGGTAAGAAAGGTCTATCTTGTCAAAAAATTATCAAATCTAAAGATGACGGAAGGTCAGGGTTTTAGAGAGTATCTAAACCAGTTTAATGAAGTGAATGATGGGTTAACTTCTGTGTCTATGGGTTTCGATGAAGAATTCTTGGCGATGTTTATGCTCACTCAATTGCTAAAAAGTTAGAAGATGACATGTCAGTCAATTGCCAACTCGTTCGGGAAAGAAAAATTGGATTTCTCACAGGTTGTGAACATGATCATGACTGAAGAAATCAGGATGCATGAAGAGGGATTTGGAGCGTCTACATCTTCAGCACTAAATATGGAAGGTAGAGAAAGCAGAAACAGAAATCAGAACACGAATCAATGGGGAAGATCAAAGTCAAGAGGTAAATCTAAGTCTAGGTATCAGGTCAACTATTCGGGAAATCAACAACAAAACAAGAAAGATGTAGAGTGCTGGAATTGTGGTAAGAAAGGCCACTTCTCGTATGAGTGTAGATTTGAGAAGAAAGATAAGGGCAAGGGTAGTGCGAACTATATGTCGAAGGAGTCAGATGACTTCCTTATCTGCTCGTTGGAAAGTAAGACGGAGTCTTGGGTTCTGGATTCAGGAGCGTCATTCCATGCCACACCTCACAGGGAGTTATTCGAGAATTACGTCTCCAAAAATTTGGGTAAGGTGTATCTTGGTGACGATCAAGCATGCAACATTACCGGGAAGAGAGATGTGAAGATTCAGCTGAAAGGGTCCGTTTGGAAGCTCAACAATGTGAGGCACGTATCGGATTTGAGGAAGAATTTGATCTAAACTTAGGCAACTAGCGTCAGAGAGTTACATGACGACTTTCACAGATGATAAGTGGAAGATTTCGAAGGGTATCATGACAATCGCCCGAGGAAATAAGAATGGGTCGCCTTACACAACTACGGATGGTTGTGGTTCAATCTCTATGGCGGAAGGTAAAGATGATCTGAACTTGTGGCACCAAAGGTTTGGGCACATGAGTAGTCAGAGGCTGAAGTGTTTACATTCGAAATGTAAGTTGCCAAATTTGAAGAGTGTTGAGTTTGATTTCTGTGAGAGCTGCGTGTTGGGAAAATAGAAGCGAGTGAGCTTCAAGAAGAAGCTAGAACTAGTGCACACTGATGTTTGGGGTTCAGCTTCGGTCTCGTCAACTGGAGGTAAACAGTATTTCATCACATTTATTGATGACAACTCCAAGAAGGTATGTGTTTATTTTCTGAAACACAAGTCTGAGGTGTTTGATGCTTTCAAGAGATGGAAAGCTAGGGTTGAGAACGAGACAGGGTTAAAGATCAAAAAGCTGCATTCAGACAATGGTGGAGAATATGAAGACAGTGAGTTCAAGAGGTTTTGCTATCTGAGTGGGATAAAGCTCAGTAGAACGGTTCCTGGAACCCCACAGCAGAATGGGATAGCAGAACGAATGAACGGATCATTGATTGAGAGAGTTAGAAGCATGAGGTTATATTCAGGGTTGCCAAAATAGTTCAGGGCGAAAGCAGTCAATACAACAACGTATTTGATCAACAGAGGACCATCAAAGCATTTGGACCTCGCTATACCAGAAGAGATCTAGATTGGGAAAGAGGTAAAACTTTCTCATCTTAAAATGTTTGGGTGTGTCTCTTATGTACATATAGGTGATCATGCGAGGAATAAGCTAGACGCCAAGTCAGTGAAGTGTACCTTGGTAGGCTATGGAGAAGATGAATTTGGTTACAAGCTGTGGGATGACCAAAACCACAAGATGATCAGAAGTAGAGATGTTGTCTTCAACGAAAGGGTTATGTACAAAGACAGAAACACATAGGTGTCTGAGCCAAAAGAGCTAGAGTACTTTGGGCCGAATTATGTGTCAGATAATAGAGTCGTGGAACTAGTTAATCAGAATGATGAAGAACAAGGTGTGCCGCTCCATGTTCATGATCCTATCCCACATAGAGACGTTACAGCGACACAGGCTCAGGGTGCAGTGAGAAGATCAACTCGAACTCCTATACCAAATAGGAAGTACTTACAATACATGTTGTTGACAGATACAGGGGAACCTGAGTGCTATGATGAGGCATATCAGGGAAAAGATGCGAGCAAGTGGGAGCTGGCAATGGAGGATGAGATGAAGTCGTTGATTTCTAATCAAACTTGGGAGTTAGTCAAGTTGCCTGAAGGAAAGAAAGCCCTACAGAATAAGTGGGTGTTTCAGATCAAAGAGGAACATGATGGTTCCAAGAGATACAAGGCACAACTAGTGGTCAAAGGCTTCCAACAAATAGAAGGTATTGATTACTCTGAAATATTTTCTCCTATTGTTAAACTAACTACGATTCGGTTAGTATTAAGTATTGTCGCAGCAAAGGGGTTATATCTTGAGTAGTTAGATGTGAAGACTACCTTTCTTCATGGAGACTTGGAGGAAGATATATACATGAAGCAACCAGAGTGGTTTGCAGAAGATGGCAAGGAAAAGTTGGTGTGTAGATTGACAAAGAGCTTGTATGGTTTAAAACAAGCTCCCCGACAGTGGTATAAGAAGTTTGATGGGTTTATGTAAGACAATGGATATTTCAGATGCAATGCTGACCACTGCTGCTATTTCAAAAAGGTTAAGTCAAGTTTTATTATCTTGCTACTTTATGTTGATGACATATTAGTAGCTGGTGCAGATTTAGAAGAGATTAACAATTTGAAGAAGCAACCCTCGAGTGAGTTCGAGATGAAGGATTTAGGTGCAGCAAAGCAGATTCTTGGAATGAGAATTAGCAGAAACGAACATGAAGGTACATTGAAGCTTTCACAAGTAGAGTACGTTTGGAAGGTGTTGCAGAGATTCAGCATAGGTGATACAAAATCGGTAAGAGTACCTTTGGCTAGTCATTTCAAGTTGTCCAAGGACCAGAGTCCGAAGACGGAAGAAGAGAAGGACTTCATGGCTAAAGTTCCTTATGTTTTAGCCATTGGAAGTCTAATGTATGCCATGACTTGCACAAGACCAGATATTTCCCAAGCAGTGGGAGTTGTGAGCCGATATATGTCAAATCTAAGCAAGCCTCATTGGGAGGCCGTAAAGTGAATCCTAAGATACCTGCGGGGTACGATATAGAGATGTCTAACCTTCAGAAGAGATGAACTCAAGCTGGAAGGTTATGTGGATTCAGATTTTACTGAAGAGGTAGACCATAGGAGAAGTACCACCAGATATGTGTTCATAATGGCTAGTACCATGATTAGTTGGATGTCCTAGTTGCAAAAGATAGTGACAATCTCTACAACTGAAGCAGAGTATATGGATGTGACAAAATCAAGCAAGGAGCTGATATGGTTACAAGGTTTGTTAGCTGAGTTGAGATTCGATCAAGTGATGAATGTGTTGCACAGTGACAGTCAGAGTGCAATACACTTGGCCAAGAATTCGATGTTCCATTCTAGGACCAAACATATAGATCTTCGCTACCATTTCATTCGATCGTTAATCGAAGAAGGTGTGTTAAAGCTTGTGAAGATAGTAGGTAGCAAGAATCCGGCTGACATGTTAACCAAGCCAGTCACTATTGAGAAACTGGAGCTGTGCGCAGCTTCAGTGGGTCTTTAAGAGTGAAGACGTGGGGGATGAGCACACCGTTATTTATCCACTAAGTCATCGAGGAAAGATGGAGAATGTCTATTGAGTTTCAGTCTTCAAGTGGGAGATTGTTGGGATTATTTATGAAGACTTCAAGTCAACAAGATAAAAATAAATAAATCAATCAAGTTAATTCTTTTGTTTTGTCTTTTGTGAAATTGAAAAGCAAGTTGATTTGCTTTATTGAAGTTTGGTGGATTGTGCAGATGAAGTCAACAAAGGAAGCTTGTTTGAATTGAGTACTTCACGCTGTTGCAATGGCAGCGGTGTGTTGCAGTGGCCAAAATCAAGACATCGCTGCGCATTGCGCTGTGTTTTTTAAAGTGGCAATGGCAGCGGTCAAGCAAGTGTTTTGCATTGTGCATTGCGCTGCTAATTTCTCGGCAGCGGTTTTGACAGTGGTGTTGTCACAGAGGTGCACGCTATGAGGAGCGCTGTGGTACCGGCAACGGTCCGACGTAAATCCACGTGCAATAAGTTTTCTTGCGCAGAGAAGAAAGAGGAAAAGTAATAGATCCCAATTAGGACTTGACCAACCCTAGTGCTCCCATATAAATACCACCATTATGTAAATCCTAATGTGTGTGAGAAAAATTGCTAGAGAGATAGAGAGTAAATTGTAGAGAGACTGAGAGAGAGACAGAGAGATTGTAATCAACTCTGAAAATAGTGGATTGAGTGCGGTGCGCTCCGTGGATGTAGGCAAATTGCTAAACCACGTAAAATCTTTGGTGTCGTCTTTTTCTTCTTATTGCTTTCATATTATCTGTGTGTTTAGATTTATGTGTGCGAATTTTCTTACGACAGTCATTGTCCATGTATCAATGAAAACTATATATTTTGTGGAAGAAACTGTTCACAAAGCACTAAATAGTTGAACTAAATTATAATAATATCAACTTTCAAATTCTTTTCTACAGAAGCAATGGTGGAGGATTCTACAATGACAGGAATTCGTTAAGTTGAATTATTGTGAGGGGTGGTTGATTTTTTTTGCTTTGGTCAATTATAATCAATAAAAGCAAGAAAAAAGGTAGCATGTGAAGTGATGATCACCTTCTTTGATCATAAACCTGGAAAGAGTGAAATCATTTCTTATGTTTCAGGAATTTCAAAAAACATTAATAATATATTCTCTTCAAGTTGGATGATTCTTTTAGTCAACAAGTGATGATCACCTTTTTTGTTCATAAACCGTAAGCATGTGTCGAGGCTAACACCCTTGGGGCTAGTTTGGTATTGCTGTAACTTTTATAATAATCAATGTTAGCTGTGTTGAAGAAATAATCAGCTGTGATGTTAATCAGCATATGTTTAGTTAATTTTATTTTTAAAATTGATATATAGCTCAAAAGTAGTATACATACGTTTGGTAATTTTATTGCAAAAATGCTGATATTAGTTACAATATATGACTAAAATATACATGACTTTAGGACCCTATTTCATTTTTTTTTTCATTTATTATATATATTAAATCAATATTTAAGTAGAATATTTAAATTAGAAAAAAAAATTCATAAGAACAATAAAAAGATTTTTAAAAGATTTTATAAATCAAATCAATATTTAAATAGAATATTTAATTTTGAGGTGTAATAAGGTATATAAATAATTTTAACTTAATTTTATAAGGATAATAATAATATTTTAAAAGATTCATTAAATGCTGAAATAGATTATTTTATAATCACTTTCAACGAGTAACTCCCACCCACTTCTCAAAATCACCCTCAAAACTTGTCAGATTATCAATTAATCACTTATGGAAGTTTTACCAAACATTATTTAAATATTGGATAATTTGTGTGTTTGTACTTTGTACTCATGCCACTTAGGCATGTTATTTGCAGTTATTCTTTTTGTGGTGGCACTTATTTTCATCTATTAATTGCAGGTAGATAATTATGAGAACAAAATCACCTTCTTTGTTCATAAACCGTAAGCATGTGTCGACGCTGATAGCCTGACACCCAGGGACGTAACCAGAATTAAATACTAGGGTGGGCTAGAATAAATTTTTTTTTTTCGATCATTAACATTATAAGAAAATTGTTTTCATTAAAAATAAAGATACATTCAGTTAAGAAGACAAAGTGGAGATTACTCTATAAATGTATATTCTAAATAAATACCTTTAAAAAATTAATACAAAAATAAAGTCAAAACAAATTATAAAATAAACATAAAATGCAAATACAATCAAATATTAATTAAGCTGTATCCTACGGTTTTTCAAAAGATCAAACTTATCAATTATGAAATCAGGATCAATAGCACCAGCAATTTCTCTTTCAATGTAGACAACCATGAAGTTTGTTAAAAATTCATTTTCCATCTTATTGCGAAGTGATGTCTTGATAAGCTTCATTGCCGAAAAAGCTCGTTCTGTTGTTGCTGTGGAAACAGGGAGAGTCAAAACTAGACGAATCAACCTGTCAATAAAAAAAAAAGTCACAACTTTTTTGTTTCAATTAACTATCGATATAATTATATATGTTTATAAATAAGTAATATTACCTGTCAATCAAAAAAAAGTGTTGTGATTTTTTTGTTTTAACTAATAATTGACATAATTCAGGGAGAGAAGAAATATTCTGAAATTGTGGCTGACGAAGTACATCAAACTTGTAATGTTCCAATTGCCTCTTTAGTGCTTTCAACTCATCTTC
The DNA here is from genome assembly GCA_008009225.1 of Acer yangbiense. Lineage (NCBI taxonomy): Eukaryota > Viridiplantae > Streptophyta > Magnoliopsida > Sapindales > Sapindaceae > Acer > Acer yangbiense. The sequence continues at coordinate 9,455,610 of CM017773.1, forward strand.
AACAAAGTCTTTAGGATAAAATTTCTCAGCAAGAGTACAAATAGAATCTATTTTGAATGATTTGAACCCGTTCATAGGATTCAAAGCCTCGCTAAGAACAAGGAGTTCCATTGTTTCCTCTTTAAACCTACTATCCAACTCCACCAATTGAAAATCTATTACAGCATTAAATATATTGAAGTGATAATAATGCTCAACTGTAATATTATTCTTTTGTTGACAAGAACGCCTTGTACCTTCCATGTATCGGTCACTCATATTAGGCATATGAATGTCATGCTTTCTACAAAAAGATACCACACTTCCAAAAAAGTCATTCCATCCATCTCGCAACTCTTGAAGTAGTAGTTTTGTACTTGAAACTAAATTTAGAGCATTTAAGATGTATTGAGATTTCAATTGCAATGCTTGACATAACATATCAGAGACTCCCAACACTTTGTGCAGTAACAATAGAATAAAAACAAATTCAAAGGTTTTCATCTCTTTATATGCACCTTTAGCCTCCCCACATATATTACTATTCAACCCATTATCGATAAGTTTTTCAAGAAGAGTACAAGTTGAACCAAACATGTCAATCAACCTACTAACAGAAGTAAAATGTGAACTCCAACGAGTAGGTCCAGGTCGTTGCAAAGTATGAATTTGATTTGCTCCTGTACCAGTCTCAAGTTCTCCTGAAGATATCATATCTACAATTTCATCTTCTCGAATTGATTTTAATTCAGAACAACTCTTAGCAGAAGCACCAACAAAGTTGACAATAGAACTCAATTTAGAAAAAAATAACCATACATCATGTACCTCTTTAGATGCTGCAACTAAAGCAAGTTGAAGTCGGTGAGCAAAACAATGAACGTAGTATGCATATGGACAATCTTTAAGGAATAAAGCTTGTAATCCATTCCATTCTCCTCGCATGTTACTAGCCCCATCATAACCTTGACCTCGTAAATTTTCAATCAAGAGGTTGTATCGACTAAGAACAATACATATCTCTCTTTTCAAAGTTAAGGCACTCGTGTCATCAACACACACAACTTCAAAAAACCGTTCTCGAATAAACCCATCATCATCGACATATCTTAAAATAATAGCCATTTGTTCCTTGTTAGATTCATCAACCGATTCATCAACAAGAATACAAAATTTGGTATCTCCAATTTCTACACGGATTTTATCACGCACACTATCGGCTAGAATTTTTAACAGCTCTTGTTGGATCTTTGGTGACGTATATTTGGCATTTTGAGCAGCATTATGTAGGACAACTTCAGCAATATCTTTGTTTACTCTTGCCTGCAACATTACCATTTCAATAAAGTTTCCACGGTTTGCAGAATTGATAGATTCATCATTACCTCTAAAGGCACACCCTTACATTGCTAGCCACTTTACAGATTCTATTGATGTCTTGAGTAACAATCGATTCCGCATAACTATTTGTGAAGATTGTTTATTGATCATTTTGTCAATATATAGAGATGGGTTCTTCAAGTGATCCCACTTTTGCATAGCCGTATGATGTAGTGAATTGTGATCTTCTTTTGCATGTTTTACAAGGGGGCATTTGTTTCCACCGACTCTTTTCCAATTTTGAAAGCCTTCAACAGTAAATGTGTGATACCTTGATGTAGGACTATCAAAAAGATAGCATGGAAAACAGAATGCACTATTATTTTCCACCGAGTACTCAATCCATGGAAATTTTATGAACCAAGATTGTTGAAACCGACGACTTTGACTCCCACATGGATTAAGTGGATAATCATAAGTAGGTTGAAATGGTCCCATGCCAACATAGGCTCTTCTAATCTCATCTTGCTTGTCAACTGGATATTGCCATATTGGAATACGCTTTCCAGGATCACGTTCATAATGAGAAGTATTGATGTGAGATAGAGTTTGAGTATCATCATTTGGAGTTTTGGATCTTTTAGTCTTGTGGGGTGGGGATATTGAATTTAAAGTGTGAACATCACATGGGGCATTTGACCTACTTGATGACTCACCGTCATCTTTTTTATCGAAATAATGGAATAAGTTTCTTTTTTGCATTACGACCTATATAAAAAAAAAAAAAAAAGGACACAAAAATAAGTCATTAAATTAATTTTTATTTTATTACTTCAAGAAATAAGAAATTATTTACATATAATTCGAAATATACAAATACAATATTAAAGGAAATCTAATTCATTACTTTCTAAAATATATATATAATTTATTTAATTATTAGTGTAGTTTAGTTATGATGGAGTATTCACGTCATATAGAAAAATAAATAATCACTTATATTACTATTTGCTAACAAATTTAAAAACAAAAGAATAATTAAAAAAAATTAACAAGCATGTATTTAAATTTCAATCAAAACAAAAAGAAATTTATTAAACATTAATGTTAATTTGTAAATTAAAATTAGAATAACTAATAATTAGATTAATCCTAAAATTTAATTACAAAACAAAATATTTAAATTTATAATATTCATAAAAATATACTTAATTGGAAGATGAATTATTGATGTTGATAAAGAGGTTGGATTAAAATTTAGAGAAAGATGAGAGAGAAAAGAATTATTAAAGAAAAAGCAAAAAAAAAAAAAAGAATTATTAAAAAAAATTTGCTTGTTGCTGCGGTATGCAGCTGTAAAAAAATAAAATAAAAAAATAAAAGCAAAATAAAAGAAATGAAACCTGATTGTTGCCTTTACAAGACACCGCCTCGAGACTTGTGAAATTGATAGACTGATATCAAGCAAGACTGCACGTATATATAGGTAGCATATAACTGTGTCCTACACGGTGTATGTTTCAGTGTTTCACTGGTTGGTTTTTTTTTTTTTTTTTTTTTTTTTTTTTAACTTTCAAATTTTTTTAAAAAAGCTAGGGTGGGCTTGAGCCCACCCTAGCCCAGCCCAAGGTCCGTCCCTGCTGACACCTATGAGGTATTGTCTACTTTGGTCTATTGGACATTTTTGTCCTTAAAAAGGGTCATCGTGGGATTAAGATTTAAGACTAGTCTTTGCTTATTTTATCACAAATTAGAAAAGAGTGATCACAAAAGGAACAAAAGGAAATTGGAGTGATCAAGATGAGAACTTCCAGCAACTTTTATGTGTGGTCTGAAATCACCAACATCAATGAGAAAATCAGAAGTGTGCCGACTCAAGCAAAGAAAAGGCCGGTGACAAATGACGATAAAGAGATTTTACTAGCTAAGCTAGCCAATTCTTATGATACTATAACTCTATAAGAGACTTTACCGATTAAGCTAGTCGATTCTTATGATTTGATTTGATATCGGTTAATAATAAGAAGCCAACATCATTACATTTTGTGTACATTAAATAATTCGATTCCCACGCAATAACCGATCCAGTTTTGCAAATTTTCCAGAGTGATTCATTCAGCTGCCTAATATATGTGTCAAAATCATGAAGCAGACTGCAGACACCAATAAGCAACAAGATTCTTTTGTTTTCTTTGACTAAATTAAGAATTCCTTGCCTTAGCAAACTTGGATTTGGATTTCCCACCAATTAAACTTAATAAAATCACAATCAAAGAGGCAATTAGCTATTAGTTTTTGACTTGTATTCCTAAACGAACCAAATTGAACCAAACAAGAGTAAACGGATGTGTTACTTCCTGAAGATGTGAGATAACGTTTAGAAGTTGAAGGTGGTGTTTAAGGGTGGTTTAAGATCGAAGAAGAACTGAAGAAACGGATTTCGGAAGGAAGCGCAGTGCGGACCGCGGTGCTGACAAAGCGCACATAGACAGCGGCATACAGAGCGATCGATTACAGAGGATCAAGTGCGGTGCAGACCGCAGTAGAGGCAAGAGACACAAACCGCGGTATCCGGAGCGGTCAGTTCCAGAAGTGTTCCGTGGTGTAGGAAGCGGGGTGCACACCTCAACCCATACCGTGAAAACGATGTATTTTGCTGAGATCGGGAATGTTGCGCGAAAAAGGAAATGTTCTATTTCTAGAAGTTCTTGTGCTTGAAGGAAAATGATTTACTCTTTACAAGAAGATTTGTCATAAAAGGAAATAGAATTTATGTGGAATAAGTAAGTCTTGTACGTTTAGGAATATGATTTCATTTTATCTTAAACTCCTTGTAACTAGTATAAATAAACCTTGTAATTAGGTTATTGTGAGTGGAGCAAAAAGAACGCCATGTAACATCAGAGAGAGTGGTGAGATCCGGGGAGACCCATGGGAATATCTGGGGAGGGATCCAAGGGAATATCAATGGATCAAGTATAAGATCCGTGGGTGATATTTGGGGGAGACCTAGGGGATATTAGAGGGTTCCTGGTGAGGATCTTGTGAGTATGGTTTGGGGTTGAGGTGAGAGAGAGAATCCTAGAGTATATGGTTGTAACAATTTATCATATAGTGGAACTTTCTCTGTCGTCTTGACATCTCGTGATTTTTTACCCGATATGGGTTTTCCAAGTATATCTTGTGTTATGATTGTTTTATTTTCTCTTATCTATTTTTTCTGCTGCTGACGTTATTAATTGCTATGAGTTATGAGCTATGAGCTATGTAGCACGGATACGGATACAGCAGGATACGTCAATTCAAATAATATATATTTATATTTAAAAAATAATAATAATATATGAAAACATATTTGATAATTCATTCAAAATAAAAAACATTTTCAGAATCCAAATAAAACATGTCACATAACTACATAAGTCATAATAATGTAACATATTACAGGATCCAAATAAAACATGTCACATAAGTCGAACATATTACAAAATCCAAATAAAACATACGTCACATAAGTCACAACATATTACAAAATCCACATAATATATAAAAAGAAATTCATAAAACATATTTTAAATTCCTAATTAACTTCATTATCATCATTCATATTGTTAAAAGATATAAATAATTCGCCAGTAATATGTTACAAGTCAACTTTTTAGTGCACTCTTTATCTGGTCTCACGCACTTGTCACACAAAATCGGCGTAATGTCCATCTTTTTTTCACGCCGAATTGTATATGACATGTGCCGGGATCTTATTGGCCCCATTTTTTAACATAATTTTTAATACATTTTTATGGCCCTTCAATCTAATAGGATTGGATGGTTTAGATTCGATAGGTTAATTAAATTAAACATTAATTAAATTTCTCTCACCTCTCTCCATGTGTCTGAGTAATTAAATTTCTCTCTTATTTCTCCCCTGTCACAATTTGTTTTTTTTTTTTTGACAGTATACATCTGTCTAATTATTTAAACGATGTATTTTTTAAAAAACTTTTTATCATCGATAGGATTCGAGTCGTTGACTTGGGACTTAAGAGTCATTTATCCAAGTCTGAAACTCATTCGTCCACCAGCTAAGCTACGGCCCTAAGAACTCTTCTGTCCCGTTAATTCCAACAAAATATGCCATATAAATGTTGAGATAGATTTTACCAGCACGGTCTAGAATACTACTCCCACTATCGGGAAGATAATGCATTTAGACTACAACTTTCACAATCGAAGAATGGGCTGCTCCCACTTTGGGAAGAAGGCTCCTTACACTTTGGAATTTTATGGCCAAATGTGAGATTAATTTATTTTTCAAACTTTTAGAATAAAATCCAATGGATATTAACTGCATAGTAATTGGATTCTTATCAAAATATAATATAGGACATAGGAAGCACGGATACTCCATTTGGTGGAGGTAACTCGTGAACTCGTATCCAGTTCAGATACTTCCCGGAAACTCCAGGATACGTATCTAATACGCCAAATGGTGTATCCGTTGACTTTTTCACAAATATGACTAGAGGATATTTGGGGGATAATTGGAGGATACTTAGGGGATACTTAGAGGATACGTTTGGGGCAATATTATAATTATTTTAGTATAAAACGGGGTCAAAATTATAATTTTAAAATTTTAGGAGTCAAAATGAAATTGTAAGGAAATTTTGGTTTTGATTCCATTGACATGGAAAATACCGGAATACTTGAGATTGTAAACCTTTCTCTTGATAAAACAGAGTTAAGAAAGTAAGAAGTAAGACAGTAAGGGCTAGTTTGGTATTGCTGTAACTTTTATAATAATCACTATTAGTTGTGCTGAAGGAATACACAGCTGTGAAGTTAATCAGCAGATGTGCTTAATTATACTTTTAAAACTACTGTATAGCTCAAAAGCAGTATACGTATGTTTGGTAATTTTATTTTAAAAGTGTTGAAATTAGTTACAATGACTAAAATAGACATGATTTTATAATCTTATTTTATTTTTTTCATTAATTATATATATATTAAATCAATATTTAAGTAGAATATTTAAATTAGAAAAAAAAATCCATAAGAATAATAAAAATATTTTTAAAAGGTTTTATAAATCAAATCAATATTTAATTAGAATCTTTAATTTTAAGATGAAATAAGGTATATAAATTATTTTAATTTGATTTCATAAGGATAATAATGATATTTTAAAAGATTCATTAAATGCTGAAATAGATTATTCCATAATCGCTTTCAAAAAGTAACCCCCCACCTACTTCTCAAAATCACTGTCAAAACTTGCCAAATTATGAATTAATCATTTTTGGAAGTTTTACCAAATATTATTTTATGTCAAAATTATAAAATAAGTTGATTTTAACTTCTCAAAAGCAATACCAAACTGACCCTAAGACTTCTCGAAGTTTCGAACACACGTGGCTACAAATATGTGGGTTCAAATGTATCATAGATGTATTTTGAAAATAACGAATGACAACAATCCAAATTGTTTGTTCAATTTGTTTTTCTTGTTATCCTGACGGAAAACATTTGTCTAGAGCATCTCTAATGATAATTAGTATTATTTTTTTCATTAGTTGATATCTTTTTTTATTATAAATTCACTTTGATTAAAAAAAATACATATATTAATCTTTAATGTAATTATCTTTAAAAACAAAAATATATATCCAATTTATGATCAATCACTGTAATTTATGGACGAATATTAAGCATGACATTTCCGCATTCATCGATTCGAATACCCAACATTAGCAAACTTTATTACGTCAAGTATCTTCCTCCAGCTCCGGGTGGGGCAAGCTGGTCACTAGACACTACTCAGTCACTAGCCACCACTACTGTTGTATAATGCCAGATAGAATTTGACTGGTCAATTGTTGTTGGCTTGCAGACTGCAGAGTTCTGTGTAAGGACTTGCAAGTTGCAACTGAACTCTTGTTCTCTTGTACCTCTGTCCTGGTTTTCCAGGTATTGTAATACAGTTTTATTTTTCTCAAAAAAAAACAAAAAACAAAAAACAAAAAGTATGGTTACATTGATCTGGTAAAAAGACTTTGTTTTGGCTTGTTTGATTTGTGATTGTCATACGAAGAAGTTTTTTTTTTTTTTTTTTTCCTTCTAAAAATATTGAATAAAAAGTTTACATAATATACACAACTCCTCTTATAATCGGCAGTAGTGCACTTTCCCTTCCTCGTTAGTGGCGAGGGGTCCGAATCTCATCGTACGTATTTTACAAACATGTGTTTCTCTTTGCGGTTGTGAGGTAGATATTCGAACCATCCCGAAAGACTCAAGACTTGTTACGTGTCATAATTAATTATAATACTTAAAAAAAAAGTTTAAATAATTTATATATATCTTTTATAAGCATATTTGAAAGGTTTTATTTATTTATTTATTTAGCAAAAGTGTCCCATTTTGGGGGCTACTTGTAAATATGCCCTAAAATCAAAATCAATTGCAAAACTACCCTATTTTATCCAAAATATCCTCACTCATCACTGCCATATGTATTAACCTTATTTAATACTCTTACGGTCTTACCAACCATTTATTACGTCAAGTATCTTCCTCCAGGTGGGGCAAGCTGGTCACTAGTCACTACTCAGTCAGATAACGGTCTGATGATGATTTTTATTTTTATTTTTTGTTGATTTTTATGTACATTCAATTGAATTTTTAGGGCACCACTACTGTTGTATAATGCCAGGTCAATTGTTGTTTGCTTGCAGAGTTCTTTGACTGAAAGTGCAACCTCTAATGTTGGAGGTACTCATTACTCTATGGACTGTGTGTCATATATGATTACATATATCTGGTTAAAAAGACTTTGTTTTGTCTTGTTTGATTTGTGATTGTCTTTTTTATTTTTTTATTTATTTTTTATTTTTTATTTTTTATGTACGACAACGATCGGGACCTGACAAGATAAGACTCTACAAGCACAGCCCGAAATACTGCTTCCACTATCGGGGAGAACAACTCTCACAACTGGAGAGAAAGTTACTCCCATAACCGGCAAAGAGCTCCCCACACTTTGGGATTTAATAGCCAAAGGTGGAACAATAATTATGTACATACCAAGGCTTGAACCTTGGTGGTGGAAACTCACTTGGAGATTCCAACAACCAAGGCAAGAGGCCATTGGTGATTTGTGATTGTCATATGAAGATGATTGTTTTTTGTTTTTGTTTCTAAAAATATCGAATAAAAAGTTTACATAATATACACAGCTCTTCTTATAACCGACGGTAGTGCACCTTCCCTTCCACGTTAGTGGTGACTGGTGAGGGGTTCGAATCTCATCGTATGCATTTTACAAGCATGTGTTTCTCTCCACGGTTGTGGGGTAGATATTCGAACCGCCTCGAAAGACTCAAGACTTGTTACGTGTCATAATTAATTATAATACTTAAAAAAAAGTTTAAATAATTTATATATATCTTTTATAAGCATATTTGAAAGGGTTATATATATATATATATATATATATAGCAAAAGTGTCCTATTTTAGGGGGCTACTTGCAAATGTGCCCTAAAATCAAAATCAATTACAAAACTACCATATTTTACCCAAAATACCCTCACTCATCACTACCATATGTATTAACCTTATTTAATACTCTTACGGTCTTACCAACCAATTTATCAAACAAATGAACTAAACACTATATAACCATTATCTTCCTCTACAACACTTTTTTCCCTATAATTTTCTTTTCAAATTTTAGGTTTTAAAAACATTGGAGAAGATTATATAAAGTGGTTTGATGGTGAGAATTACATTTGAAATTAATCTTTCAACCTCATAATCCTTATTTTCATAGAAATCACATATATCCTTATATATATATATATATATATATATATATATTTTTTTAAATTGCAATGAAGATTGACCCGCTATGAAAAATGAGTGTTAGGACAGGGTAACCCGAGACTTAAAAAGCGTCGAGACAGGATGGCTTGGCATCGGGTCACCTTGACCCAAAGCTTTTTTCATGTTTTGGGACCGAAGCCATGGAAAAATAAGCTTTGGGTCAGAGTGACCCAATGCTGGGTCAACTTATCCCAAGGAATAAAAAGCTTAAGGACAGAGTGACTTGATATGTTCATGATTATTTTTTTCAATTCAAAGTTTTGACAATTCATGGCTTGTAATGGTCCTAAAATAATGATTTCGAGATGGGGTGATCCCATGGGAGCCATCTCCAAATTTGTTTTTTAACATAAGGGTAACAAGGTCATTTCAGGATATTTTTGCAATTGATTTTCATTTTAGGGTAGATTTGCAATTGGCCCCCTAAAATAAGGCATTTTTGCTAAAGACCCTATTTGAAATTGTATTTTATAAATTTAATTGATAGGGGACCATGTCCTAAATAACAGAACTTTTATCTTTCAGATGGGCTGAGCCCGGCCCAATATATAAAGATATAAGATACAGAGATAGTAATTATACGATGTCGTTTTATCTGAACATTAATCGGTACAGTGAAACGTAAGAGCAACGATGTCGTTTTTACTTTCTGACACTGACCGGTACTTTCTCTTCCAGTCTTCCTTCCATCGAGAATCAATACCAGGTTGATACACTGTAATTGATTTAGGGTTTACGACATCATCGCTCACACAATCTCGAAATTCAATCTCAGAACAGGTAAAGTTTCTTCTTCTTTTTTTTCAACCACGTGTCGTCCAAATGCTCATCTTCATCACCTATTTTAATTTTTTGCATTTAATTTGCTATTATTTCTTGATATTAAATTTATGCTTGTGCTGATTTCTTGTTTAATGTTTGTATATGTATGATTGTTTATATATTCGAAGTTTTTATGGATGTAGTGGTTAGAGGCTTTTAAGGAGTGTCAAATTTGGTCTAAAAGCAATGAAGAAGAAGCAAGTGATGTAACTGTTCCATTCTTGTTGCTTAGATATGAATTATGATGTTAATTAACCCAAAAAAAGGGTGAAACCATCTACATTGTATACCTAAATTTCGATTTGTATTTCCAGATTTGCGGAGGAGATTAATTTTTTGAACATATTGGGGGAAATTATTCAATTGTTAGTCAAATTCATTAATGAAGATTACGTCTTTTTTAAATTTCTTGATTATCTCATTGGAAACGGTAGGGTCCTATGTAGACACCAGAGGAATTGGAGTCCAAGATGGTAACTATTGTTTGTTAACTTAGAAGCCTGAAATCTTCACCTGAAAGAGTAGACGAAACACAACATAAGATTTTTGTTGATTAATTAGCGGTGTGATGTGATTGAAACTAGAAATAGTCAAATAGACATGTCTCTAATAGAATTTCACACGTCTTGGTCCTTATCTATGGTACACTGCTTGTTTTGATTTGGTTGAAGTCTATATTTTGGTTATAAGAAGAAACCAGAGAGCGTCCCTAGCTACTAATGTAAATGTGTTTTTGTCATATGTCTAGATGATGAAATCTTTTAATCGATTGTTTTTTCTTTTATTATGTTTTTCGAAAAACTTATCTATGTTTTAATTTTCGTTCTCCTCCTTTTTGTTTTTTAATTGGTACTGGATAGGTTGTTGAAAATATCCACTAAGCAAATGCAAATGGCAGCAGCTAGTAACAATGATTTGGCAGAAACTGTCCCTAAACCTCAAGTCGTATACCGCTGCAAAAAATGCCGGAGAATCGTTGCCTCAGAGGAGACCATAGTTCCCCATGAACGAGGGAAGGGAGAAGAATGTTTTAAATGGAAAAAGAGAAGTGATATGGAAAAGGAACCACCTGAATGTTCCTCCATATTTGTGGAGTCAATGAAGTGGATGCAATCCGGTAATTGCAAACTCATAACTATTGTTTTTTCTTTTCCATTTATATATACATGTACCATAGAGGAGTACTAAGCTAGCTCCGATTTTTTGCCAGTACAAGAAGGTTTCGTAGAAGAGAAACTTCAGTGCATTGGCTGCAAAGCCCGCTTGGGTTCCTTCAACTGGGCAGGCTTGCAATGCAATTGTGGGGCCTGGGTGACTCCGGCATTTCAACTGCACAAAAGCCGATTGGACGAGTGTCGTATCTGAGCGAATCTACCTTTCCTTAATGATAGATAAGTGAGAACTGAGAAGTTTGAGTTACTGAGAGATTAGTAGAGACCCAGAGTAGTTGCATATAGATATAGTTTATGGGAGTTTTTATGTGTTATTGACCAATCATGATTGGCTTTATGATCCTTGTTAGCTATTTGATGTAAATTCAGTGGAATTGGTAGCTAAAATATAAGTAAAATATCAATTAGCCCCTTTTTTCACTCCTCCTATTTTGTATCATCCTTTTTCCATGGTGTTTCTGACAAGCAACAATCCTTTACAAACCCCAAAACCGAAAACACTCGGGGTTGTGTTCGGTTTTGGGCCGGCCCGACCTGGTCCGAACCCGAAATGCCCACCTCTAACTCCGTCCTTATCTTTTACCTATATTTCTCTACGATCAGGTTATTAATCAGCTTATGATCTAATACAAAGTAGAAAATTTTATTCATAACTTTTTTATATATTGGTTAGCTTTAATTTTACAGAGATTTCAAATGCTATTGTTGGTTGTACTTGAAAGTTGAGACAATACACTGATATACTAGTATAGTGTGGGGTGCACTATGGTTGCAGAAAAAGTGTGTATTTTGTTTTTTGGATTAGGGTTTGATTTGTTAACTACTTGTGATTTATATTGAAGATCTTAACATTGTGAATTTTTTCAATCACTTGTTTCCGAGCGTGAAACCCCAAATCTCAAGTAATTACTATTATTATTATTTTATCAACAATGGTCACATAGCATTATTTACTTATAAGTTTCAATGTACCGATTATAAATAAAATAAAATTAAAATTAAAATTAAAATAAAAAATTGTTAATGCTTGCTCTTCAAATGTGGTGGACCAGTGGTTATCAATTCTCATGTTCATCTTATTTTATATAAAGTTTTTGTTGAATTACGAGTCAAGAGATGTGTTAGCTTCAGTTAGTTCAATCTCGATATTGGCAAGACCTATCAAGAAACCCCTTAATTGAGCTTTGGTGGAGCTCACTTCCTTAATTAAAGGGATGGGCAAAAATATATTATCTTGACTGTCATAAAATTTAATGAATTACTAAGTTCAACTAATCAGTCAATTATATATTTATATATGATCAGAATGATGATCAAAATTTGTAGCTGCACTTGATAATTTTTTTTATATATGTTTTCTCAAGTGCAAATCATTTTATTTTATTTTTTGGAAATGTGCAAACCATCTTATATCTAAACAATCTTGACTTTCATAAAATTTAATGAATTACTAATCTCGACAAATCTGTCAACCATGATAAGAATGCTAATCAAAATTAGATATACATTTATTAAAGGATAATTACTCAGGTAACTACACTACTATTAAAATAGCCATTAGATGGGGAATTAGTTTTAAAATGGTCATTTTGGCGAACACTGTTACACTTATGGTCATTCCATCAAATTCCAACAAATGAGTGACATTTTGGTAAACAAAGAAATGACATTAATTTATTTTAGATTTTTTTGGAAATCAATTTTTTATTTTGTTTTTTGAAACGAATAATTATATTTAGTATGTGTATACATATAACATATCTCAAACATATATTTTAGGGGTTGTTTTACCGATTTTACCCTTATATCTGTTTTTTTTTTTTTTATCTTAACAATACTGGAATTTTAAAAAAAAAAACACCGTAATTCAAACCAAAAATTAAAAAAAGAAATTGAAAATCAGTTGAATAATAAAAATAGAAAATAGAAAATCAATTGAAAATATATATATATATATATATATGGAAATAGTTTTCCAGATCAACACCATAATCCAAAAACCACCATCTTCTAAAAATAATCTCCCTAACTCTCTCATACACCAAACTGAACCAACATCTCTCTCTCACGCTCTCGCATACAGCTGAGTTCGACCCAGATCTTGGTTCAAACCAAAACCGAGTTCGACCCGTTTGTGAAGGGAGAGGGAGTGAGATGGAAAGAAAGAGATAGAAGGAGGATGAGAGTGAAGATAAAGAGAAGATGTTGCGGCGGTCGTGTGGGTGTGGGTTTGATTTCTGGTGGGTGTTAATGGTGATGAACAAATGATGTGGGTGCTGATGATGATTTCAATTTCCATTTTTTTTTTTTGTTTCAATTTCGAGTTTTGTTTTCTTGAGAAGATATATTTTTTTTTTCAATTTTTTTTTAGTGTCAGTGTGAGTTTTGATTTTTGGTCTTGAGAATGGAGATGATGGTGTGAGTGTGGCTGTTGATTTTTGAGTGTTAAAGAAGAAGAAGATGGGATTAGGGTTTAGATTAGGTTTTTTTTTTTTTTTTTAATTATTAAATATGAATTTTTTTTATTGTAATATTTATTAAATAGTTTTATATTTAATTTTTATATCAATTTACATGTTTACCTTTGTGATTATTTTTTTGTTAATTTTGAATTAACTTTTGAACACTTGATGAGATATGCTGAGTGGGTAAACAAAAATGAACTCGAAAGAAATGGATTAAATAATGTTGGGAAATTTGAAAAAAATAAATAAATAAACCGACACATACTGACCTGTCAAAATATTAATAGCAGGGTGCACCACTCAGCCAATACACCCGGTGAACCATGCAATTATTCTACTTCATACTTTTCAAAAAAAAAAATTCTTCTTCACATGAACCATGCAATTACTATGCTCACTTCAGAGTCGGTCCTGACTTTGTTGAGGCCCGGGGCGAAAATATAAAAGATAGGCCCCAGTGCATATTTATAGTTTTTTCAATATATAATGTTTTCATATATTTTAAAATTTAATATGTTAATAAACTACAAGACTAATCAATAGGAATTCAAAAACTAAACTGCGAGAATTAATCAATATCATCAGTTTTTTTAATGATTCAAAATAATATAATCGATTTCATTTCAAAAACATACTATATGCATTTTATATAAAAAGAAAAAACATACCTTGACCTTCGACGACCAGTGGTCAAGTGCGATCAACGCGCAAGGAGTCACCGGTTTATATAGCTCTCTCAAACGAGGACACTCAACCTATAATCAAAACACGAAGCATTACAAGTAAAACGTAATTAGAATAGAACATTAAAATAAATATTAAATTATAAATCAAACAATAGAGCATTAAAATAAAAATTACGAACAAAAACCAAATTAGAAATTACCTGGGGCCGGGGCAGTGAGAGACTGAGAGTGTGAGACATAAGAGTTGAGACTGAGAGATTGAGTCATTGAGAGAATGTAGTTACAGAAAATGAGAAAAAGAATGGAGAATTTTGAGACCTTAAGCATCTCCAATTAACACATTAAATACACCAAACACACCAAAAAACATTCTCCAACCAACACACCAAACTCACCAATTAAATTTGGTGGTGCTACAATGCTCACTAATTATGGTGTCAACTGTAGCTACACTAAACCTCTTTTTTTTTTTTTTTTTTTTTTTTTATAAAATGTCACATCAGCAATTAATATTTGTTAAAATTACTAATTTAACTCTTTTATACATAATTATAACAATATGTATTTCTAAAAAATATATCATTGGAAAGATCTCGTTGAGATTTTTAAAATAATACCCACTTTGATTTATATTTTATGTCAATAAAATTAATTGGTATTATATAAATATTTATTGGAAGAATATTCTTTAAAGATACTCTTTTGGTGTAAAATTTGGTATGGATATATTGGAGTGGAAAAAAATTTGGTGTAAGAAAGATATTCTTTTTATGATAAGTTGTTGTAATATTTGGTATATTTGGTTGGAGATGCTCTTAAAGAGTCGGAGAGAGGTGTGAGGTGTGAGGTGAGAGGTGAATAAAAGATGAATAAATATTAAAGAAAAAGATGAATGATTAAAGAAAAAAGAATAAAATATGAGTAATGATTAAAGACTAAATTAGTTGTTTTTTTGTCTCTGGTGCCAAAGTGGGGATCGAGATTTGATAATAACAAGAAGTGAATAGCTATTTTTTTTTAATTATAATCACGTGAAGTTCGAAAATTAATAATTATCTGGACCAGTGGACCCCTTGTTTAGTTGTGATCATTACACACACAAAAATTAAAAAGTAGACCCTTTTCTGAGCCATTTTTCCTTGGGCCTTGGGCGGGCGCCCCTGGTGCCCCGCCTTAGGGCCGGTTCTGAGAGAGTCGGAGAGAGGTGAGAGGTGAGTGGTGAGTAAAAAATGAATAAATATTAAAGGATAATAATAAAATATGAGTAATGATTAAAGACTAAATTAGTTGTTTTTTATCTCTGGTGCCAAAGTGGATATCGAGATTCAAGAATAACAAAAAGTGAATAATTTTTTATTTTTATTTTATATATATAATTATGTGAAGTTCGAAAATTAATAATTATTTGAACCAACGGACCATTTGTTTAGTTGTGAACTTGTGATCATTACACACATAAAAAATTAAAAAGTAGACCCTTTTATGAGCCATTTTTCCTTGGGTCCTGGGCAGGTGCCCTTGGTGTCCCGCCTCAGTGCCGACTCTGGCTCACTTACTTCAGATATGACGTAATACCGTCCAGGGTCCCGTCTGCCGTCTATTTTGACCGTGCATAGTATTACTCTATGTTATGAATCTGTATAAAAGAAAATTTTGACCCATGTGACAGATGTGACTAGAGATTATTACACGTTTGAGATAAGTTGAGTGACATCAGTATCATCAGCTCAAGTGACATCAGCTCCTAGCCTCCTATTATGAGTCTTCTAAAAAAAAATAAGAAAAAAACAAGAACAGGAACATAGCTGTTATAAGAGCCGTTGATCATGAGATTTGTTAACTACTTGTGATGTATATCGAAGAAGATCTTAACATTGTGAATTTTTTCAATCACTTGTTTCTGAGCGTGAAATGCCAAATCTCAGGTAGTTGTTATTATTATTATTATTATTATTATGATTAATAAAACTTTGCTTTTGGTCTTAGAATTAGTGATACATATTTACCCCCGGCCCCAATTCCCCATATCCCCATCCTCATCCCCATTTGGAGATTTATTTTTTTTTGGAGGGGAAAGGGGGGGGGGGGGACCCTCCCCATCCTCATTTCCCTATTTTCCCCACAATTTCATTAAAATCCGGCTGGAAGTGCTATTTCTCCCTTGAATTTTTTTTTCCTGCTTAAAAGAATATGGAATCATTATTATGATGTTTCTTCATCTACTCTAGGTTTACTCATGGAAATTATGTAGCTCAGATTTTACATATTTATGGAGTTTATTAAATTATCCTCTTTCATGGGAACTGCTGGAGACTAACATGGTAACTATCGTCCAAATTAAATATGCAGGGGAAAAGGATCAACCCCAGATTCCTGGGGGAGTCTGCATAAGTATATACGATTTTGTTTTGTTTGACATAAATTTATTGTTTTTTATCTGTTGTTTTTTCTGTTTGTATGTAGTTAACTTCTCTTGTTATTAGATGTTCTGTTAGCAGAAGCATCGTTTGTTTGCCTTCTACTGATGCCAGCTGATAAGGATCAAGGAGTGTGTGTATATCTATAATATATATATATTTATTTTCTTTGAAACTACATAGTTTAACTAAGTATTATTTTAAGCGGGGCAGGGTGGGGTGGGGAGTATAAAACTCATCCCTGCCCCATACCCATTATGGGTTAGACTATCTATTCCCACTCCCACCCCATCCCCACTAAATTGAAACCCATTCCCACCCCAAAAGTGCGGGTCCCCGTTGGGCCCATCCCCGCGGGCAAGGCTAGCCCTGGGCATAGGCCCACGAGGCGGGCGCCTAGGGCCCCTGTTTTCCAAGGGCCCCTAAATTCTGTTTTCTATGCATTTTATATTTAGGCCCGAATAGAGTTAAAAAAAAAAAAAAAAAAAAAAAAAAAAAAAAAAAAAAAACCCACATATCAATTATCATTTAAAAGGCTCATCAAGAATAATTTATATACCAGCCATATTTTTTTTGTTAAAAAAAAGGGGTAATTACCCTGGGGGCCATCGAGTTTTGCCACCACTATCAAAATGGCCACCAGATAGGGAATTGGTTTAGAAATGACCATTTTTGGCAAACATTGTTACACTAATGGCCATTCCATCCAATTCCATCCAATAAGTGGCATTTTGGTAAATATAAGGATGACATTAATTTATTTTAGATATTTTTTAGAAATCAATTTTTTCTTTTGTTTTTTGAAACAAATAATTATATTTATTGTGTGTATATACATATAGCATATCTCAAACATAAATATATATATATTTCTTTTCAACTTATCTCAAATATATTTTTTAGATTTTTTTAGATTTTGTAACCTTAATCTTCTCAAAAAAGAATATATATATATATATATATATATATATATATATATATATATATATATATATATATATATATATATATATATATTTCTTTTCGACTTATCTCAAATATGTTTTTTTAATTTTTTAGATTTTGTAGCCTTAATCTTCTCAAAAAAGAATATATATATATTCCTTTTCAACTTATCTTAAATATATTTTTTAGAATTTTTAGATTTTGTAGCATCAATCTTCTCAATATATATATATATGTTTGAGATATGCTATATGTATATATACACACTAAATATAATTATTTGTTTCAAAAAATAAATGAAAAAATTGATTTCCAAAAAATATCTAAAATAAATTAATGTCATCCTCATATTTACCAAAATGCCACTTATTAGATGGAATTGGATGGAATGGCCATTAGTGTAACAATATTTGTCAAAAATGGCCATTTCTAAACCAATTCCCCATCTAGTGGACATTTTGATAGTGGTGGCAAAACTCGATGGCCACCAGGGTAATTACCCCTAAAAAAAATGCCCACTAAAGAAAGCTTTTTGTTTTTTTAATAGACGACATCATTATGCTTACAATATATAAAATTGCAATTCACTGTATCAGTATTGGACATTCGTAATTTTTTATTTTAGGGTTCTTTACTTCTTTGACACTTGGCAAGCGGCTGCTCTCACTCTCCTAGCTCTGTTCTTGGCTTTTTAGTTGGAATTAGTGGGAAAGTAATTATTCATGGATTGGAATTTGAAAACTCTCTTCTCGAAATCAATTGTAGCTGTTTTATAAGGTAATTTAACACCTCTTTTCCTTCTTCTTCTTCTTTTAATTCGAAAAACCTCTATTCCATTTTTCTATTTTAAGTTTTGTTAGAATTTTGTACGTATTATGTATTATGGAACCTGAAAGTAAGGATTCAGCAATCCAACTAACCAATAGAAAAAAGTGTGCTGCTAAAAATGTGAGATGAGTAATATTTAAGTGATATATTATTTGAGTTAATTATAAAAATTTTATTTCAATGATTTTTTATTTGCTATTTTGTTGTGTTGCAGTCTTGATTTTTTGTTATTATAATGATTTTTTATAAGTATTTACTAGAGAAAAAAACATGTAAAAATATATTGAAAGTCGGGATTTGGGGGCCTCAATTTTTTAGTTTGCTTTGGACCCCCGAATTCTTAGGACCGGCCCTGCCCGCGGGGAATTTTGCCATCCCTAACGTGTAGTCCTCGGATTCTCTTTGAGATAATTATTACCCACTTTGTATAATATTATTTGCTGTTGGGAAGCAAAATTTCACTCACAAATTCACTCTTTGTATATGATGATGACCATCTTGGTCGGTAAAAGATGAATCTCTTTAATTTATTGTATAATTTACTAGGTGTAAAATGATAATTTATTCTAGATTCTTTAATTCAGAGTGTGTTGAAAACGGAAAGAACAGTAAAAGAGCAAGTTTGTGTTTTTATAATTTTATCCTCAAAGCTCACATGTCGACATGCTGTTAATATAAATTCATGGGCAAATTGCACAAACTTACCCTAACGTTTCCCATTATGGCATAATATTCAACCAATGTCTTTAATTACACAAACAACCCCTCCTTTTAGTCAACTTCAGTTAAAAATAGCCATTGACCATGATTTTTTTTTAAAGCCCAAAATTGCCCTTGCACTTTATTACAAAAAAATCTTAATTGCCCTTTATTTAAAACATTATCTACTTTAAATTATTAGAATATAAAAAATAAATACTAAACATAATCCTTTTTAAATAAAAAAAATTCAAAAATAATATATTAAAAACAAAACATTTTAAGAAAACATTATTTTGAGAAAATACAATTTAATAATATATTAAAAACAAAACAAAACAAAAACGTTATTTTGAGAAAATATAATTTAAAATTATGCAAGTCCAATATGAATAGTGGTAATGTGCTACATATTTTTAAAATTTAAAATATTTTTTTTTATTTAAAAAGGATTATGTTTAGTATATATTTTTTTAAATTTTTGAACCAAAATATAATGCATAATTTATATTGAGTCAAATTATTTTGTCTTATAGAGATGAACATTGAACAAATTTTCGGTGCTACTGTATTTTATTATGACAAATGATTATATTTTTATTTCAAACTCTTGATGATTTTATTTATATTTATGTTTAGAATACTAAACATAATCTTTTTTAAATAAAAAAAAAATTCAAAAATAATATAATAAAAACAAAAAAAATTCAAAAATATGTAACACATTACCACTATTCATATTGGACTTACATAATTTTAAATTATATTTTCTCAAAATAACATTTTTTTTGTTTTGTTTTTAATATATTATTAAATTGTATTTTCTCAAAATAATGTTTTCTTAAATTGTTTTGTTTTTTATATTATAATAATTTAAAGTAGATAATGTTTTAAATAAATGGCAATTAAGATTTTTTTGTAATAAAGTGCATGGGTAATTTTGGGTATTAAAAAAAAAATCATGGTCAATGGCTATTTTTAACCAAAGTTGACTAACATGAGGGGTTGTTTGTGCAATTAAAGGTATTAGTTGAATATTATGCCATAATGAGAAACGTTAGGGTATGTTTGTGCAATTTTCCCTAAATTCATTAATGTAACCGTGGGAGGGTATTTTGGAGCTTTCCAATGAAATATCAATCATAGAGAAATTTCAAACTAGAGCAAATTACAGTCAACTTTCTTGAGATTTATCATCTTACATTCAGAAACAACTTTATCAATAATTAAAATTCATATCCTCTGCCGTTAGTGAAATTTAACTATTGATCAAATCTGACCGTTAATAGACTAAATCTGATAGTCAAAAGACTAAACTACCCCTATCCCTAAATTATTATTTTTAAATAAAATTTAAAAAAAAATCTAATAAATCTAATATTAAAAAATGCAGAAATTAAAAAACAAAGGAATTTTAAAAAAAATTGAAAAACTGACGGCACTGTTCATAGGTGATGCGGCAGCATTGTACTGTAGTGGCTGTAGTACTGTAGCAGCACTGTTCATGGAGTACTGTGACAGGAACGATGGCACTGTTTACAGACTGTAGCGTGGGGGCACTGTTTACTGTACTGTAGTGGTAACTGTTCATATTGATGTAGCTGCACTGTTCACAACACTGTACATGAGTGTACCTGGGCACTGTTCACGGTACAGTAGCTGCATTGTTCAAAAAAAAAATTCATTAATATAAAGGGTAAATTACACTCACACCCTTAAGGTTTGAGGCAAAGACACTTAGATGGAAAAATTTTGTTATTCTACACTCACACCCCTATTTGACCATGGTAAGGTCCAAAATGCCCTTGGGTGTTAGTGTAAAAAAACTTTTATTTTTATTATTATACAAGGGCATTTTCGACAATATAGGGGTGTTAGTGTAGAATAACTAAATTTTTTCATCTAAGTGTCTTTGCCTCAAACCTTAAGGGTGTGAGTGTAATTTACCCTAATATAAATTATTTCAACTCTTGAGCTAGCAGCTAGAATATTTTCTCTATATATATATAGCCATCCACGCATTTCACAAATAATTAACATCTCCAACACAAATTCTGTGTCTCAAAATGTCTTTCAAACTGGTGTTGTTTTTGTTGGCTGCTCTTCTTTTAGTTTCTTCTTCAAGTGTACGTAAGCATGCATATTAATTGCTTGCGTTGTTTTTGTTTATCATTATTTGCTGTTTCTTATAACTAATTAATTTTGCAATTTTAATTTTTAGTTGAGATCTGCACTTACTTCAAAAAAACAAAAACAAAAAGTTAAGATCTGCATTACTAGTTTGTGGATTTATTTGTTGGATTCGTGCATATATGTTTGGTTTAATTCTTTCAGTTTCTTCTTGATCAAGTGTACTAAGCATGGTTTTTCTTTAATTATGCACCTTTTTATTATTCGTTGTTTCTAATGGAGTCAATTTTAGAACTTTTTAGCAAAGATATGCACTTCTAAGTTCTAGCTAGCTAGTTTGAGTGTTTTAATTTGTTGGATTTGTATGTATATATATACTTAATTAGTTTCTTTCTGTTGGCTGCTCTTCTTTAAGTGTATGGCTTTCTCATTAGACCAGTACAAAACCAAACCTGTTCATCTATGTACTTTTTAATTATTATTATTTTCTTTTGACTTAATTAATTTATGTGGAATTGGTGAGAAATGTCACCTTTTTAAACTGATTTGGTGACAATGTCACTGCTTTAATAAGTTAAGTTTAAAAGGCACCTATTATGGTGAACGGACAAAAATACCCTTACTTTACACATTCTTTTCTTACTTTGAAGTTTTCTGAGATTAAAAACAGACCTCCAATGGATAATTAGTTTTGTGGCTCTACGCAAACGCATTCGGGGGTCGAGCTCCCCGCTGAGGTCAGCTCGTGGGGGTGTGGGGGCAACGCCCCCAGAGATTTTTTTTGGTTTTGAATCTTCCATTGAAAAGGCTCGAAATGAAGTGTTCGAGCCTTTTCATACACCAATCGTGCCTTTTCATTAGTGTATGAAAAGGCTCGAACACTTAATGAAAATGCACGATTACTGTACAATCGTGCCTTTTCATGTACAAAAAGGCACGATTACTGTACAAAAAGGCTGGAAACTTTGTTCAAAAAGGCTCGAAATATTTTTTAATTTTTTAATCGAGCATTTTTGAAAAGTTATCGAGCCTTTTGGAAAAGTTATCGAGCCTTTTAGAAAGGTTATCGAGCCTTTTGGAAAAGTTATCGAGCCTTTTGGAAAAGTTATCGAGACTTTTCCAAAAAGGCTCGATAACCTTTCTAAAAGGCTCGATAACTTTTCCAAAAGGCTCGATAACCTTTCTAAAAGGCTCGATAACTTTTTCAAAAGGCTCGATAACAACTTCAAAAGGCTCGATAACAACTTCAAAAGGCACGATGAGAAAGGTTATCGAGCCTTTTGGAAAAGTTATCGAGCCTTTTAGAAAGGTTATCGAGCCTTTTAGAAAGGTTATCGAGACTTTTCCAAAAAGGCTCGATAACCTTTCTAAAAGGCTCGATAACTTTTCCAAAAGGCTCGATAACCTTTCTAAAAGGCTCGATAACTTTTCCAAAATGCTCGATAACAACTTCAAAAGGCACGATGACAGTGTAAAAAAGCACGAAAATATTTCAAAAAGGCACGAAATCATTTCGAGCCTTTTCCGAACTTTTTTCGAACCTTTTTCGAGCCTTTTCGAACCTTTTTCGAGCCTTTTCAAACCTTTTTCGAGCCTTTTTCGAGCCTTTTTCAAACATTTTTCAACATTTTCGAGCCTTTTTAACTATCAATATATTATGGTGAAGAAGGTTACTGTGGGGGGCAATTTTGTCCGTTCACCATAAATGGTGCCTTTTAAACTTAAGTTAGTAAGTTGGTGCCTGTTCCCAAAAAAGAGTCTCAAATAGTGCTATTTAATTTTTTAACCCTTAATTTATTACACTTGTAGGTTTCAGCTCGAATGTGGGATGATGAAAAGCTACCAATACATTGGCCACCACCACCAAATTAAATACACCACATTTACCACATCCACCACATCAAAATCCACCACATCCACCACATCCACATCTAAATCATCCACCACCACCACCACCACGACATTTACCCACCACCACCAAATCCACCACATCCACATCCACATCCACATCTACCACCACCACCACCAGGAGCTTCTAATTGGCTAGTTCTAACTTGGCCACCTGGCTATTGTTTGCCTGACAGATGTGGGAATTATAAACCGTCGAAATTCATCATACATGGGCTCTGGCCAATAAATAACTCTAATGGAGGACCATGGAAACCCGAACACCAATCTAGTAACAAATTAAATGAAAATAATGTCAGGCAATTGGTACTTATTCTTACTCCTTATATATATTTGTTCGTTTAATTTGTTGTTCGTTTTCTTATGTTTTATAGTAGTGTTGGACTAAATCAGAGTTTTACAAGGAAATTGTGTTTATTTAAGAAAATTGAATTGTTATTGTTTTAAAATTCTATAAACATGACTTACAAATTTACAAGAAAAAAACAGATTGAATGGCAGAGATGAAGGAAAAAATTAAAGAAGAGATGTATAAATTGTAGTGTTGGCTTAAAGATGGGTTATATATATATATATATATATCTGTGAGGCTAAAGTTGGGCGTAAAATTATCTTCTTATTGCATAGACGAAAGTTTAAGATTATTTGTTTCATGCATGTAATTAAATTTGGTGTTGCTTGATTTGTAGTGTGTTGAGTTTGACATTAATTATGTTATATATATATATATAATCCCAATTCATATTATATAGTAATTACCATATCTTTTTCTTATTAATTTTAATTTTCAGGTTACATTTTGGACGCATGAGTGGAACGATCATGGTAGATTTACCAGACTAAAAGCAGACAAATATTTCCAGGACACCGTAAACCAAGCGAAGGGTCATATAGATCGATCACTTGATGAAAGGATTAGTACTGCAAGGAAGAAATCGTCCATACAACAAGACGGAATTTTCCCATGCATTAATAAGTGACGGAAGTACTTTTCAGCTTGCATGCAACAAGATAAAAGATGAAAATGGAGCACGTTATTATCTAAGTGAAGTGCAAATCTACAGTAATGATAGCAACGGATGTCCTAAAAAACCAACTACACCTCAAACAGCTAAATGTGGGAATATGCAAAGAATTTGGTTGTGAC
Source organism: Acer yangbiense (assembly GCA_008009225.1). NCBI lineage: Eukaryota > Viridiplantae > Streptophyta > Magnoliopsida > Sapindales > Sapindaceae > Acer > Acer yangbiense. Next base: position 9,480,013 of record CM017773.1, read on the forward strand.
TCTAGCTGCTAGGACTGAGTACCTTAATTAGTTGTGGTTTTAAGCTTCTTGCACCGTTGCACGTACTCTACTCCCCCTTTTCAATATGTGTTTTATTATTATTCAGTTTTTTATCTTTCAGTACCTTATGTACATCCTTAATTATCCAGTTAATAAAGTCGTGTTTAATTGAGTTTTTATCTTTATAAATAATTAATGTTTAGTTATTTAATTTCTTTTCAAATTTCTTTAATTTTAAAATAAATTAAACATGGGTGAACAACTTATTAGTTGGGTGTGGAAATTAAATCAATATTTAAGGTTGCAATATGGGTACCGGATTTTTTTTACTTTATTTTTTATATCCACCCCTGCCATCCAAAAGGTAATGTTGTAAAAATGTATTAGGGTTTGTAAAATAAATAAATAAATAAATAAAAATGTTGAATTCTAGTAAATTAAATCCATTGGAATTTGGAAGATATATATATATATATATATATATATTTTTTTTTTCTAAAACAGAGGATGAGAATAAGCTCTCAGCCTCTGCTAATTACCTGCTCTATCAAGAAGAAGAATGACATGTATGAACATGTTACAACAAATTTTCAATGGATCTACGGTGTACCCTTTTTTAATCTCAAAAAAAAAATAAATAAATAAATAAATAAATTGGTTTCTATATACGTAGTCTGGTTTTCTATGCCTCATCAACTTTTTTTTCGTTACCTGCACAAATCCAATTTCCTTACATATATCATCTACACATTTAGGCTTTTTATTTATTTTTTATTTTTTTATTTTTTAAACTCTGGTATAAAAGTATAAAACACGCTTTTCAAATTTCACATCACTTTCATTCGTCATATTGCTTCCATGATGATCATGTGGCGAGGATCAGAGCAGAATGACTATTTGCGATCATTTTTTTTTTTTTTTTTTTTCAATGTGAATATGTTCGGTTCGGATCGAATTTTTGGTTATGGGCTTCGTGCCCAAAATGTGTTCCCTTTTTTTTTTTTACTCCATTCCAGTCCAATTTTCACAAAAAGCTAGAACTTGTTGTATCTTGTATGATGGTCAGTGTGGCCGCGGGATTGGGGTTGTGAGTAATTAAGTTTTTGTTACTTAGCTTGTAGTATATGATGTTCAGTGCAGGATTGCATCACGGCCGGGGTGGGTCGTGCCGTGTCATATCTTATCGTGTTTGTACAAAATCTTATAAAAAGTTTAATCAAATGGTGTGGTGTCACTGTGTGGCTTTTCAAAAGTTCGATCTAATATCTCTTCAAAACAGCTAATTACGTGTTTCAATTATATATATATATAAACCGAATGTTTATTACGTACATCAAAATTAAATCTCTCAATATGATATTGACCCGGTGATTTTATTATTATTATTATTATTTTTGAAAATACCTGGTGATTTCATTTTAGTTAAAGCTCTGAAATGCCTTGCTAGAAGATTAGCACCTTGTATTAAGGATTTAATACAGATATATCTTGAGTATGTGGTGATATATTGAGTTTATTGGTATATATATTAGTGGAAATGATGGGAAATGTCACATTTTTAAAGTGGTTTTGTAAGAAAGTCATCACTTTAATAACTTAAGTTTAAAAGGTACCTATTATGGTGAACGGACAATAATGCTCTTATTTTACACACATTCTCTTACTTTGAAGTTTTTTTTTTTCATCTTCTTCATAAAGGTCTGTTTTAACAGACTTCTAATGAAAGTTGAACATCATTGGATAATTAGTTTAATGGCGCTACGCAGACGCATTCGGGTTTTAATTTATGAAAATTTGTGTAGGAGACGATGAAGATCTGGGAATTTTGAACTGATTGAAAAGGCTCGGAGACAAATTGAAAAGGCTCGGAGACTATTTACAAAGTCTCGGAGTCATAGTTAAAAGGCTTGGAGACTTTTTACAAAGTCACGGAGCCAGTGTTAAAAGGCTCGGAGACTATTTACAAAGTCTCGAAGATACAAAATTAACAAAAAAAAAAAGCTAATGGTTAAAAAGGCTCGGAAAAGTCTCGGAGAGCATACGAAAAGTCACGGAAAAGGTTAGAAAAGTCTCGAAGAGCATATGAAAAGTCACGGAAAACGTTTGAAATGGCACGGAAAAGGCACGGAAAACGTTTTAAAAGTCACAGAAAAAGTCACGGAAAACGTTTTAAAAGTCACGGAAAAGTCAAGGAAAAGTCACGGAAAACGTTTTAAAAGTCACGGAAAACGTTTTAAAAGTCACGGAAAAGTCATGGAAAAGTCACGGAAAAGGCTCGGAAAATGTTTTAAAAAGCTCGATTAACGTTTTCTCTCAACTTTTCAAAAAGCACAAATTGACAAAAAGGGTATTTTTGTCTGGTCACCTAAATATATGCTTTTTAAACTTAAATTAGTAATCTGGTGACTGTCTTACAAAAAGCGCCCCAAATGGTGCTATTAAATTTTTGAACCCATTATATTATATACTAGCATGGGGAAATAAAGATATGACTTTGTTTGGATATGTGAGAGGCCAAATTATAGTCTTTTTTTTTTTTTTTTTTTTTTTTTTAATTATTTTTTTTTTACGGTATTTATCTATCCACCTATCTAGATTCTAGACTATGTATTTTTTTTTTGGAAGGATTTTACTATTGTAGGATTCGAGCCGCTGGCTTGGGAGTCATTTACCTACGTCCATCTACCGGTTGAGCTACGCCCCTAAGAGCAGGTTAAATTATAGTCATGATTGAAGTTGCTTACAAGTTTTAATTAAAGACATGATAGTCCATCGAAAAATCGTTTGATAATGAATTTTTTTTTTTGAAACGTGCTTGATAATGATTTGACTTTTAAAAATAAAAATGGCCAGATAACTTTAAAATAAAAAAATTTATTAGAATTCAATATGATTAGTGTTGCTTGATTATTTGTTTCATGCATGTAATTAAATTTAGTGTTGCTTGATTTGTAGTGTACATGTTGAGTTTTGACATTATGTTATATATATAATCTCAATTCATATTATATAGTAATTACCATATCTTTTTCTTGTTAATTTAATTTGCAGGTTCAAAAAAATCCTACGCTTTGGATGTAAGTCCTATAATCCTAAATATCAGAAATTCTTAAACACAAATCCCTAATCAAAAGGGTCTCAAGACATTATGTTGGATTGTCAAGGACAATTGCTTAAGTAAACATACCTGAGTCCATATTCAGAAGATGGTGAAGGATGGAGTCTTCCATAGCCAAAATCCCTCTTGAGTTCCAAAGAAGTTCTCGAATTCCCTCTTGAATGGGTAAGAAAGGAGAAGAACTGAATCTGATTTCTGGTTTTTTGGCTTGGGGACCACAACCTTGAATAAATAAACTTTATATTCTAACTCAAACTTGGACTCCCATTAAGCCCAATTTAATTAGTATTAGGTTTCTACACATCTTAACCCATACCTAGACCTGGCAATGGGTCGTGTTATTGCGAATTCGTGTCGTTTCGTGTTTGGATCGTGTTAAAATTGCTCAACCCGAACCCGACCCGACCCGACCCGACCCATTAGCTTAATGGGTTGAAATATACAAACCCGAAACCATTTGTTAAATTAATGGGTAACCCGACCCGGCCCGTTACAAAATTTTATATTTGAGATTTATTAAAAAGTTGAAAATAAATAGTACTGAAACATGATCAAACTCATGCAATCAAGTTCACTAGTTACTTTTAGAGTTTTAGGGTTAGGGTTAGGGTTAGGGTTATAATATTGTGAAATAATTGATTTATAGTTTTAGAGTTTTTAATTTAGAAAGTTTTCCTCTTTCAAAAAAAGGAAAAAAATTAGAAATTTAAAAAAAAATAATTAGTAAAATATATTCTTACCATAATTATAGAGATAAATTCCATAATGTGACTATACAAAGATTTTTTTAATAACTTTCATAAACACATTAAAAAAAAAAATCTTTATATTAATGGGTTATCGAATTAACGGTTTTTTTAAGGGCGAACCCAAAACCGACCCATTATATTTCGTGTCTTAATGGGTTGACCCATTAACAACCAGATCCGATAAACTTGACCCACCAACCGTTATTTTCGAATGGGTTTGGGTCGTGTTAATGGGTCATGTAAAATTTTGCCAGGTCTACCCATACCCAACCACATTTTCGGAGCCCAATAATCTAGATAGCCCAAATAATTGTTGTTTAGCATGTAGCCCATAATTGTAGTTTAACCAAATCCTAACAATCTCCCACTTGGGCTACATAGGATTCCTGAAACAATTATTACGAATAATCTTGAGTGCGCACCAAAGGCTATCTACTTCGAAATATCTCTTTAGTCACAATTTGGTCCATCTACTGTATCAATATGGGATCAAAGCAACCTTCGTTACACATTTTCATAACTAGACCCATCAATGGTCACCATACTAATACATTCAATGACATAGATCGAGTATGGATGCATAGCATGGAAATTACATGTAAGTGATCTTAAACATGCCTATTTCCAACTGGTCCAGTTTTATTCTATAGTGAGATCATATACGAATAACATTCAGAGTTTATAAATGAACTACGTACTTTATTTTGCAGAAAATAAACATATAGCGTGTCTGTAACAAAGAGCATCATAATGCAAACTCCCACTAAACATACACAGCGTCAATTAAAACAACACCCATATGAGCAATGTGCTCATGAAAGACCTTGGGTGGTAAACCTTTAGTAAGCGGATCCACAATCATGGAGTTTGTGACGTTTGTCCCGATATGTTCTATAGCCACCTCACGACTCTGAACTCTTTCTTTAACAACGAGAAACTTGATGTCTATGTGCTTTGACTTCGTAGAGCTTCTGTTGTTGTTGGAATATGACGACACATCGTTGCGATATCGGTCAAAAGATGAACATTTAAGTTCGACCTCGCTAGCGCGCGAGTCACAGGGACTAGCACAGCGGCAAGTGAGGGTATCGTTCCGCAGGGAGGTGGGATCCGTCGACCGCCACCGATTCTAGCTATTATTACAACACGCCGAGAGAACTCGTGTGTTGCGGTTGCGGAAAAGTAAATAATATTATAAATAAATAAACTAACTACCATAATATATACATGGATAGGATGGAATGGAGAGATGCATGAAATATGGTAACACTAGGGCAATGACTCAACCGTAACAATCCTTCTAATTAAGCACTAGACTCACTTAGTCCCTCAATATGCAAGTATATCATAGGCTCGTGTCCCCTTAATTGATCTCTAATCTCTCTCGAGTCTTAGAAATCACATCAACACATACAAAGTACACATGAATTCATTAAGTGCAGTGGCACACACACAAGAGCCCTGTATGCCAGCCTAGTGTATCTCTCACTGTCTGGTCATATACAGTGGTTATTTCGTTGGGCATGTAATGCGCAATCGCGTGGGCCATACTATAGCCAATAATTCATTCACAATGGCTAACCAAATATGGGATGGCAACCAAGTGAAAGCATTAAGAATACGAGATACCCATACAACACGTATGTTATATGCTCGTGTCCCCTTAATTAATCTCTAATCTCTCTCGATGTCTTAGAAATTACATCCATGCATAAATGCTTGGATTCATTAAGGACTGTGGGACACACACACGAGCTCTACACGCCAGCCTAGTGTATCTCTCACTGTCTGGTCAAATGTAGAGGATATCACGATGGACATGTTAATGTGAACCACGCAATATATAACACATAGCCTAAATATCATCCACAAGGTGGCTAACCGAGTGAAAGCATTAAGCAATGAAATACCATATAACTAGACAAGCACAAGAGGAATTCAGTTTATCTTTACTCTAGATACGGATTCGGTTTTATCAATCTCCCTAGGATGGCTAGACATGAGAAACAAGTTTACCAAACAACAATGTGCAACAAGTCGGTTATTATTCATTAAGACCATTCAATATAGGTTAAGGGTTCATCCTCTTGATTTGGGAATTCTCCCAAAATCAATTCATCACCCAATCCGGCCAAGGAAGGGCAATTGTGTCTTAAAAAGACCCATTAAGCACAAGGATTTGAACCAAGGCCAATTTAGCAACTAACTTGCCTGAACTGAAACCTTTCCCACTCTTTGGAGCTAAATCTCTAACACTCCAATTACTCTAAACATGGCATTTTAGTCATCCATCAATCAATCAACAATCATGGGAAGTTAAATTACACTACTCCTATATTAAATTACTCTACTCCTAATCCCAATCATGGACACATATCAATTTCGGACCTCCACACACATGGATATCGCAATTAAAGCTCAATTCATGAAATTAACAAAGAGTAAAACAAAACCCACAAGAATTTAAGAACAACCAATATATATAACACAAGTGTAGGGTTTACAATATTCCCCAAATCGGGGTTACACATCAAATAAGCAAGAAATACAAAGAAATGAGTAAAAAGGAGACAACCTTTGAAGACAAATCCTCCAAAAAAGCTCCTAGCTTTCCTAGCTCGAAATTGGTCCAAAGACCACTCCTATTCCTTGCAATCTGCCCTAAAATGGATGGAGGAAGTGTAAAACGGGGTTGTGGAGATGTATGGGGAGCTCCCATGGAGGAAAAACCTCCATGGGAGCTTGGGTCTCTCCTTATTATGTGAAGAAGATGAAGAAGGATGAAGAAGATGGAAGAGAGAGAGAGTTGGGCGGAGGAGAGAGAGAGGGAGTGAAGGGGGTCTGTCAAAACTGAAGAGAAGAGGGGATATATATAGTGGGGAGAAGGGTTTAGGTCAGAATTGAGGGGAAAAGACGAAAATGCCCTTAAGTGGTAGATTTTTGGGCATTTCACGGATGGGTTTTCAGCAGCGCGCACCGTTACGGAAACGGGCATAACTTTCTCCAAAAATATCGGAATCGTGCTCTTGATAAACCGTTGGAAAGAAGACTTCTGGGGCTTTCCAACCATATGTAGCACAAAATCCAGTTCGATTGGAGGAGAGAGATATGGCCCCCGCAAGTTGAGTGTTCTGCAGGAAACTTTCGTCAGAATTTTCGCCTTGATTTTGCGCCCTTTTCTGCGCCCTAGGGCGCCGATTTACAAAAAGTGGGTCTTCTGGTCCCTTTTTGCGCCCTTTTCTACGGCCCCTTAATGCAGAAATGGGGCGCAAAATCCCAAGTTTCAAAAATTGCACATTTGCCCCAAAAATTTCATCTTTTTGCAAATAAGCCCCTCTTCTGGAAGAAATCCTGAAACACTTATTTAAGCCGTTAAATGTCCGGGTTTACCGGGAAAACAAGCATAAAAGATAAAAGTAAGGGGCTACACAATGTGTAGAAATAAGAGTTATCAGAATAAAGCATAGCCGAATTATTGTCACAATATATCTTTAACGGTCTTTCAATACCATCCACAATTCGCAGCCCAGTGACAAAATTTCGAAGCCATATCCCATGATTAGACGCCTCATAACAGGCTATAAATTCAGCTGCCATAGTGGAAGAGGCTATGAGTGTCTGTTTGGCACTCTTCCAGGAGATGGCTCCTCCAGCTAACAGGTAAATATAGCCCAACGTGGATCTTTTACTGTCTTGGCATCCAGCAAAATCGGAATCAGAATATCCAACGATCTCTAAATGATCTGATCTCCGATAAGTGAGTATGTGATCTTTTGTTCTCTGTAAATAACGCATAACCCTTTTGGCTGCTTTCCAATGATCTATCCCTGGGTTACTTAGATATCGGCCTAACATTCCCACTATGAACGCTATGTCCAGACGCGTGCATACTTGAGCATACATAAGACTTCCTACAGCTGACGCATAAGGAATCTTTTGCATTCCTTTCCGTTCCAATTCATTCTTGGGGCATTGACTGAGACTGAACTTGTCTCCCTTAGTAACTGGGGTATCACCTGGTGCACAACTTTTCATGCCAAATCTATCAAGAATTCTTTCGATATAGCTCTTTTGCGATAACCCAATGATGCCTCGAGACCGATCTCGATGTATCTGTATTCCTAATACAAAAGAGGCGTTCCAAAGATCTTTCATCTCAAAATTTTTAGTCAGAAATCTTTTGGTTTCGTGCAATAGGCCTATATCATTGCTAGCAAGCAGTATGTCATCGACATACAACACCAGGAATACGTACTTACTCCCATTGAACTTATGATATACACAATCATCAACCTTATTTACCTCAAACCCATACGAGATAATGACTTGATAAAATTTGTGATACCATTGATGGGAAGCCTGTTTGAGACCATATATGGATTTCTTCAGTTTGCAGACCATCTTTTTTGGATCACCGGTTACAAATTTTTCTGGCTGCATCATATATATCGATTCATTAATGTCACCATTGAGAAACGCAGTCTTTACATCCATCTGATGTAGCTCTAAATCAAAATGAGCCACAAGTGCCATTATAATCCTGAAGGAGTCTTTCGTTAAAACCGGAGAGAAAGTCTCTTTGTAGTCAACGCCTTCCTTCTAAGTGAAACCCTTGGCAACTAAGCGAGCCTTATATCTCTCGACATTGCCTTTTGAATCCCTTTTGGTCTTAAATATCCATTTGCAACCAATGGGTTTCACACCTTCAGGCAATTCGACGAGATCCCAAACGTCATTGTCTTTCATGGATTTCATCTCATCATTCATGGCATCAATCCACTTTTGAGAATTAGAACTTTGTTTGGCTTGATGAAAGTTGATTGGATCATCTTCCATCACTCCTATATCACCCTCATGTTCTTGGAGAAAAACAACATAGTCATTCGGAATCACATTTCTCCTTTCTCTAGTGGATCTTCTTAATGGCATATCTTCTTGAGGTTGTTGAGTTTGCACTTCAGGCATAATTTCTTCATTTTGCTCTGGGAGTTCTTCTACATTGTCTTGATATTCCGGATTTGCATTTTGAACAATGTCAGGAACAGAATCCTGATCATTATCAATAGCAATAGGAAGAGAAACAAATTCTTCTTCAAAAACAATGTCTCTAGCCTTATCTCCCCCCACAAACTCAACTTCCTCAAGGAATCTTGCATTTTCCGTCTCAAAAAACGTCCTAGCAGTGGGATCGTAAAATTTGAAGCCCCTTGACCGTTCAGAGTACCCAACAAAGTAGCAACTCACAGTTCTCGAGTCCAGTTTCTTTTCATTTGGCTTGTAAGGCCTTGCCTCAGCTGGACAACCCCAAATATGTAGATGCCTAATACTAGGCTTCTTGCCTGTCCACAATTCATAAGGGGTTTTGGTTACTGCTTTGCTTGGAACCCTTTTGAGGATATATGCTGCAGTCTTTAAAGCTTCTCCCCAGAGGGATTCTGGTAAAGATGAATGATTAATCATACTTCTCACCATGTCCTTAAGCGTTCTGTTTCGTCTCTCAGTAACACCATTCATGCTCGATTTGCCCGGCATTGTGTATTGCGGGACGATACCGCATTCCTCTAGGAATTACGCGAAGGGTCCTGGACATTGTTCACCGGATCGGTCATATCTACCATAGTATTCACCACCACGGTCAGATTTGACAGCCTTAATTTTCTTGCCAAGTTGATTTTCAACTTCAGCTTTGAAGACCTTAAATACATCCAGAGATTGAGACTTCTGATGAATCAGATATAGGTACCCCTACCTTGAATAGTTGTCTATGAACGTAATAAAATACTGTTGACCATTCCAAGAAGCTGTAGGGAATGATCCGCAAATATCAGTATGAATTAATTCTAAGACGTCAGAACATTTGTTGGCACCTAATCTCCTAACGTTTGTCTATTTCCCCTTTATACACTCAATACAGACTTGAAAATCTGTCAAATCAAGGGTATCGAGAATCCCGTCAGACACAAGCCTCTGAATTCTCTGTTTAGAGATGTGGCCTAAACGCTTGTGCCATAGTGTGGCGGAATCCCTGTCAATTAATTTCGTTTTGCACCACATGAACTTGTATGCAAGGTTTCATTAAATGAAACAATTGTGTTTAACAAGTATAGGTTATCATGCAAAGATAAAGAACCAGTACTAATAAGATTCGAATCTTGAAAGAGACTAAATTTATTATTTCCAAAAGAACAAAAATAACCAGATTTGTCCAAAACTGAAACTGAAACCAGATTCCGTCTAAAAGACGGTACTACATAAGTCTCTTCCAAACTCAAAAAATGACCGGTCTTTAACAACAACCTAAAAGTTCCTATAGCCTCTACTGTAACTGTTTTGTCGTCGCCCACATAGATGAATCTTTCAGCATCACTTGGCTGTCGACTCCACAGGCAACCCTTTCTTGACACGCCAGTTGGCGTACTTAGGACAATCTTTCTTCATGTGTCCAGCTTTCTTACAAAAGTAGAAGGTAAACACCTCATCCTGCTTCTTTTGTACCTTATGCTATGATGTCCCAGCTGTAGCTTCTTTTCCTCTTTTCCTTTTCTTGTCCTTAGAACTGGATGCTAAGTGAGCACTTTCAGTTCTTTCTCGCTTAATTCTCTCTTCCTCTTACACACAGTGATATATGAGCTCATTAAGAGTCCATTTGTCCTTTTAGGTGTTATAACTCACTTTAAATTGACTCTATTGTGCAGGAAGTGAGATGAGAACCAGATGCACGAGCAGGTCCTCCGACAACTCTAACTTTAGTGCCTTTAGTTTGGAAGCGAGATTAGATATCTCCATGATGTACTCCCTTACGTTCCCATTTCCTTTATACTTCATTGAAACAAGATTAGCCAAAAGGGTACTTGTTTCAGCCTTTTCATTCTTGGCAAAACATTGTTCTATTTCCTTAAGGAACGGCGTAGCATTTTTCTCTTCGGACATAGAGCCCCTAAAGGTTTCCGGAATTGAACGTTTCAAGACTCATGCGATTAGAACGGTCCCACCTCTCCATGTTCCTTTTATCATTATTGGAACTATTCTCACTAAGAGGTGCAGGCCGTTCTTCCCGAAGCGCAAGGTCAAGATCCATGCAACCGAGAACAATCATAACGTTCTCTTTCCAATTCTTGAAGTTTGTGCCATTAAGTACGGGAATGGAATTGATGTTGGCAGATATCGATGAAGCAGAAGCGGTAACTGAATTGAGAACAAGATAAAATTACAGGCTCACAATCAATGATCGCTTCACAATCCAAGAGTATTCAATAATAAATTCATACATGACATGATCAAACAATTCACCCAATGATAGGCCCTAATACAAGATACCTAGCACAACATTGACATTTAGTCTTTGGACAGAAATATCAACAGTAAATGGTACTCTCCGTGCAGTAATCGAATATTGACAATTAATCCCGTCAAGCAACAAGCCTTTCTTTGGACCGACTCATTGCTCACATGGAAAGCCTAACAATTGTCACATATTCATCACCACAAGTATGTCTACTATTTGGCCAAATAACAACCTTCCTTTGGGCCGGTCATCATTCGCATAAATAATTGACAAACACATCTTTATGTTCCAAAATAAACAAATTTGCATTATAGAGGTTACTTTGGCAAACATATAATTTCAATCAATTTATTTTGAAACACCAAACTTTTATTTCCCAAAGAAAAGGAAACAATCACATAGGTATTCAACATATAGCAATTATATGGATATACATCACATAAATATACATGTGCACTTTATTTTCCAAATACTGCAGTAATCTTTAATAACATTAATACTCAACACATTGCAATCACAAGGACATTCATCAAATAAACATAAATGCACATGAATTTCAAAATACTGCAGTGAACCCAATTATACAGATACACACAATTTTCATCACACGCATGTTCATCAATTTGACTCACATGCATTCACGTTGGACCACTGCAGTAACATGGATATCAATAATTGCAATTACAGGATTCTTCATCAACCAAAATCACATGCACTCACAGAAGTAACATGGATGTTCAACGAATTCAGATGGGCTTTGGGAAATTTGTTACTCAACAATTCAACATAATGAGCTCTGATACCACTTGTAAGTCCTATAATCCTAAATATCAAAAATTCTTAAACACAAATCCCTAATCAAAAGGGTCCTAAGACATTATGTTGGATTGTCAAGGACAATTGCTTAAGTAAACATACCTGAGTCCATATTCAGAAGATGGTGAAGGATGGAGTCTTCCACAGCCAAAATCCCTCTTGAGTTCCAAAGAAGTTCTCAAATTCCCTCTTGAATGGGTAAGAAAGGAGAAGAACTGAATCTGATTTCTGGTTTTTTGGCTTGGGGACCATAACCTTGAATAAATAAACTTTATATACTAACTCAAACTTGGACTCCCATTAAGCCCAATTTAATTAGTATTAGGTTTCTACACATCTTAACCCATACCCAACCACATTTTCGGAGCCCAATAATCTAGATAGCCCAAATAATTGTTGTTTAGCATGTAGCCCATAATTGTAGTTTAACCAAATCCTAACATTGGAAACTTATGAATGAATCTTGACCAACTCTAAACTGTCCGGACACCGTACAAAAGACGATTTAGTATTAGACGGACCATGTTTCGAGTAATTCTGGTTGCATGGTATAGTATTGCTCTAAACTGTCCGGACCAGCTGCAACGAAGTATTTCCAGCACATCGTACAAAAGACGAAGGATATAGACTTGCTGAATACATTACTTGGCTTGGAGGAAAAATTTCCAGGAAATAATGGTTGGTATTACAACAAAAAGGTATTCATCGATGCAATATTAGGAGGCAAAAGTACTGTTGGAGCAGTTGGGTTTACATGCAACCAGGATTACTAGAAACCAAGAAATAATAAAGTAGGATATCATGATATGCTAAGTGAAGTACTAATCTGCATGCATTGGTGCAAACTGCGGTAAACAACCATATTATATAGATAAACGGCCATGTGAAGGGGATGAAATTCGGGTTCAACCCTAAACCAGGACTAAGTACCTTAATTAGTTGTGGTTTTAATAAGCTTCTTGCACGTACTCTACTACCCTTTTGAATATGTGTTTTATTATTATCTTGCGAGTTTTTATTTTATTTTTTTATTTTTTTGACAATATCTATTAATTTGGGATCAAGTATTTTTTTTTTGAAAGCTTTTATCATTGGTTGTTGCCCGTGAATTTTTATCTTTCACCTTATGTATGTCCTTATCCCGTACTTAATAAATATATGTTGTGTTTGATATATTGAGTTTTTATGTTTACAAATAATTAATGTTTAGTTATTTTCTTTTTAAATTTTTTAAAATTATCTAAACAACTGCTTAATTCATCTTGACTTTGAATATATATCATCTTTCTGTTTGAATGTTGACCATTGGAATCATGAATCACAAATTCACAATGATGTACATTCTGCCAATTAACTTTAAAGAGATCTATGAGGTCTCAGTCTCAATCTCATCTCATTAGTTGCATGCAATGATTCTGAAGTAAAAATAGGAGCAGCGTACCTTTTTTAGCAGAAGACTTGACAACGTGACGGTTTCACGATACTCCGGTTGTCACCGGCGATAGTGTGTGGGTATTACAAGAATAACCACAAAATTTCACATTTCAAATACCCAACGGAAAACCCAGTTCTAGGTTTAGTGAGAGAGAAGAGAATTAAAGTAGATACATACAGAGAAAAACGTTATTTGCTCTGTATTTGTATCCGATCATAATCAATTACGTATCCTAATTGAATAGTTTTTTTATTGTCAGTTCGAACTGACAAAAGATATATCAGTTCCTTGCATGTGGGCCATTATATTTAAATACTTTGATTTAGCTGCATGCATACATCTTTTAAATCCAATGACCCACATGCAAGGAACTGATAATAGAAAGACTGCACAATTGAATTATGTGATATAGAAGGATAATATCACAAAATCAATTAATTGGATAAATAGAGATTTAATTTGATATCAGTTATATCCTACTTCAAATTCAAATTAACCGTGTACTGCTTTATCAGTCTAGCCCACAATAGGCACATGATTGGGCTGAACCCACAAGCTCAAAATCCAACAAATGCAATTAAAACCAGGCAAGAGAATTACCTGGAAACAAGAGCGAAATGATCAGAAACCAAATTACTTTTAAGTTTTAACAATTTTTGTGTGTAAAATATATACAGCGTAGATATTTGTGTGTAAAGTTTGTTAAAGGTGATTATTGATGAAGGGCATGTCCAGTAGGTGCTTTTTGCACCGGTTTTGTTTTCGTTTTCCAAAAACGATTTTGAATTCGTGTTTGGTATCCGTTTTTCCTTTTGTTCATAAAAAACAAAATCAAAATGAAAAACGAAACTAGTATTAAAATTGAAACATATGGGAAAATTTAGGGGCCATCCTGTAAACGTATTTCAGTTGTTGTTTTTCGAAAAGAAAAATGAAAATGAAAACAGTGTTTTTGGTTTTGGTTTCGGTTTCGAAATTCGAAAACACGTATGGTATGATATATTGAAATCCGTATTTTAAAAATAAAAACGGGAAAAATGCGTCCGGTAGACTAACCGAAAACTATTGAAAATTGAAATATCAATTTTTACTTTTTGTTTAATATTATAACAATTATAAATAAATTGATTAAATAATTAACCAATAAACAAAATGTAATCAATTGATCAAGAAGAAGAAGAAGAAGAATAAAACCAGTTGATCGGTCGGCGGTGGCTGCGATCAGCGAAGGAAGGAAGAAGAAGAAAGAAAGAAGATGAAGATGATCGGTCGGCAGCGGTGAGCAGATCGGCGGTGGCTAAGATCGTCGAAGGAAGAAAGAAGATGGAGATGAGGAAGAAAAGAAGAAGAAGAAGAAGACCGGTTGATCGGCCGGCTGCGGCGAGTGGATCAGCGGCGGCTGCGATTGGCGAAGGAAGGAAGAAGAAGAAAGAAAGAAGATGAAGATGATCGGCCGATGGTGGCAAGTGGATCGGCGGAGGCTATGATCAATGAAGGAAGAAAGAAGATGGAGATGAGGATGAAAGAAGATAAGGTCTGGTGGAATAAAAAAAATAAAAGAAAAAAAATTTAATGATATTGGACCCACTTATTTAATGATATGGGGCCCACTTCATATGGAAAACAAAAACAAATTCAAGAAAAACAACTTTTTTTTTTCTTTTCAAAATTTCCACTTTTAACACTGGTTTTGTTTTTCATTTTGTTTTTGTATTTTGAAAATAAAATGAAAAACGGTTACCGAACACGAATTCAAAATCATTTTTGGAAAATAAAAACGAAAACAGACTGAAAAACGCCTACAGGACTGGCCCTTATTTTCCGTGTTTTTCAATTTGTTTATTTTAAAAAAAAAAAAAAAAAAAAAATTCACCTGACTTATCCTTTTCCAGCCTTCTTCTTCTTCATCTTCATCTTCTAAACTTCTTCTCCTCCGGTTTTGGAGCCGCCGATCTGCTCCCCCAAGAGCAGATCAACGCTTCTTTGATTTTTTTTATTTATAATTTTTTTTTCTTTTTGAAATATTTTAATTATTTTTCATTTATTTTATATTTTAACAAAATTCTTTGAATTCTTTGAACTATTTTAATTATTTTTCATTAATTTTTTATTTAATGAAAAATTATAATTTGGTTGATAATTATTTGGGATGAATTATTGTCAAATTTTGATATTTTATGGTTAGGCCAAACGCGTTTTTAGTTTTTTTATTTTCATAATACAACTTTCAATATATAATACCAGATGAGTTTTTAAAATTAGAAATTGAAACCAAAAATACTGTTTTCATTTTCACTTTTTAAAAAAAAAAACAGCAAATGAAAAACTCTTATAGAACGCGCCATAAGTTTTTGATTGAATTACATTTACGCGTCTTTAGAAATGCATTGGCTTTAATTAGTTCAATCTTGATAGTGTCAAGACCATTTATTAAAGATGAGCAAGATGCAAGGCAAGACAATTTATCCTACAAATTTCAAGTACTAAGCTAAATGTAAGGTTTAGAACTTTAATAACTATCAATAACACGTTATAATCTATATATAAAGCAATCATCATACAATCTTCAGGAAGAAAAAAAAAAACTTAAAGATGTTCAAACTAGTTTTTAGGCTCTAGCGCACTTGGATAGTTTTTAATTAAAAAACCTTTATTTATTACAAACCCTAACATATCAGTAAACACAAACTCACAACCTTTCACCTCTCCATCTACCAACTCTGCTGTCTCTTCTACCATCGACACCTCCCTCTTTCGCCGACATCGGCCTTCTTTAGCAACATCTTCCACGGTTACTCTTCTCCTCCACGTTAGATTAGGATTATTAGCGAGTTTTTGTGGGTTTGATGTGTTGTCGAAATGTTGGGTTTTCATGAATTTGAAGTGTGCATTTTGATGGACTTGAAATGAGTGTGAAGTTAGCTAGAAGTGAAAATAATTTTTGGCCTTCTCCACTGATTTCATTTCAACGGGGCTGCCCCTATTTTCTATTGCAATGATTTTTGGTAAAAAAAAAATTAAGAAAATTTGGTTGATGAATTAATATCAATAGATGAAGCATGGTCTCTTCCACTCTAATGATGCGAAGGAGGCACATGCCTCATCCATTGATATTAGAGTTTAGCTACGTACTATACATCATAGTTACAAGAGAGAACCCTTATATATTTTTATGTTTTATTTTTTAAAGGGATTTAATCATTTTCCCCCCTACTGTTTACTATATTAGAAACCTGAGGACAGAGTTTGTCATTATTGGCCGAAAACCCCCCCAAAACTGAGTAATTCGTTAAAGACCCCCTTCTGTTGGTGTTACCATCCAAATTGGACGTTGACTATAACTATAGAGGGGTAAATGCGTAATCTCGCGGTGGGTGGACAAAGAGTTTATATTTAGAATTAATAATATATTTAATATAAAAAAAAAAAAAAAAAACGGGTGGATGATACGAGGCCACGTCACTCGTCCACCCAAACTATCTCTCTTAAAGTGGTTGAATTTTTTTTACAAAATCAATAAATATTAAAAATCAAAAATCAAAAATCAAAATAAAATCTAATCTCTCTCCTCTCTCACGATCTCTCATCTGTTTCTATCATCTCTCTCTCTCTCATCTCCTCATCTCTAAACCGATCTCTTTCTCTCTTCTTCTTCTTCTTCTTCGATTGGGTGGGTTGTTGTGTGGTGGTGATGGGTGGTTCACTGTGGTGGCCGTTTTGATTGTAATATCTTCTTCTCCCCGATTTTATTTCAATTTCGTTAGGTTTGATTTGGTTAGGCTTTACGGTGGCCGTGGGATATGATTGGTGATGGGGTTTTTATCTGGTGATTGGATGTGGTTTGGGGTCGGTGGCTGATGGTGGTTGACGACGACGAGGAAGATGAAGTTACGACGGGGAAGATTTTTTGGGTTTTAGGTTTGGGCTGGTTAGGATCAACACCTAGACGAATATTGGACTGTTTTTGAGTTGTTTTTCTAGGAATTTTGAACTGCTTTTATGGGGTTTGGGTTTTTTTTTTTTTTCTGGGTATTATTTTTTTTTTTGGGTTTGATTCTTTTTTTCTGAGTTTTATTTTTTCCTTTTTTTTCTGGGTTTGAAGTTGATTTTGATTGTTGGGTTTGATTTGAGTTTCAAGAAGATGAAGTTTGAACTGATGATCATTATGATTGACGGTGGGTGTTGATGAACCAATGATGGGTGATGAACTGATGATTGTGATGAACTGATTTCAAACTAGGGGAGGTTGAATATCGCATAGCAAAGGGATCAGTTGAGTTGCAAGTTGAATATCACATAACAAAGGGGTATTTGTTTGACAGTGGTGGTAGAGTTTGAGGCGGTGTGGGTAGGCATGATTTGGGACATTTGAAGATTGAAGAAGAATTGAAGATGATGATAATATTGGGGAGAGAGTTTTTTTAATTTTTATTTTATGAGTTTTTTTGAAAATAGAATTGAAGAATTGAAGAATTGATGGAGATAAGATGACGGTGGTCGACTGGTGGTGGGGAAGAAGAAGAACTTGGGGAGTGAGAGTTTTTAAAATTTAAAATTTTAATATTTAATTTGTTTAATTATTTTTTTATTATTTTTTTATTTAATTGGGGTTAATCGGTCATTTCCTTGTTATATTAAGGATAAAACAGTCATTTGACCGTGAGACTAACGGTCAACGTATTATTTGGACGAAAATTCTAACAGAAGGGGGTGTTTGGACATTATTATCGTTTCAGGGGGGAGACCAACCAATTTCGAGAAACCCTGTCCTTACTTTAACAATATAGTAAACAGTAGGGGGGAAAACGATCTTTTCCCTTTTTTAAATTGCACATTCATTTCAGTCATTGGATTGAAATCTAAAGGTTAATAAGCTATCAGTATTATTAATGTCTAAATCGTTGATATTAAGGGTGTTTGTGTAAAAAAATATACAAACTTCTCCATCTATATGTATGAATCCCCAAACCTCAAGGAGTCCGGTGAAATTTCCCCACCGAAATATAAAGGAAATTGTCAATAGGATCGAAGGGTTATGTCGCGCTCATCACTCGAAACTGTAACATGCCGTGCGCGAGTTGTGGTTCAAATTCTCTGACCCCTGAAGACACCACCGGTAATCTATTCTGTACATCATGCGGCACCATCCAGAAGTACAGCAACTACGATCCCCAGATTTTCGGTCGCGATGGCCCCACTGGAAGCTGCATCCATCTCGGCTCCTCAGGTATCGGTTCTTCCCTCAACTACAAAGACAAGAAAATCTACGAATCTAAAAAAATAATTGATGATACAGCTTCTCAGTTAGGTTTGACCGATGAACCAGCCGTCGTCGACGAAATTAGAAGCATGATTAATCAAATCACCAAGGGTGAATTCGGGTTGGGAGAATGGTTTCCGATTTTGATCGGCGCCTGTGCTTATGTTGTTAAGAGAAAGGCAAATGTGTTGTTTTCTCTTGCTGAGATTGCGTATGCTTTGAATTGTGATGGGTTTGAATTAGGTAGAATGATTACACGCGTTGTTCGGTTTCTGAATTTGAAGTTGCCCGAGGTTGATATCTTTATTATGTTTGAAGGAGTGTTTAGGAATTTGCATCAATTAAGAAAATTGGAGAGTGATAAATTGGGGCAGATGAGGAAACAAGGGATTTTTATGTTGAATTGTGCGGTGAAGTGGTTTTTGAGCACGGGTAGGAGGCCAATTCCGGTGGTTGTGGCTGTGTTGGTTTTTGTGGCGGAAGTGAATGGTGTTGATGTGAGGATCAAGGATGTCGCTCAGGAGACACATTGTATGGTGAGCACATGTAGGAAGAGGTATTCGGAGTTGTTGGAAGCGCTTGTGAAGGTGGCTCAGGCCTTGCCATGGGGGAAGGATGTAAATGTGAAGAATTTTTTGAAGAATGCGATGTATGTGATGAGTTATATGGAGATGAAGTCGATGGAGAAGAGAAGAGAAGAGAAGTGAGGGAAGGGCTCAACTGTGGTGGAGTTGATTTAGGTGATGTTGTTAGTGAGTGTTTTAAGAAAGATGTTGAGCATGAGATTGGCGCCTTGGCGGGGATGGTGTGGAAAGTGATACTCGGTATTTTGAAATGGATGATAGAAGTGGGTCTGCAATAACAGTGGCTGGTGAAGGTGATACGATTCAACTTTCTCATGAATGTTTGAAAATGATTTATACAAAATTCTCAAATGAGATTGATGGTGAAATGTTGTTAGGAGAGAGTGGGAGAGGGAGAAGTGAAAGGTTTGAGTTTCAGACATGTTGGAATTGGTGGAATGGAAAGTCGGAATTTAGCAAGAAGCTTTTTCTTAAGAAACTATTGGAGAAAGATGTTGGATTGGATATTATGCCTCCATCTTTTGTTAAAGGTTGCATGAACAACAAGAGGAGAAGAGCAAAGATAAATTCTGCTAAGGTACGAATCGGTAAGATTATGCATCCATCAGGTACTGATACTGGTGACAATAACGATGTTCGCCTTTCAGAATGTGAATATACTGGGAAGAGGAGAAAGAGGAAACGGGTTGATGAAATTGATTGCTGATCATCTTGAAGTTGTGTTCCACTTTCTTCTTCTGCAGGATCCACATGTAGCCAATACTCCCAACGAAACCAACTTCAATTACATCTGCAAGAGGGAGAAGTCCTGCAGGAAGCTCGAACTCTTCAAGAAGAGCACTTGCCATTTTTATTCCCTCGTCATGGCCCTTCACGACAGTTCCTCCTTCCTTCTCTGCCATGGTCGATACAATTTCTACTTTCCTGGTATTACTTACTTTATGTTTGCCCAGATTTCAAGTGAAGGGATTTATTTATACCATTTGAAAACATGCATAAAACAAATTTAATGGAGAAATCTTGGCCATAAGCATTGTATGGTCCTCCCTATTAAAAGAATATGGAATCATTATTATGATGTTTCTTCATCTACTCTAGGTTTACTCATGGAAATTATGTAGCTCAGATTTCATATATTTATGGAGTTTATTAAATAACCCTCTTTCATGGGAACTGTTGGAGACTAACATGGTAACTATCGTTCAAATTAAATATGCCGGAGCAAAGGATCAACCCCAGATTCCTGTGGAAACCTGGGGGAGTCTGCATAAGTATATACAGAGTTGTTTCTTTTGACTACTTGCACTCATGTTGCGACTTGCGTGTAGCCGTGTGCCATGGTTGATGGTGAAAATGCGACAAGATAATTGTCAATCAAATCATCAAAATATATGATAAGAAAAATTACACTAATCACTACTTCATAATTCATAAAAAAAAAATATTAAAAAAAAAAAAACAAAGATGTTTCTTTTGACTACTTGCACTCATGTTACGACTTGCGTGTAGCCGTGTGCCATGGTTGATGGTGAAAATGTGACAAGATAATTGTCAATCAAATCATCAAGATACATGATAAGAAAAATTACACTAATCACTACTTCATAATTTATAAAAAACAAAGATGTTTCTTTTGACTACTTGCACTCATGTTGCGACTTGCCTGTAGTCGTGTGCCATGGTTGATGGTGAAAATGCGACAAGATAATTGTCATTCAAATCATCAAGATACATGATAAGATAAATTACAGTATTACACTAATCATTACTTCATAATTTATAAAAAACAAAGATGTTTCTTTTGACTACTTGCACTCATGTTGCGACTAGCGTGTAGCCGTGTGCCATGGTTGACGGTGAAAACGCGACAAGATAATTGTCAATCAAATCATCAAGATACATGATAAAATAAATTACACTAACCACTACTTCATAATTCATAAAAAAACAAAGATGGTTTCTTTTTGATGTTTCTTTTCAATGCTAATGAGTAAAGGATATAATGTCAATCAAATCATTAATCTATTTTTTTTCATTTATCTTTTGAACAATTATTCTAGTCTTGACTACTTTATAAAAAGCAGCATATTTCTTTTTAATGCTCCAAATGATTAAAGGGATAATTATTACTTTAAATAAAATAAAAGCAAAATTTCACATAAGTTCCACTTTTTTGACTATTTGTCACCTTTATAAATATCTTTTCATATTCATCACTTTAGTCCTTATTTTTTTCAAAACTCATCACTTTAGTCAATTTAACTAAATATTTGAAAGTCAACAATTTTAAAACCTGTGAAAGTACACTTTTACCTTTATTACTATTTAATTTAGCTAAAATGATTTTCTTAACTTTAAATTAAAATGAAAAATAATAAAATTCTCAATAATGAAATCTGAAATAAATAGATTACAAAAAATAATCTTAAATAAATAATAATAAAAAAAATCCATTAATTTTTTCTTATTTTGTATTTTCCTTTTCATAATGGATATTTATTTAGTTAAAATGATTATCTTAACTTTAAATAATTATTTTTCATTATTGTTTTTGTAATATATTTATTTAAGATTTTATTATTGAGAATTTTATTGTTTTTCATTTTAATTTAAAGCTAAGATAATCATTTTAGCTAAGTAAAAATTCATTATGAAAAAAAAAATACAAAATAAGAAAAAAAAATAATGGATTTATTATTATTATTAATTTAAGATTATTTTGTAATATATTTATTTAAGATTTTATTATTGAGAATTTTGTTGTTTTTCATTTTAATTTAAAGTTAAGATAATCATTTTAACTAAATTAAATAGTAATAAGGGTAAATGTATACTTTCACAGGTTTTAAAATAGTTGACTTTCAAATATTTAGTCAAATGGGCTAAAGTGATGAGTTTTGGAAAAAATAAGAACTAAAGTGATGAATATGGAAAGACATTTATAAAGGTGATAAATTGTCAAAAAAAATGGGACTTATGCGAAATTCTACCTAAAATAAAATATAATTAAACACCAATAATTATGTCAACTTAAAACAATCTAATATAATACATTACAATTCTTTCAAAATATTTATATATATATAATACATTACAAAATATACAATTGTATAAAAGGGTTCAAAAATTAAATAGCACTTTTTGGGGGAGGGATTGTGCAAATAGCACCACTTTAATAAGTCTTGTTTTAATAGCACCAAAATAGGTGATGAGACCAAAATACCCCCACTTACTCTTTTCCTTTTTATTTTTTTTCTCGAAAATTCGAGACTTTTTGCAGTTTCGAGACTTATTCATGCGTTTTTGAGACTTATTCATGTGTTTCGAGACTTAATTCAAGTTTGTTCGGGGACTTATTCTATTCGACCTCCATCAATGGTGACAGTGACGATCCGACGACGGCGCCGGTTGACTCTAGAGATAGTTGGATCTAGAAGATCGAACGATGCCGAGTTCGTTGGCGCCATCGGTTTCGTCAGATTCGCAATGGATCATCATAGATCAGACGATGAAGATTTGCGACGATTTGGGTTTTGTTTCGTTTCTCTCTCTACACAACTCGAAAATGAAAATGACACTTCGGTTACAATGATTGGCACTCGATGAACGTTTTCCCTGTGGTTTTGCCGGTCAACTCGCTGGTCGACGGTGGCACCTCCATTGAAGCTCCATCAATTGAGGTTTTGGAAAAAGGAAGAAGAAGGTGAAGGACACACAAGAGAAAAGAAAATAAGCTGGGGGGTATTTTTGTCCAAATTCCATTTTTGGTGCTATTAAAACAAGAGTTATTAAAGTGTGATAGTTGTACAAGTCAAAATTTAAAAAGTGCTATATTCTCCTATTTCCTCTTGTTATAAAAATCAATACAATCAAAATCTATACTATACAATACAATATACGATGGACTTGGCCTTTGTACATACAAGAATTTAACACGTTTTATGTAATTAATAATTATTAATTCAAAATTTTACGGGATAATTACTCCGGTGGCCACCCATTTGTCACACTATCAAAATGACCATTAAATGGGGATTTCATTTTAAAATTGTCATTTTTGACGAAAAGTGTGATACTAATGATTATTCCATCCAATTCCGTTAACTTACCGTTAAATGAGTGGTATTTTGGTAAATAAATGAATGACATTAATTTATTTTAGATTTTTCTTTTAAATCAATTTTTGCTTTTGTTTTTTTAAACGAATAATTATATTTATTGTGTATATACATATAGCATATCTCAAACACACAAGGGGAATTTTGCATCATCAAGGGGAATTTTAAATGGGAAGAATGAGCCTGATCATCTTCTTGTACTTGTTCATGGCATCATGGCTAGGTATATTCTGATCTTTCATTCACATATTATGAGTGCCCAAATACGGAAGTGAAAATTAAAATATGCTTTTGTTCATCAGTTAATTCCTGTTCTAAATCGTTTCTTATAATTATATTATACTTTCAGCATTAGAAGCGTATATCATGTTTAGGCTTGAGATTCCTTTTTCAGCCATTCAGTCAATTGTTTATTTATTATAGTTAAGTTTTGGCTCTTAAAGAAATTAAGCTTCCTATCTTTCAATAAATATAATTGCAATACATTATAGGAAGCAACGTCACTTGTCTACAAGAAATCAGCTTAACGACAACGGGCAATGTCCGTTGTAGATGTGTATTGACCACGGGCATTGTTTCCGCTATAGATGGTATGCGTTACTGAAAATGGGTGTGGCCCGTTGTCGATACATTACTTACAACGGGCATTGCCCGTTGTCGATGCGTTACTAAAAACGCTCATTGCCCATTGTCGATGAATTAATTACAACAGGCATTGCCCGTTGTCAGTACTCTATTTACTATGGACGATGCCCGCTATAGAAGTTATATCTACAACGGACATAACCTGTGGTAGATATTATATTGACAACGAGCTCTGCCTGTGGTAGTTGTGTTTTGTAAAACGGGCATTGCCCGTTGTAAATGGGTTTTTAAAAAAAAAAATTATTTATTTAAAAAATTTAATTTATTGATTTTAAAAGTGTCATGATTACCGATTATAGTTGAAAGATCTTGTAAAATCAAAATCCATAAGCATTATAATAATAATAATAATAATAATAATATATTAAAATTTAAAAATCCTTAAACATTTAATTAAAAATGCTCATCAAGTACTAACATTCACATTCAATTAAAATTCCTCATAAATTACTAACATTCACCTAATTAAAAGTCCACAACAGTCATAACATTAAGTTCACACATCCTAATTTCTAATTATTTCTAATTATATATTTTGATGGCCAAGCAATATAAGTGAGTCTAGCATCTTCAAGAATTTGTAGGTCACTAGTAGGGCGCATCAAAGGTACCTTGCTCACTAATATCTTCTTCACATAAACTCTCTAGCAATATGGTCCAAGAATCATGTGATGAACCGATGTTGTTGGATCAGTGCAATCAATTTCAGCTTCTGCCACAACTTCTCCACTCCCAATCCAATGCAATAGCTTGCATTTGTTACTTTCTCGTTGTGAATCACCAATTTGACTTGTAGAAGCTGCACCTTGTGACTAACATATTCACACAAACCAAAGTATTAATACAAAATATATAACTTATTGTATGTACAAAATGTTTAACTTTTTTTTTTTTAATAAAATTTACCTTCAAAGAAGATTCAACAATTTTCACCTTTTTACTATTTCCTTCTCGGTTTGAAGCACTTGAATACTGTAGCTAAAAAAAATAGCTTTTAGAACACTTAAAGATTCAAAATAAAAAAATGAATATGAAAATTTGGTTTTATATTATTTACCTGATGATGCAAACTAGATGTATGTGTTCTTCCTCCAACATTAGCTCCTCCAACATTAGCCTGAAATTAAAATGTAGTTAGAAAAGAATAAAATAAAAATATCATTTGCATATATCAAAATTGAGATGTACTAAAAAAAAATTATTTGTCGTTACCTGCATATTTACGAATGCATTTTGCAATCATATGAATTGTTGCTTCAGATTATTCATGTCTTCTTAAAGTTGCATCGTAGTTTTTTTTACCAAACACGGATGACTGTACTTTTGTTGGTGTTACGCCAAAACCAAGCCCTCGAACTCGACCTCGATGCTCATTAACTTGAGCTATAGCATCATCTATAATTGTTTTCGACCCATCAATTGACCTTGACGCGTCTTCTGCATGCTCTCATTACTTTCACAGCAGATGTTACTTGATAAGATGAGCACATCAGATATATGAAATAACTGATGCTGCAGTTGCATTAATGAATCCTCTTAGTTTGGACTCAACTACAAAGGTTAAATGTAGTGATGTACCCTGTTATAGTTCTTTTGGTCTTATTTTCAATTGACACCACTCTTCAAAATACAGCCAAAGTGATTGGACATATGTAGAAGCTGAGTTAAAAAGGCGCCTCGGAAGGAACTTTTTAATCTATTGTATGTTTATCCCATTTATTCACAGTATTCTTCGTTGTCGACAATTGATCTTCTTAAATTTTTTTGTTCATGTTGATAGATGATAAACGCATGAAAATGCTTGGGAAAATTTAGAATATCCGTAGTTTGTGAATATTTGAGAAATGGATTGTGATAACTGGGCATTTTACAAACAAAACACTAAGTAATTGTAAATACTAAAATACTTCATTGAAGATGGGATAGCTTGTGAAATATACAAACGCGGTTAAATTGCCTAAAGCGTACCTAATGGGGTGAATAGGTTTTTACATGTTTTTCAATCCCTTGAAACAAACTAAAGTTTGTCCCTCAAGATAGCTTATATCACAACACATAAACCATATATACATGATAGACAATATAAACATATGTTCAATAAGGTATTGTCTATATAATCAACAAGTTGCAAGAGAAAGAATAATACTAAAACTTAACAACAAAGAAAACTTGTATTTCCAATAATGTCAAATATGTTACAAGTATCAAACAATATATAACTATACACAAATGTATCAATGTACAAAAGAATTATATAACAACTATGATCAATATGATGTGCTTACATTTCACACTTAACAAAATCTTGTTTCCAAATACAATACAAGTGAAGATTATGCAATAAGACTAAAACATACACATATACAAATATGAAAGATAGAGACATAAAGAATTGACACAAGAGATTTTTTAACGTGGTAAAACCTCCAAGGAGGAAACATCCACGGGTTGAATTACAATCATGGGGTACTATATATATTAGATGATGATTAGAAATTCCTCAAAAGTGACCAACCCATGATCTACTTCCTGTTGGAGTATATATCTACCCAATCCCTATTGGTAGATTATAAATTCCTCAAAAGTGTGGAACTACTCTATACTGGAGTCTATGTCTACAAAACATCGTTGGAAGATTAAAAATTCCTCAAGAGTAGTCACATCCCATGCACCACTCTCTTTTGGAGTCTATGTCTATCCAATCACCTGGGCCTACCAATGTCATAGCCAACTCCCTATCCAAGGCACTCATGCCTCTAGAGAGTCTCCCATGCATAGCTATTCGGACCTTCCTGATCCTAGCCATGACTTCTTGCTTGGTTATCCGGACCTCTTTTCCGAACCAATACTTCCTTGCTTGACTATCCAGACATCTTGTCCTAGTCAAGATTTCTTGCTTGGTTATCCAGACCTCTTGTCCTAACCAAGACTTAATACCTTTTACAAGAACTTCCTAAGTGTGATCAATGAATGCAAATGATGCAAACAAGCAATTCAACATAAAACATGTGATCAATACATTCCATGGAAACTAGAGTTAGTCATGTGAACACACAAGTCAAAATAGTTTAGTTACTGTTGACGGTGAAATTTGGATTACTACGTGGCCAACAATTATATCAAAGAGAATAATAAATAATTAAGAAAACAATGCATGCAAGAGACAAGTTTTACGTGGGAAAACCCTTGAATGGGAAAAAACCACGGCGCCCCAGAGGGCAGAAGATAATACTATGATTTTACTGTTTGATTACACACTCAAGTCTCTCGAATCACTGCTTTCTCTCTCTCTCTCTTCGAACCCCATCCTCGTGGGATAGGTGGTTCTATTAATACATGATAATTAAGGTTTCCCCTTGACTTTAGCTGTGTTGGTAGTAGGATTTCCTATTTGATTTGTACTAGGAATCCCACGTTGCAACGGATTAGGATATGTTTCCTATCCTTTCCCTCTATGATTCCTCGTTGTCAAGGGTCTTCCGGGAGCTAGGGTTTATTTCTGTGTTTCTGCCGAGCCGGTTTGTACTCAGTAAGCTGATGTGGCGAATACCTTCACCTTCTGGGTATCACCCTTCGGCGACCACGTTTTATTCCTGGCGAGTACATACCCTGATCTGGCGACCACATCTTTGACTTGTTGACTTGGGACTTGTTGTCACGCTATCTGGTCCACTCTTCTCCTTTGACTTGGTCAACGAGTGATGTGGCAACGTCTTCCCCAGCATTTGTTGATTCCTTTGATGACGTGTCTGCTTGGCAAAATCATACGTACAACAGTTACAAAACTTGAATTAAAACCTAGAGCATGTGAAAACACCTAACACATATGGCTCCTAGTTTCATTCACAAATCTAATACTTGAATAAATCATATACATGAAGCACATATTCAAGATATTAAAAACATACACCAAAAATGCTAGAATCACAAAATATGATCAATGAATATTCTAGTCAACATTTAGAGTAATGATATAATTAATAATCAATTAAATTCTAGTAGGCTCTAAACACAAAATCAAATGTGCTAATCCTAGATTTGTTCAACTAAAGGATCCAAGCACATGCCAAGGTTATTGATCATAAAATGAATCAATCAAATCACAAATAACCCTAGATATCAAACTAATCACAATACAACACTCAAACATGTGAAAAACTAGAATCATAGAAAACTAGTTCACATTTGTCTCTAATTAGACTTAATTAGATTTGATTTGAAGCTATCCTTCTTAATAGCTTTCATCATACATACACATACATATAGAAGAAGAAAACCCAAGGTAACTGAAGGTTTAAAAAGATGAAAACACAAAGTTTAGTCAAATACCTAATAATCACGAGCTGGTTCGGTTTTGAGGGTAGAACAAGCACAAAACTCGATCAAATAGCTACAAGCTCTTTTGAAGAAGGTAGGGGACTTGATTACGAAGATTCTCCAACTTGAATCACTCAATTTAGAGACCGAATGAGAAAGTTATGGTGTTTAGAAGATGAGAAAGTTGGATAGAAAAATTTTGCACATGTGTTTTCAATTTTTATTCTACAAATGAAATGGAAGGGAAATGAGAGAATTTAAATGAAAAAGAGAGAGAGAGAGAGAGAGAGAGAGAGAGAGAGAGAGAGAGGTTTCAGTGGCCAATCAGGTGATGCCACGTCACCTGCCCGTGAGAGGCGCGTGAGCCTCATTAGGCAGAGACCTGTGAGGCTCACGTGCCTCTCATGGGAAGCACCCCAAATGGCCTTCGGCCATTTTTGCCTCATCGAACTCCTCTCGTGTTCTTCGGCCGTATTCGGGCCTTCGAACTCTGAATTCAAATCCGTTTTTGAATTACAAACTGTGACTCCCTTACGCACAAGGACGACTACAAAACTATGACAAAAGGTTGTGAATTTGACGACGAAAACAACACATCGTATGAGAACGTAAAGTAGCGTAGCTTCCTAGTTTGGACTCGAACCTAATGAGTGAGTAACCGAAATGACCAGGACTCAATAAGGAATCATATGAAATCATGTTCAAGTCCAAAAACAATAAAGCAAAAACAAATAAACACAAAGTCTCACATAAGTATGCCATTTCTTAGAGATAGTCCTAGAACATGTAATTTCATAATGTTTATCAAATTAAATCTAATGCATGTGCATACTTCAACAAGTGTGTGAATGTGTTATACCAATAGTGTACGACGATGCAGGGACATATATGAATGCAATGTATGTGTGTGCCTAAGCCTTGTAAGAGGAATGAGGTCAAATATACCTTTGATGAGCAATGTAGCTTATTCCTCTTTGAAGACACCATCTTGCATGAAAAGTTGTCAAGTCTTCTTTGAAGCTTGAATCATCATCAATCTAAGACAACTAATAAATACAAGTGAAACATTATTTTGATATGGAATTTATGCCAACACAAACAAAAAACCTAACAATTTGAAAGAACAAAAACATTTTCAAAAAACAAAAAGAACAAGAAACAGTTAGTCTAAAAATATATTTGATTATTTGACTGAAAGATGTATCCAAAATGAACCCTTATAGGTCAAATTTGTGCTGATGATACACAATAGTTAGACCAAGTGCTAGAAATAACAAAGTAGAAATCCTTTTTTGGCATTGGTATCTTCCATAAGCTTTTTATTATATTATATTTTTGGGTTAATAGCACCAGTACCCCCTGAACTTATAGTGCAGTTACATAGTGCCCCATATACTTTTTTCCTGGCATTAAACCCCTCGAACTTCCAAAAATTTACAAAAACTGACGGATTACTAACTTCCGTCCATTTTTTTGTCACGTGCAACTACAGTCAGGGGTAAAGTTGGAATTTAAAAACAATTAATAATAATTTAAATAAAATAATAAAAACAATTAAAACACCCAGTTCATCTTCTTCGTTTCTTCTTCTTACTTCCTTCTTCTTCCTTCACCACCAGATTCAACAAACCCAATTCATCTACACAACCCAGATTCAACCCGGATTCAACAAACCCGATTGTTCATCTACACAAACCCAAAAATTCCAAACCTTGAAATTTCAGTCAAAAACATCAAAAATCCTAACCGAAATCAACATTATCCAAACCCAGCCGCCCTCTCTCCAAGAAATTCCAAACCCAAAAATTTCAGTCAAAAACCCCAAAAATCCTAACCAAAATCAACACTACCCAAACCCAGCCAATCTCTCTCCAAGAAATTCCAAACCAAGAAATTTCAGTCAAAAACCTCAAAATCAAATCACAAATTTCAGTCAAAAACCCTAAAAATTCTAACCGAAATCGACCCCAAATCACAATCATCCAGCATCAACACAAATCAAACCACCACCACCGAAATCGTCATCTCCACCAGACCCAGACATCATCACCACCACAAGAACCCAAAATCAAACTACACGGGAAGAACAGCGAGAGAGAGAGAGAGAGAGTATGGGAAGAACAGCAAGAGAGAGAGAGAGAGTATGTGAGTTGAAACGAAAGAGAGAGAGAGAGAGAGAGAGAGAGAGTCTATACACAACCACCACAAATCGATCGTTGTAAAAATCAAACTACACGACCACCACAAACCGATCGCTGGCAACGGGAATAAGAGAGAGATCGAGAAAGAGTCTGTGAGTTGAAAACGAAAGAGAGATAGAGAGGGAGAGTCTATACACCACCACCACAAACCGATCGTTGTAAACGGGAAAAGGAGAGAGAGAGAGATATATAGTATGTGAATTAGAAAAAGAGAGAGAGAGAGAGAAAGAGTTGTTTGGGGAGAGAGTGTATTTTTTTAGTTTTTAATTTTTAATTTTTTTAATTGTTTTAATTATTTTTATTATTTTTATTATTTTATTTAAATTATTATTAATTGTTTTTACTATTTTATTTAAATTATTATTAATTGTTTTTATTATTTTATTTAAATTATTATTAATTGTTTTTATTATTTTATTTAAATTAGTAATAATTGTTTTTAAATTTCAACTTTACCCCTGACTGTAGTTGCACGTGACAAAAAAATGGACAGAAGTTAGTAATTCATCAGTTTTTGCAAATTTATGGAAGTTTGAGGGGTTTAATGCCAGGAAAAAAAGTATAGGGGGCACTATGCAACTGCGCTATAAGTTGAGGGGATACCGGTGCTATTAACCATATATTTTTTTAACTTTGTTTTCTAGCACCTTAAAGTTTTCAATTGTTTGATGTGGACAGCAAGTTCATGTAATTCCTACACTAAAACTTTTACTGGGGTCGATGGAGCTGGAAAGAGATTAGCAGATGAAGTGAGTCTTGATATATATACAAATTTGTATTCTTGATATATATACAAATTTGTATTCTGTTTATACGTGTTTAGCTTTCAGCTTTGACTTAAATGTGTTTCATGACAATGATTTTTATTTTTCCCTTGATAAACAGGTTATGCAAGTTGAGAAAAAGATAGAGAGCCTCAAAAGAATCTCCTTTTTAGCTCATTCTCTTGGCGGATTGTTTGCACGATATGTAGTTGCTGTGCTCTACTCGCCAACTGCCTTAGATAGTGGTGAACCTGTTGACCTGAGCAATTCAAAACTGGCAGATTCATAAACAACATGCTCTTCAAGACGAGGTACAATTGCTGGACTGGAGCCAGTCAATTTTATTACCTTGGCAACTCCACATCTTGGGGTGAGAGGGAGAAATATTTACTAGAATGACATGTTACTAGAATAGACAGGAAGAAGCATGGGACCAGTCATGCCACATAAGCAAGAGTCAAATGGTCAATAAAAAGCATGTTGGCAAGCGACACGTTGATAGGTGTCATTTTTTGCATGTCAAAATATTTATATTCTAGTGCTAGTGACTAGTATAGCAGCAAGCAAGGGTATCGTTCGGCAAGGAGGTGTGATCTGTCAACCGTATCAAGTTTTAGTGTTTATTGTAAGCATATAAATAGAATGCGGAAAGGTGAGAATGGTGTGTGTGAAATGTATGTACAATGCGGTGTGTATGTGTGTGTAGAGAGAATGGAAATGAAAATAAATAAAAACAAAGAGAATATGGAAGGGTGAGAATGGTGTTTAAAGTGATAAATAAAATGGTGGATATGAGAGATGCATGAAAATGGTCACACAAGGTTCAACAAGTTCACCATACATAAGTGCACAAATAGTTGGTTAAGGCATTAAGTGCATCCGATTTTAGTTAAGGGTTCGTTCTTTCCTCAATCCGATTTATACCCATTTATAGAGCTAACGGTTGAAGAGTGTGCCGAGAGCCCCTTGTACATGAAACCGCAACCAACATTTATGAACACATTCTACAAACCGATGCTAAATTGAGTCCCAATATTAACTCGGTAATATAAAATGGCAACGTTAGGTACAATGAATGTGGAAAGAGTGATTGTATCTCCAACCATAACTCACCTAGAGCCCCAAGCATGAGAGATAGCCAAAGACCAATAATTGTAACTCTAACCATAACTCACCTAGAGCCTATAGAGTGAGAAATAACTAAAGTCCAATTGTTAACAAGAACAATGAATCAAATCCTTCTAATATGGCAATTTATAGGTTCACCCACTCTTCCTAGCTAATTAGCCAAGACTATGTCTGGAGAGCCCCTCCAAAGTCACAATCCTAACTCTAAGTCACTCAAACCCATTCATGACATGCAATTTCGACCTTCCAAAGACATACACACACACACACAAATGGATATTTGATTACAACTACTCCTAATCCCATCCATGAACACATATCAATTTCCAATCATCCATAAACATGCATTTTAAGATAAGAGATAGATCAATAAATAACCAGAGTGAATCAAAACACAAATTAGATATAAAAACAACCAACATATATATTGAGAACAAATTAGATTTACAAATATTCCCAAGTGGGGATTACATATTCAAGAAAACAAGAAATACATAGAGATTGAGAAATAGATACAACCCTTGAAGAAAACCTCCTCCAAGAGCTCATTCCTTTGTCTAGCTTGAATTTGGCCAAAGCCCACTCTTATCTCTATACAATCTACTCCTAAATATGGTGGATGATGGGTAGAAGATGAAATGGAAGGCATCCATGGAGGAAAAACCTCCATGGATGCCCTTGAAAGCTTCTCTCTCTTATTTAGATGGAAGAAGAAGAAGAAAAAGAAGAAGAAGTGTGTGGGGATGGAGTGGATTTTTATGGGAGAGAACAGAAGAGAAGAAGTTGTTTATATAGTGTGGGGAGGTTAGGGCTTAAAATCAGGGTGAAAGGACGAAAATGTCCCTGAAATTCACCCAAAAAATGACTTTCTGGAGTTGATCAGTGGTTTGGTTCAATGGCCTGGCCGCCGTTTGAAGTAGCCGTTTGGACATTTCAATATTTCAGCATTTTAACATCGCGCACCGTTATGGAAATGGGCATAACTTCCTGGAAAAAACTTGGAATCGCAATCCATAAAATGTTCTAGAAACTAGACTTCCGAGGCTTTCTGAATATATAAGGATATCAATATGGTTTGATTTGAGGAGGAAGATATGACCCCCGCAAGTTGTACGTTCTGCATGAGCATATACAATTTATGCCCTTTTGCTGATTTTGGTCGAATCGGCAGTTGCAATTAGTGGCCTTGACCTCCAAATTCAACCACAAAATGCTTCTTAGACATCTCTAGAATTGAACAGCGGTTTGTAAATCGACGGTGGGGCTCTCCGAATGCAACCGCCTAATGGCTAATTTTCTACACTTCGTCCATAAGCTGTTGGAATGCTGAGGGGGTTCTGCCACGGTCTCGGTGTCGCATTCTAGCTCGGCAGCAGATCAATCGTGGAGACATTTAGATTTTCTTGGCCACGGCTGGGTTTAGATCATGCCGCGGTCTATGCCAACGGTGAGACGCGACATTCAACATATACTCCAATTATTCCGTTTTTGGCTCATTTAAGCCTCCCAATCTTTTCTTTAAGCTCAAATACCATTGGTAGGGAATATGTACCTACATATGGCTCAAACAAAACATTACATATAAAAATTCGCTCGAAAACGAGACAAACGATCGGAATTGGGGGACCTTAAATAGGTATAAAATAATCCGATCACACATCATCAACAGAACCTTTGTGAGATCTTAAACAAGACTAGCCTTGGTGAGTAAAGACTTTGTTTGATCAGCTCTACTCGGCTAAAATAGGAAAAATCCATTCTAAGGTTCCCTCCACACACAAGGTAACTCGGCCAGAATAGGCAATTGTAAATCATCTAGTATACAACCGCCAAAAGGAGTCCAGTGAGAAAACAAATAGAAATCTTCTTCGAGACATTAGGAATCCTAAACAGATTTGGAATCAACTAAATTAAATGCATAGCAAAGAAGAATCCTAAACATGACTTTGCAGTCCTCTACTTGGACGCCAAGGCTCAGGAAACCCTAAGAAAACCATATAAATATACCTATGAAAAGCGTTGTAAAGATATATGAACATCTGGCGAGAGAGAGATCAAAGTGTGTAACATCAATTTACAAAATATTGGATTTGCCTCAGTCGCTAAGCAACGACCCGTGGATGTTTCTCCAATCACTGGAGTTTTACACGTAATCTGTTCTCTTTGATATTCTTGCTTTTATTACGTTTATTTTGCAGGTTTTATTAATCAAAATTGTTGACCGGTTAACTTCCGAGAATTCATCGTCAACAGGGGCAAAATTGGAATAAAAATATATAAAATATACAATAGTTTTGTTAACCCTAGATTAACATCTCTAAGGATATCTCTTAGAGACCCCTTATTTAAGGGTGAATGTTGTTGTGGGGACCCATTAAGAGGGTTTGTGTTCCAATGATATTCCTTTAAATAGCTCATTTATTATTTTATAATTAAGGACCCTTTAATTGAGTTCCGGTGGAGCCCACTTCCTTAATTAAGGTGGTGAGAAAAATATATTAACTAGACTATCGTAAAATTTAATGAATTACTAAGTTCAACTAATCAGTCAATTATATATGATCAGAATGATGATCAAAATTTGTATATGCACTTGATAATTTATATATATATGTTTTCTCTAGTGCAAACCATTTTTTTTTTTTGGAAATGTACAAACCATCTTATATCTAAACAATACTGACTTTCATAAAATTTAACGAATTACTAATCTCAACAAATCTGTCAACCATGATAAGAATGTTGATCAAAATTAGATATACATTTATTAAAGGGATAATTATTCTGGTGGCTATCAATTTGGGTCACTACTATTAAATTGGCTATTAGATGGGGAATTAGTTTCAAAATGGTCATTTTGACGAACACTATTACACTAATGGTCATTCCATCAAATTCTATCCAATGAGTGGCGTTTTGGTAAATAAGGGGATGACATTAATTTATTTTAGATGTTTTTTGGAAATCAATTTTTTATTTTGTTTTTTGAAACGAATAATTATATTTAGTATGTGTATACGTATAACATATCTCAAACATATATTTTAGGGGTTGTTTTACCAGTTTTACCCTTATATGTATTTTTTTTTCTCTTAACAATACTGGAATTCAAAAAAAAAAAAAAAACACCGTAATTCAAACCAAAAATGAAAAAAGAAATTGAAAATTAGTTGAATTAAAAAAAAAAACAAAAAATAGAAAATCAATTGAAAAAAAAATTGGAAATAGTTTTCCAGATCAACACCATAATCCAAAAACCACCACCTTCGAAAAATAATCTCCCTCACTCTCATACACCAAATTGAACCAACATCTCTCTCTCTCTCTCTCTCTCTCTCTCTCTCTCTCTCTCTCTCTCTCTCTCTCTCTCTCTCTCTCTCTTGCATACAACTGAGTTCGACCTAGATCAGGGTTCGAACCAGAACTGAGTTCGACCCGTTTGTGAAGGGAGAGAGAGTGAGATGGAAAGAAAGAGAAAAAAGGAGGATGAGAGTGAAGATAGAGAGAAGATGTTGCGGCGGTTGTATGGGTGTGGGTTTGATTTTTGGTGGGTGTTAATGGTGATGAACAGATGATGTGAGTGCTATTGATGATTTCAATTTCAACTTTTAAAAAAAAAAAATCGATTTTTGTTTTTTGGAGAAGAATTTTTTTTTTTTTTCAATTTTGTTTTTAGATGACGATGTGAGTGTTGATTTCTGGTCTTAAGAATGGAGATGATGGTGTGAGTGTGTTTGTTGATTTATGGGTGTTAAAGAAGAAGAAGATGGGATTAGGGTTTAAGATTAGTTTTTTTTAAAAAAAATTTATTAAATCTGAATTTTTTATTGTAATATTTAATAAATAGTTTTATATTTAATTTTTATATCAATTTACATGTTGACCTTTTTATTATTTTTTTGTTAACCTTGAGTTAACTTTTGGACACTTGACAAGATATGGGGAGAGGGTGAGCAAAAATGAACTCAAGAGAAGGGGATTAAATAATGTTGGGAGAGTTGAAAAAACAAATAAAAAAGCCGACACATACAACAGAGGCAGAATCAGGGATAAAAATCGGAGGTCCCCCTATCCCTATCCCTATTTCAATTTGGGGATAAAAATAATCCCCATCGCCCCTCCTATTTTCCCCCCAAAAATTTCCCCCAAATGGGGATGGGGAGTGGAGATTTGGGTTCCTGGTTATAAATGGCCATCCCTATTACTCACTTACTTCAGATATGACCTATGACTGTACGGGGTCTCGTCTGTCGTCTATTATGACCTTTCGTGCATAGTATTACTCTGTATTCAATAAATCTGTGTAAAAGAAAATTCTTACCGATGCGACCAGGGGCAGACTCACCTTAAGGCCAGGTGGGGCCCGTGCCCTACCTCAAATTTAAAAAATTTTAAAAAAAAAAATTGATTTTGCTTTCAATTATATATATATATATATATATTAAAAAACAATAATGATATTAAATTACTTCATTACTTCTTAGTAAAACTGGTATTTTGTCATTTTTTTCTGTATCGGTGATGGTGCTTCAACTCCCACCATTTACTTTTTTCAAGGAAAATGTATATCTTAGTTTACAAATTTAATTTTATAATGTAATTTTAATAATTTTTTATTCCTTTTTTATTTTACCATCTTTTCCAATTTCTTTTTCAAATTTTTATCTTATTCTAAAATAAAACAATTTATTTTCTCTTTTTCGTCATTGTCAACTTCTTAGCTACTTTCAATTTTTTTAAACGTAAGATTATTTAGTTCATCTTGAGTAAGTGTTCTATTTGTTTTATTTTATATAAACTTAAGTATATCATCAATTTTTCTTTACGTAAAAAAACTAATTTTACTATGATCTTAATTTTTAATATTTTTTATAATATAATTGTTATTTTGTTTTAGTGTCCCACCCGGTTAAAATTCCTAGGTCCACCACTGGATGTGACTAGAGATTATTACACATTTGAGATAAGTTGAGTGACATGAGTATCATCAGCTCAAGTGACATCAGCAACAGCTCCTATTATCTTGTTCGTAAGGACAACAAAAAACTGATATGTGCAAGGAAGGGGAAGGACTTAATCTTAGGATTGTTTATGGTTATTTGTATGTTAGCTATTAATGTTGTTATTCGGTTAAATAAACGTGCCACAAAAAGGGAGTTGCAAGATCACAAGATATGGATATCATGTCCCTATTATTTATTTCTTTTAACTGCTGTTTTGCTCATTTGCACATCAGCTATATATATAGTTGATTGTAATTAGATTGGGATTATGTTGAAATATATAAAAATAACATTTCTTTATTTCTCTCTAAATTCTTCTATTTCTCTTTAAATTCTGCTCATGAGTATTTGATATCCATCAAAAATAGAAACAGAGTCTTCTAAAAAAATAAGAAAAAAAACAAGAAAAGAAACATAGCTTTTATGAGAGCCGTTGATCATGACTCATGAGATTTGTTAACTACTTGTGATGTATATTGAAGAAGATCTTAACATTGTGAATTTTTTCAATCACTTGAACCCCAAATCTCAGGTAGTTGTTATTATTATTATTATTATTAAGAAGACTTTGCTTTTGGTCTTAGAATACATGTCAGTCTCCTGGAAAGTTGCAGACGACGCAACAAAGCGTGTGTGAACAGAGAGAAACAGAGTAGTTGGACATGGAAATCCATCTCCAACTTTTATATGAGGGTCCCATTTAATTTGGTATTCCATTTTACACGGGCGAATTTAGGATTTTTTATTCGATGGGACTGTACCAAATATTAATTATATATATATAAATAAATAAACAACCTTAGTAGGAAGTTTAATTATTAAAGGTTTAATTGCACTAACTTACCCTTAGTTTATTAAATATAGCAATATTTTAAAAAGATACCCTAAATTAATACAAACACCCCCTTCTATCAAGTCAATCCGTTAACTATAACGGTTGACTTACATTGACCCTTGGAAATCCAAATATACCCTTGCCATATCATCTTAAACATAAATGATTTTTTAATTAAAATTGAAAAATCAATTCATTTGTAATAGCCCAGGCCCACTAAGTAGATATTGTTCGCTTTGGGCTTCATGCACCCGTCCTTCACCCTCACGAATTTGCTTTTGGATCATGAGCTTACGGGATATTTGATGATCTCCTACTTACTGGAAGAGATCTTCACCGATCTCGGAGATCGACTTCCTATAATTCGCAGAGGAGGCTCCTCCCCGAATTTAGGATGTTTCTGTAGATGGTTGATATATTATCTTTTTTTTAATTAAAAATATTTTATGTTTGAGATAATGTGGCAGTGGTATATTTGGTTTTCCATAGGTCAAGGTTAGTCAACCGTTAAAGTTAACGGATTGACTTGATGACAAGGGGTGTTTGTGTTAATTTAGAACATCTTTTTGAAATCTTACTAAATTCAATAATATAAGGGTAAGTTAGTGCAATTAACCCATTATTAAACCACCAATGGCCTTTTGCCTTGGTGGTTGGAATCTCCAAGTGAGTTTCCACCACCAAGGTTCAAGCCTTGGTATGTACATAATTATTGTCCCACCTTTGGCTATTAAATCCTAAAATGTGGGGAGCCCACTCTCGGTTATGGGAGCACCCTCTCTCCAGTTGTGAGAGTTGTAATCCATTTGTAACCTCTCCCTTATAGTGGGAGCAGTACTTCGGGCTGTGCTTGTAAAGTCTTATCTCGCGAGGTCCCGGTCGTTGTTTGTACATCAAAAAAAAAAAAAATTAATAACTTTGTGAGACTCAAAAAAAAAAAACAAAAAAAACCCATTATTAAACCATTAATGGTGCACACAAAACGGTAAAAGTCAAGGGTCATCATATTGTCTACATACCTATATGGCTATATAATAATGTATTAATATTGTATTAAGCACTACTTATCTTGTGTAAATTTAATAACATATTAAAAACTTAAAAAAGTTCCATCAAAAAAAAAAAAAAAAAAAAACTTAAAAAAGAAAGGACAATGGTAGACATCCAACCATTTTTGTCCAACTTTTTATCCAACCCCTGATGTGTCAGTTGGTGAGTGGATATATGGATAAATCATTATTAATGTGCATTCACTCACCAACTGACACATCAGGGGTTGGACAAAAAGGTTGGATATGTAACATTATCCTAAATTCAAAATTGCAGACGGGGCTACAGCACCGTCCAACCCCCATAATGATTCGCCCCTGAATTTTTACATATCACAATTTAAGGTTATATTATTAAGTAGGTGAACTTGGTAGCTAAGTCATAAAGTTACATACAAGTGAAATCACTCCATTTTACCGTGTGGTCGAGAAAATTATGCTCAATTTTGAAATCATTCCATTTTGATGATTACTCATTTTCAAAGATTTCATATTATACGTCCAGTTTTTGATTCTATAGTAGGCAAAGGACCCCACAAAATTATGAGTGCCAACTCTTCTTTTCCATTGCTGATTGAATTATTGGCTTTCCTCATCGCTTTCTTAGTACCAAATTAATAAAATCATTGTTTGATTTAATTTTCAGCCGGTAGTTTATTTTTTGCCTCTGAATTGCACATTATTTGCACAAATCCTCTTTAAACTTATGTTCATTACTTGCTAATAAAAATCTTATTAATTTGTCACATGTCGAAAATGTTGCAATTAAATCAAGTTGACATATATTTTTAACATTATTGTTTAAGAACAAACACCGAATATGTCGATTATAATCAACTAGCGCATGGATTCAGATCTTCTACTATGTTGATCTTATCCTTATCATAATCCATCAAAGATAATACACTTATTTAAAGTTAGCATATAAATCAGTTCAGTAGATGATTTCAATTCCTAATACATATATGCGTACACTACTTTAACCGTATATAAACAGTAAAAGTGCCAGCTGTATGCATAACGCACGCGTGATGTACCGAATAATCAAAATTATTTCACCTCTTGAGCTAGCAGCTAGCATATTTTCTCTATATATAGCCATCAACGCATTTCACAAATAATTAACATCTCCAACACAAATTCTCTTTCTCGTGCTAAGCTCTGTGTGTCTCAAAATGTCTTTCAAACTTGTGTTGTTTCTGTTGGCTGCTCTTCACTTAGTTTCTTCTTCTAGTGTACGTAAGCATGCATGCATATAATTAATTGCGTGGCTTTCTTCTATATTATTTGCTTTATCTATTAGAACTAATTAATTTTTATTTGTTCTATATATGTTTGGTTTAATTCTTTAATTTTCTTCTTGATCAAGTGTACTAAGCATGGTTTTTCTTTAATTATGCACCTTTTTATTATTCGTTGTTTCTATTGGAGTCAGTTTTAGAACTTTTTAGCAAAGATATGAACTTCTAGCTAGCTAGTTTTGAGTGTTTTAATTTGTTGGATTTGTATGTATTAATGTATATATGTACTTAATTAGTTTCTTTCTGTTGGCTGCTCTTCTTTAAATGTATGGCTTTCTCATTACACCAGTACAAAACCAAACCCTGTTCATCTACGTACCTTTTATTTATTATTATTTTCTTTTGACTTAATTAATTTATTACACTTGTAGGTTTCAGCTCGAATGT
Source organism: Acer yangbiense (assembly GCA_008009225.1). Lineage (NCBI taxonomy): Eukaryota > Viridiplantae > Streptophyta > Magnoliopsida > Sapindales > Sapindaceae > Acer > Acer yangbiense. The sequence continues at coordinate 9,521,008 of CM017773.1, forward strand.
GGGATGATGAGCAACTAAGACCACGACGACCTGGAAATTCTAATCGGCTAGTTCTAACTTTGCCACCTGGCAATTGCTGGCCTGAAAACGGAGATGGTTCCTTTACAAATTGTCCGAAGATACACCGTCGAAATATACACAAGCCAAATTTTCCACCTTCGAATTTCTTCATACATGGTCTCTGGCCAGTAGATAACTCTGATGGAAAACAATGGAATGGCCTCAGCCACCGTATTTATGATGAATTAGATGAAAGTGTTATCAGGCAAATGGTACTTACTCTTACTCCTTTTATAATATATATATATATATATCAATATAATAATGCTAAACATCCAACTTAATATCCCATCTTTTTCATCCCATTACATGTGGCATGTGAGATGTCAAATTGTGAGTGGATACATATTAATGACACCTATCTCATGTATCCACTCACAATTTGACACCTCACATGCCACATGTAGTGGGATGAAAAATGTGGGATATTATGTGGGATGTGTAGCATTACTGTATATATATATATATATATGAATATGAGGAAAAAAAAAATTAAACTCTCTCTTAAAAATATTTTTTTAAAAAAAATATTTCTCCTAAATCATTATATTAAATATTATGTATTAAACTCTCTCTTCTAAATCTGTTATTACCATATTAAACACTCTCTCCTAATTAATCACTCTCCATTTTTCAAAAAAAAAAAAAAAAACTTATAAATATTTTAGTTTTTTTACTAACAGTAATATATATATATATATGAAAACTTGAATTGTTTCAACTAGATTCGATTAAACTCATAATTTATAAGATTAATGAAATAATTAAAGTTTTCTAGGCAATCACATACCTACAAGAGTATCAAAAAGTATTTTCATATTTCGATTTTTTTTATAAAAAAAAAAAAAAAAAACAAGGTACCTTTTTTTTTTATTAATATATACATACATATGGTTCCTAAAAATCAAGCTTATTAGTAAGTTTTTTTTTTTTTTCCTAATTGTTTCTTGCTTGAGAAAGAATGGAGATAGAAAATTAGATATATGTATTGGAGGAGAGAGAGTTTAATATGGTAATTAAAAATTTAGGAGAGAGTATTTAATATGTAATAATTAATCTAATAGACAATTTCTTTTTTTAATAATTTAATTCATAAAAGATAAAAAAGATAATCTTGTAATAAAATAAAATGTCTTTAGAATTTTTTTAAATTTAAATTTTAAGAATGGAGTGTTTTTAGAAAAGAAGTGTAAAAAGAAAAAATTAGATTGTCAAAAGAAGCTCTATTGTCTTTATCCAACATCAGTGTTTTTATTGTTTTTAACGAGTTAATACACTGAAGAGACAAAATTGCCCCTCATTTGATCATTTCCTATTTTGCTTTTGCATTTTTATTTATCGTCTAAAATACTGAAACTATGAGTTTGCAGTTAATATCCCTTTTAATTATTATTATTTTCTTTTGACTTAATTAATTTATTACACTCGTAGGTTTCAGCTCGAACGTGGGATGATGAAAAGCAACCAGGACCACCAGGTTCACCTAAATTTTCTAATTGGCTAGTTCTAACTTGGACACCTGGCTACTGTTGGCGTCCAACAAGAGAACCAAAGGCTTGTAGGAACATTAATCGAAATTCTCCACCGTCGAAATTCTTCATACATGGGCTCTGGCCAATAAATAACACTAATGGAAGATCATGGCCTTCCCGCGCGTACGAAGAATTAAATATAAGGGATAGAACGGTTATCGGGGACATCAGGCGAATGGTACTTATTCTTACTCCTTTTAATATATGTATATGCGTGTGTATCAAAGAAACACATGTATATCTACACTTGTTGGTTCTTTTAATTTGTTGTTCATTTTCTTATTTACAGTGATGGACTAAATCAGAGTTTTACAAGGAATGTGATTATTTGTTTCATATATATATATATGGATGTAAATGTAGTACGTGTTTCTTGATTAATTGTAGTATGTTGAGTTTGACATTATGTTATATAAATAATCCCAATTATTTCATATTATATAGTAACCGGCCATATCTTTTTCTTGTTAATTTTGCAGCTTCAACAGAATCGTACGCTTTGGAACGATATAAATGAATCTTGGCCAACTCTAAACTTTACGGACAATGTGACTTTTTGGATGAACGAGTGGAACAAACATGGTAGTTTTATCCCCCAACAAGGTCAACCTACTCTACAAGAAGCTGCATATTACTATTTCCAGCGCACCGTAGGAATAGGGAAGGACTGGGCTGACTGGCTGGATAGAATTCCAAGAAATTATGATTGGTACAACAGATTGAAATTCATCAATGCAATAGAAAGACAACCCAGAAGTTATACTGTTGGGCTTGCATGCAACCAGTACAAGAAAACGTATAATAATAATTATTATGAGTTGCTAAGCGAAGTACTAATCTGCATTGGTGCAAACTGCGGTAAACAACCAGATTATATAGATAGACGGCCATGTAATGGGACAAAAATTCGGTTCGGACCCTAGCTACTGGGACTAAATACCTTAATAATTAGTTGTGGTTTTAAGCTTCTTGCACGTAGTCTACTCCCCTTTTCAATATGTGTTATCTTTCACCTTATGTATGGACTAATGGCTTCGGGTCTGTTTAGTTTTGGTCTGTGTTGCTCCTTCTGCTTTTGAAGTGTGTTTGTTTTCTGTTGGGGTGGCTTTGGGTGTTGCGTCTTTTTGTGCTTTGTTGTTTCTGCTGCTGGCTTGTGCCTTCTGTTTTCTCTTGGCCTCTTTGTGGCCTGTTTTAATGAAGCTACTGTTCAAAAGAAACCTTATGTATGGATAAGAACTTATCATCTTATCCAGTTAATAAAGATATGTTGTGTTTAATATATTGAGTTTTTATGTTTACAAATAATTAATGTTTAGTTATTTTCTCTTTTTTTTTTATAAAAAAATTCTTAAATTATCTAAACAAATGCTTCATGTGCATTTATGTTGACTTTGATATAGTAAAGGACCTTTGGAATAATGAATGATCACAATGATGTTCTGCAAATTAAATGAACTTTAAAGAGATAATCTATGAGGTCTTAGTCTCAGTCTCAGTCTCAGCTGCAATTAAAACCAGGCAAGAGAATTGCCTAAAAAGATTGGAAACAAGAGTGAAATCAGAAACCAAATTACTTTCAACAATTTTTGTCTGTAGATATTTGTTAAATAAGGTGATTGATGAAAAACTTGAGCTATTTTTTAGATAAAGAATTCTGATTTAAAAGCTAGCTAAAGAATAATCATGACTTCGATCCTAAATTTACTTGTGGAATGTGAAGGATATTATTAATCCAGTTAATGACTCATCTGATTTAGGTAAATACTCTGCTTACATTAGTTATCAAGGTTATGAAAAACTTTTCTTACGAGAAATATTTGTTGAAAGTTATATGATCTTGAATTAGTGAGAGCCACCCAAATCAATGGTTTGTGGAATCCGTTCCCTTCACAATTATCACATTAGTTAGGCTTGTCAATGACGAGATGAGGTTGGTCTAGCGGTAAACCCCTAACACCTGCACTTATATTATAGTGTAATACTTAAGAAAAAAAAAAAAAAAAAAAAAAAAAAATTAGGCTTGTGAATATCCTGATGTTAGGCTAATGTAAAGTTGAACTCATCTCACACGTAAAATTAATTCAGGTCCGCACCTTTCTTAATTAGCTAGTCGCCTTCCAACATTTAAATTTATTGCAACCAGATGCGGACGTTGCAGACTTCCATTGTTTTCTTGATTTTGTTTACTCCTACAAGCAAGGAAGCACGGATACTCCATTTGGTAGAGGTAACTCGTATCGAACTCGTATCCAGTTCGGATACTCCAGGATACGTATCCGATACGCCAAACAGCGTATCCTTGACTTTTTCACAAGTTTGACTGGCGGATACTTGACGGATACTTGGAGGATACTTGACGGATACTTAGGGGATACTTGGAGGATACATTTGGGCAATATTATAATTATTTTAGTATAAAACGGGGTCAAATTATAATTTCAAAATATTAGGGGTCAAAATGAATTTGTAAGGAAATTTTATCTTGAATTCCATTGGCATGGAGAATGTCGGGATATTTGAGATTGTAAACATTTCTCTTGATGAACCAGAGTTAGATGCCGAATTATTTAGATCATCTAACAATGTGAATGATGACAATGAAGTTAATTAGGAATTTAAAATATGTTTTATGAGTTTTTTTTAATGTATTATTTGGATTTTATAATATGTTATGGTTTATGTGACGTATGGTTTATTTGGATTTTGTAATATGTTCGACTTATGTAACATGTTTTATTTAGATCTTGTAATATGTTACATTGTTATGACTTATGTAGTTATGTTATCAGTCTTTTTATTGTCAGTTCGTCCTGACAATAAATAAATTATGACAAAAAATGTGGACCATAGATTATGAAGAAGTTTTGACAAGTGTATACACTTTGAGTCAAAATATGTAAATCTAATGGTCCACATTATTCGTTCTGATATATTTATTGTCAGGACAAACTAATAATAGAAAATCTAGTTATGTTATGTAGTTATATGACATGTTTTATTTGGATTATGAATATGTTATGATTTTGAATGAATTATCAAATATGTTTTTAAATATATTTTTTTTAAATATAAATATATATTATTTTAATTGACGTATCCTGCCGTATCCTGCCGTATCCGTATCCTAGTTTTTAAAGATTTGCTGTATCCCCGTATCGTGCCGTATCTGTATCCCGTATCCGTATCCCGTATCCGTATCCGTATCCCGTATCCGTATCCGTATCCCGTATCCGTATCCGTATCCGTATCCGTATCCGTATCCCGTATCCGTATCCGTATCCCGTATCCGTATCCGTATCCGTATCCGTGCTACATAACCTACAAGTGATGATCATGCAAATCCACAAAAGCATATATATAATATCCGATTAGTACAAGCAAGAACAAAGTGAGCTCAACACGGAGCACAGCATACTACCCAAATAAAATAATTAATCAAAGAACCAGAATTCTGTGACAGTTTGTTGTTTGAAATCAAAGAACGGTTTGTTTTGGCTTGTTTGTGTTTGTTGTTGTTTCTAAAAATATTGAATAAACAGTTTACACAATATGAACATCAGATATTAGAATTCAGAACAGGTGTTACTTGTTAGTCCCCTCCCCTTCCACGTTAGTGATGGAGATTTAAAATTTATAATGTGAATTTTACAAGCATGACTGGTTAAACATCGAGCCATCCCGACAAACCCTTGACTTGTTCAGTGTCGGTATTAATTGTAATATATACTTTTTATAAAAAGTTTAAATAATGTAAGGATGATTAACATGTTTTTAGAGGGTTTTAGAACCGAAGCTATGTAGCGTTGTCGAAAGAGTTCAATAGTGTTACGAACCAAACGTAACTTTTATCTTTATTTTATATTTTGAATTATATATATATATATATAGTCTTTCTATTATCAGTTCCTTGTATGTGGGCCACTGGATTTAAATACTTTGACTGACAAGTGCATACAGCCAAGTTAAAGTATTTAAATCCAATGGCCCACATGCAAGGAACTGATATAACTTTTGTCAGTTCGAACTGATAATAGAATTTCTGTATATATATATATATATATATATATATATATATAGTAACTTTTGGATGACATCACATCACATCGATTTGTATGAATTTTTATATATATTTATATATATATATATATATTTTTTTTTTTTTTTTTTTTTTTTGTGGATGATAAGTTCATTAAAATGTACCTATAAAGAACATTTGAGAATTTTTCAAACACTGAAACTATTTTTCCCGATTTTATTAAATACAAAGGCATCGGAAAAATTGAAGATATATAGGAAAATTCAAAACTTTCAACTACATGATTTTCCATACAGAATCGTTGATTTCTACCGGTAATTATTGGATTGCTACTGATTTGTGGTCATCCAATAACTATCGGTAGCAATCGACGATTCCGTACGGAAAATCCCACGCCGAAAAGTTACTATATATGTATATATCTTTTATAAGCATATTTGAAATTATATTTTATAAATCTAATTGATAGGGGACCATGTGCTAAATAACAAAACTTTCAGCTTAAGATGGGCTGAGCCGGCCACAATGTCAAGATATAAGATACAGAGATGGTAATTATACGATGTCGTTTTATGTGGACATTAATCAGTACAGTGAAACTGAAGAGCAACGATGTCGCCTTTACTTTCTGATACTGCAGTAGTACTTTCTCTTCCGGTTTTCTTTCCATCGAGAATCAAAAGAAAATACCAGATAAGTGCCGAGGACAAAGTGAAGACAGATAATTGATTTAGGGTTTACGAGTTACGACATTATCGACCACTCAATCTCAGAGCAGGTAAAGTTTCTTCCTTTTTTTTTTCATCCATGTTTCGTCTAAATGCTCATCTTCATCACCTATTTTATTTCTTGCATTTAATTTTCTATTATTACTTGATAGAAAACTTTTGCTTGTGTTGATTTCTTATTTATCATATATAGGATTCTTTATATATTCGAAGTTTTTATGAATGTTGCGGTTAGAGTCTTCTAAGGAGTGTCGAATTTATTAATCGATTGTTTTTCTTCTATTATGTTTTTCGAAAAACTTATCATTGTTTTAATTCCTTATTGTTTTTTATCGTTGGCATTGGTTAGGTTTTTGAAAATATCCACTAAGCAAATGCAAATAGCAGCCGCTAGTAACTCTGATTCGGCAGAAGTTGTCAATAGGATCTAAGAAGGTTTGGAGTCGAAACTGCAACATGTCGTGCACGAGTTGTGGTTCAAATTCCCTGACCCCTGAAAACACCACCGGTAATCTATTCTGTACATCATGCGGCACCATCCAGAAGTACAGCAACTATGATCCCCAGATTTTTGGCCACGATGGCCCCACCGGAAGCTGCATCCATCTCGGCTCCTCAGGTATTGGTTCTTCCCTCAACTACAAAGACAAGAAAATCTACGAATCTAAAAAAATAATTGATGATACAGCTTCTCAGTTAGGTTTGACCGATGAACCAGCCGTCGTTGAGGAAATTAGAGGCATGATTAATCAAATCACCAAGGGTGAATTCGGGTTGGGAGAATGGTTTCTGACTTTGATCGGCGCCTGTGCTTATGTTGTTAAGAGAAAGGCAAATGCGTTGTTAACTCTTGCTGAGATTGCGCCTGCTTTGAATTGTGATGTGTTTGAATTAGGTAGAATGATTACACGTGTTGTTCGGTTTTTGAATTTGAAGTTGCCCGAGGTTGATATCTTTATTATGTTTGAAAGAGTGTTTAGGGATTTGCATCAATTAAGAAATTTGGAGAGTGATAAATTGGAGCAGATGAGGAAACAAGGGATTTTTATGTTGAATTGTGCGGTGAAGTGGTTTTTGAGCACGGGTAGGAGGCCAATGCCGGTGGTTGTGGCTGTGTTGGTTTTTGTGGCAGAAGTGAATGGTGTTGATGTGAGGATCAAGGATGTCGCTCAGGAGACGCATTGTGTGGTGAGCACGTGTAGGAAGAGGTATTCGGAGTTGTTGGAAGCGCTTGTGAAGGTGGCTCAGGCCTTGCCATGGGGGAAGGATGTAAATGTGAAGAATATTTTGAAGAATGCGATGTATGTGATGAGTTATATGGAGATGAAGTCGATGGAGAAGAGAAGAGAAGTGAGGGACGGGCTCAACTGTGGTGGAGTTGATTTTGGTGATGTTGTTAGCGAGTGTTTTAAGAAAGATGTTGAGCATGAGATTGGCCGGGATGGTGTGGAAAGTGATACTCGGTATTTTGAAATGGATGATAGAAGTGGGTCTGCAATAACAGTGGCTGGTGAAGGTGATATGATTCAACTTTCTCATGAATGTTTGAAAATGATTTATACTAAATTCTCAAATGAGATTGATGGTGAAATGTTGTTAGGAGAGAGTGGGAGAGAGAGAAGTGAAAGGTTTGAGTTTCAGACATGTTGGAAGTGGTGGAATGGAAAGTCGGAATTTAGCAAGAAGCTTTTTCTTAAGCAACTATTGGAGAAAGATGTTGGATTGGATATTATGCCTCCATCTTTTGTTAAAGGTTGCATGAACAACAAGAGGATAAGAGCAAAGATAAATTCTGCTAAGGTACGAATTGGTAAGATTATGCATCCATCAGGTACTGATACTGGTGACAATGACGATGTTTGCCTTTCAGAATGTGAATATACTGGGAAGAGGAGAAAGAGGAAACAGGTTGATGAAATTGATTGGGAAGATTTTATCATTGAGACCCTCCTTTTGCATCAGGTTAAAGAGGAGGAAATCGAGAAGGGGCATTACAATACCTTGTTGGATTTGTATGTGTACAACTCTGGGATAATGTGAGAGGTTCCATCAAAGCATATCCAAATATGTTCATACATTTTTTTTACTGCAAGACTAAATTGATTTTATTTTATTTTTTGGAACAAAAATTTTATAAACTCTTGCAGCAACAAGAAAGTTGATTTACAATTTTGTCTGGATTCTCACAGAATTAGTATACTTTTGGCCTTTACATGATTATGCAGTCTTGTTTGTTCAATAGATGATTATTTACTATTAAGTATTATTTGCAATTCTTGAAATATTATCGTTATAAGTTTGCTAGTTATGTTGCAACAGCTGCTTTGGTCTTTGCAATTTATGGAATATGTTCATTGTGTGGCTTTGTGTGTCTTTGTGTGTATGTTGATCAGGGTAACAATTTCTGGTAAAAGGGTTGTGGAATCTTCTACGCTTTCTTTTTTACCCCTAATTCTGAATCTTTGATGGTTCTTTATTGCTATTTGTCGTAGCATTCTATTGGGTTTATTTCGTACATAAAGGGATGACATGTTGCTTGAGTTCTTGCAATAACATTGTTGGCTGCATGATGAAACTGTCATTTCATCACATTTATTCTTTTAAATTATCTTTCGATCTGTCTTTTCAGACCTGTGGTATAAAAGCAATAATTGGGGATGCATGGTTTTCTGTTCTTTAAATCATGTTCTGAGTGAGTATATAAATTCTTGTTCACTAGAGAAAGTATGGCTGTAGTATTTAAACTTAATTGTTTTCGTGGTTGCTGAAGTTATTGCATTATAAATAGTATCACTACTGAATTTTATTTCATTTATTACTTGCATAAGAAATTCAATTGTAAAATAGTAAGGAAATATAAGTGGGAAAACTTGAAAAGGATAGCTGCTAGGCTATCTTAGTCATAAATGAAAGCATATGAAACTGCTCCTGGCAATTGACTACTGCTAACCATGATATGGTCAGTGTGTATCACTTGCCGGCAGCAAATGCCTCAACTGGGAAAGTCTTGGTGATGCCGGCAAGGCTCTTGAAGTGAATTTTTCCTGTGGGTGGATCGTCGACGATGATCTCATTGACTGGAGGCCAGAGTATCAGTTCCTTAGCCTTCACTCCCTTAAGCTTCTTGATCTTTTTCTTATTAACATAACCGGTTATATCAGTGTCATAACTCACAAGCTTGCTGATCATCTTGAAGTTGTGTTCCACTTTCTTCTTCTGCAGGATCCACATGTAGCCAGTACTCCTAACGAAACCAACTTCGATTACATCTGCAAGAGGGAGGAGTCCTGCAGGAAGCTCGAACTCTTCAAGAAGAGCACTTGCCATTTTTATTCCCTCGTCATGGCCCTTCACGACAGTTCCTCCTTCCCTCTCTGCCATGGTCGATACAATTTCTACTTTCCTGGTATTACTTACTTTATGTTTGCCCAGATTTGATTTATGCTACTTTCAAGTGAAGGGGTTTATTTATACCATTTGAAAACACGCATAAAACAAATTTAATGGAGAAATCTTGGCCAAAAGCATTGTATGGTCCTCCCAAATTTTGGTTTTTCATAAAAATCCGGCTGAAGTGCTATTTCTCCCTTGATTTTTTTTTTTTCCTGCTTAAAAGAATATGGAATCATTATTCTGATGTTTCTTCATCTACTCTAGGTTTACTCATGGAAATTATGTAGCTCAGATTTCATATATTTATGGAGTTTATTAAATCACCCTCTTTCATGGGAACCGTTGGAGACTAACATGGTAACTATCATCCATATTAAATATGCCGGAGCAAAGGATCAACCCCAGATTCCTGTGGAAACCTGGGGGAGTCTGCATAAGTATATACGATTTTGTTTTGTTTGACATAAATTTCTTGTTTTTTATCTGTTGTTTTTTCTGTTTGTCTATAGTTAACTTCTCTTGTTATTAGATGTTGTGTTAGCAGAAGCATCGTTTGTTTGCCTTCTGCTGATGCCAGCTACGGAGTATGTAATTCTTTTTCTTACTATTAATGTCTTAGTTTTTATATATCCCGTTTCTTGTGCCTAGAAGCAACTTTGTGGATGATCACAATCAGTGATAATTTACTGCGAATGATCATGAAGAGTTCTTCAGAAATCTTTAATTGTTATTGATTCTTGCAACTCGACAGTGTTTTCTTTTGTCGATAAATTTATTTTCTGAGTCATGGACTTGTGACTACATGTAATTCTAATGGATTATAGATATGAGGAGAAAATCTTGGATGGAACTACCGCATGGTGAGACCGTTCAATAAGATTGCACCAAATTCACATAGCAGTCCCATGCTTCTTTCTCCTTCAAAATCTTATCTCTCTCTCTCTTCATTGTTTCTCCCTCCAAATCGGAGGAGATGATCTTTTTTTTCTCTTTTATTAAATATAATAAATTAAATTAAATGTTTAATTTGAAAGATGATTTTGCCCATTGGACATTGAGACTAATGTTAAATTAAAAACACGGTGGTCAACCTAGTCAAAAATACTTGTGTGTTGAATTTTACAATTGTGAAATATTCTTGACATATTACTTAATGTATGATATCCTAAAATACCTAATGTAATTATTCCCTAAAGTACATAATAAATTCATGTTGCACAACTTGCACTCATGTTGCGACTTGCGTGTAGCTGTGTGCCATGGTTGATGGTGAAAATGCGATAAGATAATTGTCAATCAAATCATCAAGATACATGATAAGAAAAATTACACTAATCACCCCTTCATAATTCATAAAAAACAAAGTTGTTTCTTTTCAATGATAATGAGTAAAGGGATATATATATTGGATTATATTGTCAATCAAATCATTAATCTATTTTATTTTTTTTATTTATTTTATTTTTTTTTCATTTATCTTTGAACAATTATTCGAGTCTTGGCTACTTTATAAAAAGCAGCATATTTCTTTTTAATGCTTCAAATGATTAAAGGGATAATTATTACTTTAAATAAAATAAAGGTAGAATTTCACATAAGTCCCACTTTTTTGGCGATTTGTCACCTTTATAAATGTCTTTCCATATTCATCACTTTATTTTTTTCCAAAACTCATCACTTTAGTCCATTTGACTAAATATTTAAAAGTCAACTATTTTAAAACATGTGAAAGTGTACATTTGCCCTTATTATTATTTAATTTAGTTAAAATGATTATCTTAGTTTTAAATTAAAATGAAAAACAATAAATTCTCAATAATAAAATCTTAAATAAATAGATTACAAAAAAAATCTTAAATGAATAATAATTAAAAAAATCCATTAATTTTTTCTTATTTTGTATATATATATTTTTTTCATAATAGATATTTATTTAGTTAAAATTATTATCTTAGCTTTAAATGATTATTTTTCATAATTTTTTCAGTAATATATTATTTTTCATGAGAATTTTATTGTTTTTCATTTTAATTTAAAGTTAAGATAATCACTTTAGCTAAATTAAATAGTAATAAGGGCAAATGTATACTTTCACAGGTTTTAAAAATAGTTGACTTTCAAATATTTAGTCAAATGAACTAAAGTAATGAGTTTTTGAAAAAATAAATACTAAAATGATGAATATGGAAAGAGATTTATAAATGTGAGAAATCGCCAAAAGAGTGGGACTTATGTGAAATTATATCTAAAATAAAATATAATTAAATACCAATAATTATGTCAACTTAAAACAATCTAATATAAATATATAATACATTACAAAATATACAACTGTATAAAAATCAATACAATCAAAATCTATACTGTACAATACAATATACGATGGACTTGGCCTTTGTACATACAAGAATTTAACATGTTTTATGTAATTAATAATTATTAATTCAAAATTCTAAGGGATAATTACCCCGTGGCCCCATTTGTCACACTATCAAAATGACCATTAAATGGAGATTTCATTTTAAAATTGTCATTTTTGACGAAAAGTGTGACACTAATGGCTATTTCATCCAATGTCGTTAACTTACCGTTAAATGAGTGATATTTTGGTAAATAAGGGGATGATATTAATTTATTTTAGATTTTTTTTAAAAATCAATTTTTGCTTTTATTTTTTGAAACGAATATTTAAATTTATTGTGTATATACATATAGCATATCTCAAACACACACACACACACACACACACACATATATATATATATATACAGAAATTCTATTATCAGTTCGAACTGACAAAAGTTATATCAGTTCCTTGCATGTGGGCCACTGGATTTAAATCTTTAACTTGGCTGTATGCACTTGTCAGTCAAAGTATTTAAATCCAGTGGTCCACATACAAGGAACCAATATAACTTTTGTCAATTCGAACTGATAATAGAAAGACTATATATATATAGAAGGATTGGGAGACACAAATTTTCTATTGTGTCTATTGTTTATTTTCAAAATTTTCTACAGATTTTTCCTTTTTAAGCTATTTTTCTCCTTGCTCTTCTCTCTCCTATTTTCTCTCTCATTGTTCTTAATTAATTTATTTCTCACTTCATCTTCATTTTTCATCTCATCCTACATTCTTTCTTTTTCTTAATCATTTGCTTTTCTCTTTCTCCATTTTTTATTTATTTTTTATTTTTTATGTTTCCTTCCTAAAGATATATTTACTTTAAGAAATTAAATGAAAATAAAAATTTGATTAAGCTAAAAAAAATAAAATTGTGTTCATCTACTAATCCGATATTTAACTTGTACCCAAGTTATCTAATTAACTTTGTTACATTGTTTTCATAACTTGTATGAAGTTTCAAACAATAGACAATATATAGTAATGTAGAATAAAGATTATTGATATCATTTTGATTATATTTAATGAATTCAGAGAAGAAAATATCAAAAAAGAAGTGACAAGAGAAAAAAAAAATCGCAAAAGAGAAGATTAAAGAAGAAACAAAAAACAAAAGAGAAAATAAAGGCAAGAGAAACAGATGAAGAAGAGAAAAAAAAAATGGAAGGAAAGAGAAGAGGAACACGGTTAACTGCTATGTGTACGACAGTAAAAAAAATTATTTTAAAGAAAAGAATCATAGAATATCTAAAAAAAAAATAAAGAAATCAATGTCATCCCCTTATCCCTTTATTTATAAAAATGCCACATTTAACGGTAAGTTAATGGAATTGGATGGAATCAGGGGCGAAACTAAAATTTTTTTTCTGGGTGGGTTGTAGACAATTTCATATAGATAAAAAATTATACTATATAAAAAAAAAAAAAAAAAATCATTTTGATGGCGAATCTCGACGGTACGAAAGAATTTTTATTAGTTAAAATAAAAAAGTATACCTAGTCAGGGAACATAATGAGTCGTACCCTCAAATACATATTCTAACCAAGAAAAAACATAAGAAAATAAAAAAGGAATACGCATGCAATGTAAATACAATAAGATCTTACTTAAATTTTGACTTTTGAGGCTTTAAAGAAACAAAAACATCTATTACCGAATCCGAATCAATTTAAAAACAAGTTTTCTTTCAATATAAACAATCATACAATTCTCAAGAAACTCGATATCCATCTTGTTACGTAAAGACGTTTTGACAAGTTTCATAGCCAAAAATAAAACTTAATTTTACAATTAATTTTACAACAAAAACTTTAAAATAAAAATAAAAATAAAACTTACGCATTTGGTTTGTTGTTAAGGGGTTAAAATTTATCAATTTGATTTTTGATTCAATAAAGGGTTAAAATTTCTCAATTTGATTTTTCACTTGATTAAGGAAATACAATGAGTTTTAATGAGTTTGATGCATGTTTTTAAGTTATTGGGTTATTATTAAGATAAAGAAAAATATGATAAATTAAGTCAGAATCGGAATTGAACTGGAATATACTTAGAATTAAATGTGGTGTATTTAAAACTATTAATTTTTTTTTCTTTTCAAAATGCTAGGGTGGGCTACAGCCCACCCTAGCCATGCCTAATTCCGTCACTAGATGGAATGGTCATTAGTGTAACATTTTTTATCAAAAAAAATGCCATTTTGAAACGAAATCTTTATCTAATGGCCATTTTGATAGTATGGGAATAAATGGGTGGCCTTCGAAGTAATTATCCAATTTTTAATTAAAAAGTGTAGCCATATATTGACAATATTGGCGCCGAGCAGAAACAAATACAATTACAGTTGAGGCGCGTGCAGCAACAGAGTAGCGCTATGTGGCCCGACTCCTTCACGTAATCGGATTGGCTAAACATACAAAATGACCAAAAACACCCCACCTCAACCTTACCCCATTGGTTGCTTACCTTCCTCTCCCACTGTCTCACCAACAACATTAATATACAACACAATTATCTTGATCAAAACGATATCGCTACGCTTCGCTTTGCTTTGTCCCCTTCCAACACAAGTCCTCCAGATTTTTCTTTCCACAATTTCTAAAAAAAATAAGAATTCCAAAAAAATAGGGAAGTGACTAGTGAGTGAGTGATTCAAAAAAAAGAGAAAAAAAACAAAAAATTCACAAAAATGTGGCAGGGCATGGACAGTATCGAAATTAGGAATAACGGAGCTCTACGATACGGTGCTGCAAATGTGATGCTGACTCTGCATTGGAGTCCGAGATTTTAGGCAACAGTTGAATATATACATATATATATATATATAGAGACATGGCAACGGCTTCTCTTATTCACGCTAGCTGTGCTTCCTATAATCCCAGACTCGGTCCTAGTAACAGCAGAAATGGAGCAGCTCACGGACCTTTAGGCTCTTCGGCGTCGTTTTCGAATTCGTGTTCCTGTTGTTCTTCGCTCAATTTCAATTCCTATTTCGGTATTCTCTCTCTCTCTCTCTATGTATCTCTATATATCGCGTTGAAGATTTTTGTGTTTCTCTTGATTTGGAGAGGATTCGTATCAGAAACTGGAATTCGATGCGCTTTTTTTATTTTTAATGTTATAGTAATTGGAAATATTAAATGAATATTCGTGTTTGTTAATCTTAGATTTATGAATCTGAATAATCTTTGAACTTTATTAAGTGGAGTATGTGATTGAAGCGAATCTTTAGTGACTGAACCTCGAATATTGATAGATGGAACTTTTAAGTTTTCAATGAATTTGAATATTTTTGTTGTCATCATCACCTGTAGTTACGTGCTGACTTAATTTTTTGCTTGTCCGAAACCGGTGGTTTGTGACATCACTTTGAAGAAGTTCAATTACTAATGAGAAACTATTAATACATTTGACGTTATATATGTGATATTGTATTTCTAATGATGCTCTCCTCTGAGTGGATGAAATAGTCATTTTTTTTTTTTTTTGAGAAATTAAGTTAGAGGTAACATTTTGAGATGGATTTAAGCAGACGGTTAGACGTTCCTTGTGAGATAGAGGCGATATTATTTTGTGATACTTTTGCTGGTGACTATGCCTGTTATACCTTTGAATCACTTTTTCTGTATTTTTTTGAATATGTTGGATGGATTTGGGCAGGATTCAATAATTGGAAACATCAAGGCCTTAGAGCTCATGCTATGAGTACTACCACTCAGGGAAATTTTGCATCATCAAGGGGAATTTTAAATGGGAAGAATGAGCCTGATCATCTTCTTGTACTTGTTCATGGCATCATGGCTAGGTATATTCTGATCTTTCATTCACATATTATGAGTGCCCAAATACGGAAGTGAAAATTAAAATATGCATGTGTTCATCAGTTAATTCCTGTTCTAAATCGTTTCTCATAATTATATTATACTTTCAGCATTAGAAGTGTATTATCATTTTTAGGCTTGAGATTCCTTTTTCAGCCATTCAGTCTATTGTTTATTTATTATAGTTAAGTTTTGGGTCTTAAAGAAATTAAGCTTCATATCTTTCAATAAATATAATTGCAATACATTATAGGAAGCAACATCTTCTGCATGCGTTCATTACTTTCCCAGCATATGTTACTTGATAAGATGAGCACATCACATATATGAAATAACTGATGCTGCAGTTGCATTAATGAATCCTCTCAGTTTGGACTCAACTACAAAGGTTAAATGTAGTGATGTACCCTGTTATAGTTCTTTTGGTCTCATTTTCAATTAACACCCCTCTTCAAAATGCAGCCAAAGTGATTGGACATATGTAGAAGCTGAGTTAAAAAGGCGCCTCGGAAGGAACTTTTTAATCTATGGTATGTTTATCCCATTTATTCATAGTATTCTTCATTGTTGGCAATCGATCTTCTTAAATTTTTTTGTTCATGTTGATAGATGATAAACGCATGAAAATGCTTGGGAAAATTTAGAATATCTGCAGTTTGTGAAATATTTGAGAAATGGATTGTGATAACTTGGCATTTTACAAACAAAACAATAATGACACCGCTAAGTAATTGTAAATACTAAAATACTTCATTGAAGATGGGATAGCTTGAAAGAACAAAAAACATTTTCAAAAAGTAAAAAGAACAAGAAACAGTTTGTCTGAAAATATATTTGATTATTTGACTGAAAGATGTCTTAAATTTGTGCTGATGATACACAATAGTTAGACCAAGTGCTAGAAATAACAAAGTTGAAATCCTTTTTTGGCATTGGTATCTTCCATAAGCTTTTTATTATATTATATATATTTTTTATTTTGTTTTCTGGCACCTTAAAGTTTTCAGTTGATTGATGTGGACAGCAAGTTCATGTAATTCCTACACTAAAACTTTTACTGGGGTCGATGGAGCTGGAAAGCGGTTAGCAGATGAAGTGAGTCTTGATATCTATACAAGTTCGTATTCTATTTGTACGTGTGTAGCTTGCAGCTTTGACTTAAATGTGTTTCATGACAATGATTTTTATTTTTCCCTTGATAAACAGGTTATGCAAGTTGTGAAAAAGACAGAGAGCCTCAAAAGAATCTCCTTTTTAGCCCATTCTCTTGGTGGATTGTTTGCAAGATATGCAGTTGCTGTGCTCTACTCGCCAACTGCCTTAGATAGTGGTGAACCCGTTGACCTGAGCAATTCTAAAATGGCAGATTCACAAACAGCCTGCTCTTCAAGACGAGGTACGATTGCTGGACTGGAGCCAGTCAATTTTATTACCTTGGCAACTCCACATCTTGGGGTGAGAGGGAGAAAGCAGGTTTGTTCTGGAGAGAATTGGTTGTCATGTTTATCTTATGTTACATAATTATTATCCAATTTCCATGCGAATCTGGTCTTCATTGTTGCTTCTCTTTCCCCAAGTTGTCATAGTATTTGCACATTCTTAACATATTTGTTTGTGCTCATCTGGTGCACATCAGAGCCTTTCTGACTAAATCTTACAGCTATATTCCATACTTGCTTACAACTTGTTAAAGATGATTTAAAAGATAGATTTGAACTTTGAAGCGACAACTAAGGTATATGAAATATAGGAGCACACAATTTGAAAGAAAATGGATTTACATTTTGAAAAAAGATAAAAAAATTAGCTTTCTTTTGCTAAAAATATCATTCAATGTATTTGACATGTTGATCTGTTGATATGGAAAGGCAGGTTATAACCAACCTAAAATCTGTCTACTGAAGTTTAGTGATCTTTTTTTTTTCTTTGTGTGTGAACAAACCTTGTTAACAATATAAGCTACGGAAAGAGGCCCTTGTCTTTTAGCTGAGATGGTAAAAAAGGCACATTTGTTCCAATGGCTGAAGGCCCTTCTGCTAATGCCTATAAATCCTTTGTTATTATTATTTATTTTTATTTGTATTTTATTTTTTGAAAAAAAAGAAGAAAAGATTCACAAGCACAGTAATCATCTTCATATATACAGTTATTCAATTTATGATTATTGAATCTCCTTGAGTATGTTTATATCAAGGAGTATGTTTATTTGTGACTAGTAGGATCTGACCTCTGCACAGTTTATCTATTAAATCTCTCTTGATTGATTTTCAGCTTCCATTTCTCTTTGGAGTTCCCATTCTAGAAAAACTTGCTGCACCAATAGCTCCAATTCTTGTTGGCCGGACTGGTAGTCAACTGTTCCTTACAGATGGTAAACCCAACAAACCACCCCTGCTTTTAAGAATGGCATCTGATTGTGAAGATAGACAGTTTTTGTAAGTAAGAAAGTTCTTAAAGCTATTAGTACCAATCATCCTCTTAGCCAAAATAATCTAATGTCTGTATTATGTTTTCTCTTGTAGATCCTCTCTTGGTGCGTTTAGATGTCGCATTCTTTATGCAAATGTATCTTATGATCGTATCCTACTGCATATTGTTAATTTCTCTTTTTAAAGAAATATAATTACCTAGCTCTCACAATCTTTTTAGTATCTCATTTCATCAAATCAGTTTCTTTGACCTCAAAAAGATATGGTCGGTTGGCGCACGTCATCTATAAGGAGGGAGACAGAACTAGTGAAGGTGAGCAATGTTTCTCCTCAACTGCATCATATGCTGATTCATCCATCTCTATTAACCCACTATTTGAGATATGTGCATCTAATTGAGGACTGATATCAGAAAAAGTTGTACTTAGTAATAATTGAAAAATCAAATAATGTTGTTGTGTTTTTGGCTCATCAAAACCCAAGTCAAGGCTTAAGAAGGAATCCTATTTGGATTAGGAGAAAATAAAGTGTGCACATAATTTCCTATTGGGATTAGGAAATTATATTTTCTCAAGAGTCCCAAATCAACTAGGATTAGGAAATAAGTTAGCTTTTCCTATTCTAAAAGGATTTAGGAGTCCTATTCTAGCAAGGAATGTAACCCAAGCCCTATATCTATAAATAGGGCTGTTGGGAGCTTATTTTTTAACACAGAAAAACAGCAAGCATACAAGGGGTAGAGAGCAAGAGTGGTAGAGAGGTTCTAGCAAAGTGTTGGGGAATTAGCTAAGGGGTTTCAATAAGTATCTTGTAACCAAGCGTTTTTCTTCATAGTGCTAGTGATTTCTCAAGAGAGATCACACGAGGATGTAAGCAAAGTTAGCCGAACCTCGGTAAATTCTTGTGTTTGTGTGTGGTGTGTTTTCTTTATTTGTTCATATTTTATTCCGCATATTCGCATATCATTATCCTATAAGTTTATCATCGTAGTCTATCAAGAAAACACGATCAATAATGTAGTTTAAAATCAACAAATTGGTATCAAAGCTTGGTCATAGCGTTTTTGAGATGGCGGGTGATAAGATCAATGACATGAAGCCCATCATAATCGAGAAGTTTGATGGGAAGGGTAACTTCACGTTATGGCAGAGGAAGATGAAGAACGTCTTGATTCAGCAAGATCTGCAGCATGCTATTCTCGGAGTGGAGAAGAAGCCAGCGGAAACTACAGATGCTCAGTGGAAGCGAATGGACGTAAAGGCGAAGAGCTCTATTGAGCTACATCTTGCCGACAATGTGATGCTTAATGTCGACGAGGATATGAACACTAAAGAGACATGGGATAAGCTCGAGAAAGTTTACAGGGGTAAAACTTTATCCAACAAACTTTTCTTGAAAGATGAACTTCTTAATCTTCGGATGGAAGAAGGTGGAAATCTGCAAGATCATTTGAGCAGATTTCAGAATTGTGTTGCCAATTTATTAAAGGTGGATGTGAAGTATGATGATGATGACAAGGCGCTTTTACTATTGAGATCTCTACCGCCTTCGTTCAAGCACTTCAGGACCACAATCATGTTTGGTAAGGAAAGTCTAAAGCTGGATGAGGTTATGGAAGCTATCCAATCTTATGTCAAGATGGATGAAAATACCGAAGGCTCTCAAGCACATGGTCTATATACCAAAGGCAAAGAGAAGGGTCGGTCGCAGAGCAGACATGATAAATCTGGCAACAGAGGTAGATCAAAATCCAAGGGAAAAGAAAAAAAGAACAAGGGTTGCTTTACATGTGGTGCTACTGACCACTGGAAAAAGAATTGCAAGATATGGCAAGAAAGGAAAGCAAAGGCGATGGCAAATAATTCAAGTTCAGCCAGTGTTGTTACTTCGGATGAAAGTGACGGAGAACTCCTTGCGGTAACATCGAGCTCCAATGCTTTCCAACATTGGATTTTGGATACCGGTTGTTCGTTCCATATGTGTGCTAACAAAGAATGGTTCGACACATATGAGGAAAGGAGCTGTGGAGAAGTTTTGATAGGAGATGATTCACCGTGCAAGATCGAAGGTATTGGATCAGTGAAAATCAGAATGCATGACGGAATTGTTAGGGTACTGGATAAGGTCAGATATGTTCCTAAACTAAAGAAAAATTTGATATCTTTGGGCACTTTAGACAAAGCCGGTTACAAGTATTGTTCTGAAGGAGGGATACTCAAGGTTATCAAAGGGTTATTGGTCATGATAAGAGGTGATATTCAGCCTAACACTTTATATAAGCTTCGGGGAACTACAATAGTAGGTGGAGCAGCAATATCTGTAGAGAAGGATGAGACTGAGATTTAGCATTGTAGGCTAGGGCACATGAGTCAAAGAGGTATGCAAGAACTACACAAGAAAAATCAGCTGAAAGGTGTTAGTTTCTGCAAACTGAAATTCTGCAAGTATTGTACTCTCGGAAAGCAAACAAAAACGTCATTCAAGATTGCAGACAATGAGAAAAGAAGCAAAGAGCCGTTGTACTATATTCATACAGACGTATGGGGTCCTACACCAACTAGGTCTAAGGGAGGATCAAGGTATTTTGTTACTTTTTTAGATGATTTTTCGAGAAAAGTATGGGTTTATTTCATGAGGAAGAAATCCGAAGTTTTCACAAAGTTTAAAGAGTGGAAAGCTGAAGTAGAAAACCAAACGGGCAGAAAAACCAGATATCTAAGAAGCGACAATGGAGGTGAATATAGAGACAACAAGTTCTTACAGTTCTGCAGGGAAGAAGGCATCACAAGGCATTTTACGGTGAAGAAGACTCCTCAACAAAACGGGGCAGCAAAGAGGATGAATAGAACTCTCATGGAAAGAGAGAGAAGCATGCGGTTTCATGCAGGATTGCCCGACATGTTTTGGGCAGAAGCGGTTAATCACGCTTGCTACTTGGTTAACCGATCACCCTCAAGGGTTCTTGATTATAAGTGTGCAGAAGAGGTATGGTCTAGAAAACCTATTGATTATTCCAATTTAAGAGTTTTTGGTTGCAGTGCATATGCTCATATTCCGAGTGATGAAAGAACCAAACTCAAGCCAAAGTCACTCGAGTGCATTTTCATTGGTTTTGAAAAAAGAGTGAAGGGCTACAAGTTATGGGATTTTGTCAACAAGAAGAAGATTTTAAGTAGAGATGTCGTGTTCGACGAGAAGACTATGCCCCTAAACAAAATCAAGACAAGTGAGGAGAAGAAAACTAATGTTGTAGAAGAAGCAACCGAATTTCTTCTAACCAAATGGGTCATGGAAGAAGATCCAGCTCAGGTGGAGCACGAGCAAGTGGATCATGACGAAGGGATTAATGAGGAAGGAGTAGAGCAACAACAACAGTCACAAGTATGGGCTCAGGTGGAGCTATCACCGTTGCAGGAACAAGACTCCCTGGTTCCTTAACAACCTGAGCAACGGTTTCAGAGAAGCATAGCATTGGATAAACCCAAGCGAGAACGCAAGAAACCGGAAAAGTATGGGTTTGATCAAGACGAAGTTAATTATGCTCTAAATGTTAGTCAAGGAGATCCAACCACGTATCAAGAAGCTATAGCAAGTGATGATCGGGAAAGTTGGATGGTTGCTATGTCAGAAGAGATGCAATCTCTTGATAAGAACTTTGTTTGGGAGCTAGTTTCTAAACCAAAAGATCGAAAGATAGTTGGCTGTAAATGGGTGTTTAGAAAGAAAGAAGGGACACATGAAGGTGATGCCGTGAGATACAAGGCTCGGTTAGTGGCAAAAGGGTATTCACAAAAGGAAGGAGTTGATTATGAAGAGATATTCTCTCCAGTGGTTAAGCATACTTCAATCAGATTGCTATTATCAATAG
The DNA here is from genome assembly GCA_008009225.1 of Acer yangbiense. NCBI lineage: Eukaryota > Viridiplantae > Streptophyta > Magnoliopsida > Sapindales > Sapindaceae > Acer > Acer yangbiense. The sequence continues at coordinate 9,543,280 of CM017773.1, forward strand.
CAGCTCAGCAGGATATGGAGATAGAACAGATGGACGTTAAGACCGCGTTTCTCCATGGTGATCTAGAAGAAGTCATTTACATGGCTCAACCGGAAGGATTTGTTGAAACAGGGAAGGAAAATCTGGTTTGTAGGTTAAAGAAGTCCCTTTATGGGCTAAAGCAATCTCCAAGGCAGTGGTACAAGCGTTTCGACTCATACATGTTGAAAATCAATTTTAGAAGATGCTTAAAGGATTGTTGTGTTTACTATCATGTGTTCGAAGATGGTATGATTATACTATTGCTACTTTATGTAGATGACATGTTGATTGCATGTCAAGATATGTCCAGAACTCAGAAATTAAAGATGCAACTGAGTAAGGAATTCGACATGAAGGATCTAGGGGCTGCACAAAAGATCCTTGGAATGCAAATTAGAAGGGACAGAGTAGCTGGAAAAATCTGGTTGTCGCAAGCAAAATACATTCAAAATATTTTGGAGCGATTCAACATGAATGAAGCAAAGCCTGTGACTACTCCGTTGGCAGCTCACTATCGGTTGAGTGCGCTGCAATGTCCAACTACAGAAAAAGAGTTGGAAGAGATGAGCAAAGTGCTTTATGCAAGCGTAGTAGGATGTCTAATGTACGCAATGGTTTGCACAAGACCTGACCTAGCACAAGCATTAAGTGTTGTTTCGAGGTATATGGCGAATCCAGGAATGGAGCATTGGTCTGCAATTAAATGGATTCTGCGTTACTTGAAAGGTACAAAGAGTCTAGGAATCTTGTTTGAAAAACAAGGGAAAGAAGAATGTGTGCTGGGTTATGTAAATGCTGACTATGCAGGGGACTTGGATAAAAGAAGATCTACTACAGGTTATGTTTTCACTAGTGGTGGTGGGCCGATTAGTTGGAGGGCTACTCTACAATCAATTACAGCATTATCCACTACTGAAGCTGAGTATATTGCACTTGCGGAAGCTGGAAAGGAAGCAGTTTGGCTTAATGGTTTAGCAAGAGAGTTCGGAATTACTCAAGGTTCCATGGTGATTAGATGTGATAGCCAAAGTGCTATTTACTTAGCAAAGAATCAAGTGTTTCATGGAAGATCGAAGCATATTGAGGCTCGTTATCACCGAATTAGGGACTGGGTAGAATTGAAGGAAGTTACATTAGAGAAGGTTCATACAGAGGAGAACGTATCAGATTACTTGATTAAATCGGTAACAGCTGAGAAGTTCAAGTTTTGCTTGAACTCTCTCAATCTCATTACATGCTGAGGATTGGGTGGAGCACCTTCTCACTTGAGGTGCATTAAGGCAAGAAGAAGTTTGCCAAGGTGAAGGTTCTTGAAGCTTTCCAGAGTTGTTTCAAGAAGGTTCAAAGACATTCTGGGGTACATCAATCATTTCTTGGTTTTGACTCACCAAGGTGGAGATTGTTGTGTTTTTGGCTCATCAAAACCCAAGTCAAGGCTTAAGAAGGAATCCTATTTGGATTAGGAGAAAATAAAGTGTGCACATAATTTCCTATTGGGATTAGGAAATTATATTTTCTCAAGAGTCCCGAATCAACTAGGATTAGGAAATAAGTTAGCTTTTCCTATTCTAAAAGGATTTAGGAGTCCTATTCTAGCAAGGAATGTAACCCAAGCCCTATATCTATAAATAGGGCTGTTGGGAGCTTATTTTTTAACACAGAAAAACAGCAAGCATACAAGGGGTAGAGAGCAAGAGTGATAGAGAGGTTCTAGCAAAGTTTTGGGGAATTAGCTAAGGGGTTTCAATAAATATCTTGTAACCAAGCGTTTTTCTTCATAGTGCTAGTGATTTCTCAAGAGAGATCACACGAGGACGTAAGTAAAGTTAGCCGAACCTCGGTAAATTCTTGTGTTTGTGTATGGTGTGTTTTCTTTATTTGTTCATATTTTATTCCGCATATTCGCATATCATTATCCTATAAGTTTATCATCGTAGTCTATCAAGAAAACACGATCAATAAGGTAGTGTAAAATCAACAGTTATCAATGAATGCTTAGAGTTGATTCTGATTAGGATGAAATGTTTGCTGTTCTTATGCTTTGTGTATGTGTTCCTGGGCAAGCATGCTTGTTATGTGCATGTGCAAATTTAGTTTTTGTTTATATTTGTAAACAAGTTTAAGTTTCAAAATGACTTCATCATGCCTTTCTTGTGCACAAGTGACACTGCAGCTTTGTACTGCCCTTAAGGGCTAAATAAGCACATTAGGTTTAAAATAACTTTTTTATTTTTATTTTTTCTTTCTAACTGGGGCCTACCTTAGTGCCAGGTATCTCCTTTTTTACTTTATGAAGCCATAGAGTTGTTTTCATAACTGCACAGTTGGTTATAGTGTTTTAATTCATATTTTGCCCTTGGTTGTTTAAGATGATGCCATAGGATAAAGAATCCCATCTTATTTTTTTGTATGTTTTATTTAGCAATCTTTACATGATACAGATAGCAATGAGTTTAGATTGTGTAGGCAAGGCATTTGTCATAGCAACAACAAGTGTTGAACAAACAATATATATTTAATTTATAGAAAGCGTTGGAATATATACAGCTGCACAACAACGTTTGATCAATGCATTAGAATCATCAAAAGCTGTAGTTAGAATTTCCTTGCATTGTTATTGTTAACATACTAATGCAAAATGAATCGGTTTCATGCATCCTTGGTTACGCTTGAGAAATACCGCTAAATTACATTTGGCCCTAAGTAGTTTAAATACGAAGGTGCAGGGGAGCAACAAAGAGTTGGCCACGGCAGAGCCTAATGAGTCATAAAGAAGTTTACATGAGACACATTTAAAATAGAAAGAATTTACAATTCAGAAGTATTAACACTACTTATGATTTAAGAATACAAGCACAATCATTAAAAAAAAAATTTGTAAAGATTTGTGGAAAGTAGTGAGAGTGCAAGAAGGCCTGGGTTGTGCTTAATAAATCTGTAGATTGATTTTGTTCACAAGGTTTTTCTTTTTTACAGTGGAGTCAGTTGTGTCATATAAAAAGAAGTGCAGTGGTTTTCTGAATTTAGAATGAGCTGCAGTTAAATTGAATTATTGAAACAATAGTATAGTTGAATTTTTATTTTATATTCAGAATGTATTTTACTTTTTGCATCATTCTGACATTACATAATCAATGAACAGCCTCCTCGTCGATCACTGGATGGTTACAAACATGTCGTAGATGTGGAATTTTGTCCACCCATTTCCTCTGATGGCCCGCATTTCACTCAAGAAGCTGTCAAAGCCAAGGAGGCAGCACAAAAGGAACCTAACATGCAAAATACATTGGAGTATCATGAAATTATGGAAGGTAATCGCTGATGGCACTAGATGCTGAATCGCATGAAAATGGTTTAATTAAAGCCAGTTGTTCTCTGTGATAGAGTTTTGACTGTTTTAGTTTTTTAACAGATGAAATGATCCGTGGTCTACAGCAGTTAGGGTGGAAAAAGGTCGACGTCAGCTTTCATTCCACATTCTGGCCCTTCTTTGCCCATAACAATATACATGTACCAAACCTTTTCCATCTTCCTTTCAAAATTGTTTAATTCCCTCTTCAACTTTCGATATGATTTTCGTTTTTCGTTGGTAATCTAGGTGAAATACGAATGGCTTCACAATGCGGGTACTGGCGTGGTTGCTCATGTCGCAGACAGCCTAAAGCAACAGGAATCCTCCTCGTTCATCGCTGCTAGCTTGTAGTTACTGTATGTAAAACCACTTCCCATCTGTTGTTATTATACATGTTGTAAAATAAACATACAAGACTCTATAATATATGAAATTAAAATAAATTATTGGTCAGTGATCTAAAGTTCAAGGGTTGCTGATTTATTGTTGGAACTTGGAAATCATAACTGCATAAAAGGGCACTCGAAAACATTTTCTTTCTTGCCTCGTTCGAAAACATTTTCTGCCAGGCTTTTAATCTTTTTTGTTTCCCCTTCTTAGTGGTTTACAAAAGAAACCGGTATGACTTTCATTGCAGTCCATGTTTTGCATGAATGTTTCTCTCGTCAGGATGGTCCTGAAGAAAATAATTCTGAACCATTTTGTAACATTAACGTTTCAAAATTAGACAGGTTAATTTTGTAACTTTACAAAAATGCTGAATTTCCTTTTAGGACCGTCACTACGAGAGAGTGACTTAATACCATACCTTAATAAATCATATCATGGTCTCCTTTTCATTTAATAAGTGTATGAATTAAAGGGATTTGGTACACCTAATGTGTATGATTTGTCAACGTCCGTAATTTTGATGCGAGATCTTTTTAACAGTTGAAATGATCACATCACAAGAAAGTTTCTTCAAAGTTCAACGTTCAAAGTTTCAAACTATGAGTGGCTGGGTTGAACGTGCAGTTAGGGATGGGTGTGGGGCCCAATGGGGCGGGGGAGGGTGCCACCACCCCCGCCCCCCAAAAAAACAAAACCCTTTCTTCCATTTCTTTTTAATTTCAATTTTCAATTTTTAATCTGAAAATCAAAATTCGAACATTCCAATCTTTAATTTGACACTGTTAAAATATTCAATCCAAAAAGTAATAAAAATATAATACAAAATCCAAAATACAATACAAAATATTGTAAAATACAATGTTAATATTATAACCAATAACCAACGACTCATGTTAATGTTAATATTATAATTTATAATTTTTTTAATTGTTAAAATTTATATATATAAATAAAAATAAAAATAATATATATATTATTTGGGGGAAATGGGGTTTTGGGTTTGGGGGGACGTACCCCCACCACCTCCCCCAAAATATATTTTGGGGCAAACTTTGCCCCCATCCCACCCCACCCCCATCTCCAAAATTCATTTGAGGGCAAAATTTACCCCCAAAACCCTATGGGGGGCCATGGGGAAACGCCCATCCCTACGTGCAGTCCTTGGATTCTCTTTGAGATATTTATTACCCACTTTGCAATTTTATATAATATATTTGCTATTGGGAAGAAAAATTTAATAGTCAAATAGTTAAGAAAAAACTTAAAAGAGATTCATCTTTTACCGACCAAGATGGTCATCATCATATACATTATGCTTTCATGGTAGATCTTAAACAATAAAATAAATTAATATTCTTATTTTCAAAGCACATGATGAGGTAGAACTTGTATTATGTTTCTCACACCCACATCCACCTCATTTTTCATTATCTAAACCCCTAAATTTAATAGTCAAATAGTTAAGAAAAAACTTAAAATTAGGATATTTAGGTGTAAAATAATAATTTATTGTATAATTTACTAGGTGTAAATGATAATTTATTACGTAATTAACTAGATTTTTTTGATTAAAATCTAGATTCTTTAATTCAAAGATTGTTGAAAACGGAAAGAACAGTAAAAGAGCAGGTTTGTGTTTTTATAAAGGGTTAATATTATAAAGCTCCCCTCACCTTTGAACTATTATTGGATGTATAGTTACAAATGCTTTTATTTTAGAAACCTCCGCTATAAACTAACACCGTTAGCATTCCGTTTGTGTTGACTGGGTTTGACTATTAAAAAGTCTAAAATATTCATATTTAAGCTTCGGTTGTATGAATTAACCATTATACCATCATACTTTTACCAAATAAATTAATAAAATAATACAAAGGCGGGAATGTTAACTTGCAAAGGAAAAATTATTTTGTAGATAATTTTATCGCTAAAAATAACAAAATGACTATTGAACCAAAAACATTGAAAATGAGTATTTGCTTGGATTTAAAATTAAAAAAAAAAATTACATATTTTGGTTTATTTTCAATACTTTTGATTCATTTGTAATTTTGTTATTTTTAAGGATAAAATTGTCTACAAAATAACTTCTCCTTTGCAAGTTAACATTTTTACATTTTGTATCAATTTATTAATTTATTTGGTAAAAATATGAGGGTATAATGGTCAATTCATATAATTAAAGCTCAAATAGAGATATTTTAAACTTTTTAACTGTCAAACTCGATCAACATAAACGGAATGCTAACGGTGTTAGTCCATAGGGAGGTTTCTAAAATAAAAGCATTTGTAATTATATATCCAATAATATTTCAAAGGTGAGGGAAGATTTATAATATTAACCATTTTATAAATTCATTAATGTAACTGCGTGGGAGGGTATTTTGGAGCTTTCCAATGAAATATCAAATTAGAGCAAATTACACTCAACCTCCCTGAGGTTTGCCCTCTTACAGAAACAACTTTATCAATAATTGACACTCACACTCCATGCCGTTAGTCAAATTTAACCATTAACCAAATCTGACTGTCAAAAGACTAAACTACCCCTATCCCTATATTAAAATTTTTTAAAAAAAAAAAACTAAAAACTAAAAACAATGGAAAGCCGAATTAAATTTTTTTTTTTTTTAAAAATCTAATAAATCTAGTAGTATAAATGCAGAAAAACAAAGCAATTTTTTTTAAAAAAATAATTGAAAAACTGAAAGAAAAAAAAAATCATTTTTTAATGGATTTCGACGCAATAGATTTTTTTATTTTTTTTAAAGGTGGAGATTCTCCACTGTCCATTAAGATAGATGGATGGTAGAGATCTAATCTGGAGATTGTATCTCCTTTGTGCTTTGATCTCTATCTCTTCTTCTTCTTTCTCATGCTTTGTTCTTGTTGTTGAAATTTAAAAAAAAAAAAATCCTGAAATTAAATAATAGTAATAAATGAATGAATGAATAATAAAAAACAAGTAGATGGTGAGAGAGAGAGAGAGAGCCGTGAGGAATCCGAAATGTTGTGTGTGAGACTCTTCTTTCAACCCATTCCATCCACCCAACTTAGGGATGGGAATGGGGGCCCAATGCGGCAGAGGAGGATCCCCCCACCCCCACCCCCACCCCCATTCCTAAAACGTCCCCCACCCCCACCCCCACCCCCAAACCCCATTTGGGGGAACTAGGGATGGGGGTGTTTGGGGTGAGGTTCCCTTGCCCTTACCGACGTCCCCCATTTCATCCATTTATAATCCTAAAATTTTTCAATTCGGAATTCGATCGGACCAAACTTTTGTTTCATCCTGTTTCAATATCCAATCCAATAATTAACAAAATATACAATCTAAAATGTATAATTGATTTAATTTTATCCAAAATCAATATAAATAACTATAATAATATAGTATTAGTGTATTACACATAGAAGTCTAAACAGATTTAAAGCCTTCGATCAATCCAAAATATGAGTAATAGACTAATAGGGTTTGAGGGTTTTTTTTTTTTTTTTTTTTTTTTTCAAGGAAAATAAAATTAAAAATATATAGGGGAAATGGGACCCCACCCCCATTTAGGTTTTGGGGGCAAAATTTTCCCCCAAATAGGAGTGGGGGCCCGTGGGGGAAATTCTCATCCCTAACCCAACTCAATGCAACTCAGTATACACATAGCACAACAACAGTCTAGAAAAGTCTTACTCTCATCATTTCAAAGTCTAGATTTATATATCACTCATTACAACCAAATCTCTAAGCTAATCCCTAAAGTATTATCCATCAAATTTACAACACATACATCAAATCATTGTGAAATCACTATGCAGTACACACAAAAGCCTCCAAGTCTCCAACCGATCCTACCCAGCTATCGCATCAGCAGAAGTGAAGAAATAAAATGTTCTTCCAACATATTCTTTCACTGGCCAGCTCATACCGACTTTAAAATTTTTCAAGCTTAACCTGTATAAAAACCTGACTTCGACAGTAGATCGGGCACCACTAAAGTAGCAAGTTAGCTCAAATCTAAGAGTCCAGAAACGTCTTCTTTCTCTTATATTCATCATCATTAAAAAAATAAAATAAACAAATAAACAAAATTTTGAAGCTCTCTGTTACCGGTGAATATTTCATCTTCTTCTTCTTCAAGCTTCTCTTTTTCTCTCTGAAATGTGCAACTTTGAAGAAGACCCCAACAAACCCATATCTTTCTACGACTCATCTTCACCATCTCAACCTCTCCTCTCCACCAAAGCCCCTCCAATCGAAAAACCCACCACAACCTCTCAACCAGATCCATGGATCCCTCCAGATTGGATCTTCACCATACATTTATCTCGATGGACGATAGAGATCTAATCTGGGATTGGGCCTCCACCTTTCTCTTCTTTTTTACCTTTTTTTTGAAAAAAAAAAATTCTATTTAATCTTCAGATCCTTTTCTATTTTTTTTTTCCTATTTTTTCAATTAATTTGTATTTTAAATGTTTGAAAGGTCAAAAATACCCTCGGTTTTTACGGTCAAACTTGGTCAACGGTTATGTTTGACCAAGTTTGACTAACGTTAGGAGATGTGAGTGTTAATTTTTCATAAAATTGTTTCTGGTTGTAAGAGGGCAAATCTCATTGAGTGCAATTTACTCTTCAAATTATATATATATAGTCTTTCTACTATCAGTTCGTTCTAATATAAAATATATCAGAACGAAAAATGTGGACCATAGATTATGGAGAAGTTTTGACAAGTACATACACTTTGAGTCAAAGTATGTAAATCTAATGGTTCACATTCTTCGTCCTGATATATTTTATATTAGGACGAACTGACAATAGAAAATTTGTATATATATATATATATATAGTTTTTCTACTGTCAGTTCGTTCTGATATAAAATATATCAGAACGAAGAATGTGGATCATAAATTATGGAGAAGTTTTGACAAGTGTATACACTTTGAGTCAGAATATGTAAATCTAATAGTCTACATTCTTCATCCTAATATATTTTAAATCAGGACGAACTGATAATAGAAAAATTATATATATATATTATATTTTAAATCAGGACGAACTGATAATAGAAAATTTATATATATATATAATCAAACAAATTCAAGTAAAACAATTCAATATAAAAATAAAAATAAAGTCTCATTACTAGATTTGTGGCTCCCAAAACCCTCTAACTGTTGTTGACGAAGGAGGCTCACTGCCCCTTGAGTTGGAGAAAATCTTAAATGCACTCGGTGCACTAGCTAAGTGGTATAGTAGGCCACTTAAGAGTTGACATGTGTCAACTTTTGAATTAAATATAATATTTAAAAAGTTTTTCCCTCTCTTTTTACCATTTTTTAAAATAAAAAGTTGTTATATCTTATTGTGAGTGGCACAATGCACCAATCAGCAATGGTGATTGGTGCACCGGGTGCACCTAAGATTTTCTCCAACTCAAAGGGGTAGCGAGCCTCCTTCCTTAACAGCAGGAGAAAATCTTAGATGCACCAATCACCATTGTTTTTTAATTTTTTAATTTTTTAATTTATTTCTTTAATTCAAGCCTTTCTCACTTTGTGGCTACAAGGAAGCTCAATCCTCCACCTATTTTATGATTTCTAGCATCCCCTTATTTAACTTTTAGTTAAGAATCAAATAGTGGCGACAAACTATGTCTATCTTAAATTTAATATTGTTTCATTCAATGCATTTTCATATTATTTTTTTCATTTTAAACAATCATAAACTTGTGGCATTTTGGTCTTCTTATAAGTCAACCATAATCAATATAACAAATTTGTTAGTCTTTGTGGTAGTCAAAAACGGATTTGGGCCCAACTATTAAGCCCATGGCCTTGTTTGAATCCAGCCCGAGTTAAATCCAGCAACCCCGGGTCCACCCAAGGCCTGCCTGGGCAAAGTCTTGCAGGTAATTGCATCAAGATTCAAGACTAAGGGCCAGTTTGGTATTGCTGTAACTTTTATAATAATCACTGTTAGCTGTGCTGAAGGAATAATCAGCTGTGAAGTTAATCAGCAGATGTTTGGTTAATTATACTTTTAAAATTACTGTATAGCTCAAAAGCAGTATACGTATGTTTGGTAATTTTATTTCAAAAGTGCTGAAATTAATTATAATGACTAAAATAGACATGATTTTATAATCTTATTTTATTTTTTTCATTAATTATATATATTAAATCAATATTTAAGTAGAATATTTAAATTAGAAAAAAAATCCATAAGAATAATAAAAATATTTTTTAAAGGTTTTATAAATCAAATCAATATTTAATTAGAATCTTTAATTTTAAGATGAAATAAGGTATATAAATGATTTTAATTTGATTTCATAAGGATAATAATGATATTTTAAAATATTCATTAAATGCTGAAATAGATTATTCCATAATCACTTTCAAAAAGTAACCCCTTACCTACTTCTCAAAATCACTGTCAAAACTTGCCAGATTATGAATTAATCACTTTTGGAAGTTTTACCAAACATTATTTTATGTCAAAATTATAAAATAAGCTGATTTTAACTTCTCAAAAGCAATACCAAACTGGCCCTAAGGTTGTGTTTGATTTTTTATCTAAAGACTGAATATCACTAAATTGTACTGAATACTGAATGGTGAATGAAAACTGAAAAACATGTTTGATTTTTTTCACTGAAAACTGAATATAAGTGATAAGCTGTTTTTTTTTTTTTTTTTTTTTTTTTTTTTTTTTTAAGTTACAAATATCTAAAAATAAATACTTTTACATCCATGTCCTTTCAAGTTTCAACTATTATTTGTTATATATTTACATTTTAATATATAAAAATTGACTACTTTTTATTATTTTTATTTTTATTTTTTTTGTTTGTTCTTTAATCTATAATATTCTTGTTTTATTTTTATTTGTTATTATCTTGTTTCTTTTTTTATTTTTTATTATTGAATTTTGAGAGACTATGCTAATAAACTAATGATGTTGTCTATGATGATTTGAATCTTGAACAATGACTCATTTTGAAAAAAGTAGAAAAGATAACATGTGAAGTTTAAATTTTGGGTATAGAAATCATTTTGTTATAGGTTATTTAAGTAATAATTTTTTTAAGAAAAAAATAGGTGTGAGACATTTCATGGGTGGCATACTGGCATTAGAGTCACCCCAAAAAAATAATATGGTTTGGGTTGTAGAAGAAGACAAAAATATTGAAAATATATTAGATTTAAGAGAGGATAGATTTGGAATTATAAAATTAATATCAATCAGTTGTTTATATATATATATATATATATTTTTATTATACAACAACTACCGGGATCGGCGAGATTGGGCTCTACAAGCACAGCCCGGATTGCAGCTCCCACAGATGGGGAGAGAGCACCCACATATTGGTAGGACAGCACCCACGCTTTGGTGGAAATTTTGCATATATACATGCATACACTAGGCATTGAACCTTGGTGGTAGGGGTTTCTAAAGGAAAGACCCACCACATTGGCAAGATGCCATGTGTCAATCAGTTGTTTTTTAATTAAGTGAAAAGTGTAAATTTTTCACTTTTATAAATAAGTGATTTTAGGAGTTGTTTAAGTGATTTTATCACTTAAAAAATCAAACAAAATAACTTAATGGAACACATTAAGTACTATTAAGTGTTAAGTGGAAAAATCAAACAGGCTCTTAAGTCAAACTTTAAGTGTTATCCGGTGATAACAGAAGTTTATTCTCAAAACAATCAAATCCCACGAAATAGGGCGGGATTTTTGGGCTTCTATCATTTCATAACAGATGCAGGAGCCTCCGCGAAGGGCCTATAAATACACCATCCCTCTCATGGATTAAGGATTCTGATTTCTCTCAATTTGAAAAAGTTTACTAGTGTGCCAAAACTCTGTAAAAAAAAATACTTTCTTCGATCATCGGAAAATCATTGCTAAACCCATATAAATCATTCATCTAAGAATCAACTTCATCTTTGTAGTCTATTGTTTTCCATCTTTTTTCTATGCTCAGCCCAAGCAAAATAAGACCAAATCTAGGGCTTGACCAACCTTGTTCACGTTTCTTTTTCTTTTTCTTTTGTAGGTTTTCAAGGCGGAAGACAAATTTAATTCGACCAGACTCTAACTACTGGTTGCAAGAGCCCAGTCTAAAACAATTGTAGAGTGACCCCCTACGGTCTTCACCAACGGCGGGGTAGATTTGAGTATATAAATGCAAACTTTGCTCTTCCGCGTCGTTTACGTGGAACTTCAGGGGCAGTCAACGTACTTATCCCTTAATGGAAGCTTAATTTTATAGCATTTATGTATATGGTTGGTGAGTAGACGAGTAGTTACCGCATACAGTATAGTAGAAAACTACTGGGGACTACCGTACAAAAAAAACTACTCTAGACTTGTAGGAAAATAAATAATCAACCGCAATGCTGACTTGTCATCATCACTACTTGAATACACTCTCACCCGCCATACAATACTCGTGAAAATCACTCCCCAATACTCTGTACTACAGATCGAACGTGTACTCCACATCCCGCGTCAGCGAGTGGAAATATCCATCGCCGGCCTGTCGTGTTCTGTCGCTCTCTCCACTCTTCAGACTTGTAAAAGGCATCATCTTCTTCTCGCTCAATTTGTAAAGACTGAAATCGAAAGAAAAAAAAAAGTTTGAGAAGAGAGAAAGAGAGAGAGAGATCAATGGCCAAAGATCGCGAGAACTACGTTTACATCGCCAAACTCGCTGAACAAGCCGAGCGTTATGATGGTTTGTTTTCTCAGATTTTTGAATTTTTTTTTCGTTGTGTTCAAATTTCAAAACTACAATGTTGTTTTAGTTTCACGATCGAGTTAAATCTGGCAAGTTTAAGACTTTTTGAAGGTTTTTGTTATCTGTTTATGTGCTCAGAGATGGTTGATGCGATGAAAAAAGTAGCAAATCTGGATGTGGAACTGACGGTAGAGGAGCGAAATCTGCTCTCAGTTGGTTACAAGAACGTGATTGGTGCACGAAGAGCATCGTGGAGGATTCTCTCTTCAATAGAGCAGAAAGAGGAATCTAAAGGGAATGATCAAAATGCTAAAAGAATTCAAACTTATAGACAAAAAGTAGAATCTGAATTAGCCGACATTTGCACTGATATTATGTGTGTGATTGATGAGCATTTGATTCCTTCTTGCTCCGGTGGTGAATCCACTGTGTTTTACTACAAAATGTGAGTGGGTTTGCTAACCGTTTGTGTAAATAAATCGACCCTTTTTGTTTGATTTGGGGATTTTTTTTTATTTTTTTTAAAGGATCTGTTTTGTGGTTCTGTGTTGCTGGGTGCAGGAAAGGTGATTATTATAGGTACTTGGCGGAGTTTAAGGCCAGTGATGAGAGAAAAGAGGTTGCTGATCAGTCATTGAAGGCTTATCAGGTGTGTTTTTGGTGTTTGATAATGCTCTTGATCTTGATTTGTCTTCATTTTGTTGTTTGATGTGCAAAAAAATTGATGTTTGTTTGTACCCACATATATGCTTAAGGTAGCTTAGTTGATTCTTCCGTGTATGTGCTGTTTGGTTTATCTACTAAAGACAAATCTGATTTAACTTTTTCAAAGGGATTCAAGAAGATTGATAACATTTGTTAAACTTCTTTTATGGGATCTCAATTCTAGTTGTACTCAAACGTGTATTTGAAATTTGGGTAAAATACTGTATGCTACACTTCTTTTTGAGATACAACACTTGAAGTTCATGACTGGTAATTTTGTGGTGTTTATTATGTAATACTAGCTTTCATTTATACTGAATTTGTTGATGATATTATTTTAATACAACGATTAATCATTGAGTCGCTGATATATGTACCTGATTGGTACTGGATTTGAAGCAGCTTACCGATGTGTGACTACACTTTTTGTTTGAGTCCCTTTATGAACCTGTAGATCCCCTTATACAAGTGATGTTGTATTATTCTCTCCTGGTAGTTGTCTATACTTACTGACGATAAGTAGTTGTTGGTTCATAATCTTGAATTCTCTATTTCCTTTTAATGTTCATTTTCTTTCGTAGTTATTGTCGCATACTGTTACATGTCTGCTCAATGGATGACGGTGAATGTTGAAAGGCTTAGGTAGTTTAGTGCTGTGGAGTGCCATGACCGGTTTTAAGTGGACGGTAGTGTGATTCACCTGTTAAACATGTGTAGTAAATTGTCTTGAGCAACTTGTGATTTTTGCTGTCAAACGAAAATATCTTCAGTGCTATTTGCTAAGATGATTAATCTAGTGCCAAAATAATCAGTTCATTATTCAAATGGATCAACTTTATTCACCTAGTGTACTATTTATTTGCAGGCAGCTTCTACTGCGGCAACTGCTGATCTCTCTCCTACCCATCCCATCCGACTTGGTTTGGCATTGAACTTCTCCGTTTTTTACTATGAAATTATGAACTCACCTGAAAGGTAACATACATCATTTTTGTTGGGACTCTGGAATTCTGTGGCTTCTCTTTTATTCAATTGTGGATCCTTGTGGAATTGCTTTACATGTGAACTGGTGCTCCAGGGCATGCCACCTTGCAAAGCAGGCTTTTGATGAAGCTATTGCCGAATTGGACACATTAAGTGAGGAATCTTACAAAGACAGCACATTGATTATGCAGCTATTGAGGGACAACCTCACTCTATGGACTTCTGACATACCCGAGGATGGAGGTAACACATTTATTTTGAAGAAAAATGAATATACATAGACAGCTAGACTCTTACTTTTTGATAGATACATCAAAGGATACTTGCATACAATTAGTCATCTGCTATCAGCCTCACACATGCATACACACAACCGACAAAAGGAAAAAAAAAAATCCTCATTCTACCTTAACTGCTTTATTTCAAACAGGCTCGTTTCTTTAATATATATATATATATTTATACACACACACACATATATTGTGCTGTGTTTTTCCATCAGTTCTGCTCTGAATGCTGCTTTGTTTGTCACGAAAATCAAATGTTACTGTATTATTAAGGTTCCCATATGTCATTTTGGTGAATTAGAGATCAAGCATGGTTTTTATTTTAGGAAGTCTGCTTGGATTACTATCCTCGAATATTTGTTAGTGCCTCTAATATAGTACATCATTTTCATATTCATAGTTTTTTTATAGGATTCTCATTTAAAAATTTGTTGTTGGATTCATTGTCATGTTTTAGCATTTGCAGCTGCCAATTAGGGTACAAATGTGATATCTGCAAACGAGGGGTCACCTGAATCATGAACTTTGCTTGAAAATGTGGTAATCGCTGAATGATAGATATGAATGTGGATTATCCTAGGTTTGCGAACGAGTTTGATATAGGTTACATACAAATACTTCATTAATTTCTCTGGATTGCAGTTTAAATGACTACTGAAATTGGTTTATCTTAATTTTTTCCTTGTGCATTACTATTTTGTCTCCTATATTTGATGTTCCCGAAATTGGTTTCTTTCAAATATTTTTTCCTTGTGTGTTCAATTTCTTATATTTCATTCGATTTTCGCATTTCTGCTTTAACTAGCCCTTCGACTATGCTTGTGATTTCCTTTTTCGTTTTGGTTACCTGTCTTTACTGGGTTGCTATGTTACTATAGGAGATGAAGCCCACAAGGGGGACATCGCTGCCAAAGCCGGTGAAGGTGATGATTAAAGAAGCAAAGGTGGGCCTCGCCTCGCTGTTCTTCTGTCATTGAACCAGCCAGTGGCTTGGGGACTCCTGTAGCATGATAGCAAGAACGAAGTATAATGCCTAGATAACTCCAGGTGTTTGTTTATTCTCAGTTTCCAAGCAACATTCAAGTACTATATTTATGTTACTATTATGTGGATTGTATCTCTGTGATAGCAATTTGATGTTTGTACTGCTAGCCCCCATTTGCTATTGATCATCAACCCGGAAAATATTGTTGAGATTGCTTTCAAAGGCCGATTTGTGACTCTCTTTTTCATCGATCTGTTTAACGAACAATGTTGACAACACATTCAAGCATCCATTTACCAATTAACTTTTGACATATAGCATCAAAAGGGACCAGTTTCCTCCATTGAGAAAAACTAAGCTTTGCTAGAAGATATGTCAAATATTGCGACAAGAAAAAGTGCCTACAAGAAAAATAATTGGTTACAAAGTATTGCCTTGATGAAACGGTAAGAGATCCAACTCCGCAACTGGTGTGAGTTAGTGGAGAGATAGAGAGTGGAAACCGGATTCAAAATATTTGTTGTAACCACAAACACACAAATCCAAAGCCAAAATAACTACCAACCTCACAATAATTGCAACCATAATTTTTTTTTTTATAAAAGGACCCTTCTTTCACACACCTAAACAAAAACAACAGTAAGTAATAATGGAAAACTCTACAACCAAATTAGTTGTCATGATCCTGACCTCAGGTTTCTGCTTCTTGTCTCTCCTCGGATCAGCCTATGCGGCGGCGGTGGACGACTCTAAATTCTACGTTGTGGGCACAGTCTACTGTGACACTTGCCGCACCCAGTTCGTAACCCGGGTCAGCGAGCTGATGACAAAGGCAAAGGTGAAGCTGGAGTGTAGGGAACAAGAGGACGGTAAGGTTACCTACACGGTTGAAGGTGAGACTGACGAGCTAGGCGTGTACCACCTGCCGGTAGAAGGAGAACACGAAGAGGAAGTTTGTGAGGTTGTGCTTGTGGAATCCAGTGACCCTGATTGCTCTGAATTAGACAAGAAATCTCACCAGAGGCATAGTTCCCGGATTAGCCTGACCAAGAAAAATGGAATTTCCTCCGAAAATCGCATAGCGAACCCTCTTGGCTTCATGAGGAAGGAACCTCTCGCTGAGTGCCCTGAGGTCCTCAAAGAACTTGGAATCACATATCAGGATCATGCAGTAGTATAAAATGATTTTGATATCATTCTTAATTAATCTAGAAAGAGTCCTTTTTAATGATCTACCGAATAAAACCTAATTGTAGGATATTGTATTTGTTAGGTAATTTGATTTTTAGTGATAATAGATTTACAAGAAACGGGATTCTGAATTTATGATATTTCCACATAGTCCGTATATATGTTGCGGACGAGGTGAGGTTGGTCCACCTGCACTATAAGGTCGTGGTTTCGAGTCCTTCTCTCTCAAAAAAACTAACCCCAAATTTATGCAATAATGTAATACTTCAAAAATATATATATATATATATATATATATATATATATATATATATATATATATGTTGCATTGTTTCAGGTTTTTTTTTCATATTTGGAATTTCTTGTAAGTGATATTTTGTACCACTTTTTTTTGTCATAATATTTTGTACTATTTTTGAAGCTTATTGAGATCATTTTCTTCATTTGCGGGACTTTTAAGGATATATAATTAGCGGTTTTCAATAAACATTCATCTCCTAACTCTTAATAGTTTCTGAAACCGATTCTCGGACTGTCTTTTGTGAAACACTGAAACTTATTTATCTTACTTTGGAATTTCCCATCTGAAATTCTTCATAGTGTTTGGTCTCGGGAATAAGAAACTAGAGCTTCAACGGGTTATTGATGTTGTACACATCTAGAAGCCGTTACGAAGGCACAAACGATATCTGTTTTGGACCCATAATAGACGAACGGACAAACCCTACATTTGTCTTGACAATATTTTTGGATCCTAATAACTTTTAATCGAAATTTCTGTTTTTGTAACCTTCTTTTTTCTGTTTTTTTCGAACAATATTTTTGGATCCTAATAACGTTTAGTAGAAATTTCCGTTTTCGTTAGATTTATTTTGCTGCTTTAGGACCACCTTTTTTTTTCGACAATATTTTTTGATTCTATTAACTTTTATTAGAAATTTCCGTTTCTTTCTTGACAATTTCGAGATTTTCCGTTTTCCTTTTTCCAAGTTAGTTTAAGTGTCCAAGCCCTAATAGAATCGGTTTAGTTTTTTTTTTTTTTTCCATTTTAAGCAAGGATTCGAAGACTTATTATTAGTTTTGATTATCATCGGTAAAAGTGTTCATTTACAACAAATTACTGTTGTCTATTCGATTTTTACTAATTGAAATCAAATCTTTGCTTAAGAAAAAAAAAAAAAAAAAAATCTTAAATCTAGAACAAAATATGCAAATCATTGGCACTTATCTTTGTGATAAATTTTCACTTATTACAAATTTAACATCTAATTTCATAGCTTAATCTAAGGGTGATTCTCTAGTTAGGCCGATGTAGAAAAAATTTCTAAGACTTAGCTTTGTATAGTTACATCATTATATATATATTCCCTTTTAGACTTCCCTTGCATAATTTACATGAATGTGTTTCAATGTTCTCAAAAAATGTAAATAATAAATTGAAACATAAATATATAGAAGAAAAAAAAAATTACCAATTAGGGTCGGATCAATGGTAAGCCTCTCACATCTAAACCATTAAATTTGTAAATTCGACAGTGCCTCCTTTAAATCCACGGATTATTTGTAAAATTTTTCTTTTTTTCAGACAAAAAAAAAGGGCAGTACAAATCCTGAGAAATAAAGAAAAGTCCTAAAAAGGACCACTAGCTGCTTTGAAATCCGAAACGACACAACTCCATCTATCACTCTCATGAGTCATAAGTCATAAGTCGTTCCCATAAAACAACAACAACACAAACAAATCCCTCCTCTTAAATCTCTCTCTAAACCCCCCCACCAACACAAGAATCAACAACGACAATGACTTTTCGACACAATCAAACCGTTGAAATATGCAAGAAAGAAGACTCTCCGGGGACTTGTTGTTATTATTATTACACTGCAACAATCCTGGCTGCAATCGGACGGACCCGTTACTTGGTCCGCTACCAAAATCGTTACTCAGAAGACAAAACAAGACTGCTCACAGAATCCGTCGATGAATCCGATATCAGGCCCTGTCCGCCCTCCGTTCCCTACGCCGGTTTTCAAGTTCCTGACAGAGTGGACGCTTTTATCGACGAAGCTTGGCGACTGGGAAGCATTGCAAGAAAAGTTGATCCAAACTATTATGTGAAGCTTGACTCTAATGGCATTGAAGTGCATTGTCCTTTCTATAAAGTTAGACTCCATCTTGAATTCGAAGATGGAAGGTGGATTTATTACAGGTTTTTTTTCCTTCTTCTTTGGCTCTTTTCTTGTTTATTATTACTTTCTTGTGAATCAATCAAGAACTGTTTTTGGGAAAGTGATTCGGTTAGCTTCTTCGAAAGTTCTCTCTCACTTTTTTTTTTTTTTTTTTTTTTTTTTATATTACTTTTCTTGACTCGCTTCTGTTTTTTTCTTGGTCAATTGGGACAAAACAAGAATTCTGATAAGTTTGTTTCTTGTTTGTGGAAGTGCACTGTTGTTAAAAGTAGTATATTGGAAAATTTGAAATTCTCCCAAAAATGTTCATCAAATTCAATAATTCAAGAACGATTCGACTTTATATGTAATAATTTCATTGGATTCTTTACGGTGGCAGTTTTGCAGTCTTTCTTATTATTATTTTTTTATAAAAATATTACAATAATTTTGGGTTTTGAAAAAAAATTAAAAATTCTTACTATTTTAGATAATTGACACCAATAGTGTACGTAGGTGTGAGCGTTATACCGCTAGGCCTACCCTTTTTTTCATATTTGGAATTTCTTGTAAGCGAAAAGGTAACAAATACCGCTATGGTAGTTAGAAGTCAAGGTCATGTAATGAATGCTTGGTTTTATGTAATTTTCAGATGGAATTTATGTTCATCTGTACCCGGAAGTTTCAACTTGTAGCAGCTATGAAATGGAGTGATCTGAATTTAATTTAACCTATTGAATTGTGCATGCACAAATACATAAATAAAACATAGGAAAGGACCTAGATGTGAAACATTAATGTATGGTGACTCGAACCTGAACATTACAGACTGAATGGACATATTTACCATCAAGCCACGTTAGGCGATGGTCCTGGTTTCTTTACTCGTAATTCACTCTCTGCTTTTAGCTAAGATCGATGATCTCTTTCTACTCAATCAAAACTTATCTGTTTTCGTAGGCCTCGAAATGATGCCGGTGAAGCAATTACGACTGGCGTGACTCGAAATGATGATGGTAAAGCAAGTACGAGCGAGGAGCCGCCTCAAAAAGATGCCGATCAAGCAAATACAAGTGAGCCAAGAAGATAGTTTAGGATTCTACTACTCAAAAATTTGTATTCTTCTAGTGATCAAAGAAATTTCATATCTGGAAGCATTGATAACACACAGCTTATGGCACATAATATGGGGGTTGTTTTGTAGCAGTACGTGTAGAATTAAAAAAAAAAATCTGACAAATTACTCATCAGTTTCATATTTTCATGGTGACTGGAAGGTGGAATCTCATCATATGAAACACTTTTTTTTTTCTCTTTTATTAAGATGATCCAGTTAAAGGAATCTCATATCATATATCCAATCCCTAGTGATGCACCCACCCGTTAAAGATGTAATATTTGAAAAGAAATATACACCCGTCACAAAAAATACACATATGTCAGCAATACGTGACATCTTCAGTGGCCGAGTACACGCAATACAAACTGTGCACAAGATTTTCTCCGTATATTAACCCATCGGTATATTGAGACCTTATTAGAATTTCATTCGAGAGGCATATATATTGGACTGGACTGACACGGAATCCAAATACATACGTTCTGGGCTGGCCTTGGTCCGATTACTGTAGAAATCCAGTGCAGAGAAGGCCCAAAACATTTTTGTGCTACAAACGAGTTATGTTATCAGAATTGGATAAATGAGGATAGTGAAATTCGCTGCCTATTCGGGTATTCATTGGTTTGATAAAATTTCATATTTTTTATTCACGATCTTTGTGCCTGTGAGTTTTCTTTAATCTCAACAAAGTAGATCAATTTTAAACCATAAACAATGATAAACTAACTCTAGAAAAAAATTACATATCACCTCTTGGTAAATGTGGTAGTACACTTTCTCTATCACGTTAGTGGCGGAGATTCAAACCGGCCGCACGTGTACGGTAAACTTTTTAAAACCACCACTCAATAGTTGAATTAACAATTTTGTTTTTTCTTTCATTTCTAACTTCTAAGTTACCCTTTTTTAATTTGTATATTCTTAATTAGTCCCATGTATTAAAATATATTTTCTTTACTAATTCATTCTTTTTTAACAGATAAATGAAATTTCCCTTGATCATTCACAGACGTGAAGGAAAGATCATCCCAAACATAAGAAATTATTGTATACTCATATGTTTTTTTTTTTTTTTAAAGTGCGACACCTATGGTAAGATCAACGGCTACAAGCACGGTTCAAAATGCAACTCCCACTATTGGGGAGGTATCTCCTCACATTTTATGACAGAAGTGAAGCCCGAAAGTGCAACATCACTTTGCTAAGAGTGGATATATAAGATAAGATTCTAGTGTTTCATGCATTTTGATTGAAATCTTGGCCCATAGAAAGATCATATCCATATGATTGGCTAAAAATGGAGTACACCATTTATAATAAGATTTTTTTATTACTGATGATCTATCATCTAATCAAATTAAGATTTCACAATATCTCAAATTTGATTTGATCAGTTCAATCATAGTGTTCCATGGATTAGCCTAGAGATGTCCACATGAACCCCGATTGGCCGACAAGTGTATTAATCTCAACATATATTGATCGAGAGGTGTGGTTATGACCAGCCTATGCCTGCGATCGATCACATGCATCGATCTCTTAACATCCAGATCCAGACATGAGTGATCATTGATCTTCATGTTGAGCTTTCATATGGAAACACCATCTATAAGATGTATATCTCTATCTATATCTATAATATTATCACCCTGATTATTGATAATCATATTATATTACTATGCATATATAAATATATAATTTAGGACGGATGATACATAATTTAATTATATAAATTATCACATCAAACGACTAAATTAATCAAAACCAACCTGTATTTACACCATTAATTAGTCAATAATTATACAATTTTTTAATTTTCATTTCTTTTCATCTATCCGAAAGGTTGAGAGAGGAAAAAAGATCTACAACAATATTGATCATACAAGATCATCAACAAGGTTGACCACCTGTGTTGCTCCGTCTCCGCTTCACCGGGAAAACATGCCGGTAATCTCCACGCGCCGCCACTTGCCACTCCTCCAAAACCATACCCTCCAACTCAAACTGGTGCATCATCAGCTCATGATCACCACCAGAACCTTCATACAAGCAACCTTCCGAGAACCCGTCTAGGCCACGGCCAGGAAGCTTGGTCTTCCGGCGGCCAGCACCCACCGGAACGTTCCGGAGGGCCCCACCGGCAGTCCAGTATCTCTGACAGCCTTTGCAGAAATGCCTAGGTTGATTAACGTTGTAATTATTGAAGTAACAAAACTTGGTCTCTGTGCTCTTGCATCTAGGGCATGGTATGATCTTGTCTGGTCTTTTATTATCAACCGTTTGATGATCAGCTTGGCTGCCGTCTTCTTCTACTTTTCGACCATGCAACGTTATTGTAGTCCCAAACAGCTTGATCCCTTGTTCTTGCTTCGCCATAATATTCGAGGACATAGACAGAGAGAGAGAGAGTGTGTTTATCGTTTTAAGAGAGACAGAGGGTTTTCTCTCTATTTATATACAAGACTAGAGAACTAAAAAGTGCACCAAACTACCAAAGTAGAAGAAGAAAAAAAATAAGTAATATCATGTTAAATGAATGTGATACTTTTTTTTGAGATCGGACACCGGTTAGATCAATGATTTATCGAGACCTAATCAGATTTGTCGCTATGATTTACCTATATAAGCATGATTTGAAATGTAACTTCCACTATTTTTATCATTTTAGATAAAAGTGAGACTTGAACCTCTAGCATATGTAACGGACTATTTCATAATAATTACGTGTGAGAGGAGCCGCCAAGATTAGGGTTAGGTGGAGTGGAAAAGCTGATGATGGGCTTTTTGTCCACGTCAGGAAGATGAAAGGTTAAAAAAGTCTAGAGAGTGGGTCCCGATCCAGGCAGGTTGCGTACAAAGTGTCAAAGTGTGGAGGGAGCATAAAGAGATTGGCATAAAGTTGTTATTGTTGTAAGGCATAATTTCATATAACTCCTACATTTTTGGTGATTTGTCACATTTATAAATGTCTTTCCAAATTTATCACTTTAGCCCTTACTTTTTCCAAAACTCATCATTTTAGTCCATTTGACCAAATATGTAAAACTCAACTATTTTAAAACCTGTAAAAGTACACTTTTGCCCTTATTACTGTTTAATTTAGCTAAAATGATTATATTAGCTTTAAATTAAAATGAAAAATAATAAAATTCTCAATAATAAAATCTTAAATAAATGTATTACCAAAAAATCTTAAATAAATAATAATAATAATAATAAAATCCATTATTATTTGTATTTTTGTCATAATGGATATTAATTTAGCTAAAATGATTATCTTAGCTTTAAATGATTTTTTTCATAATTTTTTTTTTTTGTAATCTATTTATTTAAGATTTTATTATTGAGAATTTTATTGTTTTTCAATTTAATTTAAAGCTAAGATAATCATTTTAGCTAAATGAAAACCCATTATAAAAAAAAAATACAAAATAAGAAAAAATTAATGGATTTTTTAATTATTTATTTAAGCTGTTTTTTTGTAATACATTTATTTAAGATTTTATTATTGAGAATTTTATTGTTTTTCATTTTAATTTAAAACTAAAATAATCATTTTAGCTAAATTAAATAGTAATAGGGGTAAAAATGTACTTTCACAGGTTTTAAAATAGTTGACTTTCACATATTTGGTCAAATGGACTAAACTGATGAGTTTTGGAAAAAAGTAAAAACTAAAGTGATGAATTTGGAAAGACATTTATAAAGGTGATAAATCACCAAAAAAGTAGGACTTATGTGAAATTCTGCCTTGTTGTAATTTAACTTATAGTTTTCTTCTGATATATGTTGCACTAAAGTTAGATTAAATAAAGATAGTTAATTAAAGTGAAACTAAAAAACAAAAGTTTCATGTTTTGCTTTGAAAAGTTATTCATTATCGATTTTAATGGATTGCTTTGCCACGTCATACACTCAACTGTAAAGTGTATTGCTTAAGCACTTCACAGGTATATCCGTCTATATATTATATACCAAATTCTTTCCAAAAAATTAAAATAAAATACGAATTACAATTTTTTAACATTATAAAAAATAATTATAATTCTTTAACAAACGTGAATTTTGAGTCATTGTGTCCCTTCAATTTGATGTAATATTACCATATAAATGGTAGAGTTGGGATCCTCTCCTTGATCCTTGTTTTTCATTAGCATTCTTCAAGTATAATTCAAATATCAAGTTGCATGAGAAAGAAAAAAGTGAATCAATCTTGAACATATATTTTGTATTTTGCTTAGGTGTCATTGGATTATGGAAAGTCAAAGAAAAACAAGCTAATGAGAAGATCTTGATCCATAAATGGTAATAACAAATCGCATATTACTATAGCTTTTAAATTTTAATGTTTCAGGTAAAATTCTTTGTCCAATCTGCAGATTCCACCGGTCATGGAACTTGTTTCATAGTAGGTGATAGAACACTTTCATGTAATATCACAATAATGAAAACTAAAATAACTAAGTGGGTCATATATATCCTAATTTTTATATATAATAATCAATCAAGACATTAGAGAGCATAATAATCCATAAAGTTGTATGGATGCTGATTATGTTACATACATATCTTTTTCCTTTTGATTCATGCATGCCCTCTTTATTAAGTTTTCAAATTTTAGTGGTTTTGATGATAAGGTGTCGTTTGTTTTTTTCCACTTAAAATTTAATAGGTCTGAATTGAACTCATTCAATTGTTTTTTTTTTTTTTTTTTTAAGTGGTCAAATAACTTTAAAATATAAAAAAAAAACAACTTAAAAAATAAAGTAAGAAATCCTGACTTTTAACTTAATTCCAAATCACTGAATTACAATTGAAATATTCTCTTCCAAGTCTATCCGGCCTCCCAAAAAAGATATATTTCCCAATTTATTCTAATTTGATATGGTGTAAATATTTTTCTTTTAACATATTTCTTATTTTAAACAGCTTTTATAAAGAAAAGAAAAAAAAAAAACCCTTATCACTTCTCATAGAGATCGATGCATATAATTCAGAAACCTATTTTAAAAAAAAAAAAAAAAAAAAATCATTATCCTTTTTTTTATTTGGTTTGTGGTGCATATGATCTAGGAAACCAAAAAAACAAAAATGGTCAATTATATACACCGGAAACGTGGACAACATGTAAAATAACTTGAATTTTTTTGTTTATATATAATAAATTGAACTTGAAATTTGTTTGCAGAACATGCAAAATTATATTCCTTGATGAATTTTTTGTTTTGTTAAATTGAACTTTGTTTACATAAGAACATACATGTTAAATTACTTTTTTTAATTAGTATGGATATAAATGTAAAATTACTTGTTGTTTTCAGACAATTTTATTTTTAAAAAACAAATATGTTGACAGTATATATTCAGGTTATGTGAGAAAAAAAAAAACAAAAAAACATGTTATTTATGTTCAGATTTCAATCCCTATTCCGTTTTCAGAAAAAAAAAGAATTCAGTCTTTAAAGAAAAAAAACAAACCACACTAACTTTTGTGTTGTGTGTGATTTCTTTTCATGAGTTTGAAAAGGAAATATTGCTGATAGGTTTGTGAGTAGCTTTCAGTTGCTATTGATTTGGGGATTTGTTTAATTAGTCTTCAATTTCTTTATGAAAAGAATCTTTATTTGATTAATTCAAAAGTGGCTTCTTTTCAACTGCTTTTGAGATTACAATATTATGTAGACAAAGAAGCATTTTGGATAACTATTTTACTTGGAAAGAGAAGAACTTTTTCTTTAGGATGCTTTAGAAAGTCTCTTTTCAATTAAGAAAAGAAAAGAATATATATATAAAGTACTTTTAGTCATTTGCATGGGTTCACAGTGCACTCCTTTTTGATATGCAGAGCGCCCCATCTTAGTGTCACATATGATCATATCTGTAAATTTTATAAATCCAATTTATAACATTGAAATAAGAATTTGTAGAGGAAAGACACCTCTAGAAGCTCGCAAAAGGGTCAAAATAATATAAAAAAATATATCGGATTTAGATTCATAATATATTGTTTTAACTTTTAACCCCATCATGCATTCAATCTGTCCAAATTCATGAGTAGTTCGTTTAGGAAAGTTACAATGTTAATATGATTAATTTTATTCTACATTCAAAATTATGAAATACGAAAAGAATTGTACTGAACATAATACTGAAGGTTTCAAATTAACTTTTTTTAGTGCAGAATAATTCTTATAAGATTAGAGGATCGGATCCTTTGTTTATTTGAGTTTTCATGTGAGCATATTTATAATTAGTTCCTAAACTAAAAGGAAAAAAAAAAAAAAAATTCTCATTATCAACAAAGTTTTTTATTTATTTATTTATTTATTTATAATTAATTAATTAATTTATATATGAGTGATATGCATATCTATAAAGTTGATCATGTATTATAAGATGTATTATAAGTGATATGCATATCTATTATATACCGAATAAACATAATAGGCACCAGATAAGAACACGTTATGTGTAAATGATATCTCTCAAAATAAGAACTCCCATCGAAGTAAGATCGCCATCAATGGATAATGATTAAATGATTTGTAGTCACCCAATCCATCGAAGGAAACAACATCGATGGGGTTACAGGGAGTTGTCATCTCACCGGCATGTAAAATAACACTTATCAATGTCGTGTCACTTGAAAACCACAACGAAGTTGACAGCACAACAATGAGTCAGAGATAAATCTATATAAGCACTTCAAGCAAGTAAAATAGAGAAGTAGTCTTCCATATAGTATAAACCCTCGCTTTTAGCCTTACTTAAACTCTAGAACCATACCGGTACTGACTTAAAGAGTGTTCACAAATATTGCTGGTTGACCACCCTAACCTCTTGTTCTCTAACTTTTTAGGATTCAAAGAAGAATAACTCAACATCTGAACCTATACTCCGGATCCTACTTTGGATATCACCCACGTACGTGTTGGGGATAATCCTCTACTACCAATGAACGCGGAAACGCCGTGCCTAATATACGCCCATAACTCATAGCAAATAATAACGTCAATAAGCAGAAAAATAGATGAGAGAGAATAAAACAATCTCAACACAAGATATACGTGGAAAACCCAAATCGGGTAAAAAAACCACGGGCCGTCAGGACGACAGAGAAAGTTTTACTATATGATAAATTGTTACAACCATATACTCCAGGATTCTCTCTCACACCTAACCCCAAACCACACTCATAAGATCCTCACCAAGAACCCCACAATATCCCCTAGGTCTCCCCTAAATATCACCCACGGATCTCTAACTTGATCTACCGATATTCCCTTGGATCCCTCCTCGGATATTCCCATTGGGTCTCCCCGGATCTCACTCACACTCTCTGATGTTTACATGGTGTTCTTTTTGCTCCACAGCCTTAAATCTAATAACATAAATATTAGGACTATTTATACTAGTTACAGGGAGTATAATATAAAAGGAAATCCTACTCCTAAACATACAAGACTTACTTGTTCCATATAAATACTATTTTCATATAAATACTATTTTCTTTTATGACAAGTCTTCTTGTAAGGAGTAAATCATTTTCCTTCAAGCACAAGAACTTCCAGAAACAAACTACTTCCTTTTCCATTGAAGATTTCCCGTTTCACGTATGCTTATTATTGATTACGATTCGGGTCACGGTTGTACACCCGCTTCCTAAACCGTTACAAGTCACCTTAAATTACATCGCTCAGAAAACCGCGATCCATACGATGAAACAAACCACTTATTCAGTTCTTCATGATCTTCAAACCTCCCTAAAACACCGCCTTCAACTTCCAAACGTTATCCCACGTCTTCTAGAAAGTACCACATCAGTTGAGTCTTGTTTGGTTCACATCGGGTTCGCTTAGGAATACAAGTCAAAACCTAACAGTACGGATCAATTCAATCATCAACATATAGAAACTCAGTAAACACTTAAACTAGTAAAGGATGCTAATTAAAGATTATTATTTTTTCTCCTTAAAGTATTACAATTAATTCAAGATTTGAGGGTAGACAACTGGAACCCACAACATCGGTGTGAGGGGGTTAAGATTGGCCAAGATAATCTCATCATTAAAACCTTCTTAATAACTTTTAAACTTACCATCCTTGTGAATAATTGGAGAGAGAAGGTTTGGCTAGATCTAGGCCATACCCATACATATATAATTAAATTAACAATATCATGAGTTCACTGTTGCTTTTAGATTTTCTTTAAAGCAATAGAGAAATTAAGAAAAAAACTTTATGAACATCCATAGACAGAGGTGCCCTGATCACAATCCCAAGATATTATGTTTAAAATATTAAGATAATTATTTGAGAAGCATGTTGCTTGCTATTTGATGTGCTTAATTTAAGTTGCTTTATTATTTTAAAATTTAAATATATATATATATATATATAAAATGAAGCAAGAAAAGTCTTCACTTTCCTCTTTATTATTCTTTTAATTTGTTTGATATAAAAATTACTACCTTTTCTTTTTCTCTAATCTGTGCAAGCTGGAAGCTTTGTTGTGTGTTGTGACAGCAAAAAAAAAACAGATAAAATCACATAAAAGTAGAGAGTGTTCTAGATTCATGCATGCATTTTTGTTGCGAGTGTTTTATAAAACATGGCTGCTGTGGCAGTGGTGGTGGTTGGTGGGACATATAGGGATGTATGGTTCAACATGTCCACTCCATCTATGTGAAAGAGATTGAAATTCTATGGTGAATTGATCTTTGTATTGACTGATGAAATCAAATCAGCTGTCTAAAAATGGTGTCTCAATTTGTGTTTAACCAACCAAATTGGGATATATATCTATATTTAATTTTTTTTTTTTCAATTTCTTCCGTAAATGTAAACACACGTCCCATGGTTTGTTAAACATAAATTAGGACACCATTTTTTGACAACTAATTTGAGTCTTAACCCGATTTAGATCAATATAAGAACCAGCGCGTAGCAGAGGATCCAGATACATGTGAAAGCCAGATTCCATAAAATTAGTTTTGCCAAAGAGTGGTGCTATTGGCACACCCCCTACTGATCTATTTATACCCCACTTGTTTAAATTTTGATTTAATTAAATAAAGTTAAATGTTTTTATTAATTTATTTTATTTATTTCCAAAACTACCCTTTTACTTATGTTTCAAACTTAATAAACCTCATCTCTAATATCTATATCTATCTTAGATCTCTTTATCTCTGTTCTCGTTTTTCTCTCACCTTCTATGAACGATTTATTTTTTCTTCTTATTCTTTTTTTAATTTTTTTTTTTTTTTTTTAACATCAAGGTTTATAGAAAAGGTCAGGAAGTCACAAGATAAAGAACAAGCAAACAACCTTAAGAAAAGAGCAAAGAATAGAGCAACCCAAGACAAAACACATAAAGAGAAAAAAAACAAAACAGTCCACAAACAAAACGAAACAAGAAGCAAAGAGCAAGTATTTGTTTTGGTTATCAACAATTCACTTTCAGATTCTAAAAGAGTAATGAGATTAAATAATAATCAATATCTCATCTGTCTAATGCACCCCAAGTGTTTGATTTATTGTTTAAATAGGATCCGCACAAGTATTTTTAGGGTTTAAGAGTTATGAAAAAAAAAATCAAGAAAAGGATTCAAAGAATGTATTTTTATTTTATTTTATTTATTTATTTTGGAAAGGGAATGTGTGGTTTTATTAGATTTACTTTATAGAATTTTTTTTTCTTAAATTGTGTCTCTTTTAGTAATTTTGATAAAGGAAAAAAAATAATACTAAATAATTTAAAAAGTGGGTTATAAATAGATCAGTAGGACATGTGCCAATAGCACAACTCTCGCCGAAAGAAAGCAAAAGGTAGAAAAGAGAGAAAGCAAAAGGTTTTCCACGTGTCTAAAAAGAGTGAACAAGTTTTCCTGGTTCACAAAAAAACATTTATATCAAAATTTTGTTTTGGTGCATGTCAGTGTCACCCAACGTCCCAACTTTATTTACAAGAGTAAAGACTAATTAACGAACACATCACCTCTTACAGGTACACCTTCCCTTCTACGTTAATAGCGGGGTTCGAGTCTTACTATTTATATTTTACACAAGTATGTGTGAGATGTTTTTTCTCTAATATTGTGAGAGTAAATATCTAAATACAATTACAGTGTAGTTATGGGATGGAGTTATCTAATAACTAATCCGTTAACTATACAGAATCTGCCCGTTATCACCCGTTGTATAGTTACCGGATTAGTTGTTAGATAATTTCTTAATGTATGTACAGATCTAGAACTTATCTTAATTAACTAGAGGGTTAGGCTATATATATTAACCTAAACCCTTAACTAAAATATATTGATTTAATGGATTTGAACAACCTATAAATTAGATTTTGCCTAGGTGTGGACATATGCCTTTCTGTTAAAACAGATAAAAATATCACATGCATCACACTAATAGGCTAATAGCGTTGAATGTTGTATAATTCAATTCAATTCAATTTCAGATAGAATGTTGTTTTCATACTCTCTATTCTTATAACCAAAATTCCATGACAAACCAAGCTCTCGGAATCCTTATTTTCTTCCTTTTGTCCTTTTCTTCTACATAAATTTCTAAATTTGAAAAAGATATATAAAAAGATTATTATATATGGTCAGGCTATATCAACTCAATTTTTTGACTAATTTTTTTTTTTACTTTAATATCTAAACTACCCATTTGTTCATGTACTATTTAATCCAATGGTTGAGATATTAAAATTAAAAAATTGTATTAGAAATTTAAGTTGATACAGCCTGATCCTTTATATATATATATATATATATATATATATATATATATATACAGAAATTCTATTATCAGTTCGAACTGACAAAAGTTATATCAGTTCCTTGCATGTGGGCCACTGGATTTAAATACTTTGACTTGGCTGTATGCACTTGTCAGTCAAAGTATTTAAATCCAGTGGCCCACATATAAGGAACTGATATAACTTTTGTCAGTTCGAACTAATAATAGAAAGACTATATATATATATATATATATATATATATATATATATATATATATATATAAGGGGCCATGGTCCGCCCAACCAATAAAAAAATATATATATTATATATAAAATTAAAATGTGAACCAATCAAAAAAACTATTGTACATAAAATGTGATATATATACAAAATAGGTGATAATATTATCTTGTCTCTCTATTATTTTAATAATATAAATTAGGAAAATTATTATTCTCTCCCCTGCAGTTTGCCGTAGTCTCCAGTCTTCCCCCTCTAGTTTCAAAATTCTCCAATTTCCCCCTTCCCATGCACAAATACAACCAATCTCACCATATGAAAATAGGCATGGGAATGGAGAAATTGGAGAAATTTGAAACTAGAGGGGGGAGACTGGAGAATATGGCAAACTACAGGGGGGAGAATGATAATTTCCCTATAAATTAACTAATAATTTTTGTTTCCATAATTATATTGACCATGAAAATAGGAAACAAAATCAATCCATTTTAATATTTTTATTTCCTATTATTTCATACATAATTACCTAATTTAGTGTGTATTATATATATAATATTTTTTATTTTTAGATTTCACTAGAACAAACTAAGTAAATATTGAACTCTTATAACGACTACCTATATTATTTATTTTGTTAGGTTAATTATTAATATGATTTTGATAAATTTATTTTATTAGTTTATTATTTAAATTTTGTTCAAAATCATTATAAGTTAATTTGGTTTGACATGAATATTATAAAATTAAGTTACAACTTACAAGTATGTAAATAATTGTAATTTAAATATATCAATGGTATAATGATATTTTAACTAAGCTATTGAAATTTATATTTTATAAGCTGGGAACTATTAAAATATTATTTTCAGTTATGCATACCGTTAAGAATAGGCATAGGTTTTGTAACAAAATAAAAGATGTTTTCTCATACACTCTTTAATTATGTAATTGAAATGAAAATTAGAAAGAAAATTAGATTGATTTGGTTATAAATAATTTTCTAGATATAAAATAAACGTGTTACAATTTAATTAGTTAATGTCTATTTTATTTATTTCTTTGTATCATTACTTTTAACATCGAACAGTATCACATTTTGTTAAAAAGTATAGGTGCACTTTTTCTTGTACAGGATTCGTATTGATATTATTTGAAAATTGCGTGACCTACAATATTAATATTTATCTTGCCCCCCCCCCCCCCCCCCCCCCCCCCCCCCAAAGCCAAAATCCTGGCTTCACCCCTATATATACAGAAATTCTATTATCAATTCGAACTAACAAAAGCTATATCAGTTCCTTGCATGTGGGCCACTGGATTTAAATACTTTGACTTGGCTGTATGCACTTGTCAGTCAAAATATTTAAATCCAGTGACCCACATACAAAAAACTGATATAACTTTTGTCAGTTCGAACTGATAATAGAAAGACTGTATATATATATATATATACACCATATACAACTGCGGCAACCTGAACACAGACATTACCAAATATAATTGGCCACATTCCGGTGGTGTTATAAATTTTAAAGACTTACACATTCTTTTATGCCCTGCATTCCTGCAATAAAGAAAAAGAAAGGAAAAGCAAAAACTACAGTATTTCAAGTTGATCGAGTTCTCTGATGATTTATCATGGTATTCTACATATATGAATTTCCATGGTTGACTCAATTTAATTTAATAAATAAGCAGCTTCCAAGTTGCAAATAATTTTAATACCAATATTGACATCATCCAGAAGACTACAAGACATCATCTATTAACACGAGAAAAACTTGGGTGCATCCGATGCACCACACTGGAATCTGATGGTGGTGTATCGGATCCATTCAATGAGTGACACGTGTCACACCAATTTTTTTTTCTCCACCTCAGTTTTTTTATCCTTCTTCCCTATCTATGAGAAGCCTCTCTCTCTCATTTTGACCGCTGTTAAGCGTCGCCGACCGCCGGAGCAAGTGAAGCGACACCACCCACACCGGAACGTTCGTCGGGTGCCGGCCG
Source organism: Acer yangbiense (assembly GCA_008009225.1). NCBI lineage: Eukaryota > Viridiplantae > Streptophyta > Magnoliopsida > Sapindales > Sapindaceae > Acer > Acer yangbiense. The sequence goes on from CM017773.1 coordinate 9,576,241, forward strand.
TCATAACCCAAGTGTCCGTTTTCGGATTCGGGCTGTGTGGAGAGAGAAACGAACCCAAATCCGAACCGTCGCCAAACCTTCATCACCAGATCTATGTTGATCCGTCGTGAATTCGACGAAACCGATCGCTCCAACGAACTCAGCGTCGTCAGATCTTCCAGATCCGACTATCGTCGGAGTCAAACGGCACCGGTGATGGATCCAGTTGTGTGCATGAAAAAATGGTGGAGAGAGAATCTGATAGATAGTGAAGAAAAGAGAGAAGATGAGGTGGAGGAAAAATAAAATTGGAGTGACACGTGTCAATCAATGAGTGGATCCGATGCACCACCATCAGATTCCATTGTGGTGCATCGGATGCACCCAAGTTCTCCTATTAACACGCGGGGTTAGTATACCTCAAATTCGATATTAGTGGTGGGGTTCTGTTCAAGTCCTATCGTATGTATTTTATAACTATAAAATTTTTCCCGATAATATGGAAGTAAATTTCTAAACTGCACGTAAATAAATGTACTATTTGATCTTGATATATCATGTTAAACTCTTTGCGGTCCTTCTTTTAGGTTATGTTAATCTGTTTTCTTTTTTTGTTTTCCGTTTTCTTTTATTCTCTTTCTTTTTTCTTTCATAAAATGTTGGGCTGATCCTCAACAATCTTATCAAAAAAAAAAAAAAATCATGTTAAACTCTTGTTCTGGGTTTTTCACGGCAACCCCTTTTTTTTTTTTTTTTTTTTTTTTTTAAAGAAATCACGGCAACCATTAACCCAACTAGAATTGCATCATTTTGTCAACTCTTCAACAGATTTCTTAATTTATTCATGAGATGATGATATCTGTCCCTTGATTCTTGGTTTAAAGAAAATAACATAATCAAAACATGTAAACTTTGGCAGGCAAATCCTAGAATACTTATTAATTAAAACTATAAAAGTGGAGATTAATTAATATTAACTATTAGACCAAAAAAAATTAATATTAATTATGATTAGTTTTATTTAAAGATTCTTAAGAGCCACTTCAACGGTTTGCATTAAAGCTTTCTTAATCTTTATTAAGACAGCATTAACTATTACAACTTTTCTTTTTTTTCTTTTTTTAATCATGTATTTAAAATATTGGATTAAAATATTGAGAATTTAAACTCACATACTCTAGCCAACTTGACAAATTTGGATGCGAATAAGAAAAATAAACTATATAATTTGACAAAATTAAATAAGGTTGCCCTATTGTTATCTCACCTCTACGTCAAAGAACATGGGTTCGAATTGAGTCTTAATCTTTAAATTCTAAATTAATTAAAATAATTATATTAAAAAAAGACTATAATTTAAACGAAACAATCGGTCAAACACTCATGCCGTAACTGGTGACTGCCATTCAGATTACTTAGCCGGCAATGGAAGTTCAATAATTAAGCAAAAAATTGGCATGACTCAGTCTTCTTGTTTATGTTCTCTATCATTTTCAAAACTATTGTTTAAAATTTAGAAAGAAAGAAAGAAAGAAAACAATGATCAGTACTTTATTTTAATAATAAGATTTGAGAAAACTCATAATCTCAATTTATATTAAAAATAACACGCAGAACATTTAGAAGAAAAATAATATTAATAATAATAATAATAATAATAATAACAACGCTGGCTTTCATTCTACTCTTTTAATATAAAAAATGACTTTGAGTACTATAAATTATATAAATTATAATGTCTTCTTCTTGACAATAAATATTATCATGACGAAGAATGTGGACCACAGATTATAGAGAAGTTTTGACAAATACATACATTTTGAGTCAAAGTATGTAAATTTAGTGATTCATATTCTTCGTCCTGATATATTTATTATCAGGACGAAGTGATAATAGAAAATCTGTATATATATACGGTATGCTTCTCTTCTTCCATGTTTTTAGTGGAGAGTTTACATATTTACCGGCCAGCATATGTAAGCAGATTTATCTTTGGTGTCGTGAAAGTATATATCTCATAGTTTTGGTAGATATTGAAAGTAAAAATATCTATCGATATCAGAGTTTTTTTATAAAAAAAAAAAACAAAATTACTTTCAATTCGCCCAATAGTATGCCAATCCAGTTTTTTTTTTTTTTTTTTCTTTCCTCTCCTCTAACAAAATAAATAAACAAATATTAACACTAAGAGCCCGTTTGTATTTTCAGCTTATGTCTGAAAGGCCACTTTTCAGATTTTTGTTTGTTTTTTCTCAGATGTTGAGATCTGAAAATGGCCAAAAACATCTGAAAAATAAACTTTTATCTGAAAGTATGTGTCAGTGTGCCACTTGCATACATTCAAACCTTTTCTTCCAAAAATATCCTTAGCAAACTTAACAATTACAACAATATATTTGTAAAAGCAAAACAAACCAATGAATTTACCTGGCTTTCATTGATCATGGTATATCAAAAAATAAAGCATAAAAACATGTACTTGGTGTAAACACAATCTAAAAACATTGACAATGCAATCTCAAGCTCTCATCTCAACCCCTCTCATTTTACTAATAAACTTCATTAAACTACGGCAATTAAAACAGAAAAAGATCTTTTTAAAGCATGTGATTGGTTGCCGATAAAGTGGCTATGAAAACCAATCATATATTAACCACCCATTCATTGCAATGTTTATGTGCCATGAGATTATATGAGATCAGAAAAAAGATCAAATCAACTGAGGATCCAAATTCTTGAAACATACTATTACATCATTTATATCCTTAAAAATGCTTTACACAGATAATTTGCTCTAACAGGAAAAGATGTCCTTGGAATTTCCAAGAAAGGCCAAAAAAACGGTTCAATTCGATCAATGGTTTCAGAGGAATTTTCTTACCATTTTCTAATGTCAAATACATTAATTATAAATTTGTTCTAACATAGAAACAGTATATATCATAATGCAAGGGTTCAGATTAATCAACATATGCCCAGAGAAAATCAAAGTCATTTGGTGGATATTGAAATGAAGGCATAAACATGATCGAAATCATTTTCGTGAAACTACCATAATTTTGGCATTTGCATAAATAATTGCCTAATTTCTTATCTCATTGTTAAGAACGTAAATTTCGAGAAAATTAATCAAACAAATGCAATTAAATACAAGATAAGAAGCCCTAGAGATTAATTACAAAAAAGAAACATGGATTATACACATATATAACAACCTCACCAGACATTGCAAACATTGCAAACTCAGGAACTTCAAGAAGATTTGCTTCCGAGCTTCCAACTTGCTCGCAATTGCATTCTAATATAATCAAGTATCACTCCAGTTATCATCATCGTCGCCATCATCACTACCAACGGCCTGCAAGTTCAACAATAGGCAATTTTAGAGTGTGATTCATGACAGAGGTAGCAACAAGCAGCCACACGAGGAAGAAAAGATGTGAAAAATAAGACAGAGTTGAAAACCTGGCGAATGGCATTTGCTTTCTCTAAAATTGCAGTGACTTTGGCCGGAGGACCTGATGTGAAGTTTGGCCTTGCTTTTGCTGTGGGTCTCAGGTTGAATGACTGCAATACAAAACAAAGCATAAAGCATGTATTAGATATATATGTTAAAACCATCGTTTTAGACTTATGAATGCAAAATCAGATTTGATGGTGCCATCAGAGAAGTTGCTTAAATTTTCAGATCTCCAAAAATAGGAAGAACCGAAAAAAAAGAAAAGGAAAAGAAGAGAGACCCTAACATAACCATTTGCAAGTACGAAGTGCAAATTAAGAAACCTAAACAACAACTATAATTACCAAATCGTCAAACCAGCCATATTTCATTCAGTAAAAAAATGAAGAAGCGCTTACTGCTATACATAGGGGAAGAAAAGCGATTGATGTTTTTTATTCTCACAAAATAACCATGAGGTGAAGCCATATTTTTTTTTCTTTTCCTTCCATGATAAGTTCAAATTGATACCATAAAAGTTTGGTAGGTGAATGCCAGTGCTTTAAAACCAGACGTGTTTATAAATAGACCAAGTTCTATTTTGATAATAAGTTTAGAACTGTTCAGTCCCATGTTTTTGCTGTGTGTTTGTTTGTTTTTGTTCTACTTCCTTTTTTCCTTATGAGAAACAGAATTTATAAAGATAGAAATATTTAAAATTATCATGAAAACATAAGCATAACAGAAGCAAGTGCAGTAAAATTCCTCATTAAAAAAGAAAGTCAGTTAGCACTAATTTCAATGACTTCTGGTTTTAAGATAGCAGTCAAATCACAACAGAAAATAATTACTCACTTTTGATCTAATTTGATGTAAAAAATCATCTTTTTCATCCATTGCCTTGCCATTTGCATTCCGATTTGCTTCCTTGTGCCCATTCAACTTCTGCTGATCTTGCTGCATCCATAGAATTCATAAGTCGTACAAAGGTAGCCTTGAATTCCCAATATGTTCTATTGAATATAAGATGAAATATTACAAGCTCAGTGATTCTAAATGGTACCTTGCTCTCTTGTTTAGATGCGATGACCTCCCTGTTAGTTGATTGTTGCCAAGCTGGGGCTAGCTCAGGTTGCTCAGGTTGCTGAGAGATGGTAGATCCCAAAAGTTTCAGGTCTAGTGCATGTTTGGGGTCTTCTGATACAGCATATTCTATATCTTCTGTCCCATCTGAATGGGGTTTTGAGACCCTCCATTGCACTGGAGGTAGTGGCGGTGGCAGTGGATTGGGATCCTTAGGATTTTGTATTAGGAGATTCACGGGATTAGTTTTTGATTCTCTCTGTAGTAAAGGGTTCATGGTATCAAAGCTTGGTAGATCAAGACCAGAAAGACAAGGTTCTGCACCACTGTCAGTATATACACTTTGAAGTCCGCGGTCAATATGCATGCCATTCTTCATCGTTCCTTCTGCTTGCATAGAGCTTGAAACAGATTCCATCGATGACATTCTGCATAAAGCATCATACATCTCTTGGTCCTTACTTCCTCCAGTGGACTCACCTGACTCCCACTGCTCTGAATTTGAATCAGAATGATGACTAAGACAATCATCTGACATATAAGGAGATGATCTACAAAAGGTGTCATCATCAGACTCAGAACCATAGTCATGTAGTGGTATAGAAGGCTCTGGGACCAACTGAAATGAAGCAAACATATCTCTAACACTTTCATGAGAATGACTCCCATCAGGAAATTTCAGTTTCAGTTTGGAAGTATCAGAACCATCTACAGGGTTGAAAGATATTTTCATATGTTCAAGCGGTGGTGAAGAAGTGAGTGAACTTAGAGGAGATCCATATCCAAACTGCTCAACAAAGGTTATCTCTGAAATTGTTTGATGTGCATCACGATGGCGCCCACTCCCCCAATTTGATACACCAGTTTCTAGAAAACTAACTTTTTTAGATTTATCATCATGCGCAAGTGACAACTTTCCACGAAAACCATTTACAAGTAACCTATGGCCAAGTCCAAACACTAGAGATGAGTTCGGATCGTTCCCCTGATTTGCTTCAGTTGATTTGGCTTCAACAACCGGGACCAGCTCAGCTCCTGATGCAGAAAGAGCAGTTACATTTGAACTATTAAATCTGTTACTATTATGAGATCCACTGGAATTTTCAAATTTGGCATCTGAATTGACACTCCCAACCGGTGTATCAAGTTTTTCAATATGCCCATCACCCTTGAGATTGTGATTTGGAGGACCACCTGTTTCATAATTAGTTCTGGCTACGTTCTGACTTGTGGCATTTGACATAGCAAAATCAGGAGGTTTGGATGGTTCGAGCCCTAATAGGCCACCGTTTGTCCAAAATGTAACTGGATGACCACCAGAAAATTCAGCATGAGATTGTTGAGATTCACAGGAACTGCTTATGATCTTAATATCGCCTGATTGATCCTGCAATTCAGAGATTCTAGCACCAGAGGATGATGGATCACTGGATACAGGTTCTATCTTTGGACCATCACTGATAACAGATTCCACTTTGGGACCATCAAGAATATCAGCACTTGCAAGATAATCAATGCCCAGTGAATCATCTAAATAAGAAGATTTCTCAGGAATTTGAGGTAGCTGCTCATGGGAAATACTATTTGAGGCTGAATTGGGTAAACTGGAGGGCATTCCATTATTAGAAGAATGTGGGTCTAAATCAGAAGATTTCTCAGGATTTTGGGTTTTTTGTTCATGGAAAATACTCTTTGAGGGAACTGAGTTGAGTAAACTAAAGGGCATTCCATTACTTGAGGAATGTGTGTCTAGATTAGAAGATTCCTCAGGAATTTGAGGTGCCTGTTCATTCTTTGAGGGAACTGAGTTGAGTAAACTAAAGGGCATTCCATTACTTGAGGAATGTGTGTCTAAATCAGAAGATTCCTCAGGAATTTGAGTTGCCTGTTCATGGATAATACTATATGAGGGAACTGAGTTGGGTAAACTAAAGGGCATTCCATTACTTGAGGAATGCGGATCTAAATCATAAGATTTCTCAAGAATTTGAGCTGTCTGTTCATGGACAATACTCGTTGAGGGAACTGAGTTAGGTAAACTAGAAGGCATTCCATTACTTGAGGAGATGTTGGATTCAGTATGAGAGTCGATATTAAATGGATAATGGTCTGAACTATGTGCCATAAGCTCATGAATTTCGTCTTCATCTCTTTCATTGCCAACAGTGCAGGAATATTGCTCCACTTCTCGTTTCGTTTGGCAATCAAGATCAATTTCGGATTCTGATTCAATGGTGTTAAGTGCATCCATGTAGTTGTCTGTTTCACTTTCAATTTCATCAAGCTGATTTCCATCAGAGATAAATTTTGGAGTATCTTCATCAGCAATCAAGATATCCATTTGATCAACATTTCTATAGTTGAAAACTCCTGTGTCCTGTGCATCTATGTCAAAATTCTCCGAAAGCACCTCTGGAGCTTCATCTCTATCACATTGTTGATCCTCAGGCTCCACTATCTCTTCCTTTTCATCCCAAGTAACACAAGATGAACTTCGAGCAATCTGCTGTTCTGATGAACTCTGTGGAATATCATCATATGCCATCTGAGTAGGTTCGTCACAAAATCCTGAATCAAGGGCATCAATATGCTGCGTCGACCTAGAAGTGGATACCTTAGACTCATGTTCTCCAGGCTGCGAGGAGGAATCTAGATTGAAAACACATTCTATATAACCTGACCCAGTTCTTGAACCGAAAGAATTTGAATGGTATCCCAAGTCAGATTTCTGTGTCATGTCTACTGTAGAGGCAGTCTGAGAAGAAGTTCGCCCACTAACATCTGGACAAGTAAAATTCATTCTGCACAGCAAGAAATCAAGGATGTGATGTACATTTTATTTTCATCAAAGTGAATGTGGAAATAATTTGAATTGAAAGAATGCGTATAGATAAAATACCTGCCACTGTGGTTGGATAATGATGCAACCCGTGATATTTCTCCATTTCTCTGAGATGACCTCTTTTTCTGTTCATTTGACATTTTTCCATCAAGATATAATTTCAGAGGGCAGAAGTATTGAGGTAATTGAATTAGCACAATGCTCATAAGTATATAAGGATAAACCATATCTTCACTAAAGAAATTAATCTGAGATGTTGTCATGATAAATAAATGAAGAAAAAAATAAAATATATATATATATTCATTAAAGTCTTGGATCCATAGTAATAAATAATAATACCTTACAAAAATTTAAGTATCTGTTGAATATGACTAAAGCAACTAACATGAATAAATATAGCTAAAAGTTAGATAAAAGCTTCTCATAATCATTGCAATTCTAGCCTATGTCCCTCCATGTAATGCATACCTTGCTTTTACGAGCCTTCTTATCTCTTGGGTTTTTCTCAGCAGTTGCTTCAATGGAGCTACCTGGGACTCTCTTAAAGAAGGTTGGATCTGAATATCTTTTCAGACAAGATCCTGGGCCACCTGCATCAAATCTGAATGGAAAAGCAGAACATATAAGTATTGATAAAAAAGCTCTATAGAGCTTATTGTTGAAAAAATAAAAGGTTTAAAAAAAAAATTGTCCTTAATCTAGATGAAAAGGGATAAAAATGATCATACTTGTCAAGCATATAGAAACGTGGAGGATCACGGCATTCTTCGTAGGAATCCATAATAAATCGCGGCAAGTCATTGTAGACAAAATGATTTTGCTCTAACTGAATACGAGGATGCCATTCAGAACCTGCAAGGAAACTGCTTTTCATAAAGATTGGAATATTTTGAAAATCGATGTAACATATGTGGAACACGGACGATGGAGCTAAATACAAGCAGGAAAACTCCAGGAAAGTTTATATTTTTTATTGTTAATATAAGTATTCATCAAATTATACAACAGATTAGTACCACCTCCAACGAAATTAAAACTTGGTCAGACAAGTTATATTAAGTAATGAAGTTATTCATTTAAGTACTTACAAGTTACAAGCAACAATACTAATGTAACTAGATAGATATGTAGTTACAGTATTTGCTTTGCAAAACCACATTACATATATCCGATATCCATGGTACAGAGTGGCATGCAGCCCACCACCTCCTCAAAATCCCCATCCGTAATGAAGGTGGAGATATTTTGCTGTTTATTCATTATATATGTCCTCATAAATATCATTATTGACTTCTTTCAAATGAAAAGGTTTGGCCATTTAAGCCTTATGTAGAATTCTTGCAGAAAATTACTGTAAAGGGGAAAATAAATGTATGAACATGGTATTGCTGAATTGCATATAAATAACATTCTATCATGCAGAGGCGAAGCCAGCTTTATCAAATTTGGATGGTTTTGGGAACCATGATATAAATTTTAAAAGAAAAACATAAATATAAAAAAATGGGGTAAAAATTAGATAAATTTAATTATATTTTATAAAAAAAAAATTGGGCTTGGAGGGGTCATGGCCCCTCTAGGCCCCTTAGTGACTTTGCCACTGCTGTCATGCTAAATAAATTATCATGTAACAAGTTCCATGATAAGATAATGAAGTTAAATACACGATTATCAGTGGCGAACCCACCATAGGACCTGGAGGGATCATGGCCCTTCCAAGCTCAAATTTTTTTTTAAAAAAAATATAGTTAAAATTATCTAATTTTTACCCCAATTTTTTATATTTATATATTTCTTATAAGTATTCTGTCATATCCCCCGCCCAGACCCCCCAATTTTGATGCTAGCATCGCCTCAGAAGATCATGTAAAGCACCGGTACAAGAGCCATACCAGCTGTGTAAGCAAAATGTATGTGGCTTGTTTGTGCCAGCACAGCCTTCTCAAGGGGTGGAAGTGAAGCTTCAATGTGTTGTACACGAACCATCAACTTATGACTTCTAGAAGCTGTAGTCATCACTTGCTCCTGTAGCCCATGAAAAACCTCTGCTGCAAATCTACGTGATTTCAAAGATGCTGCCTTAGTTAGGATATTTCAGGACAATTTAATGCATAACAAGCACAACAGAAAACTTGATAGTTCGAAAATATTAATAATAATAAAAAGCGAGGTATCATAAGTAGAGAAGTTTTAAGAGAACATGAAGCTTTCACGATTTTTTATTCCATATAAGGTTGTTGTCAGAGGTTAACACCACGCCAGTGGTTTATTTAGTACTTCCTGAGCTTTATTCCCCACAACATAAATAAGTGAAAACATATATGAAAGTAAACATAAAAAAACAACAAAAGGACAATGAGAAACCATGAGTTTTCTATGTTCTCTTTGAAAGATAATCTGAGAGTTCAAACTTGTATACTTTACCACTTGACCAAAATATTATGTAGTAAAATGAAATTCATGTTCAAGGAAGGCAAAGTAATTTCTGCTTAATGTGATGAAAACCTAAAATCAGTTTCTGTGGATTTTACATGTTAGATAGCTTAATAACTTTGGCAGTGTACTGCAGATATGAGTGGCCAACACTACTGTCAACCTTTTACCCCATTTAAGGAGCTTAACTTTAGCACTGGAAACAAAATGCCACACCAAACTCTTTACAAGTATAAAATCATTGAACCGTGATTTCACGCCTTCCTCATTGAAAAAGCCAAAAAAGATTTGATCTTATTATAAAGTGCACACTAATGCAGCTACCAAGCCACAAAAGTGATTGAAACATTATGACACAGTCCAATCTCCAATGTCTAAACAAGTTACTTCATTACACTAGAAGTTCTCCTCCTGCCTACTCTGAATAGGACTCGAATTGGCAAGTCTCAGATTTTGTATCATTAATGTCAAATGCTCCCTTACTATAAACAACTCTGATTTTAAGCTCTTTCAAATTATAACTAACATATTTCCCAAGTTTTCCATTCCCTCAATCATTTTTTAGAACCAAACAGAAACTTAAAGAAACAAACCAAATAAAACGCAAGTTACTTGGTACACATGAGAGAAAGCAAATAATGTCCACAAGTCTGCAAATTACCGCACCTAATAAGCATAAAATCCTAATCTCATTATAAATCAAAAGCACAATCTAAACATGCACAAGTCTATCAATCTTTAATTTAATTTATCACTTGAACACAGGAATTCACCGCCATGTTCTATTAAACTTAACATTACCACAAAGATATAATTTTTCAAGTTGTTTAAATATTTCTAAATCACTCTTAACAGATTACAACTATCAGCCTATCAAATAAACAAATTGCCGTCAATATCTGTACAAACTTGGACTAATAAAACACCAAAGCATTGATTGAGAAATCGAAAAACCGTAGAATAACCTATTAAAGCACACACAGTAGTCAAAAATTGAACAAAACAGTGAGCAAAGTAGATATACATACTCAGCAAGATCGCCTAATTGACGCAAGATCCCAACTAGACCAGCGACAGCAACGCCGTCGAGCACCGCCTTGGGATCTTCCTTGTCGGCCTCTCTGTAGAGCTCCGGCTGGCCGAGGCCGTACTCATTTCTGACAGAGAACCTCGACAACGGCATCGTTTTAGGTCTCTGTTGTGTCTCCGTTCACTGGAACTTGTAAATAAGCAAGCAATATGTTGTACAACATGCAGTGGCAGAGCGTGTAAATAAAAGGAAAGAAGGACGACTACTGATTGATTCCTGAGAGTGAATTGAATTGAATCAATGAATGAATGAAATTTTAATGAGCCAACAATAAATGTGAGACAGAGGGAAAGTAGTTGCTTTGCTTTTTGTTTTTTTGTTTTTGGTTTTTGGTTTTTGGTTTTTGAAGAGAGAGAGAGAGAGACAGAGTAGGTGGTTAGATTGGAGCAGCTTAACTGCCCAGAGAGAGAGAGGGAGACTGCGTTTGTTTGGGTTGGAGGCTAAACTGCAGAAGACATTGCCAACACTGCAAGCCATTCTCTCTCTGTAAACAGTGGTTTTGAACTTGATGACCAAATTGCCCTTAGTGTTTCAGTAAATGACTAGATTGCCCCTAGCTTTGACGAGTGAATTGACCGTTGTGGTTGCAGTAGGGGAACGTGGATACCATGACTAGGACTCAGAGTGGAAATTGAATTAGTTATTTAGTTTAATTAGTTAAAATAGTTAAAAGGCTTTCTTGATGACTGTTTCTACTGGGTTTGTGGCTATGTTTTTCTGTGTTTTTTTATTTATTTTCTGCTTTAAAATAATGGAAATATTGATTACATATTTACATTCATTGGAAATATCTTAAAACTGATAATAAATTTTGAATTACCAAGTGTATCTAAATTTTATTCAAAATATTAAAAATAAAAAAAAATAAATAAATAAAAAGGTTAAACATTTGGATTTTGTAAGGATGGTAATACTGTCAAAGAAATTTATCCTTGAGAAATTGTGTGATCAAAATTCATAAATAGAAGAATATTGAGAAAAGTGACATTTTTTTTTTTGAAATAGAAAGGTGACATTTTTTAAAATGTGGAAAAGGGGAAGGAAATTGGTAGCAATAGCCAAATTGATATTCGATGAAATATTGATACCCAAAAAAAAATTGACATCGTCAAACGAGAGCAGGATATATATTATTACCAGTTTATCTTTTATAGACACGTAATATAGGTATTTTTATAATATACTAATATATATCACCATATTTTTTTTATATATAAATAATATAATTTTAATCATAATAATACATACAGTAAAAACGTGATAATATATATTAATATACTATAAATATACCTATATTTTATACCTACTAGATAAAAATCGATATTATTAGTGCATCAAATTGGGGTTCTACAAGGATAAAAATTGAGTTATCCTTTCTCGAATTCACTCCATTGCCAAGTTGCTGTCCTGACATGTGAATGAGAATTTTATTTTATTTTTAGAAAGATGTGAATGAGAAATGTTGATGTTGCTTGACCTATTAATTATTTAGTTTTTCACAAAATTAAATATGGTTGTCCATTCTTTTCACATGTCGGTAGATATGGAAATAAATCAGTGAAAATTGTCAAAAACAGCCACTCTAATTATGGGAAATTCTTTTTTAACCACATGCATAACTTTATTTATTAATAGCCACTTTTTTGAGAAATTACTGGAAAGCCCTCATATAAAAAGGGTCCCCAAACACACTCTCTCTCTTTTCTCTTTTCTCTTTCTCTCTCTTCTGGTCTCTCTCTCCCTGAAGTCTCTCTCTCTCTCTCCCCGATCTCCCTCGCCGGTGTGCTTTGAGGGTCGCCAAGCCCCGGCGAAGGTGTCGCCGAGCGCCGGCGACCTTCTGGGCTTCGCGGCAGTGGCCACGTCCGGAGATGGGGGGCGCTGGTTCGTCGCTGGTTCGTGCGACGGCCAGGCGTGGGCGACGGGCGACGGGCCACGATCGTGCGCTGCTCCTCGTCGTCCGCTGCTGCTTCGCCGGCGACGAAATCGATCCCCCTTCGCCGGCGAGGTGATCTGCAAGAAAAGGGAAACAAAAAAAAAAACAAAAACAAAAACAAAAAAAAAACCTAATGTTTGAGGAAGAAGAAGAGGAAGAAGAAGAAAGTGAAAATTTCAGTTTAGTCCAGATTTCAAGTTTGGACATTTCAATTTTAGGCATGATTTCAAGTTTTTACATTTCAATTTAGGCATGATTTCAAGTTTGGACATTTCAATTTACCCATGATTTCAAGTTTGTTTCGAGATTTAAAATAAAACTATTTTCAGGGGTACTCTGGTAATTTACGGACATATACTGAAAGTTTTTTAAAAAAGTGGTTATTAACAATTATAATTTCAAAAGTGGCTAAAAACAAAAGTATGATAATTTGGATGGCTATTTTTAGTTTTCTCTCAATAAATCAAGCATCAATTAGTCGGTTTTAGTTTTTCACAAAACTAAATATGGTTGTCCATTCTTTTCACAAAACATTGTTTGTCTACATATGGTTGTGGCATGTTTACTAATCAGTAATCAAACTTAGAAAATGGAATTAAATTACTGATTTGTGAATTCCAATGATTATTAAATTTTTAGGGAATTAAGTTACGTGGACCCCATTCTTAAATCAATAATTAAGTTATTGATGGAAAGGGAATTTGATTCCCCTCACCCACCCTAAGAATCAAGTTTCCTTTCCTGATTGAAAAAGGGAATTCATCTATTTTTACTAAAATATCCTGACTTATATTAATTATAAAAATAAAAAATAAAAAATAAAAATAAAAACTGCTGTCTTTCCACTTTATCGTTCCGTTTTAGAGATTATTCTCTGTCATTCTTTTTTGTTCATCGTTTTCCTTCAAATCTTGCTATAGGTACGTCTTTTTTTTATTTTTATTTTTATTTTTTTATAATCTTAGATTTCTTGAATATACATAAAAATCGAATTGATGAATATTATTGACTTGTTGCACTGATTTTATATTTATGAATATCAAATCTGGTATGAAATTATGGTTGTATAAATATATATTTGTATAAGAACTGTGTTGATGAATTCTTTGACTCGTTGGTGTTTTGTTTCTCTTTTTAGCATATCTATGCGATGGCCTTTTTTTTTTTTTTTTTTTTTTTTTGGTTTTTCCTTTCCTTTTCGCGTGAAGCATGTATTGGAGATTTGCAAGCATACTCATATATATTTTGTTTTGTTTAAAAAAAATTTTCTTTTTACTAAAGCAGTATTACGTATCCTCTAACACACACATATCCCACATATATATATATATATATATATGTTATGGATCTCATAGAGCATGGGTTATAATTGTTTTTGTCATAATCTTTTGCAGTAGGATCATTGTTATCTTATTATTTAGTTTTATTGGTAATGTTTTAACGTTTAAAAATATTTCAGATCATTTATGTACTTTTGAGATATGTTTATATTTTTGATATTTTAAACTTGTTTTTGTTTGACAATCTTTTTAGTAGTGTGAGCTAATGGTTGTATATATTGAGTTATTCTGTGTTTTAATTATCGAGAGAAGGGAAAAAAGAACCTAAATGTGAGAAATTAATTCGACGTCAAATTAATTATGCTTTCAAATCTGAATTACTTCTCAATTTTTAATTATTATTGACTAATTAGTTGAAAGTTTACAATATAAAGATGTTAATTATTAGTTATAGTGTTATGAGCAGTATAAAAAATAGTTTTTCATAATAAAAAATATATTTCAAAATATTATATACAGAAGGGTATTTTTGTAATCAACAATATATCATTCCGATTCCTTAGTTGAAGTAAACACTAGAAAGGGAATAAATTTGATTTCGTTTATGATTCCTAAAATATTAGTAAACACTTAAAGGGAATTTAGTAACTTAATTCCGATTCCCCTCCATTCCCTTTCCAGTGGAACCTCATTCCGATTCTCTCCATTCATGATTAGTAAACGCGGCCTAAATGGAATGAAAACTTCCAATGCATTTAAAAAAGTCGTAATAAATTATACTACAAATAAAACATACAATAACACTACTTTATCCAAATCTGATGTCTAAATGATATGTCATCATTATAATCCATTTATTTAAATTGTATTAGATTTTACATGATTCATAGTGATACCATATTATTTGGATATCAAATTTGGATTCCGTAGCATTACTCTAAAACATAAGGTGTAAAAAAATTAATTTAGTTTCTCACAACATGTCTTTAACATTTTTTTTTTTTATCATAAAAAAGTTGTATATTATATTGAGTTCATAACATTTCTAATACCTTTTGTTGCCGATTAATATTATTAGTTTTGTTCACCGTTTGTATTTCTTACATAAACTCAATATGAAATCTTCAAATCATATAATACATTAAAATTTGTGAAACATTTACATATATTTTTTTAAATTATTATAATCCAATAACATTCTCAAATCTCAATGGCCGGGCAATTACTCAACACAAATTTTATTTTCTTTTTAAAAAAATTATAACATCCAATATTGTCGGGATTTGGCTGTATCATGTTAATATCAAAATTAAACACTACAATATTACATGTGCGATCCAAATAACGAAAAAAAAAAAAAAAAAACCTATTTACCATCAGAGCTATAAGAAGGAATTTACAACTCAAGCTGATAAAAAACAACCAAATAAAGTGAGTAGATTTCAACCTTAGAACATGATATAGTACTTTTCTTTTTGCTATAATGATAATAGTTGAAAGTTTGTTTTTACTTTGTGAATAATCTATCTGTTTCCATTTCCTTTTATTTGGTTTATCTTTTGTGTCAAAAAGGTTTAGATTCTTTCTTCTAACAGAGACAGCATAATATATAATGACTCCATGTCTCAATGACTCTATCCATGGTCTTAAGTCTTAACCAAATCTCTTTTTTCTTTAATTTTGTTGTAATTTCGGTTGGTTGTCTTTGATTGAAGAAGTCCAGGAGATCTATCTGGCTAGACTTTTTGGTCATTTTGTTTGTTCCTTCAAAGATTTGATTATTCATTTCCTTTTCTTTTTTGTAAAAAGAAAGAAAGAAAGAAGGAGACAGGAGCTAGAGGCAGACAAACGCAATCATGCACAAACTAAGAAGCGCAATGGTTTCCTAAACAAATCATTTTTATTTTTTATAAGTACTGCATTTACAAGACTATTGGAACCCGTCAAGATCAGATAATACATGTGCGGTCTAGATAACTACCCCCATCAGTCGGGAGAACAACTCCCTATACATACTTGTAAAATATATATAGTGGGATTCGAACATCTAACCACCATGTGTGAAAGGGATGTGTACTACCATATATGTTATGAAGTGATGTGCACTAAACAAATTAAGCATTTAAAACCACTTGCATGCTTCCAAACACCACTCCACCCTGGCCTCGTAAATGATCGATAAGGGTCACCAATATGTCTGTCGGTCAACACAGTTGACTAACCATGTGTATGTGTAAAAAATTCTCCAAATCCATGACAGTTCATCATGTTGGATCCACTATACAATATCTCAGTTCAGTTACGTTATAGCTTCACTTGAAACCAAAACAAATATTAATGTGAATGTGAGATCGATTTGGATTTCATGTATCAATATATATTAAACAAATACATTATTATTATTATTATTATTTAACTATAAACCACTACATTATTTATTTTGAAAATATGTAGACCACTACATTATTATAATTAATTTGCTCATTTATGTTTTTATTGTTTTTTGAACCTCTCATTTTATATATGCTAATCGCCACAAATCTGTCCTGCAAGCATAATTTATTCATGTAACAACCTAATCCATCACCAAACAATTAAAAGGTCATTATAATAGTGTCATGAAATCATACTTCTTCTTCTTCCTTTTTTCAATGATCACTATAAAATCCTTAAATCTAATATATCTTAAAAATAATTGATAAATGTATTGGAATTTACAAGCTAGAATTGTAAATTTATGCTAAGTAGCATATTAAGAAGTTTTTTCGTGCGGCTCCTACCTCTATAATGTTGCATAACATGTTACATAGCGTTGTTAAATCGAATCTCATAAATAAAAAAATATACGAAATTTCAGTAATTCGTAATTTGTGTGTATATATATATATAATACATGCATATTAAAATAATTAGTGTGGCAGACCAAGTACGTTGTTGGATCAAAACATATGCTGCTGTCATCATATCCTTTGGGCATCTTAGTTTCATTATAAAATAGGGCTCAAAATTTATTTATCACTATTTTGACCGGGTTTTGTACGAAAGTCATCACATTTAAAAGGCACCAATTTAGGTGACCAAACAAAAATACTCCTATAGTACTTTCACGTCAGCTTTCTTTCATTCAGTTTAAAATGACAAAGTTGTGAAGTAGAGAGAGAAAGTCACTTTGAAACCGAGGCGATCACTCGAACGACAACGGAGTGGCACTACGAAGATGCACTCAGGGGTTGTGTGAATCTTGAATCTCTGAGCCTTTCTAAGCTTTGTCCGAGACTTTCTAAACACTGTCCGAGCCTTTGTGAAGTTGTGTAAAAGGGTCGGGCAGTTAAGTAAAAGGGTCGGGCAATTCATTAAAAGTTTTGAAGATACAAAATTAACAAAAAAAAAATGATTGTTAAAAAAGGCTCGGATAGTGTTTCAAAAGGCTCGGACACAGTGTTAAAAGGCCCGGAGATTCTAATTTTACAAACCTGTTCATAAAAAAGCTCGGATTACAAGTTAAAAGGCTCGGACAGTGTTTCAAAAGGCTCGGACACAGTGTTCAAAAGGCTCGGAAATTCTAATTTGACAAACCTATTAATATTCATAAAAAAGCTCGGATTACGATTTAAAAGGCTCGGAAAGTGTTTCAAAAGTCTTGGACACAGTGTTAAAAGGCTCGAAGATTCAAATTTGACAAACCTATTAATATTTATAAAAAAGCTCGGATTATAATTGAAAAGGCTCGGACAATGTTAAAAGGCTCAGAGATTCAAATTTGACAAACCTATTAATATTCCTACAAAAGGCTCGGGCAGTTCATGAAAAAGCTCGGGAACTGATTAAAAAGGCTCGGAAACTATTTACAAAGGCATAGAGTTTCGTTGATGGCCTAGAGTTTCGTTGGTTTCCTATCTCTGTTTCCATTTTGCCTTTCATTGTATGAATTTTAATATTCATAACCTGATAAGATTAGTGATCTTATGTAACTATATGAATATCAAACTCGTTGGAGAAGAAAATGAATTTGGATTTCAATTTACAGAGCTTTCCACTTTAAGACAGTTAGAGAGAGAAGTAGATCTCAGAGAACTTCAAAGTATCTTCCAAAAGTTAAAGTAAAAAAAATAATTAAAAAATGTGTACAGTAAGGATATTTTTAGAAGTCACTTACTTTGATGCCTTTTAAACTTAAGTTATTAAAGTGGTGATAGTCTTAAAACACCAACTTAAAAAAGTGACAAAACCCACCATTTCCACTTATAAAATATTGAAGTGTCGAAATTATAAAAGCACATGGAAGAGATCTAGAGTTTCTCAAAGCTCAAGAATTTTAATATCAAGTTGAACTCCAAATGGAGTAGTAAATTAATTTAGATGACTCGGGGATCTCTTAATTTGGTTAAAAGCTCGAAGCTATATATCAGTTATCATTAATGCATGAGCTGACTATTTGTTTAAATTGTATACTCTTAACACATAAGTTAGAAGAAAGACAATCTCATAGTAATAAACATAAACAAATTGCATAATGTTGACTGGAAAATCTGGCCCAACGGAACAATTAAAGAGTCAAACGCCATGCAAGCAGCGTTGACTAGCTAGTACTCAATTTGAACGAATTTGATGTGGAACCTCTCTCGGTAGATATGTTTGCATGAAACAAATATCTATTGGGTTGCTCAAGTATATATTTTGGACCTGAAAAATATGAAACACGGTGGCACAGCTCGGTGCTTGTCGCACTACACACTGTGTTCATTGCCTATTACTCGCCAGTTTGGTCGATTAGTTTAAGCAAATC
Organism: Acer yangbiense; assembly: GCA_008009225.1. Classification (NCBI taxonomy): domain Eukaryota; kingdom Viridiplantae; phylum Streptophyta; class Magnoliopsida; order Sapindales; family Sapindaceae; genus Acer; species Acer yangbiense. The sequence continues at coordinate 9,595,109 of CM017773.1, forward strand.
GACTGCTCCATTGACGATCTATTCCTTATTGTATTTCTTTGGGACGCTCTTAGAACAAGTGAGATTCATTTTGGCTTCAATATTAGGATGATGTGGCCAAGGAAAGATTTCATATATCACTAACCTAGCTAACAACGTAAGAAATAAATGGAAGAAGAAGTAAAAGAAGTCAATCTATCGAGTATATCGTGGTTTGGTGGTAAATAACACAACGGAACAAATATTTTACAATTACAAGTCTAGCTATAGATAGCAAAAGTGATTGTTGATTGATATTTTACAAGTGAGTGGGGTGACTTCAATAAATAGGTTGCGTTTTGTTTGTGCATTATAGTGTTTATATAGAAGGGATGGTGGGGTAAATCCTTAGAATAAGCCAACTATGAAAATCCATCAATAAATGTTATCTTAGATGAGGAGAGACCCAATAACATATCCACTTCTGTCCTGTCCAAATCCTAACAAAACTTAATGCCAAACATTGCCCACTAGATATTTAAATTTTAATGTGTGGATGTTCATATACAGATGAGTAAAAAGTATATATATTTTTATTTTTATTTTTAAATGTTAAGAGTTCATTTTAATGTAAAGATTTCAATAATATATATATAATGGAATAAATTAAAAAACTGAATTTGACATTGTGTATAGATAAATTACACATGTTTTCATTAACGGATGACTCATAAATCACAATTGAAAAATGTAAACAAACAGGTCGAAGGCAATAGTTTGGTGGTAGACCGGTAGCTACATCTCTCGACGAAAATCGAAGTTCCAAATTCAAATTCCATTACCCCAAGTAAAAACAAAAAACAAATCCTTCTTAGTTTTATGTTGTGCATCTTCCTTTCCACGTTAGTTGTGGAGGTTCAAGTCCAACGCCATACATGTATTACAAGCAGGTATCAATTGTGAGGGTAGATATCCTGGATACACGTATAGTGTTAGGTTCAAGTCTAACACCATACATGTATACAAGTAGGTATCGGTTGTGAGGATAGATATCCTGGTCATACATATAGTGTTTGATCTTAGCAGATCTAGATTCCCTACGGACCCTTGACAGGTCGACCCATTTGGTGTCAATCAATTTTCCAAAAGAAAAAAAAATGATATGGCCCAACAGCAGGGTCCATTTTCAGAATGGATTATTGGATTTGGGCAATGTAAAGTTTTTGGGCTACCCATACCCATCTGGGACCACTAAAGATGTCAGGAATCACGCAGGAACATGCATCTTTTAAAAATACAGGGTCGGGTCCCATTTTTAATTATGATTCAAAGATATAGCAAATCGGCTTCTCACATATATTATTTGCCTAACAAGGTTGGTACATAGTTGCTGCAGGCTGCAGCAACACCATAATAGGAAAATATAGAACATCTTCTATAGGATTGGTTTTTATTTTTCATCTTTGTGTCATTGTGTGTCACCCCTACACACAAATTTAACGTTTCGACTGACTTTTGTTGTGAATCAATGGTGTATGTGTTAGGGGTATACCGCGGGATCAACAATATCTCGTCGTTGTTTGGATATTCTAATTCGGAAGAGACACTTTTGGTTTTTTTTTTTATCAACAATTGCAGCCCAGCTAAGCCCATTTAGGCTGTCCAGCAAACACAGTACAATCCAAGCTCAACTTGCCCAATTCAATCCCCAGGTTCAAGTTGGTATCTCAAAAAGTAATCAAGTTTGGATTTGCATTACAGGGGTTAGCCAAAGATTAATTTGAGCCTAGGCCCAAATTGATGCAAATAGTTATATACCTCATCTCCTTTAGATGGCGAAGATGTTTGAGTCTCACTTTATTCATAAAAATACAAGTGTGAGAAGTTTTTTCTCCTCATTTGTGGGCGTCTTATCTCCTTGTTTCTTAGAGTCGATATTCGAGTCATGTTCATTGCTATAATGCTTGATCTAGGTAGGTGAAAAAGAAATTAATCTCCAAAAGTTAGACTTTTAATGATGTAGAATTTCAGTGACATCTTCAATACTTCTCTAGCTTTTGCCGACAATTTCCGTTAGGGAGATTGTGATAACATCTTATAATTAAATTTCAAAGTTTGGACAAAATTGAGAAAAACAGTAACATATTTCAAAATTAGTAATAAAATCCTTGATAAAAATAAAAAAATTCCGTATCCATCTATATATGAAGTATATTATAAACAACAGTTGGAGATACATACAATCATAGCAAAATGAACATATCACTTTTCAATCGTTCTTATTTCATTGTGGATTGTATTTGATGGATAAAATGAAAAATCCAGTGTAAAGTAAAGAAAATTAAGCTAATTAACAATTTAATTTAGCATTAATTTGGTGGACAAACACACAGAGATACATAGAGATCAAGAGGGCCCATAGCTAGAATATGCACTCAAAGACAATTGGAGAAGAGAGTGGGTCCATTCACGTGGATTGAGTGGTCTTTCTGGTGGGGAATTAAAGCATTGCAATAAAGACTAAAGATTGCAATTTGCAGTAATGATATTAGCACTGTTATCCGTACAGAAAAATGCTTCAATAAGACATGACGTAAATTTTTTTTCGATAATATCATGATATGCGAAGATAATATCTAATTATATGTGATTTTCACGATAAATATACGATTACAATAGTCAAACGTATACGTCTAGAGGTATAAAAGAATCGTGTATGTATGTATATATTTAAGCTTCCAATTGAAGTAATAATATTGTTGAATATATAAAGTGAGTTTGAGTTTCAGTGCATCACTAATAAAATGTGTTACCTGCTTTTTCTTTTCTTTGAATGACTAAACACTGCAAATTGCCTTTAAAACTGGCCCCCAGCTTGATTGATTCAACATATGTCCACAAATTTCTTCATTTTTCTTTGATTATTATCAAATCATGTCCACCTACTTGTCATCTTTCCATTTAATTACACCAACACCTAATATGAAATGGAAAATCCCACCGGATTTTAAATCTTATAAGAAATCTTATCAGTTGAACTAATTGGGTATTCAAGAACTACTTTCAACCTAAGACGGTGAGTTAATTAACGGAGATCTATTTAGGTTTCGATGTCTTATATCTATAGGTGTACGGTTCCATTAGTTAACATGTCAAATTGTCAACTCTTGTCCTACTTATTAATTTTGATTCTCACCTAATAATTAAGGTCTCGGATTGAACGATTTCTAATATGAATCATTGAATGGTCTCATTCCGATGTTTTCAATTCTCTATAGTTTATCATGTCAAAAGGAGACGGAGGTGGAGATGTGTATTCTTTTCATAATTACATAGATTTTGACCTGTCTCGATAATTTAAATTTTGAATTCAGAAGTGCAAGACTAGAGAAAATGGTGTTATCATCAGTTTAAAGTTTTTTTTGAAAAATGAAATTAAAAATCTCTGTATTGGGTCAGAAACCCAAAATGGAATTTTACAGTGACATTTTGTTTTGTCTTATAACATCCAACACAGCTGTTATAATAGATCTAATAAAATCATTAAAGATATTGAAAATGGTTGGAGAGAAAGCTTAAATAATTGTTTTGTACGACGTAGACATAATAAACCTATGTAATATATATCATGATGGTCCATCTTTGTCCACTCATGAACATCCTCAGGATTTCAGGAAGGACCCTCCATTCACAAACACTCATCACACCTTTGAAAAGTCTAACAATGGTTCAATGTTATTCTCTGTGTTGTTTATCACTAATGTTAGAAGATCCACAATTTTAGTCTAAATTTCAACTCAAATGATGTAATTATTAGTTTTTAACCGCATCATCTCATGTTGTGTGTTGTGATGACAACTCACTTACCATATCATTTAGATTGAAATTTGGATTGTATAGCATTACTTTAAATTTATATCTCAAGAAACTCAAATACAATGCAACACGGTGAAAAAGATTTTATATATTGTAAGAAACTTAAACTCAATACAATATAGTGAAAAGGAAATTATAACCGGAAAAAACTTATAGATTGTAATGATTCAATATTAGAGCTTTGTGATACTCATAATTTCTTTAAGACAATTTTACTCCCTCCAAAAATGGTGTTGAAGGTTGTGAATAATTATCTCTTAGGATAGAACGGATTTCATTCTTCAAGTAGCAGCACTTCAAATTTAAAGAACCGTCGAACACATTTCAATGTTTCGTACTTGAAAAATTTAGACACTATTTATTTTATATGGAGATAACAAGAATACAAAAAATTGATTTTAAATGGTTAGAGAGCATCCATATTTGTAGACATCCTCACACTCATTGAAAAGGACATATATTCTTTTCTAATCGAAATATCCTTTAAAGAAAAGACATGCCTGTTAAGAAATGAAACAACCTTTATAAAATGACACTATTGTTGTGGATAGTCGCAATACTTAACCAATAATTGTCTCATTCAATAATAAATGGTTTTTACAAAATTAAAATAAATAATAATAATAATAAACCATTTACAACACCAACCACCGCACCGTATGTGGTATATCAAAAACAAAAACACTTTAAAAGCTTTTAACCAAAATATACACCAAGCAACTTATAAATTACGTTAATAAAATTTGATTTTGACAGAATTCAATAAAATCCTTCTTCGATCTATTGGGAATTAAGCCAATGAACAGAGAAGCGACATGCCTAATATTCACCCATACATAACAAATAAACGTCTATATGTCGTGGCTTCTTCAAGCCTTTGGCCTCTTTCAATAAAACCTTATCGTTCAAAATAAATAAATAAATAAACGTCTATAGTAGAAAAATGAGATGAGAGAAAATAAACCAATCACACATAAACCACAAGATATACATGGAAACCTTAAATCAGGGAAAAAACCACATGCCGTCATGACGACATAAAAAGTTCCACTATGTAGTAAATTGTTACAACCACACACTATATGATTCTCTCTCACACCCCAAACCCAAAACCCCAAACAATCGAGCTTTACTGAGCCCCCCAAGCTCACAACCGAGCTTATATCCTAGCTCTCAGCTCACAACGCTCACCGAGTCCTCCTCCGAGTACACCCCCCGAATATCCTTTAGGTCTCTTCTGAATATCACTCACGGATTTCCCTCTTGATCCCCAGATATTCCATGGGTCTCCCCCCCAATCCACCCACTCTCTGATGATGTTACACGTGTTTCTTTTTACTCCACACTCTCAATAAACAAATATTACATGTATTTATACTAGAGTACTAGGAAAGTTTAAAATCAACAAGGAAATTTTCTCCTACACACACAAGTCTTCTTGATCCACAGAAAGTCCTACTCTTTTACGCTCAAGACTTTCATATTCAGCACAAAGAGAAACTCTTTGCCTTTTACACATAAGATTTCCAGTTCTGCACATTTCCTGTTTCATGCCAATTGAGTCTCATTTAGTTAACATTGGATTCATTTGGGAATCAAGCCAAAACCTAACACGATTTGGATGTCAATTTCAAACAAAATATAAATTAAAAGTAAAAATAAAAAAATGTTTTTCTAAAAAAAATAAAAAAATTGACAATTCAGGTGGTCATTTGATTATCGAGATTATAAAGAAACAATGAGTAGCATGAAACAAGTACTAGAATCTGGCGTTAGTGGCCACTGCATCTTCAACATTTTTGTAAAAGAAATCCCACAGCCCACATGTGACAGTAGATTATCTTACACAAATTAAAACTTGTCCCACACAAAATCTTTTATGATTTTGTTTTTGTTTGGTGTGTGGGGAATGAGGATATATATACAATAATGTGTTTACTTGGTCACCAACACCATACTCCAAAAGCCTCTTTTAATATATCCTCTGCGGTCGGTGTATTCAAATCAACCGGAACATTGTCAAGTTAAATAAATGTCATTTACCAAGTCATATTAGGATGGTGGTCCAACATCCTCTTTTCATTGCTATAGATTTTCAAATTGTGTATCTCTTATATTTTTTTTTATGTATACATAAATTTGGGGTTTGGGGAATAAGGAAAACTCGAACCCACAACCTTTTAGTGTAGGTGTGAAGGGTAAACCACTAAATTAACCAACTTCATCTTGTCTATGTATCTCTTTTATTAATAGCTTAAGCATTGTTTGTCAAATAATTTGAAAAATTAATTCACTTATATAAATACAATTTGATGATCACTTTATAATTTATATTGATTATATATATATATAAAACCAATGAATTTCAATATATTAAACATCATGTTGACTTTCGAGTCAAAGGTTTGTCGAAATATACCGAGATCAAACAATATATTTACGATCTAGGTTTCGACTCTCTTGACGAGAGATCGATATTGCTCCCATAACACTGGGGAGAATAACCCCCTCACACATACTTAACATACTTATACAATGTGTATGGTGTAATTCGAATGTTCCACAACTAACATGAAAGGAGATGTGCATTATTAATTGTACTAAGAAGCAATGTGTAACTGTGGATCCTTTATAGTATTGAATTATGTCTCATTATCGTGTCTCTAAATCATAAATTCTAATGAGGATTCATTTGATTGTACAATGTACTACGCAGTATAGTACTTACAGGTAAATAAATTTAATGTACAAAAACGAAAGTTACTTTTAATCTTGTAGACATGAAAAATTGAATTCTACATGTATACAAAATACAAATATATAAGAAGAAGAAAAAAAATTGTTGACATACAGTATTTGGTGGATAAATAATAAATGGTTTTGATTGGCCATCTTGTCTTACAAAAATGTTTGCGAAGAAGAAAGCATAAAAGGTTAATGTATAAGGAAGAGTAAAACTGGATTGATTGATTAAACATAAAAAAGGTAAATATATAGTCCGACAAAGAGTACCTGCATATTTTTAGTAGCATTTGCGTACGTTTTTTTTTTTTTTTTTTAACTTTCCAAGAACCAATCACCTGTATTCTTCAGTACTCTCTTTTAGGATTCCATTTATTTTCTGATCAAATTTTGATTTTTTAGAAATTGATCCAATCGGTATACCTCAATCTCAAACGTACTTATATCATTAAGATTATGAGTTCGAGTTGTGTACGTATCTCTCTCCCCAAACCCCAAATTAAATTAATGTAATAGGTTAAAAATTATCTATTATAAGCACGACTCAGAAAGATCTCCTAACATTTGAACCACCCACCACAAACACCGACGGAGAAATACACTAGAATGTGTATGTATATAAACAGTAAGTACAGTCCGAAAATCTACTCTCATTACAGAAAAAGAGTCCCAATATTTTGTAATTTGTATATAAATGTGTAACTTTCAAACCTCTATTACGTGCTTTGAAGGGAAATACCCGATTACTTGATCGAATTATCAGTGAATGCTACGCTGCCTACTTTCAATTTACTGCATTAATGTTTATTGTTAGCAGTCTTTTCCATTTAAGAATATGTTTACAAGCCTATTGAAAACTTGGCCAGCTGTTTGTACTAATTTATTTTTTTCTAGCCCAGATACCGATACAAGGCACAAAAGCTTGGTTTAAAACAGTTTAGTGAAAAATTCACTATAATATCCATGCAATCTAATTTTTTTTTTAGAAGTTATAAGTTATTTTTCATAGAAGTTGTTTCTAAAAAAAAGTCGTATATGATGTTTTTATTTTAAAGTATTATAATAAATTTTGACACCGAACTGTCGGATTAAGAGTTTGTCGGGACTTGCAGAGATATATCAAACGGTACATATATAAACAATCAAATAGAAAATGACTTCGCTTGGGCTCGTGTTGCATAGACAGTGCACCACCGGGGCCACTTGGGCTGACGGCACATTCGCCGAGCAGCATAAGCCCGAGTGGCGTCGTCTCCAACGAAGGTTGGAAATGTGAGAGAGATGAGAGAGAGAGAGAAGGGAGGAGACAGTTTGTGGATACGAGGATATTTTAGTAATTTTTCTGAAAACTGTGATTATTAACGGTTAAATTTTTGTACATAATCAATAATGAAGGGCTATATTTGATTTTCTACGTATATATTCGAACACGTCCTCTCGCTTAAGAAGTTAAGATAATGTGCCGTGATATACTTATCACATGCATCCAAAGAAAAGGCCATTATATGCTAGATTTTTTTTTTTTTTTTGAAAGGTTATATGCTAGATTATAGAATAAAATATCACTTCATTGATAGACTCTAATACCATATTTACACACCGCATATTCTCAAAATTTAAGAAAATAATTAAGATCTCACCAATATATAATACTTGGAAGAAATTCATATTTCAAGCTCAATTTGCCAACATTTTTTTTTTCTTTAAGGTTATTGAAGATCGGAATTAGATGTACGGACATCGGCTTGGCACCACACGTCCACACTCAAATCTACTCACTAATTATGTTTCCAAAACTAAATTTCCAAAACTAAATTGCACATCACTGAGCAAATAAGTCCAAAACAACATACTACAACCCGTCTCGTGCATAAATGCAAATCGAACAAAATAAATTTCGCCACGTATAGTTGATGTCCTATTCTGTTACAAGAGGTTTGATGTGGAACACTTTGGGAGCCTATTTGGAGAGTTAAACGTGCCAGTTTTAAGCTCACAATATATTATTGCAACTTAGAACTGTATTGACGAGCTCTACATAGACGTTACAGTTTTTCCAAAAATGACCATTTTGTCTTCCAATTTTCAGCTTTTTTTCATTTTTAGGCTATAATTTCGGATACTAATATCTTTTTGTAGGAATTCTCATTTTTTGTAGGTTTTGTTTCTTTAGGTTTGTTTAGGGTTTCTCTTTTAAACTCAACAATAACTCAAATTTACCGTAAATTTTGAGATTTTCGTGTTTTAGTGGATTTAGAAATCCTGAATCATATCTTAATGGAATTGGTTTTTTTTATTATTATTATTATTTAAGAAGAATCTGAATAACTATGGTAACTTTTGATTAATATTAATAAAATTTGTTTATTTGGAGTAATAGAACTTATCACTTTCGTTTCGTTAATATCTAACTAGTCAGATTATCCTTGCAACAACGTAACTAATCCATCCAAGTGTATTTTTAAAAACAATAATGTAATTTTGCCCAAATTTAGTATCCAAATGATGTGACAACACTCTAATTCATTCATTTAAATTAAGCAAATGCAATATAATTTAAATGAATTGATTATATAGTGTTGCCACGTCATTTGGATACCAGATTTTGACATTAAAATTGGACAAAATTACATTATTGTTTTTAAAAATACACCCAAATTAATGAAGATGAAATTAACATGCATATAAAAAATAATTATAAACTAAAGCAATATGAAAATATGGATCCATTACATATAATGTGTATCAAAATATATAATTGTCGTTAGGGAAGTACAATTATTCTCTGGAGTGTTAAGCTAAGGAAGGGCCGGCATAAATAGAGTGGCAAACAAGTGGTACATGTAAAAGACAATATGAAATTCTCCAAACAGCATTATGATGATGCATCATGCATCAGAAGAAGCATATACTGATCAGAAATGGACCCATCTCTCTCAAAGATGTCTCGCAAATTTGTATCAAACTATCAATCCCCTTCTTTTCAGTGTCTTGTATTTTCAGAGCCTCTCCTTAATCAAAGATTTCTATCATCATCATCATCATCATCATCATCACCAAAAAAAAAAAAAAAAAAAAAATTGTTCTTTTTTAATTTTATCTTGCTACAAATGGCAAATTTTTACTATCCCAATATGCACTGCATCAGAAAAAGAGACACCCCTCACTTTGTATAAAGAAAGTATTTTATATAATTATATGTATAAAGAAAGTATTATATATATATATATACAACATATAGAGAGATGATGATCATGATGATGCTAGAGATAATGAATACCATGATCTCTTAATGGGTTTGATTTAATCATGATCATCATCAATCTTCATCCACCTTAGGTGTACCTGAGTTTTTCTCATTTTCAATTCATCATGTCCACTAAATCTATTAGATTCCCTTAAATATATATATATATATATATATATATATAATTTTTTTTTCTTTTCTTTTTTTCTATATAAAACAACATTGTAGGTCTATTAGGTTGAAAAATCACAAGCTTACAGTACAGGCAAGGTGGATTAGTTGATTCAATTATAAAAATAAATTAAAATATACGATTAGCTAATTACTATTTATTTTGGACCCCATATCCACTATAATCTACAATGATAAAAATGTTATTGGTGTCTTGATACTGTATATACCTTGAAATAAAATTACCTATTTGTAAAAACGGAAAGTGTTTGATAAAATGCCTCAACTAAAACTGGTATTTAGAAACAGAGTAAGGAAGAAGAAGAAGAAGAAGAAGCCATTGAAGCTTCAGAGAAAACTTGAGAGAGCTCAAAAGATATTTTTCTGATTGATTGAATACAGAATGAGCACTTGCTCATATTTATACAGTCACGTAAATTGTGTGCTCTCACAGATTCTTAAAGATAAGATTGTTGATCAGATTGCCACGTGGATATTCTGTTACAATTCTGAATTCCTTTTCCCGCCAAAACGAACCGACCACCTGATGATAATTGATCATGATGATCGCGCCAGATCATCATGATGAAGCTGCTTCTGATGAATTGATTTGTTGCAGCCTTGTAGACTTAGCTGATGAGTGAGCATCAGTATTAGTATTAACTCTAACATCCCCCCTCAAGCTGAACATGGGAGAGATGACAAGGTTCAGCTTGGACCTGAGATACTCAAAACGAGAGGAAGTAAGTGATTTAGTAAAAATGTCAGCACATTGATGTTCAGTGGGCACATACTGAACTTTGAGAGCACCAGATGATATTTTTTCGGGAATGAAGTGCACATCAATCTCGATGTGCTTAGTACGAGCGTGAAAAACAGGGTTCTGAGCAAGAGAGCCAGCCCCCTGATTGTCACACCAGAGAACAGGACTATGCAGCAGAGGGAACCCAAGCTCAGAAAACAAAGAAGTAAGCCACAAAGCCTCTGTAGCTGACTGAGAAAGAGCCCTGTATTCAGCCTCACAACTTGAACGAGCAACCACATTTTGCTTTTTGGAACTCCAAGCAATAAGATTTCCTCCTAGATAAACACAACAACCACTAGTCGACCTCCGATCATCCACACATGACGCCCAATCAGCATCACTGAAGACATCAATAGACAAAGAAGCAGCAGGTTTAAAATGAAGGCCCAAACCTACAGTCCCTTTCAGATAGCGCAAGAGACGTTTGCAAGCCTGCCAGTGGTCATCAGTAGGTGAAGATAAGTACTGGCTAAGCTTGTTGACACTATAAGAAATATCAGGTCTTGTGTACGTTAAGTACTGAAGCGCACCAACTGTGCTTCTGTAAGCAGAAGGATCTGAAAAGGGCTTGCCAGTCTTGGTGAGTTTCGTCCCAGCTGATAGGGGAGTTGAGCAAGGTTTACAGTTTGACATGTTTGTCTTTGTCAAAAGATCAAGTATATACTTGGATTGTGTCAAGAACAACCTAGCTGAAGATCTATGAGCTTCGAAACCCAAGAAATAGCTAATAGATCCCAAAGACTTCAACACAAAAGCTCTATTGAGAGTGGAAATGGTCTGACTGATGAGAGTTGTATCATTGCCAGTGATGAGTATGTCATCCACATAGACCAGTAGAAAAATCACCTTGCCATTGTGCCTTTTTATGAACAGAGAAACATCATATATGGAGGCTACAAATCCCCAACTTACCAGAGCAGATTTCAACTTGGAAAACCAAGCACGTGGTGCTTGTTTTAGGCCATAAAGTGCCTTATTGAGCTTACACACGAAAGATGGCCGATGGATATCGATGAATCCTGATGGCTATTCCATAAAAACACTCTCGTTGAGATCACCGTTGAGGAATGCGTTGTTGATGTCAACCTGCTGTATGTCCCAACCGAAGGTGACAGCTAAGGAAAAAATGATACGAATCGTGGCAGCCTTTATAACATGGCTGAAGGTATCCTGAAAATCTATTCCAGGAGTTTGGTGGAAACCCTTAGCAACCAACCTAGCCTTGTGTTTAAGGATTGAACCATCTTGCCTGTATTTGGTTCGAAAAACCCACTTGCAACCTACCAAGTTACCAGATTCAGCAGATGGCACAAGAGTCCAAGTATTGTTCTTCATTAAAGCCGAGTACTCATCCAACATGGCCTTATGCCACTGAGGTTTGGTGAGAGCTTCTGCTGCATTTCTAGGCTCAACATCATCACTTAACTTAGATTTGCAAACCGAAGAGTAAGCTTTGTGCTGTATAGCACCTGATTTTAGTCTAGTTGTCATAGGATGTAGAGATGTTGAATGAAAGGAAGGTTGGGAGAGATCTATGTGAAAGGGAATAGCTGCTGCATTTGTGTCTAATGGAGGTTGTAAAGCAGGTTCAGAAGATATATTTGTAGGAATTTGGTTTGGAGATGAGCCTCTGACAAAGGCTGGAACTGATACTGGTGAAGTATTTATCAAGATTGATGTTGGTAGGCTCATGGATTGAGTTGCAGTTGAGATTTTTGGAGGAAAAAGGATTTTGTAAGGAAATTTGAACTCATTGAACACAACATTTCGTGACACATATATTCTCCCTGAGGAATCCAAGCATTTGTATCCCTTTTGAGTCAGGCTGTAGCCAATGAACACACACTTGGAAGTGTGGAAATTGAATTTCTGATGTGAGTATGGCCTCAAGTAAGGAAATGTTGTACATCCAAATACTTTAAAGTAATTGTAGTTTAGCAATCTTTGAAACAATACCTCATAAGGAGACTTCAATTTGAGGACTGGAGTGGGCAAGTTGTTTATCAGCAGAACAGCTGTCTGGAATGCTTCAGTCCAAAATGACAGAGGCATGTTAGCCTGGGCTAGAAGAGTAAGGCCTGACTCTACTACATGTCTGTGCTTACGCTCAGGGACTCCGTTTTGCTGATGCGTATAGGCACACGAAGTTCGACACACCAAGCTTGGTGAGAAGAGGGATTAAAGGTTTATACTCAGTACCCATGTCAGCCTGTAAGCACTTCAATTTATTGTTAAATTGGAGCTCAGCATATTTCTTAAACTGAAGAAAAATATCTGATACTTCTAATTTGAGCCTTAGAGGATACAACCAACTATATCTCGAAAAAGAGTCCACAAATAGGACATAATAGCGATGTCCTTCCATAGATGGAACCGGTGAAGGACCCCAAACATCCGTATAGACTAACTCTAAAGGATTGTTTGCTTTGTAGTTTGAGGATTGGAAAGGTAGTTGATGCAATTTCCCCATCTTACATGCATCACAGAATTGCAGATGTGCATTATTAAACTTCAGATGTAAGCTGGTTAACACTTTTCTCAAAATCAATGGAGCAGGATGGCCTAACTTCAGGTGCCACATGTTTTCATTCAAATGAACTTGATTACAAGAAATGTTAGCATTCAACTCATATTTACAAGGTTTGCTAACTGTGTTATTTTTCGAAATTGAAAAAGCAGTAAAGGATTTATTTCTCAAGTGTCTGTCATCTAATCTCTGCAGAGCTCCTCCCAAGTTAAGCTTGTATAGTCCATTCTCAAGCTTGCCTTGAAGCAATATTTCCTTGGTATCCTTGTCCTTTAGAATGCAATAATCACAATAGAACTCAGCATAACAGTTGTTATCTTGTGTAAACTTGGAAATACTAAGCAAATTTTTGGCAACGGATGGCACGCATAAAATATGATCTAACAGCAGCAGCTTAGATGTTTGATTATGTGATGGAAGGAAGGTCTTACCAATGTGAGATATCTGCAGCTGCTGTCCATTTCCAACGGCAAGTCTGCACTGCCCTGATATTCAGAATGTAGAGAGAGGTTGGAGAGGTCAGAGGTGACATGGTTTGTGGCACCACTGTCGGCATACTAGGTTGGGTCACAAATAGTTTCAGGTGTGGCATAGTAGGCAGTTAACTGGTGGAAATTGGCTTGATGTGGAGCATTTGTCAAGGCTGCTGTGTTGTTGCCATTGAACTGAGTATGATTACCATTGAACTGAGAGTTGAACTGAGAATGAGCATTTTGATTCTGATTATTGCTCTGAAAACTCCTATCAAACCGATGATAGCAATTCATTGCAACATGGCCTGTTTTGCCACACATTTGACAGATTGGCCTGTTGTTATTGTTCCATCTTCCACCTCTTCCTCGATTTCTGCCTCTGTAGCCTCCTGATCTTCCTCCATTATTATAGTTGTTAGAGCTATTGACAAAACTTCGTTGATTTCTGTTATCACTCTGATTTCTAGAGGCAAAATTTGCACTCGCAATTGAAGTATCAAGAGTTGTTTCAGTGTTGAACTGAGCAATTTTTTGCTCATGATTAAGCAACAAATACTGTACTTCTTGTGAGGATATACTGTTCCTTTGTGAAGTAACAACAGAGACAACAGAATCATAGTCTCGTCCTACTCCATTTAACATGCACAGAATGAGATCATTCTCACTGACAACTTGACCTGTAGCCTTCAAACTATCACCAACAGTTTTGACTTTAAGCACAAACTCTGCTATTGAGCTATTATTTTTCTTCATGTTCTGCAATTGATGTTTCAATTGAAGAATCTTTGCTAATGATTGCTGTGAAAATAATTGTTCAAGTGTACTCCACACTTCTCTAGCACTTGTACAATCTGTGACCTGACCTATGACACTTTGACCGATTGTTGAAAACAACCAACTCAACAGCAATTGGTCAGATCTGATCCAGGTAACATATTCCTTATTCAACACTTGTTGACGATCTACTCCATTCGTTGAACTAGCTTCTATGTGTTTAGGTGGTATAGGCTTATCATTTAAGACATAATCTTCTAATTGAAAGGCTTTGATTACTGGAAATACCTGTGCTTTCCATTGTATGTAATTGTTGTTGTCTAGCTTTACTTGTATGTTGAAATGCATCGATTTGGCCAAGGAGGTAAAGTCACCGGCCTTGGAGATTGACGAGGAAACATCATCACACTCTGCGGAAGTACTGGAAAGAGGAGCCATGGACGATTAGTCCTAGAGTAGCTCTGATACCATGTAAAAACGGAAAGTGTTTGATAAAATGCCTCAACTAAAACTGGTATTTAGAAACAGAGTAAGGAAGAAGAAGAAGAAGAAGAAGAAGCCATTGAAGCTTCAGAGAAAACTTGAGAGAGCTCAAAAGATATTTTTCTGATTGATTGAATACAGAATGAGCACTTGCTCATATTTATACAGTCACGTAAATTGTGTGCTCTCACAGATTCTTAAAGATAAGATTGTTGATTAGATTGCCACGTGGACATTCTGTTACAATTCTGAATTCCTTTTCCCGCCAAAACGAACTGACCACCTGATGATAATTGATCATGATGATCACGCCAGATCATCATGATGAAGCTGCTTCTGATGAATTGATTTGTTGCAGCCTTGTAGACTTAGCTGATGAGTGAGCATCAGTATTAGTATTAACTCTAACACTATTAGATCAAGATAGTAAAAATATATACCAGTACTCTACCTGGTTGAACTGATGAAAAGCAAGAAATGATTTGATTTTGATTTTTTTTTTTTTTAACAATTGTCTACCAGGATGTACAGAGATCAGACACTATAAACACAATATGGATGTCTACTTCCATAATCGGAAGAAGTCCGTTCCCAACCATCAGAAGAGGTTTCCACACTTATATGTTAATGTTTATACCTCGGTGGGTTGACGAAGAGTGTAAGCTAGGATCTCCAACCACCAAGGCAATATTTTGAATTTTAGTGCATAAAATTTGTATAATATTATTTTATCATGCATGGATATGCATTATGATCATGATATATGATTTGTCATTTCATGCATATATCATCCATGCATGTATATGAACTCAAAAACATGAGATAGAGCTTAAAATTTCCAGATTGAATTCAAAGGGTATAGTATCTCTGGTGTGTGTGTGTATATATATATATATATATATATATCCCTTAATGTTTAAGCCAACTCAAGTAAAATTCCAAAAGTAAATTAACGAAAGGCAGAAAAAATATGTTCCACCAACATTATATACTAAGAAATCATCAGCAAAACCACTAAAAATACCCACTTTGTATTATTGGTCATTATTACTTTATTAGTGGTGAATTGGTGATCATATATGAATAGATGATAGTTGTAATCACATTTTTTAGCTGTAAACCTTTACACTTTAAAACCTAGTTATTCTAAGGTAGAATCTGATTTATTCCTACAACTTGACTCTTAAATATATATAACAACCCTGAATTACCTCAAATTTAACTTGGTGCCGAGGATCATTTGATTTG
The DNA here is from genome assembly GCA_008009225.1 of Acer yangbiense. Taxonomy (NCBI): domain Eukaryota; kingdom Viridiplantae; phylum Streptophyta; class Magnoliopsida; order Sapindales; family Sapindaceae; genus Acer; species Acer yangbiense. The sequence goes on from CM017773.1 coordinate 9,611,413, forward strand.
GTGATCATCAGAGGCATTAAAATGAAGCTTCACCATCAGAGTTTAAATTTTATTATTATTATTATATATTGTCTCACATTTGTCCATAAAACCATAAAATGTGGGGAGACCTTTCGCTTCCAATAGAAGTAGATACCTCCCAATTATAAGAATAGATATCTAGGATGTGCGTGTAATGTTTGATCTTTCAGCAGGTCCCAACATATACCCCTCGCCTCTAATGGAAGTCGATACCTCTAGATTATATATAAGAGCAGATATGTTGCCCGTGCATGTAATACTTGGTCTCGGTAGGTCCCACCAGTCCCCTAACCGGCCAGTAGTGTCAGGTTTCAATATATATATATATATATATATATATATATATATATATATATATATATATGCAATTGAAGAATACAAATAAACATAAACAAAAAGAGTCAAAAACTATGACCTAGTTGCAACGACTACAAATTAAATCAGTGAGTTTCATATATAGTGTGAATAAGTGTGATCATGATCTCTAAATGAAAATGATAATCATTGTATTGATGATGGCATACAATAAGATTATTTTATTAACATTAAAAGAAAGGAAAAAAAAAAAAAGAAAAAAAAAGAGAGTTAGTGCAAAATAGTGTCAAAATAAAAGAAGAAATAAATAAATAAAAAATGAGAGAGATAGAGAGAAGAAGAAGAAAAAGGGGAACAAAAGCACCTTGAATAGGGCCCATGACATGTCTCCTCAATAGACTCTAAGATGTGATTTTCCTCTTTCTCTCCACTGCACCACTACTCTCTCTCTCTCATCTTCTTTCACCTTCCTCTTTTCTTTTTTCTCATAATAATTTTCTTGCCAAAAATACCCAATAATTCCTCTCCAAAACCATGTCTACTTCTGTGACCAAAGATTCTGCTGAAGGATCCTCACGATCCAATACTTCCACCGCCGATCACCACCACCACCACCCACCACCACCGGTTCAACCGTTGAGCCGATACGAGTCGCAGAAGCGGCGAGACTGGAACACTTTTGGACAGTACTTGAAGAACCAAAGACCACCAGTTTCACTATCACAGTGTAGCTGCAACCATGTGCTTGATTTTCTTCGGTACCTAGATCAATTTGGTAAGACCAAAGTTCATCTACATGGGTGTGTTTTTTTCGGACAACCCGACCCGCCTGCTCCTTGTACTTGTCCTCTTAGGCAGGCTTGGGGATCCCTTGATGCACTGATCGGACGGCTAAGGGCTGCTTATGAGGAACACGGTGGATCACCAGAAACCAACCCGTTTGGAAATGGAGCTATTCGTGTTTATTTGCGTGAAGTGAGAGAGTGTCAAGCAAAAGCCAGAGGAATTCCATATAAGAAGAAGAAGAAGAAGAAACATCAAATCAAAGCAGCAGCCAACGACGAAGCAAAGTCTTCCAAACAAGCTGCAACTTAATTAACAGCTTTTGGCTTCTTCAATGAAATGGTAATTAATTATTTTTGTCTACAAATTAATTAATTTTTTTATTGTAGCTTATTAAATCTTATTAGCTTCGTGATCAATCTAGTTAGCAGAAAATATGATAACAAATTAAATTTCATCAATTCATTATAATCCATGTATGATAATGACATAAAAATTGAAACAAAACTTGTTGCAAGAAAGATCAGATCAGTTAATTGGACATCAATGATATTTATTATATAAGATCAATCTGGGTAAGTGAAAGTGATCAGTTTGGAGAAAAATTGTTTCTTCATAAAACCCTAATAAACCCACACAGCAAAACCCTAATCTGGATTGTCAGTTGTGAAACTATGAAGAACTGTCGTACGTAATTTTACCTTTACATATTTTACCTTGAATATATATGTATATATAAGAGATGCCATGATTGGAGTGCAAGAATTGTTTTTTTTTTTTTTTTTTTTTATTTCTCTTTCTCTCTCTCAAATCATGCAAAACACTGTACATGAGTGGTTTTTTTTCCCAATTAAATATATATATCAGTTGTTTACTTTTCCTTCGGTTTTGGCTCTTTTGCGATTCTGTGCGATTTTGGTGCTCCCCATGAATGATACCATGTGATATATCATACGTTGCATGTGAATTTTTACGCATTGACGTGGAAATTAACATGCATATTTATATACCCATTTTCATTGCTTTAAAGTTTAAAACCATATATAATCTTTAATTAATTATCTTATAATGTGTTTGTGTTTGCTTTTGTCACTGTTCTTCTGCTGCTTAAAATCATAAATGCAAATAGTGTTAGCGTTTTTTTTTTCCTGATTTGGACATACTTTCTGGTTGATTTTAGCGATTACAATCACTATTGTTTTCCTCTTCTTCTTGATCTTCTTCTTCGTTTTTTTGTTTTTGTTTTTTTTTTTTCCGTTTAATATGTGCTCAAGTGATTCACATTTTGTGTTAGGATTATAAGTACTTTTCAGATTTATTTAGGAAAATTTCTAGCCCAAGGACTTGCTATACTTTGCTACAATCTTGCTACAGATCGATAGTAGGTAGTATAAAGCTTAACTGTAGATAGAGTTAACCATCTCTTAGAAAATAGTTAAGCAAAGTTTCTATTATAATTCTCTTTCATCAGTTGTTTTTGAGTTATTACAACAATATTCTTGAGGTGGGAAAGAGGGATACGACTCGAACCTACAACATCATGAATAATGTAAGTGTAAGGGGAATACTATTTTGTCAACCTCATCCGGTCTCTTTTCTCAATTTTAAGTCCACCATATCTAACTATTGAAGGTTAATAGGATTATATATTGTCCTATACTCCTATATTACTCCTAATCTCCTTGAATCAACTATAATCTTCTTACTTGGATTGTATATAAAATGTAGTGCAAAATATTATATGGTTCTCAAAAACTATAAAGGAAAAATGTTTTGTTTCTAGTTAATACATACATGATACATATACATATAAAAGGACGTATTAGGTATGAGATCTTGCATGTTTTTTTTTTTTTTTTGGTACTGGATTTAACTCTATAACATTTTGGAGTCAAGCTTTTCACTCTATAATGTTACAAAGTTAGAATCTCAAACGAATAAAGGTAGGGGATCTTGCACCCGATAATTTCTATACGTATGTATATACATAAACACACATATACAATTTTAATAATGCTAAAAGAATTTAACTTCTTCTAGTTCTTTTTTTCTTCTTGGTGTTTGAGATCTAGGTAGAATACTTGAGGAATATTTGGGGTCAATATAGAAGAAATTTATATATTTTCATCTCGGACATAATAATAACATCAGTCTTTCTATTATCAGTTCGAACTGACAATAAATATATTAGGATGAAGAATGTGGACCACAGATCATAGAGAAGTTTTGACAAGTGCATACACTTTGAGTCAAAGTATGTAAATCTAGTGGTCCACATTCTTCGTCCTGATATATTATTGTCAGTTTGAACTGATAATAGAAAATCTGATAATAACATACTTAAAATATATAATGATAAAGTTAGGGTCCATGTGATTTTCTTTCTTAGAAAAAAGAAGAAGAAAAAAAGCACGAGATTGTATATGGAAATTTCGTATAGATTATTTAATTTGGTTGTATATATATATATATATATATATATATATATATATATATCTTTTCAAAAAATATATATATATATATAGCATTGGTTATTAGTAACTTCAAGATATCGATTTCACAAATAAAAGGCTTGGATTGTTTCACATGAGTGATCCATACCTATAAGATTGAGTATGCAAATGTGGATTGTTTGTTTGAGTAGGTTTTTCTCATACACACTTATTGGACAAAAAAAATACAACATTGGAACATCCTTAGTTATTATATTTTCAAGCACAGACTAATTAATGACAAATCTATTCAAACTTCTTTTGAACATAGACTTGCTTTAATTAAAAGCATAAATATATATATATAGATAGATAAAGTCTACATAGAATTGCTTTTGTTCTAATTTTGAAAAATCTGGATGTTTCAATGTCAAGATCAAGACTATAGAAAGATTTCATATATATATATATATATATATATAGATTTCATCTGGATGCTTCTGTAGTCTGTGTTGCAGCCAATACATAAGGATACATACACCAGTTTTGTCTACTGTACGTACATTGGCTAAAAAAAATTAAAAATATTATCTTGGAATTAGTGGGACTATATAGAGAAAGCAAGGCAAGATGGATCCAAAGGAGAGATACATAGTATTGTACTTGGAATAAAGAAAATTTTCTTTTAGACAATAAAAAAGGGTGAAAAAGGGGAGAACAAGAACAAGAACAAGGCAAACCAGGGAATAAGTGGAAAAGATTACAAAAAGAGAAAAAAAAAAAAAAAAAAAACTTTTTTTGGTACTTCTTCAACTGAGCAAATTTCTTCTGATTCTACTGGATATCACCAAAATTAAACAGTTAAGCAATCAACTAACTACAGGAAGATATATGTTTGTGTTAACTGTCAAACACCCTTTTTAGACTTTAGTTTGATAAGTTATAGTACTTCAAGTTTCAAAATGAATCAACCTATCACTATCCAAAAATCAGTTGATGTGCCAATTGATTTGATTAATTATGTATAATAGTTATCGGGTGTTAGATCCCACGTAGATTTTTTAATTTATTGCATCTAATTAACTGTTTTATAGGTTATAAAATTGTAGATAAATTACAAAACATGTGGAATTCAAAACCGGATCATACCTTTATGGCTTTATTTATGTATTAATTGAAGTAGAAACTTCTTTTAATGATTTGTCTTTTACTATTACAAATTAGAGTTAAGAGAAAGAAAAATGATTCGAATCTATAATCTCAATCTCATTATCGTGAGTGTAAGGAGCTTGCTATTAGAAAACATAAACTTTTTAAACTCTTATTAATGTTTGAAACTAGTAATGTTTTAACTTGTATACGCAATATTGGGAATTGATCATCTTTCTATTCTAAAATGATATATACAGATGAATTTAATGACTGAATATTAGTTTTTATATTTTATTTTTTATTTTTTTTAACCACACACCACATCATACTATATACCTCTCTTTGTGGACACAATGCTTAGATTAAACAGTCTCACTCCAAGACTAATGCATGCAATGAAAGGATAAATCCTTTGTATCCTTTACCATAATTACTTTATGATTAGAAAATAAGATAATTAACACCGCCACGAATGTGACTAGGTTACCCTCATCCTGATAATATTATATTTTTGAGTTGTAGTAAAGATATATAAAAAACATAAAAATAAGAGATCGAACTAACCAATTAGATTACCTTCTGAGAACAACAATTAACAAATAATTAAGTTTTTTTAGAGAAAAACAAATAATTAAGTTAATCAAAAAAAGGGATCAGACAAAAAAAAAAAAAAAGAGAGATCAGATAATCATCATCAAGGGAAGAAACCAAATCCTCTCCAATGTCTCTCCAATGTCTATCTCCCATTTTCATCTCTCTCTCTCTTTCTCCTCTTTGTAGAGAATCTTACACATCAGCCAAATACTATGTCAATTAAAAACATTTCATATATTGGAAATATCAATTTTAATAATTAATTAAATAAAAATTCTCAAATCAAGATGTAAGAATTAGAATCTTGAAATCTTTAGTCATTGGATGTAAGATGAGATTTGCTTTATTTTTCCACATCCATCAAATGCACCAAATAGTTGAAAGTAATTAAATTTGACATCTAAAATTTTAAAATTACCCAAACTACTGCATCAAAGAATGACTCAAAACAAGAAAATATTAAGCCAAATATTAATGCTAGACAAACTAAAAATGGTTCATATTAATTAGCTTAATTAGTATTGACCAATCAGTAAACATGTGGATATGGGATTGTAGTTAGCATGATCAGCATCAAATGGGGTATAATCATAACACTTAAGGAATGAATTTAAACTATTTAAAATTTTAAAGGCTAAAAAGTGTGTTCTATGTAATATTAATATAATTTCCGACAACTATAAGTGGAAATCATATACAGTATTACACAATGAAGCAAAAAAGCCAAAAAGCCACTAAAGCTATATATATATAAATTAGAGCCAATAATAAATGAGCATATATATACATATAATAAATATATAATACGTACGTACTTTCTAATTAGTTTATATCAAGAAAATTGAGTTCCATAAATAAATGGGTTTAGCTACTAAACAGATTCTATACCGATAGAGTTAATTGTTTGTTCCTTAAATTTCAATAAAAGGATCTATTGTAAATTAAAAACTAAAAGTAATAAGTCTAACTCATAACTATCCATGCAACTATGCATATTCTGTATGGTAGCTAAATTCATAATATTTATAACAATAATTTTATTATTATTATTTAACAATAACATCTTATACCAGTACCCAATGTATTGTTAAAAGCCACTCATTTTGGTTGGTTTACATGAATTTTAGAATTTATACCGAGATATCAATTTGTATAAATCAAAGAACTTGTAATATTACTGTATTTTAGCCCATCAGAGTGTTACAAGTTCGAGTTACCAGTATATAAATTAAAAATAAAAATAAAAATGTTCTTTGATACATTCTCTATGATTGTAGTTGTGTGCTGGTCGACCGTTTTTGATCCCGGTTTTCTTATTGTGACAAGTTTATGAGTTGATGTAGACAAGAATAGTTTAGACCTTAGTATTTCTGAACGATAAAATGCACCGTTTGTTTCTCACCTAAATATATGCATGCCCTCCCATAAAAATGACACCAAGAACACGAAAATTATCAGATGTGCGGTCTCTAAAATAACTTATGTATGGAAAGTCTTCATTGTTTTTATTAGAGTCTTTATCGGTCATGTTAGAATCTAGATGAATCTTGAACTCTTGATAATGTACAAATTAAACCTATCAAAACTGTAACAAAATGACGATTTAGACTTCCGCACATAAGTTATTTCAGGAATTCCGGACTAGTGAATGACGTTTTTTTATTTGTGGGATTCTAATTTATCAAATGCAATATAAAAAATGAGGAATCGGGTCTAAATAACACCAAATCCATGTTGAGTTTTGTGAATAGCACCAAGTTATTATAAGTTAAGTTTATATAGTGTAAGTGAAGAATGCGATACCATTTTATATTTATATGTATCAGGTTTGAATGTTGCATTTGGTTTCTGTTGCTTGTAGACATCTTTATACTGCTGGCAAGGTGAAGAATTGAAAGTTTCACATTTGTGTTTGTCGCCACTATTGAACAAAATTGTTTTATATTGACGAAATAAGATTGGTCAAGTGGTAAACTCTTCACACCTACAGCACAAAGTTGTGGGTTCGAGTCCTCCCCCTCTCTAAAAATCCCGAATTTATGTAATACTTCAAAAAAAAAAAAAAAAAAATTTGTTTTATATTGGTGAAAACTATTTGTACCAATTCTCAAAAATGGGGAAGTATTAAGCATGAATGTTCTTTGTTTCGTTTATGATAAATCTTATTGAATTCCCAAAAGTGTGTATTGATTTATTTCTTCATTGATGATGAGATTTTACAAATTGAAGAGGAAGTTTCTGATGAACTTCAACGAAAATTTCTGATAATTTCAAAAGCTGCTGTAATCTTAGAGGATGGTGATGTTATATATTGACCAATTAATTTCTCCTTGATTATGCAATTTTAGTATTTTACTTGATGAAGTCAAGTTTCATCTTTTTGCCAAAACTACATTTGTTGTATACACTCAATAGAAGTTCAACAAACTGATACATAAATTACTACTTAGCTTGCACAAACTCTAGATAGAATTTTGAGCTTTTGGAACTGGTTTTCTTATACATATGTTACTCGGATTATAATATATTGGTGTTTGTGATAAATTTTTCTTGCAGGATCACCAGACATGGCAGCTAATTAAATGGAAAGGATATATAGAAAAGGCGTTTCGAAGTCACGCTGCAGCTTTACTATCTGGGTTCATGCTCTATGGATACAGTTCTTAATGGAGTAGTAGTTATAAATAAGTTGTTATAGCAAACTGGTTTCTAAAGCCACATATACAAGTTGATATTAATAGCAATTTACTACCTATATATGCAATGTAATGTAATGTTCTTCATACATCCCAGACTCTTATGAAGAGTTAGAAGTACTACTATTTGTAGCTTAATTCGTAACAAGTTGGAAACAAAAAAATGGTTCCTTTTCAGGCCAAATTGCATCTATAGCTTCCGAGACAAAACTCGGCATATTGAGTAGTGATTTTGCATGAAATTTATTGAAATAGCTTTCCAGGAGCAAAGTATATATACAGTCACGTAAAGTTCAAGTTGTTAGAGCATCTCCAACAGCCTCCCTTGAAGATATCCCTTAGCTTAATTAAGGGAGTATGTGTATTTTTGCAACTCTAACAGGTCTTTAAATGGATCCCTTTATTGTGTTATGGTGAAGTTCACTCCCTTAATTAAGGGGTGTTTTTAATCCCCTTAAAGTGGGCTCTACCTATCATAATTGATAAACAATATCTAATATTTATTAAATAGAATATCTAACATTTAAATAAATAAATAAAATATTAAATTGGCCATTTAAGGGAGTATTGTTGGAGCATATACTCTCTTAATGGTCCCTTGCAATAACATACACTCTTAAATAATTTTTAAGGGAATATCTAATATTTATTAAACAGAATATCTAACATTTAAATAATAATAAAAAATTATTAAATTGGTCATTTAAGAGAGTATTGTTAGAGCACATACTCCCTTAATGATCTCTTGCAACAATATACACCCTTAAATAAGGGAATCTCCAAGGGAGACTGTTAGAAATGCTCGTATATCGTGGAGTGTGGACGAGAATCTCTGCCTCTAAATACACAAGTCCTGAAGCACATTATTTGGAATGCATTGTTTAATGTTAACCATAAGGTCCAATGTGTGCAAAGTTTCATACACAGCTATAAGATTTAGTTGAGAAATCAGGCAATCGTGGCGAAAAATCTCTCGTGGTTTAGCAAAAATTGCATCTATTAACGTCCTTGTCAGAATTATGCAGATCAAAAAACCACAAGAAAGACTGAAAGGGTAAGAAACGCGAATAGCTTTTTTTAACCGTTAAAGGGGTTTTATCTCATATCGGTTGAAGTGAAGTCAAGATTAGTTCATGCTATAAATAAACAAATAACCACAAAAAGAACCTTTTAAAGACAAAACCGTGAGACCCATGAGCTAAAACGGATAATATTTTGTGAGTCCGGATAGATAGCATTAGTTACATAGACAATTTAACGATCAAGATAGGACTCCCAATTATCTAAGAGGTCAGGAACTAATAAGAAAGGAGGCTTTGAACATAATATTATGGATAGGACTCCCAATTATGATAAACCTAATCTTGTACATTGCAACATAAAATTTAACTTACAGAGTTAGCTACTCAAATCATAAGTTTAAACACTAAAATCAAACATTTGGGCTAAACATAGGCCAATTGCAACAGCCCAAAGTAAATCATCAAAAGAAGAAAAAAAAAAAAAAGGCAAGATAAAAGGGAAGGAAACAACCCCATCATTTTTATCCTTCCAACAGCTGGTAATTTTAAGGCCAGTATTAGCTGGAACAATATGTACTTTGTATGGATGACTGATGAGTGTATAATCAATCCGCCGCCCATGTATACAATCAAACCTCTCGCACAGATAGCTAGCTGTATATTTCTGTAAGAAAGATCAAAGAAACTATTCGTAAGAGTTTTGAGTTAAAAACCGATTTTCAACGATGTAAACCGATGTTTAAAAAAACAAACATGAAACTGCAAAACTGCATGCCTTTATCAATGCTAACGTATCCCCCAATTTATTCAAACAAGCAGACTTGAATAGATATCTTACTGTAGCGTTGCCTAGGTTTTTATTCATCGGCAATAATTCAAAGGGCAAGAAATTGAAACATCATTTCTTCAGTCGTCCTCGTACATAAATAATCCATATCTAAACAACCAAAAACATAATTAAGTTTTGAAATCATCATAGCCTTGACAAAGTCTTTTAACTTTAACAGGCATGTATGTTAAATAATTTAAGACATTAAAAATGTGGATTCAGACATTTGGACAAGCAGTCAAGCAGAAAGCGGAATCATAAAAGAACTTGTTAAGCATATAATCACTTTGGCACTTTCAATGGAAACCCAATATAAACAGTCATGATGCAGGCAAGTGGATGAAAGTACGTAATTGACCAAGAAACAGGTTGGCCACAAGAAAAACTACATGATCAAAAGTGTAAACTTCATACACAGAGATGTTCTCCCAAAAGGCCTTGGGTCAAAGGCTCAAAGATCAACCAAATCAGATTTATATTAAAATTTTGTGACAATTTACATAACAGAAGTTCAATAAGCATCTGAATTTAATAAATCAAATCAATCCTTAGCTCACCAAAGACAGTAGAATGCCACATAAGAAAGTTCCATAACATCGCATCAACAAAAACAACATAACAGTTAATCAGGAATTGTTCTTTGATACATCCTTGGATAATTAAGAAATTTCCACGAAAACCGGACTTACGCAAAGGATTTATAAATCTGAAGATTCAATATGCTGTAACACTCATAAAATCAATTCCTCAAGACAGTTAAAATTTTCGTAAGTTTGTTGTTCAAGTAACGGGAACACTGGAGAAATAGGACAAAGAAATGCAATAATAGAAAACCAGATGGGACAAGTCTTCAATAAAGTCAAAAGAAAGAAGTATTTGCATACAATCTGCAGCTCAGTGGAAACCAGTAAGATGGTATAGACAAGACGCAGAGCACGCAGACAATATTTTTACAGACTCCTAAACTATATAGAAACAAATTATTAGGGTATTAGATTGCACCTTAGACCCCACAAATTTACACATCCTACAGTACTTCAATATTTCTCCACAATTTCCCACTTTTTTTAGCTCCTCATGAGCATGAATAGCTTATGTCATTGGCTGGGGAAGTTTGGGGAGTAGGGGTGGTGATTGGAGGGCACCCAAGTAAGGCACAGGCTTATGTCAGTGTCCACAACATCATGCCCATATTATCTAATAAAATCAAATGACAAGTAACAGCAAAACGATAAGAACTGCATACATCACATGTTGTAAATACCATTACCAGTTCAGTATCTACTGATAAAATCCGAGTCCCACATAACAGTTCGACATTGACAAGGCACTAATGATGTCTTCCCATGTGAAAGTCAACCTCATTATCTAATATGAAATTACTATTAACTACTATGAACTTAATAATATCTTAATCCCAATTGCAACATGATATATCTAGTCACTGATTTTAAGATCTCCTTTCTCCAAATAATCTGCCTCTTGAAGATTCACAATTAAAAGTTACAAGGCAAGAGTTCTTTATATTCAGCCTCTTATTTCAACTGGCAAAAGTTCAATATTTTAAGCCTCTTATTTCCTATGATAAAAAATGATAATTCCGGTCTTTTACTTATAATAAACAAAACAGATTAGTGCCTACATATTCAATAACTTCGGTCATCAAGTTTGATTTCCAGTTTCCTCACAGCCACGAGGCACCTTTCTCCAAACATTGTAAATTCAGAAAAAAGCTATGAAACTGTTTATAACTTCAACACTAACCATATCATATACCAAAGTTTTTTTTTTTTTTTTTTTTTTTTTAAAAATAAATAAAATAAAAGGAAGAAAGAAAAGAGCTTAAAGTGGACATGGGCAAATAAGATGAACATATAAGTCCCATAAACCAAAATAAGAGAAAAGAACCATTGCTGTCAAAAGGGCGCTTATGCGTGCGCCTAGGCTATGGGCGACGCAGGGCGCAGCCCTTGCGCCTTGAGTCATGCTGGGCGCAACTCCTTGCGTCGGGCACACACTTTTTTCGCCTAGGCGCACAAGCGCACAATCGTGCTTAAGAGTGCTTTGTTTTTTTTTCTTTTCATTTTTTTAGAGTCACGTGAGTTCCCAGACCCTATTTTTAAAACAAAAAAAAAAAAAAAAAAAAAAGGAAACCCTATCACTTAAAACATAAATCACGGCCACCGAAGTTGAAGGCTCTCCTCCAATCTCCTCTCCAAGACTTCCAAGACCAAAGTTGAAGACTTCTGGTGGACCAGTTCATCAATCAAATGATCAAGTAAGTTATTTTCGTTTTTCTTTTAATTCCGAATTTTTTCTCCATTCTCTCCCTCTTCATCTTTTCAGTATCCAAATTTAAGCCGTTATGCTGTCGATTTTTTTTTAAGATATGCTGTTTTTGTTGAAATTTTGGATGAAATTAATGTTGTTAATGGTTTTTAAAGATTAATATTAGGCTTAATTGTTAATATGTTATGCTATTTATTTTTAATGCTGTTTATTGCTGTCTTGCTACTACAATAGTACATTTAGCTCAACGTTTTGTGGCTCTATGCTTGTCGAATTTTGATTATAATTTTGTTATTCTTTGACTGTGTGATTATAGGTCTAAATGTGGACATCAGCTGCAATGCAAACCGAAGTCACCAAACATAGAAACAAAAAGAACTTCAAGAGGGGATTGGAGGGGATGATGATTTCGAATTTGATTTTGATGAATGAACTTGTTTTTCTTTGAATTGTGATGATTTTAATTGTTTTTGCAACTTTAAGTCTTTTTTGAAGTATGAATTATGATGCTAATTGTTTTTTTTTTTTTTAATTATTGTGTTACAGATAGTTTCTAAAGTAGTCACTTGAAAAATTATGGATAAATTAGGTTTACACATGTTTTTATAAAAAATGTGCGCCTCGCTTCAGTCGGGCGCACGCCTCGCCTTGCGCCTCAGGCTACATAGGCCTATTGCGCCTTGTTGCGCTTAATGCTTCTGACAACTATGACAACAACAAATAAGCTCAAATTCAACATATGGAGGAAACCCACAAGTCCATTTAAATATGCTTAAGTACCACCAAAAAGACAACAAAATCCAAAAAACAATATTTTGGCAAGTCCATTCGGGAAAGAAAAGCAAATTATTCATAGTTGGCCAACTCTTTGAATAAAGCAAACAGTGAGTGTTTAAATACTATTGTTGGGTCTTTTCCTATTGTTTAAGCTTTTAGGTCTAATGGTTACTAAATATGTATTTGGGCTTGGTCCACATGCCAAGCCCGTTAGTCTAGCATGTGAGAGGATGTGTTAGATTACTTAAATACTATTGTTAGGTCAATTCCTCTCAACTTAAGCTTTTAGACTGATGGTTACTAACACATCACAATAACATAAGAATCACATCATTTTGTTTTTTATTGAAACAAAAGTTTTATTGATAAAAGATAAAAAAAAACAGAGGATAACTGATAAAAACAGAAACCAACTCCAAACCATAAACAGAGGTTTGAGATATAAAAGCTCTGCAAAGGCTTCTTCTAAAAGCCACCAAAAACAAAACGGTCATTATCATTTTCACCAAATATAGTTAATTCAATCAAAATATGCCTTCTCATCCAATTCTAAATATTTGCTCAGCAGTAAGCTTAAATTGTAAAGGTGAAGTCAAGCTTCTACTCTGGCAAGTGACAAAGATTTCTGCTTAAATTGTGATTGTATCACTTTTATGTTTGCAAAGAAACAACATTATTAGTTATAATGCGAAAAAAATTAAGGAGGTATCCATGCTGCTAGGTAACCCCTATCCATGCGAAACACATTCTCATTAACAATGGAAATGTTTTAATTCAAGTACACAATAACAGGTTATGGATCAGATATATCATGGCAAAACATGAACTTATTTGTTCAAAGATTTCAAGAACATGGACCATTGACCATTAACAAATATCCATATCCTAATCATACAAGAATTATCCAGCAATCATCATCAATATCATTGTACAGCACACAGACAATTACATTCATATATAAGAAGTAAGAACAGTAAAGATAATTAATCAACAAAATGTCTCACCATTAGAGCCAGACCGCTTGGAGCGCTTGTTCCTCTCCAGCTGAACCTGCATCTCTGTAAACATCCTCAGCCTTTGCATCTCCAATTCACTAGCAAACTGCATTCTCTGCTTCTCCAACTCCACCATCTGCTTCAACTTTTCCGCTTCCACTCTCTCATACACCTCCCCAAACCTCTCTATTGCCTTGGCCAACTTCCTCACCCCCAAATTCTCTTCACTTTCATTTTCCTCTTCCTCAGCATCCTCCTCTGCATCTTCCTCCTCACTCTCAGCTGCTGCTGCCGCTGCAGCCACCGCAGAATAATTCCTATAATACCCATCGCTATTGTAACCCCTCTTCTGCGGCAAAGCCACAACCGTCGCTGCCTGAATCGGCGTCAAACTCGGACTACTGTTACTATTGTTATTGTTATTGATATTATTATTATTATTATTACTAACCGCTTTCCGGTAGGCTTTAATCGGAAGAGCGACTGGAGGAGACGGCGACGGATTCGGCGAGAAATTCGAAGAGGATTTGACGCTGTTGCCGATCAAGGAGTCCATACGATCGAAAAACGGCCACGACGAGGTTAGGGTTCCGTTGGATGACGTAACACGAGCCTTCTCGACCTTGTACTTCTTCTTGATGGTATCGATCCGGTTCTTACATTGAACATCAGTGCGATGCGTCTTCTTAGAGACGGCGTGGAGGGCGTTGACGGTATCCGCTACGTCCTGCCAGTCCTTCTGACGGAGGTTACCGCGATTGAGCTCCAGATACCGACGGCCCCAGGAGTCAACGAGAGTGGAGGTAGCCTCCTCGCTCCAGCAATCTTCACGGACAGGCAACGGACGGGAATACGACGGCGGGGTAGCGGTGGTGGTTGACGGCGTCATGGAGTCCGTTAGATCTCCCATCGAACAAAAAAATCGTCGTTAGGTCAAAAGATAATAAAAATATCAGCGAACGTAGACGTAGTAGATCGGCGTTTTATGATAAGATGTGAAAAAAAGGAGAGACACAAAGGACAGAATTGGAAAAAAAAGAAAAGAAAATGGATGCGAGTGCGACGATGACGACGCGCCGGGGAGGGAGTGGGAGGAAAGAGAGGAGAGGTGGGGAGAGGGAATAATTGAAAGGGTCGCCGGGAATGGGATGTTGTGGGTAAGCGCGTGAAGGGTAAGCATAGGGTTGGACGCTTGGGTCTCATCGGATTCGGCTCGGCTACTACGGTCAGAGCTGGCAATTACGTTACGTTTCTTTAACTAGTATTTACCAAACAAAACAAACAACACTCATGCTGCCCATTACTTTCTGCTTTGCTACTTTGCTACTACTATCAATCTTTCATTTCTCTTTCCATTTTTTAAAATTAAAAATGGTTTTAATTCTTAATTTGTTTATTTTTAAATGTTATTATTATTATTATTGTGCGAGTTTCTTTATATATATAATTATTGAGATAGTTAAGAAGTTTCTTTTTGTGATGTGAAATGAAATGGAAATAAAGTTTGGATTTTAGTAAAAATAAAAATGGATATGGAAATTAATAGAGATAATGTTTTTAGTTTTGTGCTATATGGAGAGGATTCACTAATTGATTAGAATATATTCTGTATTTATTAGAGAAAAAATGATTCGTTCTTTTTATGATTAGATTTATCACTAAAAAGTGAAAATTATTCATGAAATTACTTTTGTGAGTTTGTCTAGCTGAATTTATGTATAAGTTCCAGTCGTGAATTTTATTTATTTAATGTTAAATTCAACGAATTACAACAAATCATAATTTATAAAGTAAAATAGTTTTATTTAGAAAAAAATAAATAATAATTTCAGAATCAGCAGAAACATCTATTCACATTAGGTCGTAGGTCGTAATAGACAACTTAATTAGAGATAATTAAAAAGAGAAATAGGAATTTATGTGAATAGAAAATAAAAAATAAATATTAAAAATAAATAAACTCTTCTATTTACTTTCATGCATTTCGTTTTTACACAATTAATGTTGCAGGCTTGAAACCCAAAAAAAATAAAAAATAAAAATAAAAATTGATGACAAAGACGTGCAGGTTTTCGAAAGCCGTCGATGTAGATTTTTCGGTGGATTGTGGAGGGCAAAATGGGAAGGAAGTTGGACGGTTGCGCCCAATGTGGGGGATGATACGTTGATGAGCGGCAATGATGCGCCGGCTGTCTGCCAGTCGCGTGAACCGTACGGCTTTGGATTGCGTCAGCATTTTGGGAGAAGGAAAGCATGGGGGTCAGATCGGCTCGGCTCCAATCGGCTCACGACTAGCTCGGCTTGGGCTTGGGCTTGCTTTGCAACTATACGTCGTTAAATTTTGGTTTGGTTTGAATTGTTTGGGTATTTTGGTTTGACCGGAAACGGAACGGGGGACTTTGAAGGAGTTTCTGGCTTCTTGTCTTTTGTCTTGTTGTGTTCCCCGGGAATTTACACTGAAACTAGTCGACTACTACGTTGTACAATTGGGCCTGTTTGGTTGATTTGCTTGAAGGCCCATTGGGCTTTACTTGGAAAAATAAAAAGTTATTTGAAAAAAGAGTAACGATATTTGCATCCCTCTAAAATTGTATGTACAACCCAAATTTATATATTTTTAAAATTCCAAAATTATCATTAAGTTAAATAATAAATTATCAATATTTTAATCAAAAGATATTATAATTTTTATAACTTTTTTTTTTTTTTGTGAGAAAATATTAAAAGATCATAGCAACAAACGACGGATTACAAAATAGAATTTAGTGCATGCATTTACAATTTGGTTAACCTCTTCAAATCCGATTCCATAAAAACTGGAAATAAACATATATCGAGTCAAGTCTAAATCATAAAGCAAGGCCATAGCTTCAACAATATTTATAGGACAACAGAAGGATAAGTGTAAGCAACCATAACCTCACCCTTGTTGTCTCAAATCACAAATATCATATAGTAGAGATGAGGCTGTCTAGATTTGAAAAGATGGAGGAGGCTGATACGTCTTCTATTAAAATGTTAAAGAAGAAGACGGCTGGTGTGGCTCCTCCCATATTTTTTAATTTAGTTTTTCCAAAATTAAAAAAGATGGACATATTTGGTAATTTATGGGGTGTGTTTACAAGATATAATCTTTAAAAAATGTTTAACGGGGTGCACATACAAAAAGGGATGTACATACGATTTTTCAAGGGTGTATATATCGATACTCTTGGAAAAATATTCAAAATTTGGGAAGGTTTTTGGGATTTTCTTCTTTAAAGTAATTAGGTTTATGGAATTTCTAAAACTATTTAAATGCATTATCTGCCACTTGAATAAAATAACAATTAGCGAGAAAGGGCACTTGAAAATTTTAATGAGTTATATATATATATATATAAATTATGGTATAATAAAGTTTAGATACAATAAAACAAATAGAACACTTGCTCATTATGAACTAAATAGTTTTACATCTAAAAAGAAATAAAAATAAGAAACACAATATTAAAAAAATAATAATAACAGGAAAAACAACATAAACAATGCAAAGTTACAAAATTAATTCTTAAAAAAAATAAATTACAATCTCATTTTATAATAAAATTTTTGTTTTGTATTTATAATGAATTCCCTTTAAATTTATATAAATAAAAAATTGAGTGATAAATATTACTAGACATGATTTTGAATTTTTTTATATTATTCTTTAAACTATTGGTCAATTATATCTTTATTGATTCTAAATAAATTAAAACTATAAAATAAAGAAAAATACTAAACATAAATAAAATGAATCATAATAATAAATGGACAATTTTAATACAATAACTTAAAATTTGAGATTTTAGAGTTAATTGTTTAGATGTGTAAAGTATGCCAAACTAAAATGATTAGAAATAAGAAAAGTTGAAAATAATAATAGATAATTTAATATAAAATTAAATTAAATCAAGTAACTAGAAATTGAGGGTAGATAAAAAGTTGACAATCGACATGTAAAAAAAGGGTGAATTGTTTTATTGTAGAGGAAGACGGAAATTGAAGAAATGAATTAGAAAACAGTGTAAAATAAATTCAAAATTAAAAAAACCTTATAGGATAAAATTGAATTATTATTTTTTTCAATATTTGTTTATTTGTTTCTTTGTACTCTTATGTTTAGTACCGAGTGTTATTATATATATATTGGGTCTCTCATGAGGGATCTCTTATTTTAATTTCGGTAAGGACCTTGATGAAATCACATCAATTTTTATGAATTTTGATCTGAATTTTTTTTATGGATGATAAGTTCATTGAAATCTACATATGAATAAAATTTAAGAATTTTTCAAGCACTAGAACTATTTTTCTTGAATTTTTTATATTTCGCCACTTTTTTCGATTCCTTCATATATAACAAAATCGGGAAAAATAGTTCTAACTTACATACAAACATATTTATTAGCCTTTTGATGTTGTGTAAGTGGCAGGCTAGGAGAGAGAATACACAACATGATCTTGATCAAAAGGCTAATAAATAAGTTTGTATGTATTGTTATATTATAAGGTTTGTAGGTGAGAATCTCTCTATATATATATATAGAGAGAGAGAGAGAGAGAGAGAGAGAGAGAGAGAGAGAGAGAGCTTCTCATGTGCTTACCCTGTTATAAGCATATAGTTATATCAATCTTGTGGCCATAATCAAAAGTGATAAAAAACAATTTCAAATTATTATTTCTCTCTCCTCTCTCCTATTTGCATCATATCCAATGCAGACCAATTTCTCCCACCTAACACACATTCTTTCCTTTTTACGATCACACATTCTCTCTCACAACTTGTACTTGACTATTCATATCTCTCACATTTCTAGTAATACTATACGATCCAAAATTCAACCCAAATGATGTGGCAAATGAGTTCTCATCACCACACGGATCATAAGGTAATGTGATTGATGATATAGTAAGGATAAATCACTTGTCACATCATTTGAGTTGGTTTTGGAGCTAAATTTTTGAATTGACTAGCATTATGTTTGGTATTCCTGAAGCTTTTAAAATAATCACTATTAACTGTGCTGAAGAAATAATCTGTTGTAAAGTTAATCAGACAACCACTTGGTTAATATTGTTTTCAAAAAGTAAATAAAGTTTTTTAGTGCTACCAGAGGATGCGCTTGTTTCTAACTTGTGCCATCCCTCCAAGGCTTGGAATTTTGAGCTCATTTGCAACTCTTTTTTACCGGATGATGCTAACCTTATTTTGAGTTTGCCTCGGTTGTCCCCTGGCCATGCTGACACGCTTTGTTGGTATTTTGATAATAGATGTTTTTATAGTGTGCGAAGTGGTTACAGAGTGGCTTTTGGTTTAATTGAGAGACCATGCTCTTCTAGTTAGCAGCTTTCCTCTTGGTGGCAGTTTTTGTGGAAATGCAAGGTGCCTAATAAATGTAAAATTTCCTTCTGGAGAGCGTTCTATGGGTGGCTGCCTACTTCCGCTGCCCTTATTCGTCGTCGTTTGGATTTAGTCGACTGTTGTTGGGTGAGCCGTGGTACAAATGAGACTATCTCTCATACTTTCTAGTTGTGTAAGTTGACTAAATTAGTTTGGCTGCAATTGCTAGGAGAGGAGGTGTTGCAATCTCTTAAGGCCTCTGATTTCCAAGGTGTTGTGTTGGAACTCTCCTCAACTATTGATAAAGATACTATCGAGTTGTTTATTTTAGGCTGCTTACGTTTGTGGTTTAATAGAAACATTATTGTGCATGGCTCCTTTGGTTGGGATGCTACTGATATCACACCTTGGACTAGCAATTTTGCAAATGAGTTTCGGTTGGCTAATGAGGTAACTCATAAGGAAATTCTTTCTCAGCAACCGGTTTAGAGGCCTCCTCAGGTAGGAAGTTTTAAGATTAACTGTGATGTTTTTTTTTCAATTGCGATCTGAGAAATCAGGTGTGGGCGTCATTATACTAGACCATAGGGGTTTTGTTGTGGCTACCAAAGCTTCTCCAGTTTTGGGTTGCTCTTCTGTGGAGCTGTTGGAGGCTCAAGGTTGTTTGGAAGGCCTTTAGCTAGCCCTTGATGTTGGGATTTCTTGTGTGGTTTTGGAGTTTGATGTGACAGGAGTCATTAAATTATTCTCTAATCAAATTGTTCCTCGCACTGAAATGGGTGCTATTATGAAAGACTGTCTTGCTTTGACTAATTTAGTAGGGTTAGTCTCAACTGTAGTGGTTCGTAGAAAGGCTAATTCGGTTGGTCATAGTCTTGCCCAGCTAGCTCTTTCTATGGAGGGGTCGGTGGTGTGGCTAGATGAGCTGCCTACGGATATCGTTAGACTTGTCCACTTGGACTTATTTTTCTTCCTTAGCTCTGTTTGAGCCTTTTGTGTTTGCCTAAAAAACAGTATTTTTTTTTTAAAAATTCTATAAATCAGTTAATAACTTTTGGACAAATGAAGGAACATATACTCTTTTCTTTTCTTTTCTTTTCTTTTTTGTGAGAAAGAAGGCGAAACCAAGCAGTATTATTGGTGAGATCAGAAAACAAAAGCGAATAGATATAAAACAACGGCAAGAGAATCGAGATACGGTGAACCAGCGAAAGCGAGTCATATTCTAAATCCACTTGAAATTGCATGTTATATGCAAATTCCAAAACAATTCGGAGGGCAATGAACTCCCCCAAAGTAGGAGACTTACTCACAGTAGAAGCAGCAAGTCAGCAACACTCTGATATATATTCAAATTCAAACAACTAAATTTTGAAAATAAAAAAAGTCTGGTTAATACCAACCATTTTCTTCATAGTTATTGAGAAATCCTAATTCCCACATGTTGTCAATTTCTTACAGGTAGAATTTCAAATCAAATGAATAATATTCCTTGTTAATAATTTTAAAACGAAAACGATCACTAAACAAATCAAATATTCCAGCCATTAATTAAATAATGACGACAAACCATGAATGCCCCACGCATGGCATGTGTATAAATAATTTGATTTCCATCTAAATTAAACTAGAGGTCCATGTGTGCCGAAAGAAGTTAACATTACAAAGTTCATTATGTAACATTACACGATAAAAAGTCAGGATATTTTTTCATGACCGTTCTGACTAAAGAAGATTACAGAAGTTTATTACTGAGATAAATACAAAACTAAATGACTTACAGTGGCAGCAAGTCGAACCTGAAACAGTGACAGACTGAACGAGTGTCCTTCAATAACATTGGGCCAGAGGTGGTACAAAAAATAAACTTATAAGAGCATCCACAATGGTTGAGAAAAGAGACCCAAAAGAGTATATCCATTTTTATTTGGGTCTTATGGATGCCACAATGGTGTAAAAAGAGACCCAAAAAAGAAGCCCAAAATGTGAGCCCCACCCGACTAGACCCAAATTGGGTTTCAAATTTAGAACTCCATTTGGGTCTTGCCCAATTATTGGAATCGGGTTCCCAAAACCTCTCAATCATTGAGTTGGGCTTGTATATATAATTTAAATTTAAATATATAATTATTAATTTCAATAATTATATATATAATGAAAAAATATAAATAAATTTAATATATATATTTCAATTATTTAAATTTAAATATATAATTATTAATTTCAATAATTAAATAAAATATAAATAATTTTAATTTTAATTTTAAAATTTTATTTTAATGAAATTAAAATAATTTGAATGAAAACATTAGTTTTTTGAAGGTTTGGAACTGGAACCGGAACCAGAATTGAATCGGGAACCGAAACTAAACCGTCGGAACCACTAGAACCGGACCATAATCGGAACCTAACCGTCGAAACCGCCAGAACCGGACCGAAACAGAGGAACCTAAACTGGAACCTCTCTAAGGAAGGTTTCGGTTCTGGTTGCCCCGGAACCGAAACCGTCGGTTCCAAAAAGGAACCAGAACCGGAACCGGCGCCATGTCTAATCGTAGACAATATTTTATTTTTAATATTTATTTTTATTGTTGATGTAATTCGGTTGTGATAATTTTTAATTAATAAATTGTTTTATTTTAAATTAATTATAATTTGTTAAATAATTTTTGATAGTGTTGATATTTAAAATATATTATATAATTTATTTACTAATATATATATAATATTTTTAAAAAGATTGTTTGGAAAAAAAATAAAAATAAAAAAATGGATTCACTTTCTCTTTTTCAATTTAGCCCCATTGTGGAAAAAAGAGACCCAAATAAATAGAACCCAAATGGAAAGACCAATTTTTTAAAAAACAAGACTCATATTTGATGATGTGGCATAAATGGGTGTTGTGTTTTAAGTCTCAACCATCGTGAATGCTCTAAGCGATTCATTTATTTTCCTACCATATAAGGTAAGGGCCAAACTTCAGGTGTGGAAACAAGATAATGTGACAAAGAGGAGTAGGTTAACCCAATGGACCCCATCACTTGATCTTGCCACGTGTAAAGATGGGTGACGACAATTTTGATGATCAAAATATTTGAAAACAATTTATCCAAGATCTAAATTAAACCATTCCATTTTTTAATATGCAAACACAAAGCGTAGTCTCTGTATTTGTATATTTATTTTCAACTAGCGCAAGACTTCGAAGATTTGTCGATTAACAAATGATATCTAAAGGCAGAGATTGCGACCTTTGCTCCTTACAAATTGAGTGGCGCCGCTTGAGTTATTGCATTGTTTATATATATATTTTTTGAGTAATGCTACTTTGTCCAAATCTGGTGCCCAAATGACGTGGCAACACTCTCATCCATTCATTTAAATCAAACAAATCTAATACAATATAAATGAATGGATGAGAGTGTTGCCACGTCATTTGGGCATCAGATTTGGACACTAAATTTAGGTAAAGTAGCATTACTTATATTTTTTTTCATCTCACACTTCTAGGTTTTTTTTTTTTTTTTTTTTTTTTTTTTTTTTTTTTTGACAATATCTATTAATTCAGGACCAGTTATTTTTTTTATAAGTTTTCATCATTGGTAAAATTCGAACTGTTAACCTATAAGTCATTTATCTAAACCCCAAGCTTCAAGCTTGTCCATCTGCCAACTGAGCTACGCCTTTGTTGGCTCTCCCACTTCTAGTTTTGTACACCACAAAAAGAATAAAAAAAATTCACCTTTTAAATTGTTATAGAGTGTTGGGCCAATCACAGCATGGGTCTACTTAAAATACATATATAAAAAAAAAATGCACTTTGTTATGTGAAAAAACATTTTTATATTTATAATAAATATTGAGGTGGGTTTTTAAAGTTCTAGGCTTATAGGGATTGTATCTTGCATAAAACATGCAAGGTTACTTGGGAGTTGGGATCATTTTGCATGTATAGTGCTTGTTGATTAAATGGGTTTCTATACACATTTGTATCCATGTTATTATTTATATATTCGTAGATTATCGGTTTTTTTTTTTAATATAACACCGAACGGGTCAAGAGTTTGTCTGGATTTATTGAGATCAAGCACTATATACATGTTTCGTATCTCTACTCCCACAATCGGTAGATATTTACTCCTAACAATCGAGAGAAAACTTTCTACATATATTTATAAACAGTGTGACAAAACCACTTTGAGGCCAATAAGGGTTATGGTCCCAAGCTCAAATTATTATTATTATTATTATTTTAAATAAGATTAAATTGAGGTATTTATATAATTTTAAAGTATTTTTTTTATCATTTCCCCTCTATCCCACAAAACTTAAGGAAATTGGTTTCACTTCTACTTGTAAAATACGCATAATGTAAAAATTTATCACCGACGTGCATATTATCTCACCAAAGAGGGAATGTATTATTATTATTATTGTTTTTTAGCATATGATCGCTTGTGATGTTTTTTTCCCTATAGGTTAGTCCAATTTGACAAAAATTATTATTATTATTATTATTATTATTATTATTAGTAGTATTATTGAATTACAACTATTGTATTATTATTATTATTATTATTATTATTATTATTATTATTATTGAATTACAACTATTGTCGGGACCTTACGATATTAGACTCTACAAGCACAAATCGAAATGCTACACAACAAGCATTTAATTAAAGAATCATACAATTAGGCTAGAGAGGGCTGCTTCTACTTTTTAGGAAAAGGCTCCTGGCATTTTGAGATTTGAGGACCAAATGTGAGATAAATATTTATAGAGTAGTGTTAACATGTGCCTTTAGGACACATAATAATAACCACTTTATTTCCATTAAAGGAAATAAAAGCATTGTATTTTTTTGTCTTATTAACATGTGTCATAAAGACACGGATAACAACCACTCTATTTCCCACTACATTTATTGTAACAATATAATAAATATACTAATTAATCTGCGTTTTTTATTTCCTTTAAAAAAAAAAATAATATGGTTGTTATCTAAAAGCAGATGATAACACTATCCATATTTATAAATATCAAGGCTTAGGTGGTGGAACTTCACCTTGAAAATTAGTACCATCGAGTCAAGAGCCATGACGAGGTCCATAATTTCTGCTCGGACAGGGCTGTTGACATTGTTGATTGGGCTTGCTGCTACATTGATGAATACCACAATGCGGGTCTAGTTGACAGATTACCTATGCAATCAGTTGTTCAGAGTCCCATTTGGAAACCACCAGAGCCAGGTATGTACAAAGTGAATTGTGATGCTGCCATTTATGTAGCTGGTCGGCTGGTGGGTTTTGGTATAGTGATTAGGGATTGGGAAGGTTTTGTTATGGCCTCTAGTTCTCAAAATTTTGTTGCCACCTTCTCTCCCCAAATAGCTGAAGCTGTTGCTATTCAGCGTGGGCTCCAATTTGCGTTTGAAACAAGGTTATTTCCTTGCAAGGTTGAGTCTGATGCTGCTGTTGTTATGGGGTGGATTAATGGCGAAAAGTCTCTTCATTATGAGATTGGGGCTGTTATTTATGAGATCCAGAACCAGTTGGTGTTAGTGCATTGCGTTTCAAACTTTCAGTTAGTTTCATCCCTAAAAAGGCTAATCGAATAGCTCATTTGTTAGCTAAAAACGGTCTCTCTTGTGTGGAGAATCTGTTTTGGCTTGATGATTATCCCTCTTGTGTTGGTCATGTTGTCTCGGTTGAATGCCGTGTTCGTTTGTAATTTTGTGTTTCCCTAAAAAAAAAAAATGACCATCGGTAAATATACTATTATTTATTTTTTAAAATTATTTATTATTATTATTTTTTAGGAAATTACTTGGGTACTGACCCCACCAATGGGGTGTTGCCATGTGACTTTTTTCTTTTAATCTTTTACATCTATCTCTTTGTATTTATTACAAATTGGCTACATGACAAAATCCTATTGGTTAGTCAGTATCCAAGCATTGTCCTATTTTTTAATGTTTTGCTTCCATGTCATTTATTATTTTTTAGTTAATGTAATAGGCTAACAGCCCATTTAGGCATTTATTGAACTAGAGTGTCCAATCAGTGAATTATTCTTCCCAAATTGTTACCTACTTGCCTCTAATCTCTGTCGGCAAACAGCTTTAAAAAGGAATACAAACAGGGAGTATTCGCCTGAATAAATGCTTCTGACTTCTGAGAAAATTTTGAGCTGCAGTCTGCAGTTGCTGTCTTGCTGACTTGCTGTAATTTTTTACTTTGACAGTTTGACTCACGTTTTATTTTTCTAAACAATTTTTTTATTTTTTTTTTTATCTACAGACTACAGTAACTGAAATTAAAAATATTTTTATATTTGTGTGAACTTTACTGATGACCAACGTATGAAACTTTGAGTTTACATTCTTTCACATTCGTCATTTCATTGTCTGCCAACATAACTCATATGATTAGATTAGAGTAAATTTTAAAAGCTTGTAAGATCTATTTGTGGCTGGTTTGATCTATGCCACTCTCTGTTCTTTTCTTTTTTATTTATAAAGTTCTGGATTTAAAAAAAATAAAAAAAATCTATTTAAGATCTTGTAAGTAAATCAATTGATTATTTTTTAATTAACGATTTTTTAAAATATAATTTACTTTGAAAGAATTGTAAAAGGCTTCCAAGGTTTGTCAAAGATCTAAAAACAATCCTTAATTATTTGATTAAAATCCCTTGACTTTCTCTAAAATTCCCTATTTACCAATAGCTAAAGTCAAGTGTGTGACGTTAAAATCTTGGACTTAAAAGTTAACCGGTTAATGATTATGTAATCTAGTCAAAGGTTTGACTTTACACATGGAATGGTCAACAATTAAATTTATGATGACTCAAAGTAGTGATTTAGGGGTGAACAACATTCTTGACGAGTTGTGATATTCTATCTTGACCATGGTGACTCAATCACATATAAAACAAGAAAAATTGGTAGGTAAGTGGTGACTTGTGTTTATACTTTGATAATTAAGTAGGTGTGCAAAATCAATTGAACAAGTTTATGCTCAATTTGAAAGTTGTGTGCATGTGTAGAGCATGGGCTTTCCTAAATAGATGATAGTAATTAGGCATTAATTAATTACCCTCTCATTAAAAACTAATTTATGGTTAATTGTCGAGTAAAGATATGTGTGAACATGTTGAAACTATCAAATGAATTAGCAGAATCAAATGATACACATAATCCATAAAGCGGTTAATTTGATTCCCCGTGGCTTCTTTTCTTACTAAGCATATTTGGCTTATTTGAATTAGGTGGGTCTCATATATTTAATTAAAAATAATATGGCTGACAATAAGGTTTTTACCTAATTTTAAAATTATTGGATTTTTTTTTATCGAATTTCAATAAGTTTTTTGGATTTTCCCTTTGTAAAATATATTTTTTTTAAAAAACAATTCAACAAAATGTAGAATACCTAAAACCATCTACTACAACTTAATTATGCAATTGGATGGATAGCTGTTTAAATTATATTAGACGATAATTAAATTATTATTTATGAAAGAGATCTTTTCTCCAACATTTACATGCATATATGATATATTTTTACATATATACATGTGTATATATATATACAGTCTTTCTACTGTTAGTTCGTTTTGATATAAAATATATCAGAACGAAGAATGCAGACCATAAATTATGGAGAAGTTTTGACAAGTGCATATATTTTGAGTCTAAGTATGTAAATCTAAGATCTACATTCTTCGTCCTGATATATTTTCAAGATGAACTGATAATAGAAAAACTATGTGTATATATATATATAACAAAAGTAGTAGGGAAATTAGGAATAAGATAATTGGTTGAATGTGGATCAAATAGATGGATTGAAAACAGTGAATTGACTGTCTGCAACTCTGACATGCCAGAGCATGAAATGGGGTTAGATTGAATTTCAATGATATCAAAAACCCAGTCACCTTTTTGATGACCCCAGATGGTGGGACTTGAAAAATGAAAGGAAAAAAATTGAAAGAAAGAAAGAATAGCATGAGAATGTGAACATGGGGTTGCTCAAGCCACACAACCATACATATGAAACCATCTGCAATCCAGCCAGCCAATAAATAATGAATTTTTTATTTTAGGAAAAAAAAAAAAAAAAAAAAACTTGTCAAACTCTACTGTGATTAACTTTTCAGTCTTTACAGATGCTGTTGGCACCATCTAATATATAATGATCATCATCTCATCCCCTCTCCTCTCTATTCGTGAAAACAAATGGCTTAAAGACATGTCCCTAGCCCACCTTTGTTAGTGCATTATTATTCTATTGTGGAAAGTTTTTGTGGGGACTATAATTCCTTACACCTCTTATAACTCACTTTGATTTTCTATACAATTTCTTTTGATCATTTATATATAGAAACCACATCATGGGTTTGTGTGATCCATCAATCTCCATGATCTCTGTTATTATTTTCTTAATATTACTGTTAATTCGAGAGTTTGAAGATAAGGATAAGACTTGAACCTACGGTCTTAATGATATAGGTGTGAGAAATATAATACTAGACTAACTTTATTCTGTTGTCGTCTGTAACATCTAGTTAGTAAATGTTTGATTTGAAAATTTTATGATTAATAAACTTTAAATTAAAGTAATAATATTGATTATATTTTGCCGTGGTTTCTTTAAATTGTAATTAACTAAGTTTAGAAGCAAAATTTGAGGTGCAAGCAATTATCTCATATATATATATAGAGAGAGAGAGGCATGATTAAGAATAAACCTATCTGGTCTAAATTTTTTTTTTAAAAAGAACCCAATCAATTCAAACTTCCTTTTTTGATAATATCCATTTATTAGTGACAAATAATCATAGTAAACTCCTTGTAGAATCATATACTATTATATTACTTTCGGTGCAATTGAATTGAATTTGAATTTTACCAGATTGAATAAACGTCTTTTACCACCAATACTTTTTATACCATTTGATGACTACATCGACAGTTATATAGGCATGATTAAGAATAAACCTATCTTGTCTAAAAATAAATAAAAAAAAAGAACCCAATCAATTTAAACTTTCTTTTTTGAGAATATTCATTGATTAGTGACAAATAATCATAGTAAACTCCTTGTAGAATCATATAATATTATACTACTTTCGGTGCAACATAATTGAATTATAATTTTACCGGATTGAATAAATGTCTTTTATTACCGATGCTTTTTATACCATTTGATGACTACATCGACAATTATATAGGCATGATTAAGAATAAACCTACCTTGCCTAAAAAAAATTAAAAAAAGAACCCAATCAATTCAAACTTTCTTTTTTGAGAATATTCATTGATTAGTGACAAATAATCATAGTAAATTCCTTATAGAATCATATAATATTATACTACTTTCGGTGTAATAGAATTGAATTAGAATTTTATCGGGTTAAATAAACGTCTTTTACCACTTATACTTTTTATACCATTTGATGACTACATCGACAATTATAGAATCTCAATCTTCACCTGTGTGATAATAAGATTTCAATAAAAATCAATCAATGTCAATTTCATCAATAAATTGAAATGACATAGGCATTGCATCATTACATGGTAGATAAGGATAGATGAACAAGACTTTGAACTTCCTTATCATTTCCCTTAATGACACACATGGATGGGGTACTGGGGTAGAGAGTGGTAATTAGATCACATCATTATCAATTTATCAAATCATATCACAATCACCTTCTCAAAAATTTTATTGATTATAACAGCAATTAAAATATTGCTAAGTAATACTATTCAATACTATTGAACATGTGAACAGTGAAAAATATTTCTGATCAATTCAATAATCAAAACCAAGAAATGATCAATTTTTTTGCACCTGAAACACAAATTTATTAATTTTTTATATATATTTATCGCATCAAAACAGATCCAAAACTCAACAATTACTACTGTTCAGGATCATGATCAGACAACAGTACAGTTTTCAAACCTTGAAAGTCTTTTTTTTTTTTGACATTATTATTATTTTTTTCTTCTCTATGCCTATAGGCCCTATATATACAACAAAAAAGGTTGATGAAAATGATGACAAAAAACGATCATGAGAACCCTAATTGATGATGATGATGATATCGATGAAGAAGAATCTCTAAAAAAAATGAATCATAAGAAGAAGAGAGAAATATATGAAGTATATATTATTAAACATCACTTAATGGTGCTTCAGATATGCTCTCTAAATGAGGTCTCCAAACACCAGCACGGCCTCTTCTTCGATCTCTCTGTGTTGAAACTTTTTCAGACAATATCTCGGTCAAGTACTGGTCTGATGATATAAGCAGATTTGCTGTCATGGAATTCATCATCATGTTGTTGGTCGTCGTCGTCGTCGCCGTTTGAGACTGCTGATGATGATGATCTCTCGATCTCTTCTTCTTCGACGATGTTGAAGAAGATCTTGATCGGTTCTTCTTTTCAGACGCCGGCGTCGACGGCGCCGGAATGAGAAAGTAAATTTTCCCACGTTGAAGTTCTGCATCAGGTGGGACTATGACGATTTTAGGGACCACCCCATGATCAAAATCGGACGTTGATGAAGAGGGTTTCTTTAAAACATGTTTTGGGTGAGCCTTCATGATCTCACTTGCTCTGATGCTGCCACTGATTTCCTCCACGCGTCCATTTGAGTGTACTATTCTGATCACGTCTAGAGCACCACACGGTAAAATGCAGGAGATGCAGCACCTGATTGTGTTCTTCATGTCTGGCTTGGCTGCTCTTCCTCTCTATACAAGCCTCTCATAGAGAGAGAAGAGAGAAGAAAATAGTGTACTAAAAAAGAGAGAAATATAAGAAGAGAAAGTATAAAAGAGAAGACTCTTTTTTTTCTTTCTTTTCTTTCTTTTCTTTTAGAGTTGCTAAGAGTGGAGGAATCAGTCACTTAAAAGAGTTTTTTTTTTGTATTACTAATGATGATTTTATTATAGCTTCTTAACTTTTCTTTTTATTTATATGCTTTTGTTGTGTGGGGAATTATTAATTTTATTTTTCTTTGCTTAGGATGAAATTCATGGTATGAATAATTGCAATCTCTCTCTCTCTCTCACTTGTGTGTACTTTGCCTTTTGGATTCATCATTTGGGTCCCTCCATGCTCCTATAGCTATAGCCTTCACACTAAATTCAATAATTTTGGTTGGTTTTTGCTAGGTTGGTTTGGGTGGCATATGGGTGACACATGTTAGTACATGATTGGGACTGCCAAGTAAACGAAAACAATACCCTCTTGCAAGAGGGGTGCCTTAAGACACGTGTTTTAATCAGATTAGGACACATGTCATTATGCCCTTGAATTGGGTCACCAAGATTAGGTAAGGGTGGCTATGAGTTGTGGGTCAATGAATGTGAGAGGGAATGGTATTGTTTGGAGTGAATTAGGGCATTGGGTGAAGGGGAGAGAATAGAGAAATCTTCTTTTGAGAGAGAGGAGTTGTGTCTTGTGTGTGGATCTTTCAAAATCCCCAAGCAAGATCATATGGGGTTTGTGGTTTTCATTGGAAAGTGAGGTGTGACATAGACTTCTTTTTACTTTATCTCTTCTTGATTTAGGTTTTGTAAGTGCTTTGACTCTATGTCGTGATAATAATTATCTGCCTATCTTTTTGCTTCAAATCATTCTATCCCTAGCACTCAACACTTCGATCTCTCACATGTTAAATGCTCTACTCAAACTCTTTTCTAAACCATCGAACAAGTGAGAAATCTATCGGAATCTATCGAAATTTGAAATCAAACAATATATGTATGATTTAAATATCTACTTTCAAAGTACTTGATAAAAACCTTTCCACATTTTCTTATAAAATATATGTGGTAGGGCTCGAACCACGAACCACTTATATTAAGAGAGCATGTGAAGTCAATTTTTAATAGAGCTAGAAGTTCATCAAAACATCGGTAAGTTAATAAAGTGAATTCATATTGACCCTAATAGTCTCTACCAAACTACTAAACCTTGAGTTAAAGTTGACTTTGCTTGTTTCAAATATGAAATTATATACTGTATATCTTTTAGGTTGTGAGATTATTTTCAAATCGCAAATCATATCTCTTAAAGATTTCTTTGCAAGGAAAATCATGGAATTCAAAAGATATTGAGACCCATGGAAATTTTTCTTGATGCTGATCTCTTCAAGCAGTTGAAGGAAGGAAGATCTTACACAGTTGATTTGAAATCAACAATTAGTGAGAGTCCACATTGAGAGATTTTGATATAAGAAAAACCCAAGTGTAGTTAATTAAAAATGTTTAAGGGTGTTTTAATTTGGGTAATGTCCCATCCAATAGGTGGCCCAGCCATTAAATGGTTTAGATGTAGATGTTAGTGGGCAACATGTGAGGGGTGGAGAGGCAGGCCCCATCTACCGGTTTTGATGTTGTTTTTAATATCTATCACTAAATTCTGTCTACTTTCAATCTTATTTTACCTACTCACTCTTTTTCTACATTAACCCCTATTCTAATCCCCTTCAACACAAATCAAATTCATTAATTTTGATACTACTGAAATTCGATTGTACGGAAAACGTTGATATGGTTCAGTAGTAAGGTTTTCACACTCATAAATTGAAGTTATTGTTAAACTTTGTCCATACATACAACTGTTTTAAATTTATTTCTTAATCTTTCATATCATAATCAATATGATAATTAATTTATCTCATACTTTCTACATTCATTGTTTTGAAAGAAATTTATAATCTAATATTGAATTTGGTCGAATTGATTGGGTTTGTGAGGTATTTTTTTTTTTTTTGGTATCAGTGGGTGTCCGGGCCAGCTTGCGCGTACCTTGACTAATCCCACGAGACTCTAAAGTCAACAACGGGGTAAACCTCCAGTGGCCCCAAAAGAAATGTGGCTGTCAGGGATTGAACCCAAGACGTCCGAATTTACGGCTCACCCCAGTGACCAGCAACACCACCCCTTAGGGTTGGTTTGTGAGGTATTGCAATGTGCATGGGCACCCTATAATCTATACATTCATGATTCATCACAATAGAAATGCAACAAGACTAATGTAGTACAAATGTAAGCCTAGGGAGTGTACCTTAACCGTATTGTCTTGTCTATTTATAGAAAGTTAATTATATTTAGGTGTGTAAAGTTAATTATGTACCACACCTATCTTTTCCTCTCACGTTTCTTTCATATTAATTATATTTTCTCTTTACACACGTGGGGATTGGGGACTTATCCAAAACATGGTATAAAAGTTAACGACCTAATTGCTACTATACAGAGTCTTAATTATATAGTAGTAATGCAAATAAATTAGAATTTTTTAAAAAAAAAAAAATGAGAATATATAGTGTTTCATTTGTAACTATGGCTTTGTTTGGCATTGTTGTGCTATGGGGAGAATTGCTTTTGAATTTGTTGTGAGAAGAATCAACTGAGTGTTTGGTAAACTGATTTTTAAAAATACTGTGAAAACTAAAAACAATTTCAATGTGTTTAGTAAATTGTAAGGGCCAGTTTGGTATTGCTTTTGAAAAGTTGAAATCAGATTATTTTATAATTTTAATATAAAATGATGTTTTGCAAAACTTCCAAAAGTGATTAATTGATGATGTGACAAATTTTGACAGTGATTTTGAGAAGTAGGTGGGTGGTTACTTTTTGAAAGTGATTATAGAATAATATATTTTAGAATTTAATACATCTTTTAAAATATCAATATTATCCTTATGAAATCAAGTTGAAATAATTTATATACCTTATTTCATCTCAAAATTAAATATTCTATTTAAATATTGATTTGATTTATAAAATCTTTTAAAAATATTTTTATTGTTCTTATGGATTTTTTTTTCCAATTTAAATATTCTACTTAAATATTAATTTAATATATATAATTAATGAAAAAAATGAAATAGGGTCATAAACTCATGTATATTTTAGTCATTGTAATTAATCTCAACACTTTTGCAATAAAATTACCAAACATATGTATACTGCTTTTGAGTTACACAATAGTTTTAAAAATACGATTAACCAAACATATGCTGATTAACTTCGCAGCTGATTATTCTTTCAACACAACTAACAATGATTATTATAAAAGTTACAGTAAAAAGTGTTGTGACTGTGCAAAATTACTAGAAAGAACACAAATGAATATTGAAGATGTTTTGAAAATAAAAAATTTGTTTTATTTTTGGGTGACCATAAACATGTTATAAAATATCAACTAATATTTTTGTTTGACCATAAATATGTTATAAAATAAATAAATAGATAATGTATGTTGTAGTATACAACTAATTTTTTTTTTTTTATATATATAAATATATTTTTGAGAACTACTATTACAAATAAAAATGATGTTCTTAAAAATATGTTTCTTTTTATTTATTTTTTAAAATAAAACATATTTAGTATCATTAAGTAACTTTCTAAAACTGAAAAAAAAAAAAAAAAGAAGAAGAAAAGAATATACTTAATATTAATTTCAAAAATGAATAAAATGGTTATTTTGATGAAAAAAAGTTAACGTCTCTTTTCGAAAATAACTTTTTAGAAAAAGCTTTATATATATATGTTGTATTTGAAAATCTAAAAAACGTTTTTTTTATTTTTATTTAAAAAAAAAAAAGCATCAAAACAGTCACTAAAAAACAATCTCTACTATGATTTATTACTTTTCTTGGACAGGATACCAAACTAAATTTCAGAATTTGTTATATAAAATGATAAAAAGTGAGGTCCACATCCAAAAATAAAAATGGAATTGAGAAAAAATACAAACCAAAATGCTATTAATGAGGGAGATGGTATGGAGAAGGGTCCAAAGATGACCAACTTTTCTTGAGTGAGTCCAACCAAATTCTGAAATTCCGGGTCTGTGTTTTGTGTTCACTACCCCACAAACATCACTATAAATACAATGACTTGTTAATATTCACTCTAGACAATCTAATGTTACTTCAATTTCTTTTAGGTTTCTTATACTTTTACTTGCTATATATCAATATAATAATTCTTTAGTCAGGTCGGTCTTGAAATTTACATAACGTTGTGAAATCGGTTCTACAACATTATGTAACTAATGGCTCGTTTGACACTCTGTATTGAATTGTATTGGACTGTATTGAATTGTATTGTATTGTATTTCACTGTATTATCATTAATACAAAGCTGTGTTTGGTGATGCACTGTATTATATCGTATTAAGTTATTCCTATGACTTTATTGAAATTTTTTTATATTAAAAAATATAATATTTTAAAAAATAGTTAATAATTAATTTTAAATATCCTTACAATGAATAAATCAATAAATATTTTTATATAAAAAATCAATAAATATTTAGTTTAATTGAAATTTTTTATAAATAATATTTTTATATATAAAATAAATATTTCCTATATAATTTTGAAATTATAAAAAAATATTAACAACATAACACATATTTCAACAATATTCCATATTTGTTGAAAAAAAAAGAAAGTGTTTTTTCTAATACAATATAACATAATACCACAAAATATAATGTATTAGTTAATACGGTGTTTGCTGTATTAAGTAATGAAAATGTATTAAAATAATATAATACAGTGTTTGCACCAAACACTGTATTCAAACATTGTATTGTATTATTTTAGTATATTTTAATTACCTAATAGTCTAATACAATACAATGTGGCGTAACAAACAGGGCCTAAAAGTCTAATTTTATAAAGTTGTGGAACTCACTCGACAACTTTAAGTAACTTGAATAGAGAATGACTCCATACAATGGTAACCCAAAAATCCCCTTTATCTAGAAAACAAAACCTCGCATTCCTATTCCCAAACTAGTAATTTTTCAAAATTCTTATACTATTCGAGTAAAAATACTAAAATAGATGTAAAAAAAATAAAAATAAATAAATAAATACCCACGTAGAATTAATATTACATGTTTGTTTGTTCTTTTTATATGTTGATGTGCAATGTAAAGCCACTTTTCTTCTATGAAAAAGTTATATTCTGCTGCCACTCCACTTTTGTTTCCAAGCTTTCTTAAAAAAGAGTAATAATTTTTTGGGTAAATTACACTCACACCCTTAAGGTTTGTGGCAAAGACATTTAGATGGAAATATTTAGTTATTCTACACTAACACCCCTGTATTGTCGAAAATGCCCTTGTATAATAATAAAAATAAAAGTTTTTTTTACACTAACACCCAAGGGCATTTTGGACCTTACCATGGTCAAATAGGGGTGTGAGTGTAGAATAACTAAACTTTTCTATCTAAGTGTCTTTGTCTCAAACCTTAAGGGTGTGAATGTAATTTACCCTAATTTTTTTTCTTAAAATTTTAATGCTGTGTACATACAAAAAAGGATGCACACACAATTTTGTAAGTTGTAAATATCTTCGCTCTATTATGAGTTAGGGATTAGGATGTGTAACATTATTAATAGATTAATGCTACATTGCCCAAATCTGGTACCTAAATATGGTACCCAAATGATGTGGCAACACCGTGGGCCATACATTTAAAATCATTTAAAACATGTAAATTTAATACAATTTAAATGAATGACCCACGGTGTTGCCACATCATTTGGACACCAAAATTGGGCAACGTAGCATTACTCTATTAATATTGTCACTAAAATTTAAAAATTATCAAAGAAGGAAAGACAGAGAAGAAGACAGTTTCGGTGGCTGTCTTGACCCAAATTAAGGAGACGATTATAAGTATGGATTGGGCCTCCAGTGAGGTAGTTTGGGCTCATCAAGTTTGAAAACCTCAACATGAACTCCACTGACAAGATATCCAAAGCTCAATAACTATGTTTTTATTATTTTTTTATAATTTTTTATTTTTAATTTGTCACCAAGTAGATTAGGGTCTCTTAGAATCTGCCGAGATCTAGAACTAAGCTTGTTTTAATTACCTTTTACACCATTGTGATTTTTTAAAATTCTTAGATGGTTATCAAACAATATAAAATAGAGGAATAAAACAACACAAAATAATAATTATAAAAAAAAAAAAAATGGTATATTCTAATTTGATGTCTCATAAAATTTTCTATACAAATGTCAAAAGCAATCCAAAGTAAAGAGCAAGTAGTCACTTGTTCAATTGATCATCTATCTATTCTACAATGGGATTCCATTGTTTGGCATTGATCTTTGTATTGGGAGCTCATTGGGTTCCATAAGTAGTGAGAAAGAGAGAATTTTTGCAGTTTTTCATAAGTTTAACTGATATTCATTCAGAAGTGGGCCTGGCCAAAAATCCATTAAAAGTTAAAACCAAGCTTCTTATGAAAATTAGATTGAGAGTAATGATATTTGCACACCTCTAAAATTGTATGCGTATTCCAAACCATTATATTTTTAAAAATTCCAGTATTACCCATAACAAAACTATTAAAATGACAAAAATAATATACCTCATAAATCATATTAATACAATATTAAATATTTTAAACATTTTAACAAAAACTATGTCTTAAAAAAACAAAAATTATAGTACATTTTTATTAAAATGTTAATTATTTATTAATTAAAAATTAAACAGTGATTATTTAAATAGGTTAAATTAACACATTTTGGGCCCAAAGGCCTAAAACCTAGAATAGGCCCAAAATCGAACATACCGATTTGAACCATATCAAATATTTTACCTTTTTGATTGTTTATTTATTTTTATATTAACCATATCAAATAAATTAAAACTAAAACGATAATTTTTTTTTAAAAAAAAATTACTTAATAGTATGTTTTAATTGATAAATGTGTGTCTATCATAGATACGAATGAAAAAATATACGGCGCAACTTCTTATAATTTTTATCATCCATCATTTAGTTTAACATCTTCAACTTGTAGAACGTTTTCCTAAAAAAAGAAGGAATAATAAAAGTAAATTAATTTCATACTTTGCATAATCTATAATCAAAATTAATAACATTTTTTTTAATTAAGTCACATGCGGTGGTGGCGACTCTAAACTGGACATTGCCGGGTTATTCGAACTCCCTTCGCTATCAAGCCACATTGTACGGTCAAAATGAATAATATTAAAGTTGGTAAAACATATCAATTTGGCCATTATTGTCTACTAGGATTGGACACTAATAACTTTCTTTATTAAATCTAGATTGTTTAAAAGAAACCAAGAAAGCCTAACCTTCAAGAATATTGTTGAAAAAAAAAAAAACATCTACAATGTTAAACTCTTGCAAGAATATTCATAATGGTTGGGTGTAATTTTGAAGCAAGCAAGCATTTCAATTATTTGATCTGATATTCACCAAGAAAGAACCACTTACTTTCACCAAACTTGATGGAGAACATTGACTTATTCGTCTATTCTGTTTTTTGCTTTTGAATAGCAAGTTCATTGTTCAACATGTTCGCCGTCTAAAATCAAATTGCTTTGCAAGTTTTGTTTTGTTTTTGTTTTTGTTTTTTTTTTAATTTTAATTTTTTTTTAATGTAGGTGAGATAAGTATGTGTCTTTGTTGAACTTCAATTGGAAGGCTTACGGTTCATCCTGTAAGTGTTTTCATTTGTTGTTTTTTGAAAAGAAAAATGAAAATGAAAGCAGTGTTTTTGGTTTCAATTTCAAAATTCGAAAACGCGTCTGGTAGCATATACTGAAAGCTGTATTCTGAAAATAAAAACACTCAAAACATGTCCGGTAAATTAACCGAAAAATATCAAAATTTGACAATAATTTATCCTAAATAATTATTAACTAAATCAGAATTTATTATTAAATAAAAATTAAAGAAAGAATTAAAACTATTCCAACAAGAAAACATCTTTTTTAGTTACATCGATCACAATCACTGATTCACTTTGTAGAAAAATCCAACAAACTAGTATAACCTTATCTACAATCATCATCATCATCATCACTTAAAAAAAATAACACTTAAAAATAACCTTATTTGCCACAATAACTTTATATATATATATATAAATTAAATGAAAAATAACAAAAAAAAAAAAAAAAAAAAAAAAACGTTTAAGTGTTAATTTTTTTATATCCCTTCAAATTAACACATAAAAAAAAAAAAAAAAAAAAACCTTAGTCCACTACTTTAAAAAATGAATTTAGAATCTTTAAAAAAGAAAAAAGAAAAAGAAAAAGAATGGAAGAAGAGCAGCAGATTGGTAGCTCCCAACGCTGAAGGCTCCTCCTCCGGCGTTGGCTCATGGAGAAGAAGAGATGCTCTTCCCTTTTCTATCATGGAGAAGAAGAAGAAGATGAGGATGAGAAGAAGAAGAAGAGAAGCATAAATCTGCCACAATAACTTTTTTATATAAATTAAATGAAAAGTAACACTAAAAAAAAAAAAACGGTTTAAGTGTTAATTTTTTTATATCCCTTAAAAATATAACACATAAAAAAAAAAATGAAAAATAACCTTATCCACTACTTTTAAAAATGAATTTAGAATCTTTAAAAATGAAAAAAGAAATTTTTTTCAAGAAAAAATTAAATGGAAGAAGAGAAGCATAAGAAGAAGAAGAAGACCTGACCTATGACGAATGAAGGAAAAAAAAACGAGTTAAAAAAAATAAAAATAAAAATATGAAACAAAATCTTATCAGTATTTTTCAATTTTAACACAGGTTTTGTTTTTTATTTTATTTTTATTTTTGGTTTTTGAAAACAAAATGAAAAATGGTTGACGAACGTGAATTCAAAATTGTTTTCGGAAAACAAAAACAAAAACACTCTTGAAAATGGGTACCCCATAGCCCCTTAGGATTTTTTAATTTTTTAATTTTTTTAATTTTATTTTTTTTATGAGCAAAGATCAAAACATAGTGTACAACAAAAATTAGGAAATTTAATATATATATATATATATATATACAATTTTTTTATTGTTAGTTCGTTCTGATATAAAATATATCAGAATGATGAATGTGGACTCAAAATGTATGCACTTGTCAAAACTTCTCCATAATCTATGGTTCACATTTTTCGTCCTGATATATTTTATATCAAAACGAATTGACAGTAGAAAGACTATATATATAGTTTTTCTATTGTCAGTTCAAACTGATATAAAATGTATCAGTTCTTTGTATGTGGGTCATTGGATTTAAATGCTTCGACTTGGCTACATGCACTTGTCAAATCTTCTTTTAAATCCAATGGCCCACATACAAGGAACTGATATATTTTATATCAGTTCGAACTGACAATAGAAAGATCATATATATATATATCAGCAATGCTACACATCCCATTTAAAATCCCACATTTTTCATCCCACTACATGTGGCATGTGAGGTGTCGAATTGTGAGTGGATACATGGGGTAGGTGTCATTAATGTGTATCCACTCACAATTTGACACCTCATATGCCATATGTAGTAGGATGAAAAAAGTGAGATTTTAGGTGGGATGTTTAATTAGCATTATTGTATATATATATATGAGTAATAGTCGACATTCCAATTTTTTTTTCCCAAATTCTGTCTTAAATAATGTGACACGTGAGGTGTCAGCATCTTATAAATCATAAGATTATGTGATGACTGATGCGATGTTGACACTTCACGTGTCACATCATTTTGGATAGAATTTGGGAAAAAAAATTAGGACACCTAGCATTACTTATATATATATATATATAAATAGTTTATAATTTTAGGATGAC
The DNA here is from genome assembly GCA_008009225.1 of Acer yangbiense. Taxonomy (NCBI): domain Eukaryota; kingdom Viridiplantae; phylum Streptophyta; class Magnoliopsida; order Sapindales; family Sapindaceae; genus Acer; species Acer yangbiense. The sequence continues at coordinate 9,651,363 of CM017773.1, forward strand.
CAACCATAGCCACATGTTAAAATAAAAAGCTAATCTGAAATTATAATTCCATGACGACCTGATAGGAGAACCTCCTTATATATAACACACACACACACGGGAGGGATTGAAGAACACAGTTTTTGACATGAGATTTGAAACGATTTTTCAGTCATCGGATCTATGAGATTTGGATGGTTTAGATTTATTAAAAAAAATTTATTTTATTTCCTTCTCCTTTATTATCATTAATTTCTTTTCTTTTCTCCCTCCTCTCTCATATATTTTCTTTCCTAAATCAAATATATTAATATTTTCTCTTTCCCTCCTGTAATTTTTCCTCTGCTCTTTACGTTTTTTTTCTTTCCTTTACAAGTCTACAATCTATTCATTCTTAAAATTTATTATTTTATTTCAACCTTTAATATTATTAACTACTTACATACTAGTAAATCTTTCTTCTTCGGGTATCAATTGAATTCGGTTTCAAAAATGAATTCACATAGCACATTTGCTTACATACTATAATTTTTTCTTTTTTCTTTTACTTTTGAACTTTCAATTCTTACGTTATTACATTACTTTCAATTCTTCAATTATGTAGTGTCTATTCTTTCTATGCATAAAAAGCAAACACTTATATGTAATACATTAAAGATTAGTCACAAAGTAATTAATGCAGAAAAATAACATGATCAGCTATCAAGTTTTTTAATGTACAGATATATATATAATTAGTGGAGTTTTTATTTTTATCCAACATTATTGTTTTGATTGTTTTTATCAAACTTTCCATTGAAGAGATAAGAATACCCTTAATGATTTATGAAATAAAAATACTTAAAAAAAAAACAAAACTTTTTAATTTTTTTATGGGATAATTACCCGGTGGCCATCGAATTGATGACACACTATCAAAATGGCCATTGGATTGGAAAGTTGTTCCAAAATGGTCATTATTGGCAAACTTTGCCATTCCATCTAATTCCATCCAATGAGTGGCATTTTGGTAAATAAATGGATGTCATTAATTTATTTTAGATGTTTTTTGGAAATCAATTTTTTCAATGAGTGACATTTTGGTAAATAAGTGGATGACATTAATTTATTTTAGATTTTTTTGGGAAATCATTTCTTTTATTTTTTGAAAAGATTAATTATATTTAGTGTGTAAATATATTTTTATATATATTGCTATATATTAAAAATAATTATAACCACTGCAGCAAAAAAAAAAAAAAAAAAAAAACATAAATCATCTCAATAATAATAGTTTGGCCTCTCAGTCTCTTAAACAAACTTGCTTTCTCGAACCTCCCAATATCTCTTTATATTTGGTGTGTGTGTGTATATATATATATATGTTTCTTTTTAAAAAAGATTAAGGTTATAAAATATAAAAAATTTAAAAAACAAAGAAGAGACACGTATATTGATCTAAACCATTTCTTTTGTTTTTTGAAAATAATAATTATATTTAGCGTGTGTAAATATATATATATATATATATATACACACACACACAGTAAATATAATTATTCTTTCCAAAAAAAGAAAAAATTGATTTCCCAAAAACATCTAAAATAAATTAATGTCATCCACTTTTTTACCGAAATATCACTCATTGTAAAAATTGATTTCCAAAAAAATCTAAAATAAATTAATGGCATCCATTTATTTACCAAAATACCACTCATTGGATGGAATTGGATGGAATGGCCATTAGTGTCACAAAGTTTGCCAATAATAGCCATTTTGGAACAACTTTCCAATCCAGTGGTCATTTTGATAGTGTGTCATCAATTCAATGGCCACCGGGGTAATTATCCTTTTTTTTATTGGAGTCTGTAGACCTCCATATATATATATATTTTATTGGAGGTCTGCAGTTAATGGAGGTAATTAGAGGTTGGGCCTCCAATCTAAAAAAAAAAAATGAAGAAGAAGAAGAAGAATGTATAAATATATATTTTTTTCAAATTTGGAAAAAAAATTCCAGCTTTCTTCAATTAAACATACCACCACTAGTTTTTTTGGTTTTTTTCAATTAAACACACACCAGGTTTCTCCAATTAAACACACCAGTTTTCTTCAATTAAATACACCACCAGTTTTCATCAATTAAACACACCATCATTATTCTTCAATTAAACATACCATTGTTCTTCTTCAATTAAACACACCATCGGTTTTCATCAATTAAACACACCACTAGTTTAATTCTTAACGTTTTTAATCTGTGTTTAATTCCTAGTGTGTTTAATTTCTAGTGTGTTTGATCTATGTGTGTTTAATTCAGTGTGTTTAGTCTCCTTCTTTTTCATAGATTTTTTTCCCCTTCTTCCCAGTTTTTATTTTATTTTATTTTATTTTTGTGTGGAAGATCTCCATGGAGGTCTGGGCGACTGCTGATGGAGGTCGAAACCTCCAACGGAGGTCGCCTAGACCTCCAAATCTCCAATCATTAAAAAAAAAAATATAAAAAGTTTTATTTTTATTTTTAAGAAAATTAGTTTTAAAAAATAAAAATAAATAGAAAAGGTATGGGTAAATTTGTTTCTTCAGTGGAAAGTTAGGTAAAAACAATAAAAACATTAATTTCGGATAAAAAAAATAGGAACCCCCTTACTTTTTTTTTTTGTTAAAAAGTGCTATTTTCTTTATATAAAACCCATTCACCCCAGTTTGTTATTAGTGTATACATTAAAGAATTCATGTTTTATTTCAGCCGTAAGGAACTTATTAGACTACATTAAAGAATATAAATTTTCTATTACATTAAATAATTAAATAAATCTGTTATTATTATTATTTAAACATCTTCTTGATAGTGTCAAACACATGCATAAGTGCATAATTATTAGGTACGTAATGCTATAATAGCAGTTTTATAAGACCGAAAAACAAACTGGGATTCTTTTCTCTGCTGTTTTGACTGATTTATTAATTATTACATATGCAAGTTATATTAATTAGATTAAGAGGGAAGAGGAAAAAAAAAAGTTGGAGGGAGGAAGGGAAAATATTAATTAGATTTTAATTAGGAAAGTGAATCTATAAGGGAGGAGAGAGAAAAGAAAAAAATTAATGATAAATAAAGGGGAAGAAAATAAAAAAGAAATCAATTTATTAAATCAAATGGGAGGACTCAAATCATCTGTAGGACACAAATTGGTACACCATTTTTGGACATGTGATTTAAGTCCCTAATGAGGTGTATTCAATTTGGATTTCAAAATACTTTTTTTTTAAGTGGATGAATTTTGTAGAGTTCATGAACTTGTATGGACTTTGCAGAAGTATGAAAGACTTTCATAGATATGTATAGACTTTCATTGTCTTTTAAATATAATATAAACTTTGTTGAAATAAAATTATATTTCTCATGTAAAAAAAATATTTTCTTAAAAGAATAAAAAAACAAAATTATTGTTAATGTCTATGAAACTTAACGAAAATATTCATGCTTATATAAGTGATTTAAAAAATTTTATTTGTTTTTAATTATATTTTTCATCATAAAAACAATTATGCACCTAAAAGTTCTTATAATTAATCAAAATACATGTGTAAAATATAATTAGTCAAAATCTTATAAATTTTCTTTTACGAATAAAGGTAGCAAACCGACAATAATACTAACGTTTACATGTCTTTGCAAAAGTATGCCAATGGGTATAAAAAATTTAACCATTTTTTTTTCGGAAACAAATCTATCCAAAATTAATTCAAGTTACCAAGACAAAGCCTAAAAACCGCACATAGTTGAAGTAATCGTTTAATTTATTTCAGTGTTATTTAATTGCTTTGTTATTTAGTTGCTTTGAAATGGAGGTAAGAAAAATAAAATCTTTCGTTCTTAATTGTATTGCCGGTGGAAAATTGTTTTATTTTATATATTTTTTTAGTCTAACTTTTTTTTTTTTTTTTTTGTTATAGATTGCTAATGTTCGTATTTGTTTTTATGATAATGTTTGTTCATTTTATTTTATTTGTGAAATTTGTTAAGAATGAGTGTGCTCCTGTTTTTTATTCGAAAATATGACAGGATCTTTCCCGACTCCACTCTTGTGTCCGAGGAAATCATGTGAAAACTTATCTTCCTAACTGAAATCTAAAATCTTCTGAAAACTCTTACAGAAAATAATATGAATTTGAAGGTGGCTTCTAACAAAATCTTTAACAATCATTTTGGCTTTACAAACTATTCCACCTTGTAATTTAAAAGTGCAATTTAAATCAAAATTTTGTTTTCTTTGTGTTGGACCCATTTGCTGAATATTTACATATTCAAAAACCATTTATGAAAAATCTTGAAATTTGTATATATACACGTATGCATAACATGCTTTGATTAAAATCATGAACTACCAATTCTGTCATCATATGTGGCCCATCTCCTGATACTAAATAATCTGTATGAACTGGTGATCACTTGTGAAAAATAGTTTGAAATAAAAGAATGCAAACGCCCAGTGAGTGGAAATAAACTTTTAAAAACAAAATATTTTCTTTCATATAAACTAGTCTGAAAACTATCTCTTTGCTAATCTAAATTAACTTATAACTTCTTACGTTTTTTAAAACATTCATACTTTATGAACTTTATACTGGCTAAACTTAATCTGCAAACTATCTAACTATAGCAAACTTTTATGTATCTCTTTCTATTATCTCTTTCTGAATTATATATATATTTTTTTCCTGAATTCTGTATATCTTCCTAAAACTAATCATGATTCAATCTGAAACTGTTCTATAAAATAAGCTGAGAACTAATTAAATATCTTTATGTAAATAAAACACATTTTTCATTAAATACTATATAATATAATAAAACATTTTCTGATTTTATAAAATATAAAATATCTTATTTAAGATATGATAATTTGAAATCTTTTCTCTACTGATCATAATCAATAATATATATATATATAAATATAATCTCACATGCACATCAATATCTGATCAAATGTGTAGAGTAATCTCACATATACGTCGATATTCGATCAAATATGTAGAGTAATCTCACATACACGACGATATGATTGCTCGTGCAAAGTAATTTCACATACATGTGTTGAGAAGCCCCAAATGCTTATAATCTGAATTTGATACTATTGGGGAGAATACATATCCGATATCTTAAAATCTGAACAATCTTTGAAAACTCTTTTAACTTTCTAAACATACATGTATTATTCTTTATAAATGCTTTTCTGAAAACATAAATAAATATTTTTTTTTACTGGAAATTCTCATAAATAACTTGGATCTGAAAATCTAAAAATCTGTTTGAAAATCTATATGAAAATCTAGAAATCTGGAATTCGATCTATATGAAAATCTAGAAATCAATCTAAAATCTAAAATCTGAAAATCTTTATGGAAATCTAGAAATCTATCTAAAAATACTTGTATGAATTCTTGTTTGTAAAATCTTGTTCTATAAATCTAATTATCTAATTAATCTATTTCTGAATTCTGAAAATCTACGCATTTCTTAAAACATCTCAAATCATCCGAAAATCTGTTTTCTAAATAAATGAATAAATCATTTATTTCTAATAACTTTCTAAATAATTAAAGCTAACATATAAGGTGCGTTTACTAATCGGGAATGAAAGGAATCGGAATCAAGTTCCTTTGGAAAGGGAATACATGGAATCAGAATTAAGTTATGAAATTACATTCTAATGTTTACTGATTTTGAAAAATTAGGAATGAAATCAAATTTGTACAAAGTTGATTACAAAAATACCCTTATGCACAAAATACAGCTATATATATGAGTATTATGAATAAATAAATAAAAATGGAATAAGAAAACAACATGACTTCATCGTGGAAGACATAAGTTTGTATAACATCCAAGCCTCCATTCTTGGTCTTCTATATAAGATAAGCTGATCAGACACATGCGCTCACAAATTATTATTTTTCACAGGTCAGTGTTTTTATATATAGCCACGTCTGCAAGTTCACAATTTTATTTTATTTTTGTTGCAATTCTATTTTTTTTTTATATATATATATTTATATCAAACTTTTTTATTTTCCTAATAAAATCATTTATATACATACATACAAAATTCAATACATTCGTAGTTCATTTTTATTTCATTTGGGGATATTTTAGCAAAAATATATGAATTCCCCTTGTAATCAAGAAAGGGAATTTGATTATAGGGTGAGTGAGAGGAATCAAGTTCCCTTTCTTTTAGGAACTTAATTTCTGATTTGTGTGTGGGGTCCATGGAACTTAATTCCCTAAAATACTAGTTAACAGTGGAATTCAAATTAGGAACTTAATTCCCTTTCCCTGGAGGAACTGGGTTTCCTCTTTAATTCATCACTTTCTGAATCCATCTTGAACATATCTCCACCTGTACTTTATTTCTTTCAAAATATCATCTAATATCTCTTTGATCCGGTATAGTTTCTCAGCTCTCAAAACTTTTACAGTAGAACCCCTATAAATTAATAACCTCTCTATATTAATAAAAAATCTTGGTCCTGACTCAAGCCAGTGTAAAAAATTAATAAATCTCTCTATTGTAATAATTTTTTTTTTTTTCAAATCTAGTGTAAAATTTCGGTCTCGACTGTTGTATAAATTAATAATTTCATAAAATTATAAAATATATTATATAATATTCAAGAACTAGAAAAGTGCTTCAAGATGCTAGTTTGCACAAGGCCACTATGTTTGATATTTTTGACTTCATCCTTTATCTTTTGAATTTTCTTCAAAAAGTTATTATGATCACCTTCTTGTTGTAGCCAAAAGGTTTCAACTAAATTTAGCATTTCAATAGGAAATTTTCTTAACAAAATTTTCCTAAATAAGGAATCTTGAAAAAAAAAAGGAAAGGAACTTTCCCTAAAAATAAAACCGACTAAACAATGAATCCCGAAAATGAACCTTCCCTAATAAGAAAATCGACTTCTACACGTTTTTTAAAGTTAAAATAACAATTTATAAGGTAAAATCCTTCATATTGATAACCCCTCTAAATTAATATTCAAGGGTGGGTCCCAAGAATATTAATTTAGAAGGGTTCTACTGTATCTCTATTTCTTTCTCTCTCAATGTCTTCGGTTCTCTCTCTCTCTCCTATTTCTTTCTTTTCTTTCATTTCTTCTTTCTCTGTTTTTTTGTTGAATATCTCTCTTGGCCGAATCTCTCCTCCCTCTCTCTTACATCTCTTTATATATATATTTATTTTCATAAAATATATATTATTGGATTCTTCTTCTTATCTTATACTAGCCAAATTGCCACCTTATAATGCCACCTTTCACCAAATTCGCCAACAACTTGGATCATCTCCTCACCCCATCTCATTTAATCTCATGACACATAAGTATTGCACTGAATGAATAGTTAAGATGTGATTGACACTTTATCAACAACCAATCACATGCTTTAAAAATAGGAAAATTATCATTTTCCCCCCTGAGGTTTGCCATATTAGATAAATTGGTCCCTCTAGTTTCAATAATGTCCAGTCAACCCCCTAAAATCCAAAATATTGGTAATTTTACCCCTTTTGTCAAGTTTTCTATCCAAATTCCCTTTGACCGTTAATTAAAAAATTTAAAATGCCTCTATCGAGGATTGAACCTTTGACCTTGTGGTTAAAAAACACAAACTCTAACCAACTTACTACTCCAACTTATTGTTAAAGGTTTGTTGATTTATATATATATATATATATATATATATAATTTGTTTAAAATAATTTAAATCTGTTTATATAATTTAAAATAAACTCATATTTAATAATAATATATCAAAATAGATTTATGAACAAGAAAAAGAAAATAAGAAAACAAAAGGAAACCCATAAAATCCAGAAAATCAAAGCCCGTAATTTTTTTTTTTTTGAATCTTTGTCCTTTTCAAAAAATATATTATTTCAATTTGAAAAAAAAAAAAAAAAAAGAAAGAAAGAAAGAAAGAAAGAAAAATAATAATAATAAAAAAATTCCTTTTTTTGATTTTTTTCCTTTTGTTTTCTTATTTTCTTTTTCTTTTTCATAAATCTGTTTTTATATATTATTATTAAATATGAGTTTATTTTAAATTATATAAATAGATTTAAATTATTTTAAATAAATTATATAACTATATATATATATATATATATATACACATACACACACACATTTAAATCAACAAAAACTCTAACAATGAGCTAGAGTAGCTCAGTTGGTTTTGAGTGTGTGGCTTTTAGCTTTAGGTCAAAGGTTCGATTCCTAAACTTGATAGAATGGGCAAAATGACCAATATTTTGAGTTTCAAGGGGTTGAATGACCATTATTGAAACTAGTGGGACTAGTTTATCTAATATGGCAAACCTCAGGGGGGGAAAATGATAATTTTCCTTTAAAATATGAGGAAAAAGGTGGTGAGGAGATGATCCTGGTCCATTTGTCAAATGCCTTCTTTTCATATCTGGTGGCACTGCTTTTTTTTTTTTTTTTTTTGATAGATAGCAAAGTGATATTCGAGCTTGGGCTCGAGCTTGGGCTTATCAAACTGGATCTTGTGTTATATGTTTGGACTTGGGTTCTGGAAAGAAGTGTATTTTCTAGGGCTGGACCTTGCAAAATAGAATGTATATTTGGTGGTTGGTGTTTTTCAAGGAATTTTTTTTTTTTTTTAAAGTGAAAGTGACAGCATCCGTCCCGACTTCTATGCATGAGAGAATCCTATGAAAATCTAATCTTTATAATTGAAATTTGAATCTGATGAAAAACTTTACAAAAAATCGTATGAATCTCAAGGTGGCTTCTAATAAAATCTTTAACAATCACTTTGAGTTTTCAAACTTTTCCATCTTGTAATTAAAAAGTGCAGTTTAAATATGTGGGTTATGGCCCATCATATAATATGATTAAGTTAAAATCAATTTGTTTTCTTCGTGTTGGATCCATCTGCAAAATATTTACATATTTGAAAAATAATATAGAATAATGATATTTATAAAAATAAATTTGAAAATTATGAGTCTGTCATATAAAACATTTATAACGCTCATAATTAGGGGAAATCTTGATATCTAAAAATATGCACATATGCATAACATGCTTTAATTAAAATCGTAAACTATCAATTATGTCATCACATGTGGTCTATCTCACGATACTAAATAATATGTACGAACCTGGTGATTATTTGAAGAAAAAAAAAAAAAAAGTTTAAAATAAAACAATGAGCACCAACACCCGGTGAGTGGAAATAATCTTTGAAAACAAATTTTTTTCTTTCATATAAGCTTGTCCGAAGACTATCTTTTTACTAATCTGAATTAACTTATAACTTCTTTACCTTTCTACAATTAATAAATCTATTTATGAAAATATTTATACTTTACAAACTTTAACCTGAAAACTATCTAACCGTAGAAAACTTTTATGTATATCTTTCTATGTCTCTTTATGAATTATATATCTCTTTCTATAACTCTATTTCTGAATTCTATATCTTTTTTTGAATTATGTATTTCTACCTGAAACAAATCAGGATTTAATTTGAAAATGTTCTTTAACGCAGGCTGAAAACTAATTAAAAATATTTTTGTAATTAAAACACATTTTTCTGTAAATACTATATAATATAATAAAACATTTTCTGCTTTTATAAAATATAAAATATGTGATTAAAAAATTTGATATTCTGATAATCTAAAATCTTTTATGATAATGTGGAATCTTTTATCTACCGATCATAATCAGTAATATATATATATATATATAATCTGAAAACTTTTTACCAAACTGGTACCCAAGGGAATATCTCACTTACTTGGCAGAATCTCAATGCTGCAGAGTATGGGGAAATACATCTCACATGCACGGCGATATCTGATAACCCTTGTAGAGTAATATTTATATATAATCTCACATACACGTCGATATTTGATTGAATATGGAGAGTAGTCTCACATACATGTCGATATCTAATCGAACGTGCAGAGTAGCTTCACATACATGGCGATATGACCGCTCGTGCAGAGTAATCTCACATACACGTGCAGAGAAGCCCCAAAGACTTATAATATGAATATGATAATGCTAGGAATGGTACATATCAGATATCTTAAAATATGATCAATCTTTGAAAACTTGTTCAGCTTTCTGAACATAAATCTTTTGAAATATTTATTTGAAAACATGAATATATATTCTTTTATTTTCTTTTCTTTTCTGAATATTCTCATAAATAACTTAGATTTGAAAATCTGTCTAAAAATCTAGAAAATCTGTTTGAAAATCTAAGGGGTTGTCTGGTACCCATTTTTATAGCTGTATTCGTTTTTAATTTTTAAAAACATTTTAAAATACTTGTTCGGTACTTGTTTTTTAAAAGCAATTCAAAAAATATAAAAAGTTCTTTTTTATTTTATCATGTTGCATTGAAAAACACTAAAAAGTTGTTTTTTTTTTTTTTAATTTGTTTTGTTTTCCATGTGAAGTGGGCCTCATATCATTAAATAAGTGGACCACATATCATTAACATATATTTTATTTTAATAAAACTTTTATTTTCTTCGCCTTCTTTCATCCTCTTCGTCTTCTCCATTCGTCTTCTTCTTCGTTCTTCCTTATTCCATCTTCAAATAAAAAATAAAAAAACACAGATTTTTTTTACTCTCCTTCAACTTGAAAGAAAACGCAGAATTGTTTTTTTTTTTAAATTTTTTTACTTCTCCTTCTAATTCTACTCTAAGTAAGATATTTGGATGGAGAATTTGGTCAAATAGGTTGCATGCATAATGAATATTTGGGATTTGAAGGAACTGGTGAGTATTTATTGATTTGTTGCGGTCGATCTATGATGCCATTGCAGAACATTGCACTTTATTATATTCTATATTATTATATTAATTATTTAATAATGAAATTTATTTTAACTTAATTAGTTGTTATTACAATGTTGATATTACATAATTTTTATATTTTCAATTCATCTACCAGATGCGTTTTTATTTCCAGAATACTGTTTTCTGCATATGCTACCCGACGCGTTTTCAGATTTCGAAACTGAAACTGAAACTAAAAATGATGTTTTCATTTTTGTTTTTATTTTCGAAAAACAGTAAATAAAAAACGCTTATAGGACGCGCTCTAAAATTCTGGAAATCTGAACATATTTGAACTATTCTTCTTTGTAAAATCTTGTTCTATAAATCCAATTCTCTAATTAATTTTTTTTTTTTTCTGAATTCTAAAAATCTACGCATTTCTTAAAAATTATATATCATCTGGAATCCTGTTTTCTAACTAAATGAATAAATTATTTATTTCTAATAACTTTCTAAATAATTAAAACTACATTTAATTCTGAAATAATTAACTTAATCACAAATAAAAATATGGGAAAATTGCACAAACTTACCCTAACGTTTCCCATTATGGCATAATATTCAACTAATGCCTTTAATTACACAAACAACCCCTCATGTTAGTTAACTTTGGTTAAAAATAGCCATTGACCATGATTTTTTTTTGAAAACCCAAAATTACCCATGCACTTTATTACAAAAAAATCTTAATTGCCATTTATTTAAAACATTATCTACTTTAAATTATTATAATATAAAAAACAAAACAATTTAATAAAATGTTATTTTGAGAAAATACAATTTAATAATATATTAAAAACAAAACAAAAAAACGTTATTTTGAGAAAATATAATTTAAAATTATGCAAGTCCAATATGAATAGTGGTAATGTGTTTCATATTTTTGAATGTTTTTTTGTTTTTATTATATTATTTTTGAATTTTTTTTATTTAAAAAGGATTATGTTTAGTATTCTAAACACAAATATAAATAAAATCATCAAGAGTTTGAAATAAAAATATAATCATTTGTCATAATAAAATACAGTAGCACCGAAAATTTATTCAATGTTCATCTCTATAAGACAAAATAATTTGACTCAATATAAATTACGCATTATATTTTGGTTCAAAATTTTTTAAAAAAATATACTAAACATAATCCTTTTTAAATAAAAAAAATATGTTTTAAATTTTAAAAATATGTAGCACATTACCACTATTCATATTGGACTTGCATAATTTTAAATTATATTTTCTCAAAATAACGTTTTTTTGTTTTTTTTTTTTGTTTTTAATATATTATTAAATTGTATTTTCTCAAAATAACGTTTTCTTAAATTGTTTTGTTTTTAATATATTATTTTTGAATTTTTTTTATTTAAAAAGGATTATGTTTAGTATTCATTTTTTATATTCTAATAATTTAAAGTAGATAATATTTTAAATAAAGGGCAATTAAGATTTTTTTGTAATAAAGTGCAAGGGTAATTTTGGGCTTTCAAAAAAAAATCATGGTCAATGGCTATTTTTAACTGAAGTTGACTAAAAGGAGGGGTTATTTGTGTAATTAAAGGCATTAGTTAAATATTATGCTATAATAGGAAACGTTAGGGTAAGTTTGTGCAATGTGCCCTAAAAATATTGACTCACAGAACTCCTGTGCTCAAATTTGTTCTGAGACTGGTTCCTCTCCTAGATTCATCGCTTTCTAAATCCACCCTGAAGTACATAAAACTCAATTTAAGGATTTACTGGGAAATCTAATAACTTATCTGTATTTGGAACATCACGAAATTCACAACACTCACAGTGCCCCACTATTCGCTTTCTTCATCTTTCATACCTTTCACTTTTATTTTTATTTACTTCTTTCTTCTTTCGTTTTGTCTCGTAAAACCACTCTTTCTCTCTCTTCTTCTTTCTTTCTTTCTTTATTTCTATTTTCTATTTTATATTTTCTATTTTGGTTCGAATCACCCCTCTCTCTCTCTCCATTTTCTTTATTTTATATTTTATGCTTTTCTTATTTTTTATGTCACCTTTCATATGTACTTGACACATCTGACGTCACTTTCCACCTCCATTCTTCATGCATCGCCACTTGTCCCAATCTTGTTACCTTTTTATTTTTATTTTTTATTCTTTTGTAATCATTAGACTTATATGCACCAAAGTAAAAGTCTATCTCGTGATCAGGTTTGGTCTTTGGTCATGTGTTTGAGTTTTGATTTTGATTTGGGTTTAAGTTTGGGCCAATTCCTAGAGCTAGACGTTACAGAAAGTCTTTCTATTTCTATTTTTATTTTATAAGTCTTTCAAAGTTTTTGGAAGAAATGAAAGATAAATCGTGAGGTTTGATATAACTAAAGGATCAGGATCCTCTACTATGTTGATTTTTTTATCGATCTAAAGCATTTGAGAATAAAATTTTGTATTTAAAAATAATGAAAGTCAAATAAATAACATCCATTGATTACACATGTTAGCATATCTATATAGGTCAGAACAAAGATCAGCTCAATAGAGGATCCAAATTCATAACTAAAAATTATTAAAAATCATTGATATTTTCATGGACTTTTAAAAAGTCTTGGTTGAATAGCTCATGATTTTTAATGACTTTTTAAAAGTCTATAAAAGTTGTATTGAATACCTTATGACTTTAAATAACTTTTTAAAACTCTATAAAAATATTTATTAAATATCTAATGACTTTTATAGAGTTTTTAAAAGTCTTTATTGAATACACTCTAAATTTTAAATTCCATAAAAGTCTTTGAGCCATCCAAATCTCATATATTTAATGGCCGAAAAATCGTATCAAATCTTTTATCAAAAATTGTATATATATACTCTTAATTACATGTACAAATTTGATGAAGTTGGCTTCAAATATACACATGTGGTGGAGCCGCCTAAAAACTACTCTTGTGACCATTTGCTTTTCAAATTTGGTGAAGTTGGCTTTGAATATATGCACACATGGTGGAGCTGCCTAAAAAGTACTCTTGTGACTATTTGCTTTTCAAATTTGATGAAGTTGGCTTCGAATATGCTCACATGGTGGATTCGCCTATGAACTACTCTTGTGACCATTTGCTTTTCAAATTTGATGAAGTTGGCTTCGAATATGCAAATGTTGTGACTTGTGGAGCCGCCTAAAAACTGCTCTTGTCAGTCTTGTGACCATTTGCTTTTCAACTTTTAACATTATACATGGATTAACATACAAGGTTCTAGCCCAAGAAATCCTCAATCTTAATTTTTTTTCCTTTAATTCTTACCTCAAATTTTTTGTTATTTATATTTATTTTATAAAAGTTCTTGTCTGGGCTTTAAGTTCCTCCAAATTTAATAAAGCCAACTTCATCTTGTTTATCGATAAATTTTTAAATCATTTTCAATAAACCCTAGTGGTTGGGTGATATCTAGACCAAAAGGTTTGGCAAGCTCGACGGCATTTCATGTGTTGCCGGTCGATGATTATCTTGGTGCCTATTATTCCTATTGAAGAAATGTATATTACCCATGGCCTTTTATATTATGTTTTACTTCAAGTAGTGGTCCATGATATATATCTACACCAAAAATTTAACAATTTCACAGCGTTTCAAGCATTGACGATGAGTGTCTTAGAACCTATTATTCCCATCGGAAGAATTAAATATCACCAATGTTAGTCGACCCAAAAATTTAGTCCAAAAATCAATTCAAATGATATGACAAGTGATTTGTCTTTACCATATCATTCACCACATCACCTCATGATTTATGTAGTGATGACAACTCATTTACCATATCATTTGGGTTGAATTTAGGATTAATTTTTTGAATTGTATAATATTACTCATTAAATATACTTTACTAACGATAGTATGGTTGTCGAAGATGTGTTGCATTTTTTTTTTTTTTTTTTCTGTTCTTTGCTATGGTAGTTTCTGCCGGCATAAAAAATAGTGACACAACCAAGGGTATTTCATGGCCGTTGAAAATGTTTGGTAAGTAATGACCACTTTTCTTTGCTGTCTAGGTTGGATGCCTATCTAATGTCCAACTAGTAATTTGATGAAATTGGTTAATAATTGCAAGCCCCACTTACTACTCAGAGATATCTTATTTTATAGGCTATTTGGTGCTTGGAACTGGTGCTTCTTAAGAGGGTTTTGCATCAATCTTTCATGTCAATAGTCCATCCTTGCCATTTAGTGATGAGTAATGCTAGACGCATCAAAAGTTTACTCAGGAATGAAATTGATTCGTAATTATCATATTATCGATATACATTGGTGAAGCTATAAATTAAAGAGGTTTAGAGAGATCATGCCCCTCCAATCTTTTAGAAATTTTCTTCTAAATCCTCATATTTTATTTAAAGTTTTTATATTTGCTTCCTATAAAATAAAATTTTAACTAATTGACCCTCAAAACTTGATTAAATTTGAAATTCTGGCTTCGTCTCTGTCATCATTCCACCAATAAAATCACAAATCAGCTTGTCAGATGATCATCTGAATAGTGTTGCATTGTTCTTAGTCTAATTTCTCCATTATAGCTCTTAACATTTCCGTAATAAATTTCCACAAAATTTCTCTTGACCATTTTCATTGTATCTTAAATTCTTTGATACCCTACGCTTGCTGGAATGTGAAGTTTGGTTGATGTTAACTAAATATATATATATATAAATTTTTACAGTATTTATGTATATATCCACTTATTTAAACTAGATATTTTTTTTAAACTTTTACCATTGGTAGGATTCGAACCGCTGACTTGTGAGTCATTTACCCAAACCCCCAAACTCATCCATCTATCAACTGAGTTGCACCCATGGGGGGCCATGTTACCTGAATATCTTTATTGTTTTTTTTTTTTTTGGTACATATCAACGGTCATTAATATATTTATTAAAACAATTTAAATAATAAATTATATATATAGTACTCATACAATACAGAATATTGTTATTCCAAATTGGTGGGTTGAAACAGACAAACAATCTCTGACAGGAAGGATTTTTAGATTTGACTCTAAACATACATCATCAGATTATTCAGATCAAATGTTTTAGACTTTTATTAGTACTGCAATATGTTAGAATTTGTCCACAGAAACTTTTCCTGGACTCTATGGAATTTTAACTTTATCTACTGTTATGTAATTTTTTATCTATAATTTATAATAATATTAACAGAGAAGCTAGCTAGAACCAAATTTTTAGTCAGGAATCTGACGCCTGTTAAGAGCGTCTTCAAATCTTGTGCAGGAATCTTTTCTCATCTCTGTGCTTGTATCATTGTCTGGTGCAGGATAGTAATCTTCTCTAAGTTGTACATCTCTGAGATTTGGAATTTTCAGAAGAAACATCATGAAATGTTCATTAGCTGTTCCATGGATGAAAAGTTTCCGGAGACTAGAACATTGTGCAAGCAAACCTGCTCCTGGAAGAGACAGACTTCTCTGGTTGACATCAATGTCCTGAGGAGGCCAATAGTTGAGCTCAATCAGGTTCAAATTCCCAATTCCATACAAGTAAAATCTCTCCCACAAGCTCAAATCTGTGTGGCCTATTGGAGCAGTGAGTGCAAATCCTGTAATGTTGCTGCAGTCTAGATTCATCTTTGAAAGTTGAGGATAGCACTCAAGTGAACTCAGCCCAAAAGCCATTGATGGTCTTGGTAGATACCTGGAATCACCAACAGCTTTTATTTGTATTTCTTCAAGAATTGGACAGTCTTCTATTCCTGATGAAGTTAATGGATTCAGCAGCTCACCAACAGCAATCCAAAGTGAAAGATATTTAAGCTTTGCCCACGTCCTGGAATTTGATGATGATGATGATGATAATCCAATATTGTTGTTAAGCTTGGATTTCTTTTTCAGGTTTTTTTTTTCTTCCCACATGAAGCTTCTCTTTAATTTGGTAGATTTAGTACTTGAAGTACTGGTACTGCTTTCGCCTTCAAAATGTTCAACATTTTCCCACACACAATCTATGTGAAGTCGTTGTATTCGTTCTCGAATTGGTTCCAGAACCTGCAATGAACGTTGAGTGTTAAGATTTTTACAAGAAGATATTCTCACATCAATCAATGTTCTCTGGAGAACACAGACCAATTTCCACAACCCCATTTCTGTGATTTTATGGCAACCTTGAATCTCAAACTTGGTGAGTTTTGGACATCCAAAAGAGATAGAAATCAATGAAGAATCAGTTAGGTCAGCAGAGTTTTTGATGGACAAAGATTCCAACCCTCTACAGAGAGCAAACCCATCTGGTCTGCAGATTCCATGGAACTCTCCCAACTTGAGAGACTTAAGCCGCGGATACTTAGAATTCAGAAACTCAAGTGCTGGCCAAATATCTCTAACATTGTTACAAACATCAAGAACCAAGTCTTCTAACATTGGAAGACTAGTAAAGAAGTCTCTAAGTACTGTGTGACTGATGCTTGAATATTTGGTCCTGTACTCTTCATCATGATCATGATCAACCCTAGAGTTAATCGACATGGATGTAGAATCAACAAGGTGAAGAAGGGAAAGACGAGGACTATTCGAAGCAATCGAAAGCAAAGTTTCATCCCCGACAAAGCCAATGAATCTAGGATCAAATATACATGTGGCGAGCAATTCGCGGAGATTTGGACAAGCAGCAGTGATGGCTAGAAGCTCATGGGATTTAAAACCATCAGCCAAAGAGTGAATTAAGATGTTAAGATGTGAAAGAGAAGCTGCAACATTAGGGTAAGCTTCAAGAGCTGGTGGTAAATCTTCTGTCCAACAATAAAAATTGGAGAGATCAAGCGAAGAAAGTGAATAACAATTCTCTAACAATGCAACAAACTCAGAACCTATAAGAGCATTATTAAAACGTTGATGCCAGCGAACAAGTTTAACTTGTCTTAGATTAGGCCACTCAGGAGCGAGGCAACGAAGGGTTGAAGGGTTTCGAGCATAGATAGTTAGAGACACGATTTTGGGAAAGGATTTGGCGAGGAGTTTCGAGAGGAGTAGTGAGTATTGGGAGGAATCTAAAAGTGGACATCCCCATGGAGAGAGGAAAGATAGGTCAAGATTGGTTATACCTTGAAAGCAATCTGGGAGGAGGTAGAGATCGCGGATGTTACCGCGGAGAGTGAGAGATGTGCGCGTTGAACGCTCTAGCTTGCACCATTTAAGGCACACAAGGGACATGGCGTTGCGCGTACGAGTATCAGTGACTAAGGAGAATATGTTTGAGAAAATTACATCTGGTATTTCATGGAAATGAAGTTTGCTTAGAGTTCCAGCCATATTTTTGGCATATACTAAGATTCTTCCTCACTCAAGTACTCAACTCACTAAACTCATCTGTGTGACGTAGTTGTCTCAAAAGAAAGTGTTTTTCTATACATGTAATAAGAACAACACAGAGAAAAAGAAAGAGAGAGACAGAGAGACAGAGAGATCAGATATGGATAGATATATAATATCTTTGATGGGGATGATGAAGATATATAGATATCTGGAACCTGAAACTTATTAGGTGCTTTATATACACGAGGAGAGCATGGAGGAATGAGAAGGAAGATAAAGATTCAGGGAAGGAAACTGGTGGCATATGGAGAGAGAGAGAGAGATGACGATTAGTGGATATTTTATGTGGTGTGTGAAAAAGAAGATATAACATTTCAACAGAGAGAGAAACAAAAACTAATGTATTGTGAGGGTGGAGATGAAGATTCAAGAATTTAAGAGAGACTAGTGGTTTATGAGGAGATACAAAAAGAAAAGAATCTAAGACAAGGTGTCAAAATGAAGATAAAGATATGGGTATAGTGGGAACTGGTGGGCTTGAAGAGAGGAGACTCATATATGACTTGTAATTTTGAGAGTGAATATAAAGATACATGTTTTGGAATTAAAAACTAGTGGACTGAAGAGAAGAAGAGATTGTGAGCCATGTGATGCCATGTGAGAGCCTGAGGATCATGAAGATCATAAAGATACAGTATATAGTAGTGACAGTACTGAAACTGGCCGGTGGCCTTTATAGAGAGAGATCATGAAGGGCCTGTAGTATACTAGATAAAGATACACACATGGACATTAGTTTTGAATTGGTGGACTGCATGCCGCTTGCCACAACGGGTGCTCATTTTCATCATCATCCACTCCCTTATATTATTCCTCTTTTCAATTCTCTTTTTAACCCTTTTCAGATTTCTCAACCTCTCTTTTTTCTTTTCTTTTTTCTCTTTTCACACACACACTTTTATATATATATATATATTAATTATAGCCACCACACCAATTGTCTTAAAAAAAAAAAAAAAAAAAAAAAATTCAAATCACACGATGCACAACACGCCTCTTTTAATTGTCTTAATTCAGGAGTAGGAGGATACAACTTGAACTCACAATCTCAACCGAAAGTGCGATGAGATATGTAGGGGACGTTGGTTTTTTAGTTGTTACATATAGTTACAAATATGATGGTTTGGTAATGAATCGATTAAAGATTATTATTATTATTATTTTTGAAACCTTATACATTGATCCCACGGTATTTGAGAGAATATTTCACACACATGCTGATAAATGCACATGGTAATACTTAATTAAACTCACAACCATTTGAGCCAAGAGGGATGTTTAATTTGATAATAATAATAATAATAAATGTCGTTGACAAAATTTTAAAATGTTATAAGAGTACTATTAGACAACATTCAATTTCAAGCTTTTCATTATAGACGAAAGGTATAAGTAAAAACAATGAAAAAAAAATTGAAAAAAGATTTTGACCTTGAAAAGAAAAGAAAAAGAAAAGTTCAACAAATAAAAGATACCAAAACAAGATAAGTTTCTCTCTTTATGCCACATATAAAAGGCAACAGAGTTTTCAATACACCCGGATAACATTAACATGATTGTCACACTCACATGATGTTAGATTCTTATGTGATTAGTTGTTTATACCACATGACACATATTAGAAATTCAAATATAATTACGAAGCAAAAGTCTACAAAGGATTTGCCGTTTACAAAAGATTCAGGCCAACACAAAATGTCTTTACAAAAAATGAGTTACCTGGTGCGTACAATTAATTGTAATTTGACATAAGATTCTCTCGGCCGGTATGCTATGGAACTTAGCCTCCACATACAAAGGGGACATAGTTTTCAACACCCTCGAAACACCATTAACATACTATTGTCACATGGCGTATATTTCTTATGTGATTAGTTGTTCATACCACATAATGCAATATTAATGATATTAATATGTTGAAGCAAATGTGCAGTAAGGATTTGCCATTTGCAAAAGATTGACGCCAACACAAAATGTCTGATTGTCTTCACAAAAAATGTGTTAGAATGTGATGTGTTCGTAATTTGTGATTAGCTTCTCTTGGTATGCCATGGAACTCTGCCTCCGTATACAAAGGGGAGAGAGTTTCCAACACAAGTACCTAACACCATTAACATCATTGCACTTGATGTAAGTTTCGAACTCCTAGCACATGACACAATATTAATGATTTTCAAATTCCTAGTACATGACACAATATTAATGATCTAAATATACAAAAGCAAAAGTCTACAGAAGATTTGTTGTTTGCAAAAGATGGAAAGCCAACACAAAATGTGTTCATAAAAAGGTGTTATAACCTAATGCGTTCCCAACTAAAATTTGTAATAAACTTCAATCCTCTCGGTATGCCGTGAAACTCAGCCTCCACATACAAATGGGAGAGGGTTTTCAATACACCTAGACATCATTAATTAATATCAATCATTGGCACATAAATGACGTAAGCTTTATCATACCAGACGACACGATATTAATAATCTGAATATATTGAAGCCAAAATCTACAAAGGATTTGCCGCTTGTAATATATTGAGGCCAACACAAAATGTCTTTAAAAAACAGAAGTGTTAGAATCTGACGTGTTCATAACTATAATTTGTGGTTGTGGCGTCAAATAATCGGTACAATCAATCAACGTCATCATTCTATATCAACAGCAAATTCCAGCAAACTAAATATAAGAGGGGCCCTTTGATCAAATTCTTTTACAGGTGGTTCATGAATATATCATATAATTTGGGTGCTTTAAGATTCTATATTCTTTTATCTAGAAACATTAAAATACCGAGTTTTTCTCTGGTAGACATATAACTATGAGTATACTTATAACACATTTATCAATCTCATCACTTTTTGCCATGTAAGCATTAGTTGACCGAATTACACTGTTTTTTATGACAAAAAGTGATGAGGTGGATAAGTGTGTTATAAGTATGTTCATAGTTATATGTCTACTAGAGAAAAACTCTTAAAATACCTATAAAATTGTTGTAACTTGTAAGAAATTGCACATACTGTACGCAAATCAAAATTGCACGTAGATAATAAAGGTAATGAGAAGAAAAAGAAACGACACGAGAAGATTTACATGGTTCAGTAAAAGCTTACGTCCACGGAGCGCACATGCACTCAATTCACTATTAGAGTTCGATTATAATTTCTCAATCTCTCTCTTTTAGTCTCTCTACAAGTTGCTCTATCTCTCTCTATCAATTTCTCACACACCCCTTAGCATAGGGAAACATTAGTATTTATATAGGAGCACAAGGGTAGCTAAAACCGACAAGGAAAGCCTTTTCTTTCCGCCCAAGTTTTCATGATTCGTACAAAATTCTCATCTATCGCGGTATGGGCCGTGGTCTGCAGCTTGTGCCCTGTACTGCGGTCTACACCATGTGTATCCTTTGGAATTGACCGCTCCTTGTGTCGCGGTCGGTGCCCCACGGTCCACACCGCGGTTCCTTATAGATTTCGATCTTTAGGCTGTTTTCAGGTTTCACAATCCTAACAATCTCCCACTTGACGATTGAAACTTGAATAGACTTTATCCCCATTCCTCAATGACTTGCGGATAGTTACGCTGCGTTCATCCCCTTTGTCTTTAACCTTGAAAACCCACTAAAGCTTTGCACAACTCCATTTTCTCTATAGTGACTGGCTTGGTTAACATGTCAATCAGATTCTTGCTTCATGCGATCTTCACAAGCTTCAACACCTCATCCTCGATTAACTACCGAATGAAATGGTAGTGCAGGTCTATGTGCTTGGTCTTAGAATGAAATGCTGAATTCTTGTCCAAGTGTATCACACCTTGACTGTCACTGTGCAACACATTCATCAACTTCTAGAATCCCAACTCTGCTAAAAACCCATGTAACCATATCAACTCCTTACCAGCCTTCGTCACAACCACACAGGGGCGTACCCATGATTTTTTGTTAGGGTGGGCTAAAACAAAACTATATATATATAAATTAAAAAAAAAAAAAAAAACTTCGTCAATACTAGAAAATTTCATTATTTGAAAATCAAATATTCACATAGATAAAAGGATATTATGAGTCTTATAGTTAAAACTACATAAACTTAAAAACAAACACAAATAAAAATAAGCACTATTTCAACTTTGTCTTACAAGGTTTTACATCATCAAACTCATCTATTATAGAATCTAAGTCAATGATATCAGCAATCTCTCTCTCAATATATATGACCATACAGTCAGTAAGAAAATCGCCATCCATCTTATTGCGAAGTGGTGTTTTGACAAGCTTCATCGCTGAAAATGCTCGTTCTGTTGTAGCTGTGGATACAGGAAGAGTTAAGACTAAACGAATCAATTTATCAATCAAAGTGTAGTGCTCTGACCTTTTTGTTTCAGCTAAACATTGACATAATTCCGAAAGAGAAGCCAAATTCTGAAATTTCGGACAACCAAGAACATCTAACATGTAATGGCTCAATTGTCTTCTCAAATCTTCAATGTCATTCTTATTGAAATCTTCAGAGTAGAACTTATTGGCTAGAGTGCAAATATCATCAACATCAAATGATTTAAACACGTCAACAGGGCTCAAAGCCATGCTAAGAGTAAGAAGTTCTATTGTTTGCTTCGGAAATCTATTATTCAACTCAGTCAATTGATAATCTATCATAGCAATGAAGATACTAAAGTGATAGTAATGCTCAATTGTGATATTATCTTTCTGCTGACAAGAACGTTTTGTTCCTTCCATATGACATGCATTCATATTAGGTATATCAATTTCATACCTTTCACAAAATGACACTACACTTTCAAGAAAAGTATCCCATTCACTCTCCCTTAACTTTTGAAGAAGCATTTTTGTAGTTGACACTAAATTCATAGCATTTAAGATATCTTGAGATTTCAATTGTAAAGCTTGACAAAGCATATTAGATATTCCTAAAACTTTGTGCAATAACAACAAGATAAACACAAATTCAAAGGATCTTAAATCTTTATACGCACCTTTAGCTTCTCCACGTATATTACTGTTCAGTCCTTTGTCAATCAAATTTTCAAAAAGAGCAGAAGTTGAACCAAACATATTAATCAATCTATCAATAGAAGTAAAATGAGAACTCCAACAGGTAGATCCAGGTCGTTGCAAAGTACGAATTTGATTAGCCCCTGTACCAGTCTCAAGTTCCCCTAAAGCGGTCAATTCCTGAATTTCACCTTCTCGAATAGATTTCAACTCCGAGTGACGCTTAGAAGAAGCACTCACAAAGTTGACAATGGAATTCAATTTTGAAAAAAATAGCCAAATATCATGCACTTCCTTAGTTACCGCAACTAAAGCAAGTTGAAGTCTATGTGCAAAACAATGTATGTAATAGGCATATGGACAATCTTTGAGAAACAATGCTTGTAAACCATTCCACTCACCCCTCATGTTGCTTGCACCATCGTATCCTTGACCTCACAAGTTTTCAATTGATAGATCATATTGAGCAAGGACATTGCATATCTCTTTTTTAAGAGTTAAGGCATTTGTATCATTAACACTTACAACTTGAAAAAAAAGTTCTCTAACAAATCCTTTATAATCAACATACCTCAAAATAATTGCCATTTGTTCTTTGTTGGATTCATCAACCGCTTCATCAACAAGAATGCAGAATTTGGCATCCCTGACTTCCTCAAGGATTTTAGCTCGCACTCTGTTAGCAAGAATATTCAACAACTCCTTTTGAATTCTAGGTGATGTATACTTGGCATTTTATGGAGAATTTTCTAGAACAATCCCAGCAATTTCTTGATTTACCTTTGCTTGCAACTTTATCATCTCAATGAAGTTCCCGCGATTGGTAGAATTGACGGATTCATCATGTCCCCGAAAAGCACATCCTTGCATTGCTAACCACTTCACCGTTTCTAGTGAGGTCTTGAGTCGTAACCGATTTTGCAAAGTTTCTTGTATAGAGAGTGTATTCATGACTTTGTCGATATGTCGAGATGAATCTTTTAAGTTATTCCATCTTTGCATGGCAAAACTATGTTGTGAATTATGTTCCCCTTCATGGTGCACAAATGGACATTTTTTCTTACAATTGATTATTTTCCAACTTTGAAAACCATCAATCGTAAATGTGCGATGCTTTGACGGAAGACTCTCAAAAAGATAGCATGGAAAACAAAATGCTCTATTTTTCACTATTGAATATTCAAGCCACGAAAATCGTTGGAAACAAGAATGTTGAAATCGCCGAATTTGTTTACCATATGGAATGGGTGGATATTTATCCAATATAGGTTGACATGGACCCATTTTGATATATGCTTTTCGAATATCATCACATTTGTCAGCAGGATAAACTTCTATTGGGAGGCGTAATCCAAGATCACGTTCGTAATAGGGAGTATTAATATCCGATGGAGTGTCAACATTCTCAATTTCAATTCTTTGAGATGAAGAAGGCAAACTTGAACCCCCATCCCCAACATTACATGGAGAACTTGATCCACTCTCAGTTGATAAATGATTATCTTTTTTTTTTTTTCCAAAGTATGAAAACATAGTTTTTCTTGGTTTTGATGAATGGTTGTTTGACATTGTAACCTAAAATTATTAAAAAAATTGGTTAAAGTGATACTTTATAAATTATAATATAACCCTAGAAATAATAAATTGCAGTCGAAAATAAATTTATAAGAAAAAAAAAATAACAAAACACTAACTTAAAATTACGAATAACAAACTAAAAATAAATATAAACTAAGAAAAATACCTGAATCGAATAACCAAATATGAATACTTTTATAATTGAAAATTTCGATAGATGGGATTTAGGACTTGAGAGAGAGGAAATTGGGAGAGAGGTTCTGCCTTTGTGTATCTGCGTGTGATCTGCGTGTGATAGTTTGAACTAGAGGATAATTGGATGTTTCATGTAATGATATATAAATAAACAATATTAATTTATTGAGATATGTGATATACTGATATGTCAGGTTTTGTTGTCCTTAAAGGTAAAGGAAAGATGATTTGTAGCACTGTTGCATGCGTGTAGAAGTCTGAAGCTTTGAGAGAAGTGAGCTGCATTAATTAAAGTAAAGCTTAAATAATTTTTTTTTTTTTTTTAAAAGGCTGACCCGGCTTTAGCCCGGGTCAGCCCTCTTTTGAGTCCGCCCCTGCAACCACATATTCCGCTTCAGTTGTAAATATAGTCACTATCTTCTGCAACTAAGAAACCTAACTAATAGCGGTACACCCTATCGTGAATACACATCCCGTGGTGCTCCTCATGTGATCTACCTCTCCAGCAAAATCGAAATCCATGTAACCTTTTAGCTTGAGCTTATCTCTTCTGAAGGTTAGACACTTCTTTGTCGTACCCCGCATATATCTTATGATCCACTGTACCGATTCCCAATGTTGCTTGCCTGGATTGGGCATGTATCTGCTAATAACTCCCATTGCATGGGCAATATTTGGTCTCGTGCAAACCATGGCATACATTAGGCTTCCAATGGCTGAGGCATATGAAACTCTAGCCATGATGTCTTTTTCTTTATCCGTCTTTGGACTCAACTCATTGGACAATCTGAAGTGACTAGCTAACGATGTTCTCACTACTTCACATCACCCATGCTAAACCTCTGCAACACCTTACGAACGTATTTTGCCTGAGATAGCTGCAAAGTACCTCTTTGTTTGTATCTGCTAATCCTCATTCCAAGTATCTGGTTTGCTGCACCAAAATCCTTCATCTTGAATTCACCCGACAGCTGCTTCTTCAAATCGTTAATCTCTTCCAAATATACACCAGCTACTAACATGTCATCAACATAAAGTAACAAATTAATGAAACTCGACTTAACCTTCTTGAAGTAGCAGCAATATTTATTATTGCATCTGAAGTATCCATTCTATTGCATAAACCCATCGAACTTCTTGTACCACTGTCTGGGAGCTTGTTTCAAACCATACAAGCTCTTTGTCTACTTGAAAATCAGCTCTTCCTTGCTCTCTCTGGTTGCTACATGTATATCTCTTCCTCTAAATTACCATAAAGAAATGCAGTCTTCATATCTAACTGCTCGAGATATAACCCTTCCGCTGCTACAATGCTTAACACTAACCGAATAGTAGTTAGTTTCACAGCATGAGAGAAAATGTCATTGTAGTAAATACATTCCTTCTATTGGAACCTTTTAACCACTAGTCTCGTCTTATATCTCTTGGAACCATCATGCTTCTCCCTGATTTGAAACACCTATTTGTTGTATATGGTTGTCTTTCCTTCAGGCAACTCGGTCAACTCCAAAGTTTTATTGGATACAATTGACTTCATCTCGTCATTTATTACAAGCTCCCACTTGTTCGCATCTTCCACCTGTCATGCTTCATCATAACACTCAAGTTCTCCAGCATCTATCAGCAACAGGTAATGCAAGTACCTTCTATTTGGTACATATGGGCAAGTGGTTCTCCGTAGTGTATTATGAACCTGTGGGATCTTCTCAAAGCATCCCCAACCTATGGATTCAGTACCCTCTGACCGATCAGACTTTGTGGTACATGAACATCTTCTTGTGGTATAGGTTTTTCGACCTGGTGTTTCACGCCGTGCTCTTCAACTCGCTGATTTCTACCACGTTTCACAACTTCACCACCCGATACATCCTCTAGCCCAAAATAGTTTGGCTCTCCCTACTCAGACTTGTGTGTAGGGGTGGCAACGGGGCTGGATTGGCCCACCCTAAACTAAACCCAAAACCCGAACGGGTTTTCAATTTCCACCCTAAACCCGACCCGAATGACCCGTTTCAAATATATATATATATATACATAATTTTACCTTTTATATTTAAAATATTTTTAATATATATATATATTACAGGTCAAACGGGGCAGGTCGGGGCAAAAGGGACCGCCCCATACTCGATCTGGTAACATGGCCGGGTCAAAAACTTTACCCCAAACCCGCCCCGTTACCCGTTTTTACTGCCCCAAACCCGCCCCAAACGGACTGGGGCCCACGGGTTTGTGGGAGGTCGGGGATTTTTGCCACCCTACTTGTGTGTTTCTTTCCTTGTACATGACCTTTTCGTTGAAGACAACATATCTACTCCTGATCATCTTGCGGTTTTGGTCGCACTACCAGGAAAAAGGTGTTAATGATTAATTATATATATATAATTAATTATTAAAATTTGAATAAACCATCAAATATATAAATACAACTCAATGATCTTTCAAAATTGCACAAAATCAATAAAATTGAATCCAACAAATTCAATTAATAAAACAAAACAATTACATTATCAAATACAAATACTCAATTTACAAGAATATATATCTCAAAATTTAAATATATATATATATATATATATATAGCCTCCCTAAAAGAAAAAAAAAAAGTAATTACACAAATGTCAACACTAGTGATTGAAGTTGTTTGTAAGGAGAGTTAAAATATATCCCCGAGAATTTATTCACCGTAAATTTCCTGCAAAACAAACATAAAAGTATTTATCAAAAAGAAAATAACAAACATAAAAGGAAAAGGAAAACAATTATCATAATGTCATGAGAAAACATTTACATTCTACAAACTTAAAATTAGAAATAATGAGATTGAACAAACCTTTATCGATAAATAAATTTTTTAAAAAAATTGTTCTTATTTTTATACCCCACCTAGCACAACCAAATAAAAATTATTACAAAACTCAAATTTTTAAAACCCAAATTAATATCACACAGAATCAAATTTAACACAAAATATAAAATTAAATTATTGAAAAGAGGAAATAAAATGATACTATAGAATAAACAAATATAACACAAACATAAGAGAAAGAAAAGAAAAGAAGAACAAACCTGGACCTACAATCAAGCATATCAAGTACAATGAATTGTGAATGAATAAAAAAAAATTGATTTGAGATGGGTAAGTTGGGAGGGGGCGGCAACACCAAGTAAAAGAAAAAGAAAGTGAAAAATTAAAAGGTAGGGTTGTGACTCGTGACTTGTGACTTATGAGATTTTAGAAATCTAATATTGTTGGTGGGATCCATTTCTTTCTCTCTTTCACTTTTGAATTACATTTTAACTTCTCATTTTCCCTTCTTCAATTTTAAATTACTTTTTAACTTTTTCTTTTCCCTCATTCAATTTTAAATTACTTTTTAACCTTTTATATTCTCCTTAAATTTATGTTACTTTTTAATTTTTTTAGTATAATATTTGTTTTTGAAAGGTTTAGGGCCCATCCTGTAAACGTTTTTCGGTTGTTGTTTTTCAAAAAAAAAAAATGAAAATGAAAACAATGTTTTTGGTTTCGGTTTCGGTTTCGAAATTCGAAAACGCGTCTGATAGCATATACTGAAATTCGTATTTTAAAAATAAAAACAGGAAAAACGCATCTGGTATGCTAACTGAAAATTATCGAAAATTGAAATGTCAATTTTTACATTTTGTTTAATATTATAACAATTATAAACAAATTGATTAAACAATTACCAATATTTTTTTTTAATGTAATTTAAAAATTAAACAAAAGTTAACAGCTAAAGAGGAAGAGGAAGAAGAAGAAGAAGAGGGAGAAGACCAGCTGTAGACGAAGACCAGATCGACGGTGGAGGAAGAAGAAGAGGAAGAAGAAGAAGAAGAAGAAGAAGAAGAAGAAGACCAGATCGACTGCGGTGAGCGACGATCGACGGCGAGCGGAGGAGGAGGAAAAGCTGTGAAGGAAGAAAGAAGATGAAGATGAAGATGAAGATGGGAAAGAAATACCTGATGAAGAACTCATTCAAGAGAAAAAAAGAAAAAAAGAAAAAAAGAATATATTTTTTTGAAAAACAAAAACAAAAACAAAGAAAACATCTTTTTTTTTTTTTTTTTTTTCAAAATTTCCACTTTTAACATTGGTTTTGTTTTTCATTTTGTTTTTGTATTTTAAAAATAAAATAAAAAATGGATAACGAACGCGAATTCGAAATCATTTTTGGAAAACAAAAACGAAAACCGACTGAAAAATGCCTGCAGGATAGGCCCTTAGGGCTCGACTTTTTGCTCCCATGTTTTTTGTTTTTAAAGTTTCAAAATCGCACAAAACGTGTTTGGTGGGAAGATTTTTTAATTTTTTTTTTTTTCATTTCTTGGAAAACAAAAACACTATTTTTTTTGCTTCTATAACATAAAGTCAGAAAACATCTAAATGATGTTTTCGTTGTTTTCTTCCCAATTTTTTTTTCTAAATCACAACATTTCTCTTCTCTTGGTTACAAAACCCAATCATTGACACTCCTATTCGTTCCTCTTCCCTTCCAAAATACTTCTATGACTGAAACCATCTAAAGTTATTTTTATCTCTTTTGCTTCTCAATTGATTCGGTTTGACACCAAACCATCCCTTCAAGCATACATAATACATAAAGAAATTGGAAGTTTATTGTTATACTGAGAGCAAAAAAAGAAGAGATTAGAGAAAGAGATTAAGAAAAAGAGAAAGAGAAAGAGAAAGAGATTGAGAAAAACTTTAGGTTTCGTCCTTTTTTTTTCTTTTTTTTTTTTCTGAATCTAAGAGTTGAGATTTCATATATTAAAATGAAAATTCAAAATAAAGGATAAGCTAGGAAGTTAAGGATTAGAATTACATAAGTGTCTTAAATATGAATTTGGATCCTCAGATGAGCTGAGTCCCGACCTATATAGATCTTGTGACATGTGTAATCAATGGTTGGAATTTATTTATTTATTTATATTTTTTTGACAAAAGCAAATATATTCCAACGAAAAAAGAAGGCTACAGACAACCAGAGCGGTCCCTTGAAACACAAGAAACCACATCATGAGGGACATCTTCCATCCAAAAACTGTTACAACTCAAAAAGAGACCAATTTTGGCAAGACCGTAAGCCACATAATTATTTTTCCTAGAGGTAAAAACCACCTTACAACCAGGGTGATCCCTCAGAAACAAGAGAATATCATTAATGAGCAAACCAATATCAAAGAGATGGACAGAGCTAGAATTAATAATCTTCACCACTACATGGGCATCAGACTCCACCATACAAGGGAGGAGGCTAGAATCGCTCGCAAAACACAAATCTCTGAAAACAGCAAAAGCCTTCGCCACAGCCGAGGAAAAACGGGCTACAACCGGTTGAGCACTAGAAGCAAGGACCTCCCCCTGAAAATCTCTGATGATAATACCAATTCCCACCTTATCGCTTGTCACCTTAATGGCAGCATTAGTGTTGATTTTAGCCAAACCACAGGTAGGAGGCCGCCAAGCAGACTCACCAGGCTTGAGAAGACTTGAAACCGGCGGAACAAGGAGGTTGGCTTTCCGATAATCATCAAGGAAGGAGCAAACCCAATGAAATTGATCTGCATCATGAGGGGGTTGCTTGTTATGGGCCACATAATTCCTACGAAACCAGACTCTCCAAATCAAAATGCAAAGAAGATCCATATTAGTCAGACTAATACATGACATACTAGAGATCATGAAGTCCAAAAAGTTGGTCCCCTCGCTAATCACAACACCACTCAATAAGCCACATTGCTCCTTGATTCCTTTCAAAGCAGGACATGCCCAAAGAGCATGAGTCGTAGATTCCGGATGACGTCTACAAATCAAGCAAGTCGGATTAATATTGGCACCTCTTTTAGACAGATTAACGGCAGAAGGCACCCAATCGTGACAAGCCCACCAAATCAACAGTTTAATCTTCGAAGGCATTTTAATCCTCCAGAGATATTTCCACCAAGACTCTGTCACTCCCAAACCAGACGAGTTGGGATTCAAAGAGAAGGACATAGCCAAATGGTACCCATTCTTGACGGAATAGTTGCCAAAATTATCAAAGTGTCATATGAGCTTATCAGGGAAAGGACTGTAAGAACAAGGGATGCTCAAAATAAAAGACGCTTCATCAGAAGAGAAAGAGTCACGAACAAGCTGCGTATTCCACCCCTCATCCTCCAATTTCAGGGAATTAACCATAGCAGCAGGAATAAGGGAAACAAGCGAGCAAACCTTGAAAGTCGAAGGACGCGGCAGCTAGCGATCAACATAGATACTCACTGACGAGCCATCCCCAATGCGCCACCTAGAACCAGTAGAGATGTTCTCCCTCCCCCACAAGAAGCTGCGCTAAAGATACGAGCCAGAAGAGGAACCCCCATCCTATAAAATAGTAGAATCTGAAAAGTAACAATGCTTCAGCACCCTAACAGCCAAGGATCCGGGTGATGGACTAGCCTCTAAACTTGCT
The DNA here is from genome assembly GCA_008009225.1 of Acer yangbiense. NCBI lineage: Eukaryota > Viridiplantae > Streptophyta > Magnoliopsida > Sapindales > Sapindaceae > Acer > Acer yangbiense. Next base: position 9,682,820 of record CM017773.1, read on the forward strand.
TGGCGAGAAGCGCTTTGTTAAAGACCGTAAGGTCGTGAAACCCAAGACCTCCACCATCTTTACTAAAACAAAGTTTACGCCACTTCCCCCAATGAATCTTGCCGTTCTTATCATCTACCAAAAACGCGCACTGGCTTTATGAAGATCGTTCACCAGGCCTTAGGGCAGCCGAAAGAGAGACATATAATAGGAAGGATACTTTGGTTCACAGCCTTAAGTAACACTTCTTTACCCCCAGCTGAGAAGAGTTTACATTGCTAACCTCTAAGCCTATTCCAAACCCAGTCCTTAATAGACAAGAAGTGCTCCATTTTATTCCTCCCCGTAAAACTTGGGAGCCTAAGATAACGCTCATGACACTCCACCAGCCTAACGCCAACAACCCTAACCAAAGACAAGGCCCTCCTTCTAGAGACCCGACTGCTAACGCACAAAGTAGATTTTAGAAAATTAACTCTCTAACCAGAAGCCCTACTATAGATATCAAGGACATTCCTAATGGCCTTACAATCCCTCACCGAGGCCCTAGTGAAGAGAAGGCTATCATCCGCGAAAAACAAGTGGGAGATCTTAGGACCTTGCTCGATGCATCTGAAACCAGCTATATCACCTTTTTCTTCAGCCTTCAGAATAAGACAAGAAAGGCCTTCCGCACAAATAAGAAACAAATACGGGGATAAAGGGGCCCCTTACCTAAGGCCTTTGGAAGGTGTCAAGGAGCCCTGAGCTTCCCCATTATTAAGAAAGGAGAAAGAAACAGAGCGCACACAATTCATAATATTTATTTTATTTATTTCATTTTCATTATTTTAAATGTAAAATATTATGTTCAAGTGCTTTAGATCAAGAAAAGATGAGCACGGTAGAGGATCCAAGTCCCTGATATATATATATATATTAATTAATTAAAATAATAATAATAATAATAATAATTTTTTCATTAACAATTTTTTTAAGGTTATAATAATAACAATTTTACTTTTTGTTTTTTTTTTAACACAATAACAATTTTACTTAAAAGTTTAAACTTATTATTTTGCTCAATTACTTTATATTAATTGTTAGTCCCAAATTTATAAAAATTAATTTATTTGATTCATATAAAAAAAAATTCAATCCCAATTTGATTCATATAATTAAATATAAAATTTAAAATACTGTTTTCAATTATTACTACCAGATGCATTTTCTGTGTTTTTAGCTTCTAAAAATAACAAAAATCAATTACTTGTTTTCAAATGAAAATATAAAAAACAAAAACATTACTGAACGACCCCTTGTTATAACATTCTTTAATTCTACATAATCAATTTTTAATATATTTTGCATTTTTCTGTTATATTATAATTATAAAAAATTGATTCAATAATACAATTATTTATAGTTAAACATAGTTTGAAATATTAAATAATGAATTAAAAATTAATATTGTTAATTAGAATAACTTTTTTTTTTTTTTAAATAGATGGGTAAGACATTTTTAAACCATTAACCAATTAATGGATTATGACAGTTAATTAAACCGCCATCCACCCTTGACATTTTGTTTTATCTTTATTTTTAAAAAGCGTCATAACGTCACGATGGTTTTTAAAAACCGTCATAATGTTATGACGGTTTTTAAAAACCGTCATGATGTGGTGATGGTTTTTTAAAAAGTGTCACAACTTTACGATGGTTTTTTAAAAACTATCATGACGTTGTGATAGTTTTTAAAAAGCATCATAAATTATGATGTTTTTTAAAAACCATCATTATTATATGTCATAAATAATCTTTTTTGTAGTAGTGTCGTCTTAGAGTTTATATCGAAACTCGTCTTTACCATAACCCACCAAGGTGCACTTCACTGATTTGGTGTCCATTTGCTCTTGGTATGATCATTAATATGCACGTAAGAAACACAACCAAATACTTTCAAGTGAGAAATTTTTACATCTTTCCCAATCCAGATCTCCTATAGTATTGCAAGGTACAAGGGCTTTGATGGTACTATATTAATCAAATATGCTGTTGTATTGACTGTCTCTGCCCCGAACTGCTTCGACAACCCTAATTGTAAGTGTATGCTTCTGGCTCTCTCATTTAATGTCTTGTTCATGCGTTCTTCTATACCATTCTGCAACTGTGTCCCCGACATCGTCCTCACGAGCTTGATCCCGCTCTGGTAGCAAAACTTCTTGAACTCATTATCTACATACTCTCCATCATTGTTTGAACGCAGCTTCTTGATCTTTAAATCCGTCTCATTCTCAACCATAGCTTTCCACCTCTTGAAAGCTTCAAACACATTAGACTTGTGTTGTAAGAAGTAAACACATACCTTCATGGAATGGTCGTCGATGAACATGATGAAATATTGTTTACCTCCGGTCGATGAGACTAAAGCTGGACCCCATATGTCGGTGTGCACTAGTTCCAATTTCTCCTTTATCGGTACTCTTCTAGTCTTCTTGAAGCTCACTCGCTTCTGCAACCCAAGAATGCAGTTCTCACAGAAATCTACATCAACAGACTTTAACCCTAGCAACATCCCTCTCGAATGTAGACATCTCAACCACTGACTACTTATGTGCCCAAATCTTTGATGCCATAGATTAGGATCCTCTCTACCATCAGCCACTACGGCTGAACCATACCATCTGTAGTCATGTAAAGAGACTTGTTCTTACTTCCTTGGGTGATTGTCATAACTCCCTTTGAGATCTTCCACTTACCACCTGTGAAAGTCGTCACATATCCATTCAACGCAAGTTGCATTACAAGAAAAATTGACATTTACGAGCTTTGAAAAATGCCCATCTTCCATTTTTTAATAAATGATGTAAAAGATAATGATTTTTCTCCAATTACAACATTTACTATAATAAATACCGCAATTGATAACCAATTATAGCATTTCTTAAAAAATGCTGAGAATTCGATATCGTAAAAGGTCATATTTCTTGAAGTGTTACCCTATGGAGATCAAATTTTTCCTCAAGTCCGGTACATGTCTCACATTGTCGAGCTTCCATACTAACTCATTCATCTGAATCTTCATATCTCCCTTCTAGGTAATGTCACATGCTTGATCGTCACCAAGATACATCTTACCCAAATTTCCAGAAACGTAGTTCTCGAACAACTTCCTTTGTGAGGTGGCATGGAATGACGCCCCTGAGTCTAACACCCAAGATTTCGTCTTACTTTCCAACAAACAGATGAGACAATCGTCTAACTCCTTTAAAACACAGTTTGCACTGCTCTTGTTATCGCCTTTTTTTGCCGAACCTTTACTCACTCAAGTAGTATCCCATCTTACCACAATTCCACCATTCGATATCTTTCTTGCTTCATTTATGATTACCCAAATTGTTGCCCTGATGATTTTTAGACTTGGATTTACCCATTGACTTTGATATACCTCGTTGATTCCTATTATGATTCCTGTTTATGCCTTCTCTACCTTCCATATCCAGTGCTGAAGATAATGCCCCGGATCCCTCTTCACGCATTCTGATCTCCTCAGTTATGATCATGTTCACAACCTACTAGAAGTTTAACTTACCTTTTCCTAACGAATTGGTAATCGATTGACACGTCGACTTCTCTGTCATCTTGGTGAGCATTATGCCGGCTAAAAGTTCCTCATCGAATACCATATACACTGAATTTAACCCATCCTTTACTTCGTTGAATTAGTTTAGGTGATCCTTAAAACTCTGATTTTCTGACATATTCAGATTTATCAGTTTCTTAATTAGATTGACCTTCCTCGCTGTAGAAGGCTGCTTGTACAAATTCGATAAGGTCTTTATGAGATTTGTTGTTGTCTCCCGATCTTTGACATTGAAGGCGATTGATTTCATCAAACAGAGACGAATTGCTCCCAATGCTCTACAATCTAAGAGTAAACACTTCTCGTCGGTCATGCCCTTAGACATCCGTTTGACCTTTCAATCTGCATCGAATACACTCTTCGGCTTCTTTACTATCAGCCAATGCATGTTCTTTTGGTACAGATAGTCCTCCATCTGTATCCTCAAGATGCTGGAATTCGTGTCATCGAATCTCTTAATCCTGTAAGAATCCTTATCTAATCCTATCTTCACTCGACAAAATCGTTAGCCTCAAGATTCCCTAGATTTGCGTTAAACCCTAGATTCTCCCAACCTAGGCTCTGATACCGGTTGTTGTAAGAAATCGCATACACCCAAATCTAAATCGCATGTAGATAATGAAAGCAATAAGAAGAAAAGGAAACGACACGAGAAGTTTTATGTGGTTCAACAAAAGCCTATGTCCACACATGCACTCAATCCACTATTAGAGTTTAATTACAATCTCTCAGTCTCTCTCTTTCAGTGTCTTTACAAGTTGCTCCCTCTCTCTCTAGCAATTTCTCTCATACCCCTAAGCATAGGGAAATATTAGTAATTATATGGGAGCACTAGGATAGCCAAAACCTACAAGGAAAGCCTTTTCTTTCCTCCCAAGTTTTCCTGATTCGCACAAAATTCTCGTCTGTCGTGGTATGGGCCGCGATCTGCAGCCCGCGCCATGTACCGCAGTCTTCCTCTATTTTTCACCGCTCAGAAAACCGCGTTATGTGCTTCTTCGTCCTGACCGCGGTCGACCGCTCCTTGTACCACAGTCTATGCACCACGGTCCATGTTGCGGTTCCTTAGGATATCGGTCTTCAAGCTGTTTCCGGGCTTTACAATCCCAACATAAATGTTTGTAGATATATCAAGTTATATAGGAATAATTTCGAATACAAACCATGAAGAATAATAATACTAGTGTCTGTCAAAGTCAATCTCTGTGTGATCACAACTCCAATTCAAATATGTGGATGGATAATTATAGCAAAATAAGAAACAGAAAGATATCTGACCCCATTTGATGACACGACATCACTTCGTCTTGCTTTGAAAGGGTAGCCACCCATTACCATAATCACAGTCGACACAACTGCTAGAATCACTCGACAGAAAAAGAAAAAGCAACCCTTTTATGTTCGGATTCAGGTATTTGTGCTGATATTTGTCATGATCACTGTATTTAAATATAATAAAAGTGAAAAAAAAATAAATAAATCTCAGTTACAAATCTCACCAAATCTATCTACATCAACGTACAAATTTGCAGACATATAAAAGTTAAAAGACTTTTAATTCTAAAATAGCATCTTTCGTACCAAAGGGTTTTTTCTTCTTGCTATTATTATTATGAAGTACATTAGTTTGATCATCATCAATTAAGTTACAAGTTTTTTTTCTTTTTCTTTTTTCCTTTTTCTGTTGATGAATGATGATAAGCTGCTGATCCGTTAGAAGGTGATACAAGTGATCCCCAATTCCATTTTTACAGCTTACTGCATATTCATTCTTACTACGTGATGATTTCTGATTGGTTCCAAGATCATTTACACCATTGAAATCGAGTTTGAATGTAACTCTTCAAGAATGTGTCTCCTCAAATCCTGATGTGTTTAGTTTTTCTGGTCAATAGTATTCTGTATCTAACTAATGTTATCTATAAATAAAAAAAAAAAAAAAAGGAATCTAAGACGTAGAATTCGACATCATATTTGTGAATGTGAAATTTCAATAGTTTAATATGAATTTTACAGATCACGAAAATGTTGCACTAAAGAGAAGAAAGGAAAACCACCGGCCAGGCGGCCAATGTGTCAGCATGGTGCAAAGAGCTATCATTCAGCCTGAGAAGACGCCTGTCAACTAGTTGTTCTAGTTGACAATCTCAACAACTGATAGTCCCAACAATGCAGATGAACTCACAAAATTTAGGAAGATTCCGATAATACGATAAATCAAATTGTAATACCCCACGAAGGTTCTTCTACTTGTAGTTGGCGAGATGGCGATTGAATGTTTTTGAAAGAGAACAAAAAACAACATGTGGGACTTCACCATCAGTGCAAGGAAACACATCGGCATCCCAAAAAACACACACACAGAGAAACAAGAAAATCAATGTGCAAAATAATGACTGATCTAAACCGACACTCAACGAGATGTAAGCAACAAACAACAAACCTGCTTGAAAACCACCCAAACTTGGTGCCTATTTGAGCATGACATTCGACCAAAGAAGAAGATGAAGAAAGGAGCATTCAAACCGCGCAACACATGAGAAAGGGATCTAATTGTAAAACGGAAACTAGCCTATTTTGGTCCTAAAATCATCCCATTTGCCTCAACTTGACATATGAGAAGCACTGCCTACCTTATCTCTAGGAATGAGATATTTAACAGCAACCAAACACAACTTTAGAAACCAGTAGATGGCAACTAGGTTTGGTGTTTGGTTGATCATGATTCAGACAAAATCTAGTAATGTAAGCAACAAACCTTATCTGAAATGCAGTAATTGACAGACATCACTAATGATATGATGTTGGCAAAAGCGAAATCCAAAAAACAGGATGCAAGAGAATGTCCTTCATCTCTGAGTTCACAATGCAATGGAAAGAACGATTGCAACCATTAATGTAAGGGAAAGCTAACCATTAGCAAATAAGAAAACTTTGAAACACATACCGTGATTCACAAACATTGCTACCTATCTTTTTAAAAAGACAATTAAGACACAACGTAGAAACCAATGGCTGAATCTGATGACTGGCATTGCATTTCCATGATCTTTGGGATCACACACACACAAACACACATACAGAAAGTAGTGTTGAAGGTGAATTCTCTGTAAACATTTGAAGTTTTTGCTGTATCTACGGCAGTTGAAGCAGCTTACTGGCTTAATTCAACCAATCACTCTCCCTCTCCCTCCCATTTTCTTTCCCTATCTACCAGATGAATAGTTCAGAGGGTCTTCAAAAGAACCCAAGCAGTATAAATCATATAACAACATTTTATTTAACTTATCACAGGAATTTGCGTGAGCTTAAAAAGTCTTCTCAGCTACGGTGACTTGACAAGCCTCCAAATACCAATAAGTCATAGCTTATTGGTACTAAATGTTTAATCTAGTACAATGATCCAAACAGACAGTCCAGCCAACAAAAAGCAAGTCAGTGTTTCCTAGGACAGAGGTCAAGAGCAAAGCCAACAATAGTAAGGGAAGGAATATTTAACTTACAAATGAATCACATTTGGCCATTTGGGTAAGGTCAAGATCACTCCCACAAAAATGAAAAGCTTCTCTAGTCAGCATAAACTAATTGTCATCCTTCTATTCTGTGATTACATGTCTAATGAGTGGCCAACAACAAATAAGTTGATAGACTGGCTTGCTAGGAGAAGAAATCAGACACCGCAGAAAGCTTCCAACTACAACATAGAGCATTCCCATACATGGTATAATTCCACGTAATAGCCTACACCATGGAGGTAAGGAATTGTGAACAAAAAAACAGAAAATAAGGCTTGTGTTCCATACAACTCAAATCTGTTTCTGACTTTATTCACAAATCTGTAAGATATCTTTCAATTTGCAAGAATACATCCCATATAGTTAAGAATCTCCTAACTTCTTCCTTTTCCACTAGTCTGTTCAAAAGTCAAGACCTCCTATGAGTAGAGAAGCCACTCCAAATATACTAGTCCTAACTAGCCGAGTCAGTTCATTCCCCAAAAAGTTATCATAATAAGCAGCTCAAACATTTTATTGTCATTCATAATTTTACACTTCTAATTCAGTATTTTGAAATCAAGATGAATACATAAATATTGTAATCCTTTGGCTAATTTCAGAAGAACCTCTTTGAAGAAATGACAATTATCCATATAAACTAAAGGGGTTTCTATATTTATGCACCTCAACCTACCACTATCCTCCCAAGGAAGCACAGGTAACAAGGTAAGCATATATTACAAGTTTACAGCTAAATATCAATCACAGATGCTACAGTATTTTCAACAAAAAATTAATCAAAATGAACTGAACATCTATTCCATATGCAGACATTAATAATTTGAACTTAAATGCAGTTCATAACCTTTACTACTCACAAATGACTCCAGCAAATTCCTTTATTCTTTATTAAAGAAAAAAGTGACAAGTGAAGCCATAGCACCAAAATATAAGCCTGAACTAAGCATCTCGGATCTGAGGTAGCAAGCAACAAGCCGGTTTAACTCATAAAATTTAAGTTTAATTGGGTTTCCAACTAACCAAGCCCACCCAAATCTTAAGTGAAATCTTTTCTTCTTACATGTAGGATACATAACATGTCAGAACATTCTGTAGAACCAACAAGACCAAATTAACTTTTGCAAGCTTGAGCCCTCACCTAAACTTAAGGCACTAGAAAAACATTCCAAATACCAGCAAGCAAAAGATCACCTGATAAAAGACTTCTTAGATTGGAAAGTTCAAGTCCCCTATTGACAAGCTGTAACCATACTGATGGAAACGGTAAACCCTGACTATTACAAGAATTTCCTCAGTAATGCTATCTTAATATATAGTTAAATAGGGCTTCTTTTGCTCAAAAGTTCAAACCTATCGAATTTCTAACATGTACCAAAAGAATGAAAAATGACAACCACTTTTAACATTGTTTTGAATGGAATTCTGAAGGGTCTGGGTTAAGTATACTGTCCACTGGGAAAATGTCAATCTAAAGAACCCAGAGATGGGAGATTTGCGTACACAGAGGCCCTATTTCCACCATAATTTGATTAACATGATCAATTCAATATAAACAAAATAAGCACAAATCTTAACAATCTTTATACTAACTGCTAGTCCATGTATTCCAATTTGTATCAAAGCCAAATCATGATAGAACATGTAAGGTTCAACTACATTGTTGCAGTAATAATAATGATCACAGTTCTTAACAAACAAGTGAACAACTAACTTTTGTATGTTGCAACCCTGTCAATTAAAGAACTAGGAATCAAATTTCACAGCTCTAGCACAAATAATGCCAAAAATTCCATGACGAACTAGAGTTCTCTACTCTGAATTCATGTTAAGTTAAACTAGATTCCATTGCTATTTTATACCAAACTTAACCCTCCCTTCTCAAGGCTCAAGACAAAGTGCTTATAAGAGAAAAGTCAAAATGTGTGAAAGTTGATTCAAGGAAGAAATTACAAGGTACACATATAGCAGTTGAGTAGTATGAATAAATAGTTATTCAGATGGATTCCAGACTGCACAGAAGGAATAGAGAAAGCACTTCAAAAACATTTTTAAACTTGAACAAATTTAAATGCTAACAAAACTACTGATAAACAAAGAAACTGCAAGCACAAATAATAATTCTTAATATGAAAACTAAACGCCAACTTTGGCAGTAAGTTGGCGTTTAGTTTTCATAACTTCTCACAATTTATTGAAGTAATGAATTCTCAGCAAAAGAAAGTATAATAGCTATGTATGTATCTACAAAACATGCAAATCAACACTATTCCACATCTATCACACTAAATCACTAATCTCATCGAATGAACATATGTACGAAGCCACATTTTCACTTATCTATAACAGGTGAGGTCCAATTGCTAACCTCCTGATTATGCATCACATTTCAATCAGTTTATAACATTATGATAAGATAAAAACAAAAAACAAAACAAACAAGTTCCTTTATTTATCAAACCGCTCTAGGGTCCATCCCTTGCTGCCATACATAAACGAGCTCATCCCATCCAGTACTGGCAAGTAAACCATCAACAAGCACACTCATATCAACCCCAACCGCAAACTCAGTATGATGATCATACCTTGCCACCAATGCATCCTCCACCATGAAATCCCACAAACACGCTGTCATGTCATAAGAACACGACGCCAACACATTCCTCCTGTGGGGCGAAAACTTCACCCTCCTCACCGCGTACCCGTGCCCATTCAAAACAGCAATGGGTACTCTGTAATTCCTCACATCCCAAAGTTTGATACTTTTATCAACTGAAGCACTAGCAATCACACAATCATCGTATTTGTTCCAATCACAAGCCAAAATTTCGAACTCATGAGCCGGAATTATCATAGTACTACCTGCCTCTCTCACATCCCAGATACGGAGAGTGCAATCGCCGCTCGCGGAGCAGAAAACGTCGCTGTGGCGTGGGTTCCAGGCGGCGTTGTATACGCAGTAGGCGTGTTCTTTGAATGTACGGACGCTGGTTGGGCGGTCAACGGTCCAGAGCTTGATGGTGTCATCCCAGGAGGCAGTGAGGAAGGAGTCGCGTCGGGTCGGGTTGTAATCGGTGGAGTGGACCTCACGGGTGTGCTCGTGGAGTGAGCGGATAGGGTTTGCTGTGGGAGGGAGGGCGGTGTCGTAGATTTTGACGGAGCCGTCGGCGATGGCGGCGACGAGGAGGGAATCGTGGGATTCAGACCAAGAGAGGTCGTAAACGCCGTCGGCGGTGTCGAAGGAGACGAGCTGGGAGAGAGTGGGAGCGGTGGGGGATAGGTCGAGGACGTGGATGCGGCCGTTGCCGAGGATGCCGAAATTCTGAGCGGTGGCGACGGCGAGGCGTGATTCGTAGAAAGGAGAGAATTTGACAGAGTAACCGTTGAATGGGGTCTTGAAGACGGGCATGGTCGTCGTCAGTGGCAGAGGCAGAGATTGGTGTGATTGTTGGGCTTTTTAAGATTGTTATCACTTATCAGGTCGAGTGGGCTAATTCGTCTATTGAGTGGGTTTTTTTCTATTTTCAATTAAACCCTTGCAATTTTCACTTTTTATTTTAACCTACGTAGAAGAAATTCGTACATACATTAGAAAATTCGTTATATACACTTTACCCCCTCCTCGCAGCTCCAAAATTTCTATTTCGTTAGATGCACTTTGCTCCCCACTCCTCCCGCAACTTTAATGCTCTGTTTGGTACGAAGGAAAGATGGTGGGAGGGAGAGGGCAGAGAGCCAGAGAGGAGAGTTTCAATCCATTGTTTGGTTGGAGAGACAAGAAAGAGGAGAGGAGAAGATGAGGGATCTCAACTCTTTCAGGGCCCACCAAAATCAATCATTCCCTCATTGGACGGACGAGAAGATGATGGATCTCATTTGCAGGAAAGGACAACATTACTCTCCAATTTATAAAAGGGTAATAGTAAAATTTTCAAATTATATATCAATCCATTTATTCAACTCTCTTTTCAATGCCAAACAACATGAAGGATATATGTTATCCTCTCCATCCCTCGTACTCTCTCTTTTTTATTTCATCCATCCTAGGGGTTGGCGTTTTTGAGTTGGGTTTCTTAATTCAACCCAATCTAACTCAACGTAAATTTTAACCCAACCCAACCCAATATTTGTCGGGTTGGGTTCATCGGGTTAGGCTTTTTTAGCTCAATAGAAAAAATATATTTAAATTCAAATTTTGTTATATTAAAATCCAAATTTAAAATAATTTTTTACCCTAGTATGGTATCACATGGAGTTTAGATTTCTTAAAAGCATCAAATAAATCACAATATATAGTACAAATTATTTAAATATATGTTGCATAATTAAAAAATAAAAATATAACAATTTATCCAACTTGGAAAGTCTCTATCTAAGCCTCTCATCCATTTTACAATTATAATCACTTTGTCGAATATCTCGTAGTTGGATAATCTATTATTTATTTCAACCAACATAATAGTTTGAGTTTATATACGATTATTAGACTTTTTTCTACCAAAATTTTAATCAAATCCTAAGGAAAAAAAAAAAAAACGTTTTAAAGTATAATTAAGGATGTGGCAATTAATACAAAAGACGAAGACAATCTAATTGTATATTTTTAATAAATGTATTATATATTCATGGTATAATTTTTTTTTAAATTATGTATTATATTTATCATTTATAATATTATAAATGGTGCATAAGTAAAAATTATAAATATTTGAAAAAATGAGATTTCATAATAAATCTAATAATAAATAAAAGAGTAATTGGCACAAATCCCCCCTCGAGTGTATATAAATTTGCATGTTGCCCCCTAAACTTTTTTTTTAGGCATGTTGCCCCCTGAACTATCACTTATTGGCAGAACAAGAATAAAAATGCCCCCTCAGGGGGGAAAAAACCAAAGGATTGCCAATAAAGTGATAGTTCAGGGGGTAACATGCCTAAAAAAAAAGTTTAGGGGGCAACATGCAAATTTATATACACTTGAGGGGGGATTTGTACCAATTACTCTAAATAAAAATATTTAATTTATTTTTTTATTATTTATGTCAGGTTGTCGGGTTGGGTTGGGTTGTGTTATATTTTCTTAACTCAACCTAACCCAATCTTAAAAGCAATCCAACCCAATTTCATCGAATTGGGTTGGATTGGCAGGTTGGTGCCCACCCCTAATCCATTCCTCCTACTCTCTCTCCCTCATACCAAATATAGCGTAAAATTTTAGTTCCGCCACTGATCTTAATTGATTACTTTCTTAATTAGTTTAGGATTGAATCCTTCCATATACCCATACTCCAATAGATTGGTTGTGAGTATTAAAATTTGCCGCAACATTCGTTTAGTCAAAAATTCTTATATTTGATTCCTTTAAAATTCTACGGTCATCATAGGAGTATGCATGGTACAGATATACGTAATTTACATGTTGCTCTTTTTTTTAAAAGAAAAAAGAAAAAGAAAAATATGTTAATCTTAGACGAGATGAGGTTGATTCGATGGTAAAGCCCATCATATTTACACCGCGATGTTGTGGATTCGAGTCATCTCCTTTCCAAAAAACCTCGAATTTATGTAATAGTGTAATACTTAAAAAAATAAATAAATAAATAATAAGTCAATCATTAATGTACTGCAAATTAAATGGAGTCATGTCTTCGATTGATTGCATGTTATTTCTAGTTTTTCTCTGGTAGACACACAACTGTGAGCATACTTATAGGCTTATAGCACATTTATCCAACTCATCACTTTTTGCCATGTAAGGATCATTTGACCCAATTGCATTGTCTTTTCTGGTAAAAAGTGATAATGTTAATAAGTGTGCTATAAATATGTCCACAATTGTGTGCCTACCAAAGAAAAACTCATGTTATTCCCACCTTACGTGTTATTCGTTAATTATGAAAAATAGTAACATTTGCTTTTAGACAGGTATTAAAAATTGAATAAAAAAATATGTTTATATTTTTTGAGACATAAATATTGAGAAATAAATACAATTTATTTAGTTAAGGTTTTTTTTTTTTAAAGAAATATATTATAATAATTCAAGATTTTAGAAGGGAGATAGACTTGAACCCACAAATTGTAGGTGTGACTGTGTGAGAGGTAAACGGTGTAAATGTGAGAGACAAACCACCTTTTTTTTTTTTTGACGATATGAGGCAAACCACTTGATCAACCACATCTTATTATTATTATTATTATTTTATTAAGTTTAAAGTTCATAACATGAATCATATTAACAACACCGAAAAACTATATATAAAAAAAAGGGTTTGGAACTTGGGAGCAGTAAATAGTTCTATAAATTATAAATCCCCTCTCCATTTGTTTGAAGGTGAAAAAATGTTTAATATTCTTTGAGCAATAAAAAGATTACTTAAAAAATAAGTGAAAAGAAGCAAAAAAACTTGTACTCTAATTTATATATTATGTGTTTTTAGTAAATTGTTTTTATTGCCCTCAAGGGGTTGGCCTAAAGGTAAGGGTGAGCATGTGATGTGTAGCGTACAGTTACAAGTTCAATTCTTCATAGTGTCAAATTCTTAGAATCATACCACAGAGAAGGTAATTCCTATATGAGTTCGTTAGGCCCGACGTGGAAGCCGCTCTGAACCGGCCCAAGGGACATATAAAACAGTTTCATAGTGCTACGTTAAGTTAATTTCATTGCTTCTGTGAAGTCGACCGCATGATATGGTCGCCCAAGATGGGCATGTAAATAAATAAATTAATTAATTGTAAATTCAATGAGGATTGAGAAAGTGAAAACTGAAAAGTGAAAATCATGGGCAGGTATAATCAAGAAAACCGGTCTTAAAATAAAATAAAACAATGTGCAACGTGGTGCGCCACAGGCCACGGGCTGTTGCTATGTATTGATATATACTTATTTAGGTTCTCGAATCGAAGAAAAACTTTTGCGGCGAGTTTGTCCAATATCACACGCTTTGAAGTTTGAAAGTATAAAAATATATCTTAAAATTTTAATATGTTATTGCACAAAAGATTTTGAGCCAACACTATATAAACAATAATATATATGCTTTTTTGTTTTTCAATAACGCTTCTTATGTTCACCGGTTATTGTTATAAAGTTTATATATTTGGTTGATTTGTTATGTATTTGTTAAAAAAAATTAATGTACCTGCGATTGTGCAATTGTCGAAGGATATTGATATGTTTATTATGTATCTGTTATTTTTTACTTATCTACCTGATATATTTTTTTAACTCCCTATATATATATATTAATTTCAAGTACTTGTAATTTTGTTTTTAAACTCATGTATCTATGGTTTATTTTAACTCATTTACCTGTTATTATTATTATTATTGGCTTGTAAGTTGTATCGGTTGTTACTTTTGATTATCTATAAATATCTAGTTGATTTTTTTTATTTGAATATCAAAGAAATTCTTCTGGAATTAATTTGCCTAATCTTTTTTATTTCCTTGGAGTCATAATTTATAAATACTTTGTTTATGCCCTTATTTGTAATTTATCATAACCAATTTTTTTTTTTTTTTTTTTGAAGATATATAGCCAAACAATCACTAACTTGAAAGCACTTTTTTAATTGAATATCAAACAACATACAACTTTCTGCTAAAAGCTCTACTCATTAGAAACTCTACTTGAAAAGCTATGTCAAAAACACTCTAAAACCAAAAATTGGAAAAAAGAAAGAAAGAAAGAACCCAATACAATTGCAGTTAGCACCATGTTTGAGACGATTTATCCCCGATATTGTGGGAGTAGATATATCTCGATTGTGGATATAAATATTCAGACCATACATATAAGGCTTGATCTCAGAACATCCAGGCAAAACCCTATCATATGAATCCAATTGCACAGAATTCATTACTCATGTTTTAATAAAATGTAATTGGTTTCCAATTATTACCTTTTATACTTTCGCAAAATAACCATTGATGTGGAAGGAAGATGCACTACCACCTCTTCTAAGAGATGATAATTCAATGATATGTATCTATATGTCATTTCAATAAAAGTGTTGCATCACTAATTAAAATACATATTAAGAATATAATGCAAGTAAAAATTATGAGATGAGATTAGCCTAGCAATATGTCCATCACACATGCATCATTGAAACATTGAGATTATGGTTTCAAGTTTGTCCAATTCCTCTAAATCCCTAATTAACTATAATAATTGTTAAAATAGTATAGGTAAAGATTCTTAAGTGAAGAATCTTATATGTTATTTCATGCAAGATTTTGATTTTGTATTAATACAAAATCAATTTATCAAATGTGATAAACCATTTGATATGAAATTACACTTTGAGAAATTTCCATGCAAGATCCAATCAAATATGATAAAACCATTTTATAATATTACAAAATCAAAATTTCATATTGTTATATCATATTATCAGTTGGGATGTATTGTCATCTCAAGGGAGTCAAAATAGGTCCAACTCGATCAAAATTAAGGGTTGGATTTGTTTTAACTTGGTCATTAAGCCTAATGAAAACTCAAGGAGAGAATAATATATGATAAGAAAATGAGTAAGATGACCCAAGTGACCCGACACATATGTGGTCGAGACATATATGGCCAACACAATACGACAAAGAGAAATATGGTTGAGACATAAATGGCCGACACAATACGGTCAACATGACAAGTATCTCAGGTTAAACAATCCTCTTGGGTTTAGCAAACCGTTCATGTTTAGCAAGCCTTAACATGAACGCTTAAACCCACTTAAGTGTTGTCGAGCATCACACACTCAAACTAAACACTTGAGTGATGGTTACCCTGACATATCTTCTCCCATATAAATAGGTGACCCATATAAAATGATGAGACAATGAGATTCCAAGTAAACTAAAATCTCTCTCTAAATTGATACTAACTTGACTGTAGGAATATAAGCATAGCAACACGTCGGCATTCCTTACAATGTTTTCCATTTTTCAGGTCATCCTGATGGTCGAGAGCCTTGACTAGAGTGGCCCAAGAGGATTCACCTAAGTGATCCAAGCAACCTGATCATTACCATGAGATTCACTCATCCGAGAGAGGTCATCCTAGTGGCCAAAAGCATTGACCTGAAAGCACTCATCTAAGCATCCCGAAAGCACTCACATGTAGAATGATCAATGTAAGCCATGCAAACAAGAATGCCAATCAAGAAAGTGCTTGTATATAAATACTAATTAGTTCTCTCAATTGTCGAAAGCTTGTGAACCAAAGAAAACGAACCTTGTTCGAACACTTTGAAGAATCCTTTTGCTTGACTTGGTGCTCGAGTTCAATTGAGTCTTCTCCGAGCTACGACTCAACCTAAGCAACTAAAGGATTAAATCAAAGAGTGTTTTGCTTCACAGAAACAAGTCAACCTAAAATCTAGAGTTGTAAATCTCCCAATTTGGAATTAACAAAAATTCTAGAACTAGCACCAACCAATCATGGAGACATATGTTCTCAAGACAATCTTACGAAAACATATGTCCCCACTAAAACTACTATCAAAATTATAATAATAAGAAGAAAGAAGTAAACCCTAAGAGCTAGAACATACCCTTTTTTTGTGATGTTTGTGCTTCTTCAAGTAAAACACAATAGCTAACAAATAAAAAATGACTTTAAGCTAGAAACAAGCGGTAAGATAATTAGAATTTCAATGAGAGAGATAGAGTTTTGCTGTAGGGAGATGACCAAAAAATATTTAATATAAGAGAGCAGATAAAAACCTAACAAAAAACCTAACTTTCAAAATTACAATGTTTATTTTAAAATATATATATATACCATTTTAGTAAAAAAAAAAAAATATTAAATCATGATTTCAATCTCTTGTTGTTATGAGGTTTTCTCTGCTATTGGTTGAATTCAAAGTATCTCGTATAAATAAGCAATTAATGCTAGTTTTAACTACACAATAGTCCTTTTAAGATAAAATCATGAGGCCAAATAAACCCAAGTGGACAATACATCAGACAGTCGCATTTCATATACGGTGCAAACTTTTAATAGAATGTGGGCCCATACGACATCCCTAACCCCACAAAGGATATTTTAAGCAAATAACATGCATTTTAAGAACAAAACAATGATGACCCTTTTAATTAAGGACAAAACCATGAGCTTTTTAACAGGCTAAAACGGACAACATCTTGTGGGCGGCGGCCCAATGAGCATAACTCTCCAAGTAGGGGATAAAATTTTGTAAACACCATTAATTTTGAATAAGAAAATTGTTCTCAATACCCTAATTGAATTTATATAAACTGGTTAAGCATTGTGATTTTTCACAAAAAAATGGTGTCATTTCATAAAGTTTGTACATTTTTTTATAAATGTTGTATCCTTTCATGAAAGTCATGTCTTGTCGCAATGAAGTAATACATTTTCTTTAAGGATGTGTCCATTAAAAAGAGGTGTTTGTCCTTTCGAATGGGTATAGGAAAGTCTATAAATATGGATGTCCTCAAGCTATTTGAAACTAATTTTTGCATTCTTGTTCTCTCCATAAAATAGTGTAAGTTTATAATACAAAACACGGAATTGCGTTCGATGGTTCTTAAAGTTTGAAATCCTGCTATTTGAATAACAAAATCCAATCTATCATATGAGACAATTGTTCACAACATTAAACACCATTCGTGAAGAGAGCAAAGTTGTTTTAAGGAAATTGTGAGTATCACAAGGATCAGGTTATTTTAATCTTACATCCTTACAATCTGTAAGTTTTTTCCTTTGTTGGAATTTCCCTTCACTGTGTGGCACTGAATTTGAGTTTCTTGTAGGTAAGGGCAAGATCCATGATCCCAATTTTGTACACAAATTCTTACACAGAACTAGTACTCCATCTCCAATCAGATGGAATTAAAGATGAAGATTTCTCCATCTTTGATCACCCTATGAGCCAAATTGCCTATATTTCCATTTTAAACAAAGAATAAAATGCTTGGAGGAGGGAAGAAATAGAGAAACAAAGAAAGATGTTGGAACTTGGAAGGGAGGGATAAATATGAGAGATATAGGGTTAAATTATTTTTATGGTTCAGATTATATCAATTTAAATTTCCGACTTGAATATCTCACCTATTGAATTAAATAGCACATGAGCATATTAATGGTTGAAATGTTAAAGTCAATAAATTAAATTGGAAATTTAAGTTGGTACAGCCAAAGCGGAGTTAGAAAATTATGTTTATGGAGCCATTGTAATAAAATACAATATTTTCGGAGGTCAAAGTAAAACTTTACAAAAACATATTAAATATTTATTTTTTCTAAGAGATGTTTAATAAATTTTATTTTATTTTTTGCTTGGGGTGCCATGGCCCCTGCCAACCCCCCTTTTGCATCCGTCCCTCGGTACAACACTACCATATTTTTATTAAAGAAATATAAAGCCAAGAGAGACAACATTGAAGAGACATGAGAGATGATTCGGTGTGATTGTGTATTTATTATATCAAAAAAATTAAATCCAAGCCATTCAACGCGTCTTAATCTAATGGATAAGAATTTGTATAAAAAATTGGTTCCTACATCCTGTCACTAATTTATATATAAATATAGTAGTTATAACATAAATCATGAAAGATAAAACTATCGTACAATCATGACCAATACCACCCACCACAAAATGCAAAACCCTTCTCAGAAAAACCTCAAAAGGAAACCCACCACCACGACGACGACGTTCAATAATTACCAAAAACACGTCCTTTTGCCGAACCAATGTGGCTCGAACCTTGTACAAACCATAGACGCACCGATCCCACTAGTATGGTCCATACTTCGTCAGTTCGACCACCCACAAGGTTACAAGCAATTCATAAAGAGTTGCACCCTAAAAACCGGCACAGGCGGCACCGGAAGCATACGAGAAGTGATGATCGTTACGGGTTTGCCGGCGAGAACCAGCACGGAGAGGCTTGACAAGCTTGATGATGAGTTACACGTTAGTATTATAGGGGGTGATCATAGGCTCGAAAATTACCACTCCACCACCAGTTTGCACGGTACTGAAGGAGGGCAGAAGACGGTGGTGATGGAGTCGTACGTGGTGGATGTGCCGGCCGGAAACAGCAAGGAGGAAACCTGTGTTTTTGTTGATACAATTATAGGTTGTAATCTTAAGTCACTTGCTTGTGTTACCGAGAAAAAATTGTCACTTATGACCTGTGTTTAGGACAGTTTCTTATGATAATAAAATACAGCTCGATGTTAGAATGTTAATTATTGAGGGAGTTTAATATTATTGTTTGGTTTTTGCTTCACGTTTTAAGCTTGATCAGATGGTCACGTATGAACTATTGCAAATTGCTCAGGTGTTTTGAGATATATATTTATTGAAAAAAAGTTATACATGCTTATCTTGCAACGTCGGTTTGAACTTTCACCTGCATGTTGTACGTAGAAGATTATCTGGAGAGTGCTTATTATAACAGGTTCAATTTAATTTAATTGAAGATTAACATTTTTATTAATTATAAATATTAAGAGGATGGATTGAAATTAATCAAGTCATAGTATTATAAGTAAGAGACTAGGATGGAATTAATTAATGAAGTGATCAGAGTGACGGTGCAATTTTGATTATCATTTTATTCTGGTTTTTTATCTTCTAAAATTGGAAAATAGTAAAACGCAGTAAGTATTTTTAAAGAATAATGTTAGGTTGTCTAAAATATTTGTTCAAAATTATGTCTAAATAACGTGTCATATGAGTTATTAAGATCATGTAATTAGTTAATTAGTTTTTTTTTAAAGCAAGTTAATTAGTTAATGCCATAGAACTGATGAACACGACACATGACACTCTATTTTAAAAGAAACACGTCACTCCTTCATTATCACAACGAACGATCACCACCGCCCTACTCGACCGTCCAATGTTCATAATGGAGCCACGTCGTCAACTAATAGACAACAGTCACAACACCCTTAGATTCTTAGAGCATCTCCAATGGTATTGTGGCTTGCATTTGAGAAAATGGTGATATGTCAACATTGTCAAGCCAATTGCTTCATATGTAGCATGTAACTAAACTTTATAGACATCCAAATAAAAAGGTGGTATCCAATGCTTCACTTGTAACATATATGTTTTTAATGACATGTCAATTTATTATTGGTCTCCTTAAATATATTTTAGAATTATTGAATAAAATAAGGTAAAAGACAAGAGTGGTTGCTGACTGGGCCAACAAGACGGCCGTCCAACAGACCGTCTGAAATCAGAGAGTCATGTTGACAGCCTCTAAAAAAAAAGTTGCCACCTCATCTTGAAGTTGTACTAGAGATGTTGCATTGGAGATGGATTTTTTTAACAAAATGGATGTCCATCCTACGTGGCAACTAATTTTTTCACAACCCACATTAGCATTGGAGATGCTCTTAGATATCTATTAATTATGGAAAATAGGACTAACAAATACCAAAAAGTGAATAGAAAATTTATATTTATACAAAATGAATATAAATTATATTTGTATATATTTTTGAGATATAAGAAATTGTATACATTGATATATTGGAAAAATGGGTTCAAAAATTTTCTAACACTATTTACTCTACTTTGGGTGTGTTTGGTAGGGAGGAAAAGGGAGAGGAAAGAAAAGGGCGGAGGGAAAAGGGAGAAGGAAATGGGGAAATATGTGTTTGGTATGGAGAGAAAAGTGAAAGGAAGAGAAAAATGGGAGGAAACATTTGTGGGTGGGATCTACCAATTTTAATCCTCCCAAAAGTGGGAGGAAATGAGAGAGAAATGATGGAATCTTCTTACTTTTAATTAAAATTACCAATTTATCCTTTTTTTAAGGGTTAATTGCAAAAACATACCCTGAGTTTTACCATTAAGGTTTAATATTCAACAAATGATATTAATTGATGCAGCCCCCCAAACCGTTAGTCAAACTCCATTGAAGATAACGATTGACTGAATTTTTAAGGGTAAAATCGTCATTGTCCAACAGAAGAATAAAAACAAAAGAAAAAAAATCATATGGAGAAAAATTCTCAACCATCTGATTTGATTAGATCCCCATATGATTTGATCAGATGGAGCAAACCTCCATATCTAATCCAGTTGAGCAAATCACTCATTCAATGGAGGAATCGGTGAGAGGTTGAAGACGTAAGATTAGAAGAAGACATGTTCGTCCAGAGGGAAGCAGAAGAACCAAAACCACTGGGTGCCACGAATCTCGGTGGCGACGGCAGAGAGGCGGATACCCACGAAATGACGATTGAGATCAACCTAATGGCGAGCTCTGGAAGGTCAGGATCGGGCCAGGTGGGACGCGGCGACTTCGACGAAGAACAAAGAGCAACATATATGCTCCTCCACCGGCTCCACGAGTAGATCTGGTGCAAATCTCATTCACATTTGAGACAAAATGCACAAGTCACCCCGCTTTTCTAATGAGTGCTTTTAGTACAAGTAGTTTTTTTTTTTTTTTTTTTTTTTTTTAATTGTTTCACAAAAAACTAGTGGCAGCGGTCCTTCTTAAATCCACCACTATCAGCCAACCAGCATTAAAGAACCAGACCTATATCAACAAACACCCAAAAAAGCTTTTGTTCAAACCTAATTATGACCGTGTTTTTTTTTATAATTATTTAAGTTTTCTTATTTAATTTAAAACTTAATTATTTAATTGTTATTTAATAATTTAAAATTGATAATTTAAAAGTAGAAGGGTAATTAAGACTTTTTAAAATAAAGTGTAGGGGTGTTTTGGACCTTTTCCAACCAAAGCTTAGTCAACAGTTAAATAGGATGGAAGTCAAGGTTGATAGGGGGGTCTGCTACAATTAAGTCTATTTGTTGAATATTAAGCCTTTTTTGGAAAAACTCAAGGGATGTTATTGTAATTAACCCTTTTTTTAATATATAAACTATAATGCAAGGGTAAACTAGTAAAATTGATAAAAAAGACCCCTTCTTTTTACCAAACAGCTCAAGGGAAAATCATTTTCCTTTCTTTCCTTCATGTTTTTTATTCCTCAAAATCTTTCTATCCTTCATATTTTTTTTCCTCCCTACCAAACACACCCTTAAAACTAGTGTAAAGATTCTCATTTATTGATTGGCTTATTTCGTGGACAAACCATATGTGGGGCTTGTTGTAAGGGCAACTTAGGCATATGATGGTTGATGAGCTACACAACTGTTGACGGTGAAATTTGGATTGCCACGCACTCAACAATTATATTAATTCAATGTAAAACGAGAAAATAAAGAACGCATGCAAGAGACAGAGTTTACGTGGAAAACCCTTGAATGGGAAAAAACCACGGCGCCCCAGAGGGCAGAAAGATAATACTAGACTTGATTGCTTTGTTACACACTCAGATCTCTCATACAATTGCGCTATTCTCTCTTGGTTTTCGAACCACTTCCTCGTGGGATCGATGGTTTTATTTATATCTGTCTAATTAGGGTTTCCCCTTGTTTTTAGCCGTGTTGGTATTAGGTTTCCCTCTTTGATTCGTACTAGGATTCCCATGCTATCGCGGATTCGGATATGTTTTTGTCTCTTTTCCTCTTTATGTTTCCTTGTTGCCGTAGGTCTTCTAAAGGCTTGGGATTTATTTCTGTGTTTCTGCCGAGTCGGTTCAGGCCCAGTATGCTGATGCAGCGAGCACCTTCAATCCTGGGTTTTATCCTTTGGCGACCATGTTTCTACCTTTGGCGAGTATGTATCTAGTTTTGGCGACCACACCTTTGACTTTATTGATTTCGAAGTAAACATCTTAACTTGCCACATTTTCTCTCTTGACCCGGTTAATGAGTGACATGGCAGTCCTTTATTGACTACTCTGGTGACATGTCTATTTGGCGAATATATACATACAACAATACCCCCATAAATACTTTGAGCCGGGCGAATGACTTGCTCTTTTTACTTCGTTTGCCTCTGCGAGTAGTATTTATATCTATGCTTTCAAGATTTCGGCGCATTTCGTAATTAACCCCCTCTTTCCTCTTTTCACCACGCGTTGCATTGATTGGTTGATTCTTCCGGTGCAAGTTTTTAATTTTAACCACACAACTTTCAGCGCTTCAACTTACTTGACAGGTGACGGGACATTCTGACTGCTTGGTGATCCCCGAGATGCCACATGTCCAATACTTGGTGGTGACTGTTGTGGCTGGTTACTGTGGCCATCACTCACATTAATTGCATATCTTTTATTTGATTTTCTCTCCTTTCTTTTTTGAATTTCAAAGTTCCCTCTTTTTAAGGCCCGATCGTTTCTTCTTCCCCACTTTGCTCTTTCCATTTATTTTCCTAATTTCTCCCTTTCTCTCACAACAGAGTTCCTTCATCTCCCTCAGAAATTTCTGCCACGAATTTCTTCTATTCTATTTCACTGTCAGACGGCTTGCCTCGAAATCGATCGTGCTTATTTCTCGACGTCCCCAAATCTCTTGTTCATCCTCCGAACCTAGGGTTTTTCTGGTGAGTTTTCATGGATCCCTCCTTACATTCTTCTCTTTTTAACCAGATGATGCAAGCTATAGAGCTTGGTGACAAATGTACTGCGGACAAAATTGAATCTTTGATTCGTAACTTTCACCCGGATTCTCCGGTTCCACTTTCTGTTTTTGTTCCATCTTCTGAAAATAATTTTATCCCTAACATTTCTCCTTCATCCTCCAATAGTGATTCTCCAGTGATGCCGAGGTCTTTTAAACCAAGTGGTAGCAAACGACGCGCCTCTAGGGCTCATCGTGAGTCCTTACTGGATGCGCAGACGACTATTGATTCTGAAGTTGAAGCCCATCAGCGAGATAGGCTGCATTTTTCGTTAGGTCATTTGTGCTCCTTCAACACGAAAGTTAATGTGGTTGGCAAGGGCGAGCTCCTTAAGTACAAGAGTCGCTTCGATATTCCAGACTCGGTGACCTTGATGCTACCTGGTGATCGAGCTGCCTGGAATCCCCCCGAAAATGCGGTCGCTATTTATGGCGCCATGCTCAGTTGTGGGGTAACCCTTCCCCTTCCCCTTCCCCTTCAGCCTTTCATCGCCAGGTTCCTCGCGGAGGCCCGAATTGCGCCGGCACAACTCGCCCCAAACAGTTATAGGATACTGATGTGCCTGTGCCTAATGTGGAAATTGAAAGGTTATGGGCCCCCTACACCTCGCGAGATCCATCATTTTTACACGTTAAGACAGACGGGCAATGGTGGCACGTATTTCCTTCTCTCTTCACCTGTAGAGAACTGGATCCTTGAGGGTGTGGTGAACTCTGGTCAGGTGGAGATTTCAGGTGACAAGAAGAAGAAAGGTTTTATATGGGGTTTTCCCACTTCAAACAAGAGGTGGAAAAATAGTTGGTTTTTTGCTGGTGGCGAGTGGGGCCGAGATGTGCCAGCCAGCAGTCGCCGTAACCTTTCGGCGAAGAAAGTTCCCAGGTACTTCACATCTCCTGAAGCCTGATCGAAGGCAGTCCCCGTTTTGCTAGATGGGGAGATCTCTCACCTTGCCGTGGCGGCCGTCCTCCCGTTAGACTTGAGGGATAGGTCCTTCCTCTTGGATGAGGAAAAAATGATCGCTCAACGGATTTTCCCACGCCTACCTGCTAGGCTACCTCGTCGTAAGTTTATCTGTTCTTTTTTCCTTTCGTATTACCGTTTCTTTTTATTCTGTTAGTGATACTTGGTTTATTTTTCTTGCAGTGAGTGATTTTGACACCGTTTGTGACTTACAAGCCCGGGCAGTAAAGAATTCCGAGGCTGCCAGTAAAAGACATTCTGCTGGTTTGGCCAATGAGGGAATTGCTAGCCCGGATGGTGATGATCCCTCGGACGGCGAGGAGGCTGTTGATGTTACTGGGGGAGGTGTCGAGTCGGGGGAGCCCCCTGTACGTACAGAGGTTACTGTGAATGTTCCTGTTGTGGCTACCCCTCCTGTGAACACTCCTGCTGTGACTACCCCCAGCCGTAAAGGTAAAGAGAAAGTGGGTGCTTCAGGAGGGGTCAGTGACATCCCTACTTTTGACGCGGATGTCCCTGAGACTCCTCTTGATCCTGCGAGTGATCTAATCCCCAGAGCTGGTAGAGGTAAATGCCCAGCTGAGGGTACCCCAGATCATGCTGCTCGACCCCTTAAGCGGGCATCAAGGGTAGTGCAGTATGTTGTCTCTTCGGACGAGGAGATAGCTGACAAGCCAGATATTACAACTCCCCCGACTCAAACGGCTGCTCGCGAGGGGCCTGTTGAGGGGACTGATGCAGCGGTGCCTCCTCCTAAGGAGGTTAATGAATTAAATATCCCTGTTTCTACTCCGCCTCGAACAGCCTCTCCTCCGGTGGGCCTGGGGGAGTCAAATGCTTTTTCGGATCAACCTAGGCTGTCTAGTCAGCCAGAATCAGTTGATCGGACAGGACCCTCGAAGCAACTTGGGACCTCTGCTTCTGGTTCAGGTTTTGCCCATGAAGCCCCTCCCGCAAGACCCACAGAAGCCGATGAAGGGACCGTGTCTCTATCTGATTTTTTGGCTACCGAAATTTATGCGCACCTGATTAATAATGATGTGTACATAGGTGAGGGCTGGGAGCATGTCAAAGGCAAATCCTGCAACAAGAAGATGAAATTTTTCTTCAACTGCCACTCTCTGGTAAGCTTCTTGCCATACATCTATGTATCTCTTTTATATACACTTCCTAATTCGGCTTTTTCTCATTTTCAGATGATGTCTGAGTTGGCTGATACCTACAAGTATGGGAACAAAGCTTCCCGAGAGATTAAGTGTTTGCGGGAGCAGGCTTCTATTTTGGCTGCTGAGAAGCTTTCTGCTGAAGAATCCCACGCTCAACAGCTTGCTCAGCTAAGAGAGTCCTCAGATGGTCATTTTTCTGCTCAACTGGCGGCCGAGGAAAAACTATCTGCTGCTGAGGAGGAGATTCGCTTGCTAAAGGAGCTTTTGTCTGCAAGTCAAGAATCCTTCGCAGCACGTTTGGAGGCTGAGCGGGTGGCTGAGGAGGCTAAGGAAAAAGTTGAGCATGAGGCGCTGGACCTGCGCAATCAGTTGTCTTCGCGTGAACTCATCTTTGATAATCTCAAAGCTGTGCTGGATGTTGAAGCAGTTGATCATTTCAAGAGATCCCCTGCCTATGATGCGCTTTTGCTGCGTGAATTTGAACGGGGCATGAGGCAGTCGAAGAAGTTCTTCGCCATGAAGGACCATTCGAATGAAAAGGCTTTAAATCGCTTTGACATGTCTCTTAAACAGCATATGGCCAGCGGAGTGGGTTCGATTAAAGATCAGATAAAACAATGGAAAGCCCACTACCATTATAACAGGACCGAGCCTCATCCTATGCATTTGGAAATTCCCAGTAGGCGTGTTTTCAACACTTACTACTCCGGCCAGAAGGGCAGCTTTTCTGGTTCAGGTGCTGAACCTGATTTGGGTCCTGTTGCCGGTAGGGATTATGGACCTTTTATGCCGGATGGGGACGAAGAAATTACTTGGCATTCTGAAGAGGAGATCGAAGATGAGGAAGACAGCGAGGGACCTCCTGCAGCTAGTTGAGATTAGGTCTTCAATTTGTAAATATTTATATCTTTCTTGAACCTTCGAGTGTAAATGACTTTTTTGATTCTATAAATTATTTTATAACTCATCTAACTCTATTTTTGTTCAGCTGCCTTTGCTGAGTTTTTGGCTTACTTAGTGTTTCACCAAGTTTTTAGCATATTTTACAGCTTTATTCAGCTGCCATTGCTGAGTTTTTGGCTTACTTAGTGCTTCACCAAGTTTTTAGCATATTTTACAGCTTTATTCAGCTGCCATTGCTGAGTTTCGGTGCACTCAGTGTTTGTCAAAACGTATCCGACCATACACTAAGTTTTTAACATGTTATTTAGTCGGCTGCCATTGTTGAGTTTTAGCATATTATTGGGACGTCTCCCTCATGCTTTTCGCTTGTCTTTTTTAGGGATTTTACTTTTCCCGTAATGGCGATTGCCAATTTTTATAACTTGGGATTTTATTCTTCTCGCCAGTTTACTGCGAGTACGAGATTCATCTGTACGCGATGGTAGTGATGTGTGATGTATGACGGCGAATGCCCTTTATGACTGGCGAGTCAAATCACGAATCTTCAGTAATGAATTACTCTTTATTGAATACTTGCTGCAACAGGTTAACATAGTCACAGATAAAGATGCCAAAATGAAAACTGTCTAAGAATAAAAAGATTGAAATAAATCCCAAAAGTAAGCGAGAAGTCAAGGGTAATATATCTTCAAGTACTGCGCATTGCATGGCCGAGGTAGTTCACTTAAACCCTCTCGAGTAATGCGATATGCCCCGTGACCAGCTATGCCTGTAATTTGATAGGGCCCTTCCCATTTGTCTGCGAGTGATCCTGCAGCTTTGTCTCTTGTTCCTGGGTTCACCCTCTTCAGCACCAAGTCGCCAAGCGTGAACCTCCTTTCACATACATGTGAGTTATAATATCTGGCTACCCTTTGTTGGTATGCAGTATTCCTTATTTGTGCGCGCTCTCTTCTTTCTTCTAACTCATCCAGACCGCATTTTAGCATATCAATGTTGAGTTCTGGTTGAAAGAGTTGTACCCTTGGTGAAGAGAAGGATGTTTCCACGGGAATGACAGCTTCAGCTCCATATGCCATGGAATATGGGGTCTCACCTGTTGAACCTCTTTCTGTGGTTCGATATGCCCAGAGTACCTGTGGTAATTTATCTGCCCAGCTGCCCTTTTTTGCTGCCAATTTAGCTTTCAGGTTGTGTTTTATGATCTTGTTCACTGCTTCAGTCTGGCCATTCGTCTGTGGATGTGCTGGGGAGGCGTAGTAGTTGTTGATGCCATACTTGTCACACAGCTCCCTGAATTTCTTACCGTCGAATTGGGTCCCATTGTCCGTGATGATGGTGTTTGGTATCCCGAATCTGTACAAGATATTTTTCTTCACAAAGCTTATAGTGTTTGCTTCTGTTATATGTACCAATGGTTCGGCTTCTACCCACTTTGTAAAATAATCCACGGCTACTATAGCGTGCTTTGCTCCTCCAGTTGCTGTTGGCATTGGGCCGATCAAGTCAATTCCCCACATGGCGAATGGCCAAGGTGAGGTAATACTCTGCAAGAGTTCAGGTGGCTGGCGGATGTTATTGGCAATTTTTTGACACGCCTCACATCTTGCTGCCATTCTTTTGGCGTCGGTGAATAGTGTTGGCCAGTAAAAACCCTGCCTTAATGTTTTGTGGGCTAGGCTGACACCCCCAGCGTGGTTCCCACAATTTCCACTATGTATGCTTCTCAGGATACCTTCTGCTTCTTCAAGCCCGACACATCTCTGTAGTGCCCTTGAGTACCCCCTTTTGTATAGTTCTCCATTGAGTACTGAATATCTTGTAGCTCTGTACTTCAACCGTTTTGCTTCCAAGGGGTCACTTGGGAGTACATCATTGACGAGATACTCTTTGATTGGTGTGATCCAGCTGTTCCTCTCGCCAAAGGCTGCCCCAACTTCCTTTGATTTGACTATACTCGGCTGCAATAGGCGGATCATGGAGATAGTTTTGGGCCAGATGTTGATTGTGGCGGATGCCAACTTGGCCAAGGCATCAGCCTGCTCGTTTTCTTCTCTGGGGACATGAATAATTTTGTATTCTTTAAATCTTTCCAGTAGCTCCCTTGCTAATTCTAGGTAAGTGATCATGCTTTCATCTCTCGCCTGGTATTCATCCAGCACCTGATTGACAACAACTTGAGAGTCGCTGAAGATTTCTACCTCATCTGCTCCTAGGACTGTGCAAACTTTTAAACTTGCTATGAGTGCCTCGTATTCAGCTTGATTGTTAGCAGCTTTGAAGTCAAAACGCAAGGCACATTCGACTGAATCTCCTTTCAGGGTTGACACTACTACCCCTGCCCCGCTGTCGTGCGTGTTTGACGAGCCATCAACGCGGAGTTGCCATTTGAATACTTTCTTATTTTGCTCCACCATCATTCTCGCCACCTGTATGCTTGGCTCGGTGAACTCTCCTACAAAGTCTGCCACTGCTTGGGCTTTAATTGCTGTCATTGGGAGATATTCTATATTGAATTCACTTAACTCGATCGCCCACTTCGTTAATCGACCGGATACTTTTGGTTTCTACAGAATTAGTTTCAGTGGGCAGTTGGTATATACTCCAATTTTATGAGCTTGGAAATATGGCCTTAACTTCCTTGCTGCTGTTATTAGAGCGAGTGCCATTTTTTCGGTCGGTGAGTACCTTGTTTCGGCTGGTAACAGTGCTTTGCTGGTATAGTATATTGGTTTCTGGATCCCCTCTTCCTGTTTTACCAGCACGGAACTTGTGGCTGCTTCAGAGACGGACAAGTACATATACAGTGTTTCTCCTGTTTCCGGTTTTGATAGCAGCGGTGCCTGCCCAAGGTAATCTTTCAAGGCCTGGAAAGCTCTTTCACAATCCTCATTCCACTCGACTCCTTTTCCTTTCTTTAGGGCTTTGAAAAATGGTTGACATCGATCCGTTGATTTAGCTATGAACCTGCTCAGTGATGCCAGGCATCCCGTGAGTTTTTAGACGTCCTTCAAAGTTCTTGGAGAAACCATTTCTGCCAGCGCTTGAATTTTTTCAAGATTCACCTCTATTCCTCTTTAATGCACTTGATATCCTAGAAATCTTCCAGATGGTACGCCGAACACACATTTTGCTGGATTCAATTTTATTCCATACCTCACCAACACATCGAATGTCTTTCTTAGGTCATCTATATGTTTATCCGCTGTGACACTTTTTGTCAGCATATCGTCAACGTACACCTCTATATTTCTTCCTATTTGTCTGACGAACATTTTGTTGACTAAGCGCTGGTAAGTTGCTCCAGCGTTTTTCAAACCGAATGGCATGACTGTGTAACAGTATAACCCTTGATCTGTGGTGAACGCTGTCTTTTCCTCATCTGGCTTGTGCATTTTTATCTGGTTATATCCTGAGTATGCATCCATGAAGCTCAACGTCTCATGTCCAGATGTTGCATCGACTAGCTGGTCAATTCTTGGTAGTGGGAAGCTATCCTTGGGGCAGGCCTTGTTCAGATCGGTGAAGTCGACGCACATCCTCCATTGGCTGTTCTTCTTTTTCACTAGAACTACATTTGCTACCTATTCCGGATACTTAACCTCTCTGATTGATCCTGCGGCGAGCAACTTGGTCACCTCCTCTTTTATTGCCGCACTTCTCTCTGGGTTAAAGCTTCTCCTCTTTTGCACTACTGGTTTGAATTTTTCGTTTACAGCTAGGTTGTGTGAAATCACACTTCTTTCAATCCCTGGCATGTCTTCATGGCTCCAAGCGAAAATCTCCTTGTATTCTTTTAACAAGTTTGTCACATCTCTCTTAACTCGTTTAGTCAGTCTTGCTCCAATCTTGACCGTTTTGTCTGGTTCAGCTTTGTTTAAAACAATCGACTCAGTTGGTTCTTCCTTTTCTCTACTCGTTTTGTCCCTTGGGTCCAATTCAAAAGTTTCCGGATTATCCTCCTGCACTTCTTCGTTCACCTCGAATATGCTTAAGGTCTCCATCCCGGCCTTATCCTTGAAGATTGATAGTTGGCGCGGCATGCCATTTCCTGTGACCCTTTCAATTCTCCAACTCCAAATTCTGTAGGGAACTTTATTTTCAACGCGTGGGTTGAAGTGACGGCTCGAGCTTTGTTAAGAAACGGTCGACCAAGCAAAGCATTATACGGCCAATTATGGATGTCGACTACAACAAAGTCCAGCAGGATTATTCGCCGGCATGGTGCTGTACCAAACCTCACCGGCAGCTTCACAGTTCCTAATGATCTCACTTCTGCACCCCCGAAACCTTTCAACGGCACATGGAAAGGTTCAAGATCTTTTCTGTCCAGCTGCAACTCATCGTATACCCTGGCACTTAAAATATCAGCTGAACTCCCGTTGTCAATCATTACTCGAAGGACATCCCTATGGGCTATTCGAACTCCCACTACGATTGCATCGTTAGGCTTTGCATCAATTCCGTCTGAGTCTTCGGCTGTAAACGTTATGGGGTCATGTCCTTCCCTTCCTTTCTTGGGGTTTCTTTGCACATAATTAATCTCCATGCTTCTGCTTTCATACATTACTTCTCGGACTTCTGACATCCTTTCTCGATTGCTTCTCCCAGTATGAGGTCCGCCAAAAATGGTGTTTATAGTGGCGTTAGGGCTGTTTCTCTTTGGACTTTTCTTTTCCTGCCCGTTTCCTTGGCGGCTATCCTGGCGACCACCGTGCTTGTCCCCTTTCAAAGCAAAGTCCTTCAAGTGCCCATCTCTGATCAAGCTTTCAATGTGATCACGTAACTGAAAACATTTTGAAGTTTCATGCCCATGATCTTTGTGAAATCGACAGTACTTAGTTGTATCTCTCCTGGCATTTGCCGATTGCTGCCGAGGGTATTTAGCGAGTCATTTGTCTTCTACCACAGAAAGTATTTCTTCTTGATTGCCAGTTAAAGGGGTGTAATGGTCGTATCTTCCTCGAAACCTATTGGCTCGAGCGTTTCCTTTGCTTTCTCTTGGATGTCCCTTTTGGCTTTTCTCGTCTCTCTGGCGATCGCGTGACTGTGCCTTTTTATCATCCTTATGGTCTGATTTTGAGTCGGGCTTGTGTCCATGTACGTATCTACCCCCTTGCGCCACTTCTTCTTCTTCTTCTTCTGCCAGTGCATAGTCGCCAGCTATTTCCATCATTTCCTCATAAGTTTTCGGTCTCTCTCTTCGCAGGTCAAAGGATAATCGCCTACTTTGTAACCCATTGGTGAAAGTGGCGATCACAGCTACATCGCTGGCGTCCTCAATTTGAGCAACCTCCTTCCCGAATCTTGCCAGGTACTTCTTGATCGACTCATTGTGCTCCTTCTTTAAGTTTGATAGATGAGCGAGTGATTTTCTTCTTTGGACACTCCCCATGAATTGCCTTATGAATGCTTTGCTGAGGTTCGAGAAACTGCTTATACTTCCGGGTGAAAGTCTCCCAAACCACCTGGAGGCGAGGTCGCCAAATGTTTACGGGAAGGTGAGGCATAACAGCCCGTCATTAGATGAATACTGGGCCATAATATTACGAAATCGGTGAACATGTTCCTTCGGATCCCTGTTCTCCTTATACTGCTCAATGGTTGGCATTCTAAATCTGTCTGAAAATTGGGTGCGAGCAATATTATCAATGAATGGGCTATCTGATTCATCATCCGAAGATACGTTGCGACCATTGCTGAAACCTTTCTTGACAGCTCTTGTAAGGTGACATCTCGCTGACCCGTTGGCTCTCCTTCTGGATCGAGTCTGCTTTTGATTGTCATTCTCCCATGATTACCTCTATCATCTGGGCTCCTTCGATCTTCTGTGCTCTCAGATCTCCTTCGTCGTGCTCTTTTGGACCGTAATCCCCTTTGTGGACGAGGACTCTTATCTTCAGAAGAGATAGAATGGTGTCTCCGCCGGTTCCTTTGGTAGGTGTCACTGGAATTGACCCCATGTGTTCGTATCTGATCTCGTTCCTCCCTAGATTCTTCATTCATCACACATTTCCCCTTCCTTTGTTTTCCCCCTTCGAAATCTTCAAGGTGGTCCTTGGGAGTATCTTCAGTGGACTGTCTTGCTTGAGCATCAGGGGTTGCAATGTGAACTTCCGACCGCAGTCTTCCGGGTGGACGGATTCCGGGAGTGGTTAACTCGTAAGGAGAAGAAACTCCCAACCCTATGGGCAGCGAAAGCCCTATTTTGCTGGCCTCGCTGATTAAGTTTATCAATGCAACTTGAAAGTGCTGCAGAACCCTAGGGTCGGCTGCCCTAACTCCTGGCGTTGCCACCGATTGTTCCCCGATCGCCACCGCCCTATCTCCTGTTGGTGTGGTTGGGTCAACAATTAGATCTCCGCTGGAGTTACCATCTCTGTCACTGTCGTTGTTCATATTCTTCAATTCGCAAGGGTTCCTCGAAGTTTCTGTTCAAAGACCCCCTCCTTCTAGCGCCAATTGTTCAAAAATCATTTTCCTTTCTTTCCTTCATGTTTTTTATTCCTAAAAATCTTTCTATCCTTCATTTTTTTTTCCTCCCTACCAAACACACCCTTAAAACTAGTGTAAGGATTCCCATTTATTGATTGGCTTATTTCGAGGACAAACCACATGTGGGGCTTGTTGTAAGGGTAGCTTAGGCATATGATGGTTGATGAGCTACACAACCAAGGCCCTTTCAAGACCTCAAGAGAAGAAGCACCAAAGGTAAATTCTAGTGCTTACGTGCTTTGAAGAGATCTAGTTGCACACATACACAACTCATGCATATATCTTATTCTTGTATGTTATGTGTTTTTAAATGAGTGCATTCATGTTATTGAATATCTCTTCATGCATGTTTATATGATTGCATCTTGTTATTAAAATGCCATGACATGTTTAGGCATTAGGATGCAAAGCCATGAATTTTATTCATGCATATTGAATTGATTGCTTCTTGTTCTATGATATGCCATGACATGTTAGGCATTATGACGCATTCAATACCCACACGTGCACTTCATGTATGTTAGCTTTATGTGTGGTATAATTCGTTTCCTGAAGGATGATCGGAAACGTCCGCGCTTGCACGATGGTGTGTATGTCTTAGCGCGATGGTTGACCATTTGAGAAGGTCTCATTTTTCTCTTGGATAAGTGGTAGATTCGGTTTGGTTATTTGGAGTGAAATGTCTAGTTTCAAAAGATTGAATTTCAATGTTTCAAATGTTTTCAAAACTGACATTTGCATGGTCTTATGACCATAGCGTTTTGTAAAAAGTTTCAAAATGAGTTTTGAAATTTTTTTTACAAACTAGACACCCTTACCTTTCCAACGGTATATTATTCGTAATATTTCATGACCGTTTGGATTGGTTTTGAAATCTCCAAAGTGACCACTAAAACAGGGCATAACAACTGTTATCTGAATCTGACCATTGGTCACTCAATTGACCATAACGTTTTCTACAGACATCGAAATGTCAATCCATAAATTGGAGTATAAATTAGACTTTCATACCTTTCCAACAATATATCATATGAAAGGTTTCAATGTCGTTTGGTCATGTTTTGGGGCACTTGAATCTCGAGTTGTTGTGCTGATTTGCCAGTGCGCGGGTTCCTACACGGGTAGTATACCAGCGTAATAGACCAGTGCACTGCTCTTCCCCTGTTTCATAATTTGACCATATCTCACTCATTTGGAGTCCGATTTGGCTCATTTTTTAAGGGAAACT
Source organism: Acer yangbiense (assembly GCA_008009225.1). NCBI lineage: Eukaryota > Viridiplantae > Streptophyta > Magnoliopsida > Sapindales > Sapindaceae > Acer > Acer yangbiense. The sequence continues at coordinate 9,717,228 of CM017773.1, forward strand.
CACGAAATTTATAGGGCTATAATCTAAGCACTATAAATACATCTCTTTCTCTCATTTGTATTCAAGGAACAAAAACTACAAAACCCTAGAGAGAGATTAAGAGTTCCCTAGTGAGAGAAAGCACCAAGATTGTTTCTTTAACTCTCCCAACCCATTTCCACATGCATAAATCCTCATCTAAGCATCATCTAGTATCATCTAGCATGGGTCTACTTCAACACACATTGTATGATTTGTTGAACACTATTATCTTATATAATTAGTGTTTTTACTTATCAATTTTATCTCATTTATTACTTGTATGTGTTTAGATTAATTTCTACATACATGATTGAGATTATGTGTTGATTGGATTAATTTTTGATAGCTTAATTGATTAGGTCATTATTGCATAAAAGCTATGCCATAAACATTCTTGTGTGATTTATTGATAACTAGGTTGATAGATTGTCTTTTAATCAACTAGTTAATCTTTTGAATGTTTGTGAGTTATTTGTGATAGCTATTGTATTAATGATTGGTTATCATCTACATAACTAAAGTTGTATGCCATGTCATATAGCTATTTTGATATCTAGGATTGATTTTATTGTTTTCATATAATCCTAGATAAGCATTTAGTGTACCCTAACACTTCTTGCATATTTGGATATTTCATAATATTCACTTAGGGTGTGATCTCTTCGGAAAAGTAAGTCTTGTGTGATTGACCGGGATTAGGTCGTACACCGGGATTAGGTGGTCACATGAGCAATTGGACTAGGTCCACTTTTACAGGCCTGCGGGTAGTGGTAGCGGGATATTGGCCGGGATTAGGCCGTCAAACTTGGATTAGTTTGTATACGCTATCACAATTAATGGATTCGAGGTTCGAGTGTGGCGCACTTACCAGCCCATGGTTTTTCCCTGTTGAGGGTTTCCACGTAAAAATCAAATGTCATTTATATTTCCGCACATTTACACTTGATATATTGTTTTGCGAATTTGGGTTATATTTGTAATATTAACTAATCCAAAAAATTTGGTAATAACTGATTAACAACCCATTCACATACCCTTTAAGTCATATTTAAAGGACACGCACGCGAATACGGGAATTTAATTATTCCTTTCAATTTTGGAGGTCAAATTAATAACTTGAGTTTTAATAGCATTAAAATTGTGTTTTTGACCAAAATACCCTTAAAATACAATTACAAAAATAAGTATCGCACTTTTGTTTAGACTTAATTTGATGTTTTTGAGACCCATTTTGGATATCTCCAAGACTTATTTTACATTCTCGAAAATTATTTTGGTATCTTCAAGACTTATTTTCTATTTTCGAGACTTTTTGGACATTTTTACAAATTTCAAGACTTATCGGACAAAAAAAAAATTTCCATAATTTTTTTTTCTTCCTTTGTCAACCTCCATTGGAGGTCGATTTCGACCTCAAGGTTTGTTCGTTTGGAGGACTTTCCTCCATTGATGGAGGTTTTTGAAAAAAAAAAAAAAAAAAAAGAAGAAGAAGAAGGGTAAACTGCACAAATGTTCCCAGCTTTAGGTCTAATTGCACGCACATGCAACTTTTATTCTAAAATTGCACAAACCTCCCCTACCGTTAGTTGACTTCCATCCAAATTAACCATTGACATGACATTTAGTGAGAAATGTCTAAATGCCCTGATTGTATTAATTTTCACTTAAATTTATTATTATAAATATATAATTTAAATAAATATTATATGATATATAATAATAATAATAATAACTGAATTATATTTCTTTCGTTCGAAAGAGAGGATGAGACCAACCAAATAAACAAAGGAAATTGATATTGGGTTTCGGTTGTTTGTTCATGAAAATCTTTTCAATAATTTGTATATGTATGTCACTGGTTTTGATTTATTCTTTTGCAACTCACTCTTTCAATTCCTTGAGTTTTTGAAGAATTTCTTTAATTTTTCTCTTTTGTTTTCTGGATTGTACCATATCCCACCAAACAGATAAATTTCTTTTTGAAGATTATCTTGGTTGTGATGAGTTATCTCAACTTCATTTTCTATTTTATCTCCACTTTCTGTGTCTCAAAAATCCATCTAATCATTTTTTAGGATTCTTTGTTTTATCTGGTGTAACTTGGTTTTATCCCCAAATCCACATAAATAAAATTTAATTTCCTTTTTTTTTTAACAAAAATAAATAAATTAAAAAGTACCAACAAATCTATTTCTTCTAAAAAAACATTGCTTGAACCCCCCCCCAAAACTTCAAGTCCCATTTTAGTCTATAGATAGGGAAACTCAATCTTCATTCATGTTGTCATCTCTTCTCTTCTCATTCTCTCAATCACATTCTTCAAAATAAAATATCAACCCAGTATTTCTTCCATGTATATACACCAAAACTCCAGAAGGAAGTTGTGGGATTTTGGATTGGTGTGGTTTGGGAGATTACCAAATAGGTCCTGAACTTTTTTAAAAAATTTAAGTAGTTTGCGAATTTTGTAAAAGTGACCAAATTGGTCCTCATGTTTTTCCCAAATGTCAAATTGGTCCCTAACTATTTAAAAATACCAAATTAATTAATCCTTGTTGACAATTAATTTAGACGGTACGTTGACATTTGCCTAAGATGTGAAATTACTTTTATAACCCTATTAAAAATGGATAAATTAATAAATAAAATTAAAAATATTAAGTTAAAATTATAAAATAAAATTAAAAAGTAACCGGAGGATGTGGCCTCCCATGACATCCTCCAGTGAGGTCCCCAGATCAAATAATATATCAAGATCAAAAGCTTTAACTTGGAGACTCTCCAGTTCTGGTATATATAATAATTTATACAACTATTTTGATTTTTTTTTTCTTTCTATTTCGAAAACCCTTTTTATCTTCAATTTCTAATGCAGTGCTTTTCATTGTTTCATATCTTCAATTTCTAATGCAATTGGTTTTCATTTTTCAACCTCTCCACAGATTTTTGTGTTCACAATCACTCTTACCATATTTACAAGACTCCTCCTATGGCCGGCCATGAACAAGAATGGTTTTTGCTTCTCCGCAGCTTTCACCTTTCCAACCGGTTCAATTTGCACATTTTTCAGCTTTACAAGAGTTGTCTTACTGTTTAACAAAATGGTTTCACAATCACGTACCATTTCAAACTCTCCTATGGCCGTGAACCTAGATACTGTGAATTTTATTTATAACTAATTATAATATTATAATAAATTATTTTTTTATTATATAAAATGATTTTAGTTTTTTTATTTATCCAAGTTAAAAAGACTATAATACCCCTTGACCGTTAAGTTTGACTAATAGAAAATTAATGGCAGGACTAATTTGGTACTTGTGAAAAAGTTAGAGACCAATTTGATCACTTTTATAAAGGTTGCAAACTATTTGGAATTTAAAAAAACGTCCGGGACTTAATGGAATAATGGGTAATTGCCTGTCTGGTTTTGACGAAGAGAAGACCATGTGAAGCTTTTGGTCTTTGAAAATTCGTGGCATTTTTTGGACCACACAATAGGTTGCTACTGTATATGAAAGCTTATCTCAGTAGTTTTTTTAATATCAATTTATTGTTTTATTGATTAATTATAAATTCTGACTTATTAGATCCTTTAAAAAGACTATTTTGTCCTTTGGCCGTTAATTTTTAACAGACAAAAACAAACGCAGGGGTGTTATGTGCAATTTTGAGCAAAGATTGCAGGCCTAAACTTTGGGAGTTTGTGCAATTTACCAAAAAAATAAAAATAAATAAAACCTATAATTCTATAAATAACAAAAAAGTAAAAAATGAAAAAGTGAGTGATATTTTTGTCCAATGGGTGTCATTTAAACTCAAATTATTAATCTAGTGCCAATCTCGAAAGTCGCGTAAATTTTGTGCTATCTAGACCTATTTTCCCTTGGAAAAATATAGACTTCGAATCCAGTCTAATTATTGTGCGGATCGGACTGGGCTGAATATACAAATTGAAACCAATGGTTAAGCCCAACCCTTAAAACCAAAGTCTTAATAGGTTGGGTCAGATTTCATTGGGGGCTGGGGCCCAATCGAATTTGGGTCATTCACAAATTGAAATCTTATTGTGAATCTTTATCTCATTATAAAGAGATGTGAAGTCCTAGATGGAAACTTGGAATCTTTATCATTTATTTATTTTTGGTTAATTGGCAATGATGCCCTCTAAAATCTTCCAAAATATGCACTATACCCCCTATATATTTTTTTCACCAAACCCTATAAACTCTCACAAATTGGCAAATATCGATTGTAGATGCCCCCTCATAGGGGGCAAAAAAACCTTAGTGTTTGCTAAAAAACGAGAGTTCATGGGGTTTGGTGGTGAAAAAAATATATATATAAGGCATAGTGCATATTTTGGAAGAGTTTAGTGGGCATCAGCGCCAGTTAGCCCCCCTTTTTTTTTTCTCATTGGCGCACAGTTTAGGCATACTTATAGTATACTAATACACATCACCACACTTTTTTACACGTGTATTATTATGATTGAAGTTATGTTTCTTATATAGCAAAAGTGTGGTGATGTAACTCAGAAAACAGAAGACTAAAAAAAAGTGTGGTTATGTAACTCAGAAAACATAAGAAAAATAAAGTGTGGTGATATGTATTAGTATACTTAAATTGTATGCATATAAGAGAAAAATTCATAAAAACTATAGTGGCCAAAAACCAAATAAATGTCTCGATTTACCACCAAGTTACAAATATCTCATGGTTTAAATTTAAACATTTAATTACAAATACAATATAATCGAAATCAAAATATTTGCTGAGGTCACAATAAACATTTTATTCTTAAGAAACTTTTATTAATATTTTAAATAAAAGTTACTGTACGGTTTCGAGCTTTTCAGATTCGGATTGAGCTCAGCTCGCACAATAGTTTATTAAAGCCCAATCATATGTCGGGCTTGTAAATTATTAAGCCTAGACCAACTACCAACCATATACATTAAAGGGTCAAATTAGACTGGACTTGTTCGGATAGAATCGAGTCCGCCTCTTTCGACACCTCTTAGATCCATGAGAACCTCAAACTTGTTCTATATATTTTTATCAATTGTTCTCATTTTATTTTTTCCTGTAACTTCTTTTGTTTCTACTTTCTTTAAGATTCACATTTTGCAAATGGTTTTGAGGTTTCAACCAGACCAGTTAACCAAACTAAAGAGTATTAGCAAAGCAACAATATAAACAAGTATGCATCAAAATACCAGTTTCTTCCACCTAAAGGCTTCGGCTAGGAGAGCCCGAAATAGGATAAAGGGGCTGCTGACTAACAATGGTGTGTGGAAGGACTCGCATTTGGATATGAAAGGTATGATAGAGCAGTATTTTACGGAGCTTTTTAGTACCAGTTCACCATCAAATAGTGAGATTGAGTTGATTCTGGAGGGGGTGAGTCCTACGCTGTCTGCAGGTTCTGTGAGATTCCTCTCTGCGAAGTTTACTGGGGAAGATGTTAGAAGTGCAGTTTTCGGCATGGGTCCCTTAAAGGCACCTGGCAAAGATGGGCTTCCGGCTGGTTTCTACCAAAAGTTCTGGGAGACAACGGGTCCAAGTGTGATTTCTTCTTGCCTGGCATGTCTGAATGAGGGAGCTTCAGTGGAGGGGATGAATAGTACAGTGATTACGTTGATTCCGAAAAACCAAACCCTTGAGAAAATTACGGATTTCCATCCTATAAGCCTGTGTAACGTGATTTATAAAATCATTGCGAAGTGTATTGCTAACCGTTTCCAGAGTGCTTTGGGAGAGGTAATCTCGGAAAATCAAAGCGCCTTCGTGCTAGGGCACTTAATTTCTGACAACACCCTAATTGGTTTTGAGTGTTTACATAGGTTGAAACGAAGAAAACGGAAGGAAGGGTCTATGGCTATTAAACTTGACATGTCGAAAGCCTACGACCGCATTGAGTGGAGTTTTTTTGGAGAAGATGATGCTGAAATTGGGATTCCCTGTTGGGTGGACTAATTTAGTTATGGGCTACGTCACCTCTGTCTCGTATTCGTTTCAGCTAAACGGGGATGTGTGCAGAAATATAAAACCGTCCAGAGGGCTTCGACAGGGAGACCCCCTCTCCCCATACTTATTCTTAATCTGTGCGGAGGGGTTTTCGAGTCTGATTCGGAAGGAACAGCAGCAGGGCGAGCTGGCTAGTTTCAATTGCTGCAAGGGTGGTCCGAATGTTTCTCATCTTTTATTTGCAGACGACAGCCTGCTTTTCTCCAAAGCGAATGTTGCGAATTGCGAAACTGTTAGGAGAATCCTAGAGGTTTATGCCAAAGCTTCGGGATAGAGGGTAAATTTTGAAAAATCGACTTTGTGTGTTAGCCCCTCTGTTTCTGTGGCTGAAGGTGCGAACTTGGCTTCGATAATTGGGGTGCATTTGCTGGATTGCCATGAGAAGTACCTGGGTTTACCCTGCTTTACTGGTAGAAATAAACGGAAACTTTTTTCGAGCATTGTTGATCGTGTTTAGGGGAAGATAAAAGGATGAGGGGACAGGCTGTTATCGGCAGGTGGGAAGGAAACACTAATTAAAGCAATGATCCAATCAATCCCGGCCTACGCCATGTATCTCTTTCGCCTTTCTAAAGGCCTTATTTCTGAAATTCAACGTCTTTGTGCACGTTTTTGGTGGGGCAGTAGCCATGAGAAGAGGAAAATTCACTGGAGCTCTTGGAGCCGTCTATGCAAGCCAAAAGTGGAGGGCGGTTTGGGTTTTTGGGACCTCGAATCTTTTAACAGGGCCCTGTTGGCGAAGCAATGCTGGAGAATCTTTAAAGCTCCTGATTCCCTTGCTGCAAGAGTTCTTAGGGGTTGTTACTTTCGTGACGGAGGCTTTTTAGATGGGACCAAAAACTCTGCTGGGTCATTTATTTGGAACAGCGCCTAATGTGGGGAAAGGAAGTGTTGATTGCAGGTTTGCGTTGAAGAGTTGGAGACGATACTTACATTCGTATTTATAAAGATAGGTGGGTGCCTAAACCGTCCACCTTCAAAATCCTTTCTCCTCCGCTTTTGGGTGATGATGCTACTGTTGACCAGCTCTTGGCGCCGTCTGGGGGGTGGGATATTCAACTCATCAAGAGGGTTTTCAGCTTGGAGGATGCTAGAGCTGTTATGCAAATCCCGGTTGGTTCTTATAAGGGGGAGGATAAAATTTTATGGCACTATGAGCAATGTAGGGGGTATACTGTGAAAAGTGGCTACAAAGTCAGCCGAGTTTTATGTTCTAACCCCTCATCCTCTAACACGTCCTTGATTGCTTCTTGGTGGAAAGCCCTGTGGCGTTTAACTATGCCTCTGAAAATCAAAATTTTTATGTGGAAAGCCTGCCATGACTGGATTTCGACCATGGCTAATCTCTTTCGTCGGGGAGTTCCTGTGGTTAATAAATGCCCTTCTTGCAAGGCTGATAATGAGACAACCCTTCACGCTCTTTAGGGGTGTGAGATATGTCCGGTCTTGTTGGCTGCCTGATGATGTCTCTACTGGAGGTATGGTTTCTAGCTTTTTTGAGTTTATTCTTCTCTGCTTCTCCTCCATCAAAGGCGACGAGCTAAGCATGTTCTGTACAATTCTGTGGAGAATCTGGTTTTTGAGGAACTCGTTGGTCCATGGTGCTTAAAGGCAGAATTTTTCGGATGTGAAAGATTGGGCTCAAATTTACTTGTCTGAGCTGCAGGCCTGTGCGGTGCAAAAAAGGGTGGTTTCGAGCAGTGTTGGTGATCAAGTGGTGAGTTGGAAACCCCCAAGTGAGGGCCTGTATAAGGTGAATTGTGATGCAGCGGTTGATGAGGGTGGAGGGCTGATTGGTTTTGGTATTATCATTATAAATGTGGTGGGGGAGGTCATGGCCTCGTGTTCTCAAAGAATTGATGCTGTCTTTTCTGCTCAATTGGCTGAAACCTTTGCCACCTGCAGGGGGTTGAGTTTTGCCAAGGATTCCGGTTTGGTGCCGTGCGTGCTGGAGTCCGATGCGGCTGTGGTGGTTAATTGGATTAAGGATGGGAGCCACCTTGATTCTCCTTGTGGCCTCATCCTTTCGGAAGTTCAGGATCTGATTTCAAGTATGGGGACTGTTCCTAGGCTGGCTAACCAGGCTGCTCACGGTCTTGCAAAATTTGCGTTGACTTGTAATGTTGACAGGTTTTGGATGGAGGAGTTTCCCTCCTACGTGAGGAGAATTGTCGAAGCTGATATTCCCATACAGCTTCGTCCTCCTTCCTTTTAACCTTGTCCTGTTGTGTTTGTTTCCTTGTTGTTTAGTCAAAACAAAAAAAAAAAACAAAACAAGTATGCATCAAGTATTATTAAATCCCAACAACAAACACTTGAAAGTTAAAAAAAAACAATGCGGTCTTTAGTAATTCACCCATTTAAAAGGAAACAACAGTGCAACATAACACCAAAACAAATGCACAAGTTAAACTAAAACTCCTAGATTGCAAAATCCCCATTCATGAGTAAAGTTAAGTAATAGTTAAAGCTAAAGGATGGTTAATAAAAAACCCAACAAACACCGGAACAATAAAACCAAGAATATATATATACACGGCAAGAGGAGCGACAACGGGTGTGATACTCTCACCGTGAGAGAGAGGCAAGGTGTGCATGTGTGGATAATGGTGTAAAAATGAGATTTAGGGTTTGATTTTCTATTAATACGATGGGTAAAAATTATACAAATAGTCAAATATCCCTAATAATAAAATTACATATTTACCCATACTAATTGTTTTTATCATGACAGGATTAGTTAAACAAGAACACGATCCGTTTATTACAACGGATTAAACAAATTGACACGATTACTAACACAACTCGTTTATCGTCAATCCAAACCCATAATAATCGTGTCGTGACCCAAATTGACACCCTCAGATATGACAATCTTTATTAATATTATCATAATATGTTGTTATAATTATTTTGGTCATTTTAAGGTTGATACTATGTTAGTCAAGGGTCTGTCAGGACTTAACACGATTAGACTTTAAAAACACAGTTCAAAATACAACCCTCATCTTAGAGGAGGGGTCTCCCCACACTTCTACTGTTTAATAGGCAAATGTAAACATATATGTACACTATCAGGACTTGAACCTTGGTGGTGGAGACTCATTTTGAAGTCTCTAACCAAGGCAAAAGACTCTGGTAATTATTTTTGTATATATATTTTGAAAACATTATTTTTGTCATTTTTAAAGAGGATTTTCTACAAAAATTTGATTTAAAAAATCATCTTGTCAGCCAAATAACAGACTTCCACGTGTCATGAAAGAAGATATAAACATTCTCATGGTGCCACGTTATGTTAATTTCATTGTTTATGTTGAGGCGACCGCATGATATGGTTACCCTAGATTGGCCTGTAAATGTAAAGTTGACGAGGAAATGAAAAACATGGGCAGCGTTGAAAATCAGCAACACGTGGCACCACAGTAGTGCATCTGGCTGTGTATGCTACATGGCACGCGTACTCACACATGATAATTGATAAAAATTATATTTTTATTGTATCTCGACAAACCCATCGGTTAAAAAAATATATATATATATATATGGGATGAGATTAACCGGTATATCCTCCCACATGCATAATTGAGGTCACATTCCTTCCTCTAAATTCTATATTAATTTAATAATATATATATTTTTTAAAAATATAGGTAAAGATGCTTAAATCCAGAATTTTGTATGTAATTTTGTGCAAGATTCTAGTTTCGTATATTACAATTGAATTGTGGTAAACCATTTTATATGAAATCACACTTGAGAAATTTTCCTTAAATTAAAAAGAATGTATACTGCCAGTTTTGTTAAGAGGTGATGTGTATGGTATTATTTGAGGTCAAGAAGTTTGCAGTATAAATTAAATAAGTAAATGTTAATCTTAAACCCAAGGGTTTTATAGTATAAATAAGTAAATGATAGTCATAGGTTCACAAGTTAAAACGAACACTACTTCTTACGAGAAAAGCTCCCAATACCCTATGGCTTTGTTTAGCACACCGGATTGGATTGGGATTGGACTATTTTAGTACCAATCCGGTGTTTGGCCTTGTTTTGGAAATGGGATTATTAATCCCAACAGCAAATTTAATACCATAATTATGGGACTAAGAGCATCTCCAACAGTCTCTCTTAGAGACTCCCTTATTTAAATGTGTATGTTATTACAAGGGACCATTAAGGGAGTATGTGCTCCAACAATACTCCCTTAAATGGCCCCCTTTAATAATTTTTATTATTATTTAAATGTTAGATATTGTATAAATATTAAATATTGTTTGTCAATTATGATAGGTGGAGTCCACTTTAAAATGATCTTAAATAGGTGGAGCCCACTTTAACGCTATGTTTGTTAGGAGGGATGGATGAATTAAGAGGGAGAGAGAGCATGAGGGATGGAGATGATAACTTCTATCATCCATGTTGTTTGGTATTAAAAAGAGGGTTGGATGGATGGATGGATTGGTATTTAATTTGTAAAATTACTATATTACCTTTAAAAAAATTGGAGGGCATTTTTGTCTTTGACCCCTATCACTCTCCCTCCTTTGTCATTCACCTATCATTGGGCGGATCCAAAATGGTGGGCCCATAAGGATTTGCTCTCCCTCCTCTCCTTCTCTCCCTTCTCTTCTCCCTCCAACCAAAAAAGGGATTGGAGTTCTCCCTCCAACCCTCTCCCTCCCTTTATCTTTCCCTCTTACCAAACACAGCATAAGGGAGTCTGAAAACACCCCCTTAATTAAGGGAGTGAACTCCACCAGAACACAATTAAGAGAGTCATTTAGGGACCTGTTGGAATTGCAAAAATACACCTACTCCCATAATTAAGCTAAGGGATGTCTTTAAGGAAGGCTGTTGGAGATGCTCTAAATAAACCCACCACCCAACCCAACTTTAGTTGTCCTAGGACTATTTAGACATTGCCCTACCGCATTTAATTCTTCTCTCTCATTTATATCACCAATTCCACCTTTCCACCATCCCATCGATTCTCTTTCTCCTCTCTCTTTCTCAACATATCTCAACCACACTCCTCATACAACACAGCTCTTTGTTCAAATTTGGATCTCGACCTCCATGGACATCTCCATTGGTATCTCCATCTTGATGGAGATCAATCGATCTTCGCGAGAAACACTATTGTTTCTTCTCTCACGCCATTTTCGTCTTTCTTTCCTCGGTGGTTTTCCTCTTCTACTGTGCCTTTTTCAATTCCTTTCTCTCCCTCGGCGTCACTGCCAGGTTCGCCGCTGGATTCAGCAGCGCCATGCTGGGGTTTTCAACGGTGTGTCTGTTCTTCTGTGGCGCTCGATATCAGCTGCGGCAGAGGGATTTTGCTCAATGGAGAAATCAATTTTGGAGTAAATCAATTTTGTGGAGGTATTGCCTAGAAATTGATTTTTGGAGTAAATCAATGAATAAATTGATTTGTAACTCACCGTTTCTGGGCAATAACCAGCTCAAGAAAACTGGAAGTTCATAAATTGATAAAGATAATAATAATTTTCTAATTAAAATAGTATTATTATTTTTTGAAATAATGATTTTCCTTAAAAAAAAATTATTATATTTAGTCCAATCCCAAGTTTCACCAAACAAAACATGGTATTAATTTGATCCAGTCCCATGTTTCTCCAAACACAACATAATATTAATTCAGTTCAATTCAGTTCAATCTAATCCCATTTAATCCCAGTTCCATCTCAATCCAATCAAATCCCATGAAATAGTCCAATCCAATCCTACGCACCAAACGGGGCCTAACTCTACAAAGACCCTTTTTAGGATGAAAACAGACAGACTCGATAGGCCAAAGCATATATACAACATTACCTCAGCATAACTCTCCAGATAAACATACAATTCTTTGGAGAAGTCTCAGTACTCTTAACAAGTATGTGACACATTCGAAAAAAGCCAAAATTTCCAATCAAAAATATCTAGATACCTTAAAGCTTTTTTAATTTTAGTATAAAATTAATCCCTTAGTTTTGTATGACCATCATCAGCAACACATCACCAAACAATTAATTTCAGTATATAAAACCATAACCATAACCACCAGTCACCACAAAATGCAAAACCCATCTCAGAAAAACCTCAAAATGAAACCCAAGACGACGACGACGATCAATAATAACCAAGCACGTGTCCTTTTGCCGAACCGATGTGGCTCGAGCCTGGTACAAACCATAGACGCACCACTCCCACTAGTATGGTCCATACTTCGTCGGTTCGACCACCCACAAGGCTACAAGCAATTCATAAAGAGTTGCACTCTAAAAACCGGCACGGGTGGCACTGGAAGCATACGAGAAGTGGCGATCGTTACGGGTTTGCCGGCAAGAACCAGCACGGAGAGGCTTGACAAGCTTGATGATGAGTTACATGTGATGATGGTTAGTATTACAGGGGGTGATCATAGGCTCGAAAATTACCACTCCACCACCAGTTTGCACGGGACAAAAGGAGGGAAGACGGTGGTGATGGAGTCGTACGTGGTGGATGTGCCGGCCGGAAATAGCAAGGAGGAAACCTGTGCTTTTGCTGATACAATTATAGGTTGTAATCTTAAGTCACTTGCTAGTGTTACCGAGAAAATGGTCGCTCATGCATGACCTGTGTTTAGGACAGTTTTTTTACGATAAAAAAATATAAATGTTATTGGATTCAGCTACTATACAGTTTCAGTATAGTATAGTTATTGAATTGTTACTGGTCATTGAATTTTAAGATTGAAAATATAAATAAAAATCAACATTGATAACCCTCTTTTACATAATTGTCCATGCAATTATACGGTTTTTGTATTATAGCTAAATCCAATGTTTTATAATGTTTACCGAGAGCTTTTGATATATCATTATTTGGTATTTACCTGATATTTTAAACTTTTGAGATTATTGATAATTAATATGATTTGATCCTGAAATCCTATATTCAAGTCTTTCCTGTCAATCTAGACTTTTTATACACCCGTCAATACGGCACACGCACGAAGAGGATGTGATAAAGGGTTTTATATCACGATTTCAATATTTATCTAACAGCTTAAATATTTTGGTATATATATTATAAGTAACCTGCTATTATTTTTACACACTTGATCGATTGCTTTTATATATATATATTTACTCTACTCTTCATGGAACCCACAAGCCATGTATATATATATATATATATATATATATATTTACTCAATTTTGCCGACTCAATGTGTCTCCATTCTCCAACCTCTCCAGCTATTATCTACCTAAACTATTGCAAATTGCTGAGTTTTATTTATTTATTTATTTTGAGATATTTAAATGAAAGTAATAGATGCTTATCTAGCGACGTCGGTGAGGACTTTCACTGCATGTTGTAGACTTGTAGAAGATTCTTTGATGGAGAGTGAGAAGGGTGTTGTATTTCTTATATATTAACAGGATCAATTTAATTTAATTTAATTGAAAATTAATTAACATTTTTATTAATTATAAATATAATTAGAGAATAGGTTGAAATTAATCAAGTGATAGTAGAGAATAGGATGGAATTATATAATGAAGTGAGAGTGGCAACTACTTTACTACATACTCTTAAAAGATTTGATCTTTTTAGAGACGTCAGACGTAATTATCATTGTATTATATTTGTTATCATAAAAATTTATATTTATTTATGTTGGTATGTAGCACAATATTTTTCACTAAAAATCTTGAATCTTCTATGTTTTTATTTAGACAGTTGCATTAATTATGCATATCATTTTAATTGGTATATATAGTAGGTGATTGGCTCTTTAATTTAGATGCACATATAAAAAGAAGCTAGAGAGTTGGTGACACTAGTGTTTAAAGGTTAAAGTTATAAAGCTAGATATCCGCCAAGGTACGAATAGTAGGTGGCAGATTTTTTTTTTTAAGGGTTAATTGTAATAATACACCATGAGATTTTCTAAAAATGCTTCATATTCAACTAATAGATTTACTTGCTACAGCCCCTCTTACCGTTAGTCAAAATCTGTTAAAGATAACGGTTGACTAAATTGGTAGGGGTAAACTCGTCATTTACTACGTCAAATATTTTGATTATCTATTTATTTGTTAATTAATAACTAAACATAAAATAAATATGAGTAATGCTACTTTGCCCAAATTTGGTGCCCAAATGACGTGGCAACACTCCCATCCATTCATTTAAATCAAGCAAATATAATACAATATAAATGAATGGATGAAAGTGTTGCCACGTCATTTGGGCACTAGATTTGGGCACCAAATTTGGACAAAGTAGCATTACTCAATAAATATATATATATATAAATGAAAATCGATGTTCGGATCTCCTTAGATCTCCATTAAAGGAGAGAGATCTAGTTTTCCTCCAAAAATGGAGAACCATATCTTCGTCTCCAAAGATGGAAATAGAATCTTCACTATTGGAGAATAATGGAGATCTGATTCTCTCCATTAAAGAGACAAATCTTTTCCTCCGCGTGAGGTGCAATTGCTCTTCATAGAGGAGTAGATCCTCCGCCGCTGAAGTGACCCTAGTGGTGGACTTGCTTTTATTTTTTATTTTGTTTAAAAAAAAGTTTTATTTTTGTGGGTTGATGATTGTGTTGATATTGTTTGTGGGGTGATGATTTTGCTTGTACATGCCCGCATGCCAAAAAGAAAGTTTGTATGCCAAAAAGAACGCCCGAAAGCCAAAAAGAATGTTTGAAAACTAAAAAGCACGCTCGAGAACTAAAAAACACTCTTGCGTTCAAAAAAGCATACCTGCATGCCAAAAAGATGAAGCTTAAAAGGGATGATTTAATGATGAAGTATGAGGGATGAAGTTGGGTGACTTTTGTATGATGAAATTGAAGCCGGGTGATGTTTAAGGGATGAAGATGGTTCTTGAAATCTGAAAAATTGTTGTTTGGGACGTGAGAAAATGGAAAGAGGTAAAGAATTGTGAAGGAAGTGAGAGAATGTGTTAATTGTCGGGGAAAAATAGGGAGAGCGTTTGGAAGAAAAGGAAAAAAAGAATCAGATTTTTAATTCTTTTTCCAAATTTTAAATTTGTTTTAAAAAAGATTTTATTTCTTCAATTTCTATGATGTTTTAAGAGTTTATTTATTATTTTAATTATTCAATAGTTTAATGATTAATTTAAGAGTAAAGGACATTTAAGACTTTTTTAAACAATGTATAAGGGTATTTTCGACTTCTTGCGCTCAAATCTTAGTCAACTGTTAAATTGATGGAAGTCAAGTTGCAATTAAAGTCATTAGTTGAATATTAAACCTTTTTAGAAAAACACAATGTAAGTTATTGCAATTAACCCTTTTTTTATTGAAAGAATAGGTGGCAGAATTTTGAGCTGAGAGTTTTCTTAAACTTTTTTTGAATCACAGTAACCGGAAATGGAAATGAAAATTAAAATGGCAATTACCAATTAGGTCATGGACTTTTAAAAAAAAAAAAAAAATTCCAAATTATTTGCGACTTTTATAAAAGTGACCAAATTGATCCTTACATTTTTCCAAGTCCCAGATTAGTCCCTCTAACAAAGTTCTGTCGGTCAACTTTAACTTTGTAGGGGTAAAATTGTACTTTACTCATAAACAATATAATAATGACATGAACAGTTTTTTGTGACATTATCTTATTAAAATATTTTTAGATTTTTTTAGAAAATTTTAATTAAAAAATGTACAAATGGTGTTTCATTAATAATATTTTTTGATTTTGTTGTAATTATAATGGTGAATTTAATGCACAAATGACAAAACAACTTTGCTCTAATATGACAAATAAAGGGTATTTACGTACTTTAACTAAAATTGTTAAAATCAAATATTATATTTAATACCGTTTAACCGCTAGAGGGACCAATTTGGTCACTTCTAAAAAGAGAGGGACTAATTTGACACTTGAAAAAAAATGTAAAATCAATTTGGTTACTTTTGTAAAAGTCGGAAACAACTTATAATTTAATAAATAAATAAAAAATAAAAAGTCTAGGATCTAATTCGTAATTGCCCGAATTAAAATCAATTTTTTTAACTAAAAAGTGAAAAACAATTGTACCACATTTCGTGTGTTTTCTCTCCAAGTATATCTCATTTATTTGAAAATATGGGATTTTGCTCAGCATCCGCCTCCTTCTATCCATCCTTTTGAGATAATAGTGAAATAAATGACGGTCATTGATTACACATGTCATCAAATCTATTTAGATCAGGATAAAAATCATTTCAGTAGATGATCCTAATTCATAAATGTTTGTCGGTCAATCTTTTTATTTTTCTTAAAGGGTTAGGCTATATTAACTCAAATTTAGGACTCAATTTTTTTGACTTCAATAACTTAATCATTAGATTAAAGAGCATATGAACAAACTGTGGTTGGGATATTAAAGTCAAAAAATTGAGTCATAAAGTAAATATAGCCTAACCCTTTGTTAAATTTTAAATAATTTTTTGCTTTACAAAGATCAAGATACGAAGAGAAAAAAAAAAATATGTGCACTTGATATTAACAAGGTTTTGTTACTTGTTAGCTAGGCTTTGGAACATTTTGGAAGTTGTTACTTTTACTTGTTAGGCTTTGGAACATTTTGGAAGTTATTCGAAATTGAGAGAGGAAAAAAAAATAGAGAAGGAATGAAGTGAAGAGATAAGGATTTTCGGTACAAACTATGTTGGGTTGTGATTGTCTAACATATAATATTTTTTGGAATTAGGTTTTCAATACATTTGTTTATTAGTTATGTTGACATTTTGCATTGCTCTATTCTATTTAAATTTAGAGTGTTACATATAATGTAATAGAATTTGATGAGTACTAAATTAAAACAGTTACATACATTAAATTAAACAGTATTATAATGTTTTTATAGAATAATATCAATTTTTTGTTATAAAATAATAACAAAACTAAGAAAGAAAAAAATATATTGGATTTTGTATAATATTAATTTTTTATTGGTTATTATATCATTTCTTAATGTTTTTTTCATTCTAAAATATTGCTACCAGATGCATTTTGATATTTTCTTTTTAAAATTATAGATGCATTTTTTAATATTAAAAATATGAAAATTTATTTTATGTTTTTAATTAAAAATTGATGGAACCAAAAATGTTATCGAATTCACTCTTAATGTTAAGAGCACGAAATTCACATGTACACCGCCCCACTAGGGACGAAGTCATGATTTTGAGAGGGGAATGAATGCATAAATAATATATAAAAAGAAATTAGAGAGAAAACCAAAACTAGCCATCTAAAACATTAAACTTTTGTTTATAACCATTTTTGAAATTTTAATTGTTAATAACCATTTTTTTAAGAAATTACCTCAATACCCATATATAAAAGCCCTAAAAACCAAAAACAACAGCAGTAGAGATTACAAATTGGAATGAGAAATAGAGAAGAGAAAGGAAGAGTCGTTGTCGCCGAGAGAGAAGAGAGAAAAGAAGCGGTGTCGCCGGGAGAGAAGAGGGCGTCGTCGTCGTTGCCGGAGCAACCGAAAGAGAAGAGGTTGCTGTCACAACCTGGAGACGAACCCACCATTCGTTGGAGACAAACCCATCATTCTCTTCTCACTTAACATTTTATTGCGATTTCATGTTAAAAACATGTTTAGGGAATAATAAATGTTGAAATGTATCAATTTGGGGGGTTGATTGGGTTGAGGTCTGGTATTTTGGATGATTTGGGACTGGATGTTGGAGTTCGGTTAGAAAAAAAAAAAAAAAAACTCGAAATCGTGAAATCTTCGACAAACTTGAAATGTTTCAACATTTTAATTTTTTACATAAAATTTCAAGTTTTCGAACCAGTGAAACTTGAAATCTTCTGGAAAAAAACTTGATTGAAGTCTTACCCAGAAACTTGAAATCTTACCCAGAAACTTGTCAACATTTCAAGTTTTTACATAAGATTTCAAGTTTTCGAACCAGTGAACTTGAAATCTTCTGGAAAAAACTTGAAACTTTATTTAATTCGATTCTTCACAAAAACACACAAAAGTGATGCAATAACGCTAAGCTCATGTTAAAGTCACTGTTTTTAACTCAATTAATGAACAAATGAAAGATATTTACACACCGAATACCGATTTAGAGCAAATCGATTTTTTTTTTCAAGTTTTCACTTCTTTAAATCTTAACACGATTCCGAAATCAAACCATCCTCTAGTTAGTCGATTTGCAGGAATAACAATGGTTCGACCATTGGTGTTCGATTTGCAGGAAGAGGAACAACGATCGGAAACAAAAGTGAAGAAGAATGAGCAAAGAAGAAGGAAGAATACGTTCAAGAAAAGAGAAAAGAAAAGACAAGGTAAAAAAAAAAAAAAAAAAAATTAAATAGAAAATTTAATTTGGGGGCATCTTGGTAATTTATGGACACCCACTGAATTTTTTTTTCAAAACATGGTTATTAACAATTAAAGTTTCGTATGTGGTTAAAAACAAATTTCCCATATTTAGAGTGGTTATTTTTGGCAATTTCCACAAGAAATTAAGAGGTCGGCTAATCATATTATATAATATAAAAATTGTTACTTCTCATGAGGAAACGACACGTGACATCTATTTAATGTTTATTAATAAAGGGTTTTTATTGAAAACTAACCTATTTTGGAGGATCAAGTTAAAACATAACTTAAATCTGGTAATTTTACAAAAGTAACTCATTTTTCATGTAAAAGTACTATTATACCCTCACTTAAACATTTTCTACATCACTCTACAATTTTCCTCACCTCTCTCTTTCTTTCTCTACCTCTCTCATTTTTTTTTTCTTTCCATCGAATCTCTCTCATTCTCTACCTCTCTCTCTCTTGAATTTTTCCTAAACATTACAACCCGAACCTAAGTGGATTCTTCGTTGAAAGCTTTCATTCTTCATTAACAAAAGAGGTTTCTTCTTTGGAAGCTTTTAAAGTGAGTTTTATTTAGATTTTTTTTTATTTTCTACCATCAAATGTTTGTATTATTCTTATTTATCTTTGTGAAAGTATTTTACATTTAGAGAATATAGCATGTGTTTTGTGGTGAATTTGATGTTGTTGTGGTTAATTTACCATTGTTGCTTTGAATCTACACAGTTTTGAGTTTTTTTTTTTCTTTCGAAAATGTTGACAGCTTTGGTTTCTCAATGGCGTTAGGATGTCTCAATTGAGTTTGGGCACCAATTGAGACATGTGGACGGTGCTAGGAATTTGCAACTGTGTTTAGAATTCCTAACGGTGTTTGGTATTCCCAACGACGTTTGGAATTCCCAACTGGGAATCGAAATTCACAACGGTGTGCAAGTCTTCTTTGCTGAAAATTCTTTTGTGGTCACGAGGACCTTTGACGAAGCAAAAATGATAAGTTAGTCGAATCCACAACAAGATAATTGTTCCAAAGGAATGGTATTTCATTAATATCAATCAAAAGTTACAAACAACTCTTCCCTCTCTTGCTTAAATAGAAAATAAAACAAACCTAAATCCTTTAGGATTTTGGATTCCTAACTTGAAAAAAAAAAAAAAAAAAAAACCTTAAATTAGCCTAAAACATAAAAATAGGAATTTTTTGGAAGTGTCCTACAACAAATACCCCCTCTTAAAAAAAACTCATCCTCCAGTTTGACATGTCTTGTTTAACGGGTAATACTTGAGATAAATCATCTTTTCAATTGCGGACTTGATTGAATGATCATCGAATGGTAAAAGTGACGTAGAATCTATAAAAATCCACATGAACAAGAACAATCTGAAAAGCTCCCTTCAGTTTGTTCTTCACCACCTTCAACTTCCTGTCTTCCGAACAATCCATCATCACAAAACCAGATTCAACATCATTGACACAAGAAACAAATTCCTTGACATTCTGTGTTCCCTTGAATACTGGCATGTCTACAGTGATCTTGTATCTGTTTCCTTGGGTCTTTCTAGTGGCCCGATCATCCGCTTCAACTACATGCAGATTCTATATCGGAATTATGGGTAGCAGTTGTGGATTTTGGACTTGTAGTACCGGTCCATGACTTTGAATCACTGGTGTCGGGCCATGAGTCATCTCGCCTTCCCCTCCTCTACGCCTTTGCTCCATCACCCTGTTGCCATTAAGCGACAACGCCTCCAACCGTCAGAGAATTTCTGTGACTTATGCTAGGAGTAACGAAATCGCATAGAGTTGAGGACAAATATTGTTCAAGGCGACAGTAACAACCTCGGTTGCTATTGCCCTCTTTCTCCAATCTTCGTTAGATGAATGATTGCTCCCAGTCTCGCTGTGTGCCATCAGAAGGATGCAAAAAACAGGCTCTAATTCCACTTGACAAAGCGATACCGATAAGTTAGTCGAATCCACGACAAGATAATTGTTCTAAAAGAATGATATTTTATTTTAGAACAATATTTTATTAATATCAATCAAAAGTTACAAACATCTCTTCCGTCTCTTGCTTAAATAAAAAATAAAACAAACTTGAATCCTCTAGGATTTTGGATTCCTAACTTGAAAAAAAAAAACCCCTAAACCAACCTAAAACATAAAAATAGGAAAATTCCGGAAGAGTCCTACATCAACCTCATTATGTATTACTATATAACGGAAATCCATAATAATTCCAAACATAATAGCTGGTGACAGTGGTGGACTTATATTGGGGCTGACCCGGGCTATAACCGGGTCAACCTTTTGAATTTTTTAAGGATAATTACAACAAAACCCTTCGAGCAGATTTTATTACTTTATTATCCTTATATTTATATATTATTACTAAGTTATCCCATAAGTAAAAAAAATCTTGACTTATACTTTTTCCCAATTGCAACAGCTGTCCAATTTAATCCATTGTGGCTCCAATTTAATTTACATGGGTAATTATCTGGAAGCTTCTCTCTCTCTTATATATATGAGGAAGTCCGATGTAATTTATTTTCTTCCTCAACAGCAAGACATACCGTGAATCCCCACATTTGATGGTGTACGTTGAAGGGAATTATAAGGCTATTTTAGTGAAGACTTTGCTAAATCATTGACACGAAATTGGTTTTTGTTGTTGTTTTATAATATGTCTCAAGTATTGATCATATGTTTTCTCTTATCGTTTATGATCAGTCATTTGGATCACGTTAATTTGTTTTTTTTTTTTTTTTTTTTTACTTTGGAGGATGGAATAAAAGTCGTTAGTGTGATATTTAATTTAGTCATATGTTCTGACATGAATGAATTTGATTTAATGTCTTATCATATAAGAAAATGAGTCAATTTTATTTTAATACTATTTATTTTGGTAAGATTTTATTACATAAAATATTTGAATTTTATTTTTAACCAAGCCGCACGGGTTGTCACACTAGTATAAGTAATAATAATAATAATAATAATAATAATAATAAAACAAACTCTATCATTTAAGTCTCATTCATAAATGAAAGAATATGAAACAAAAACAATCTATATATGCGATTTAAAATGAAACTTTCCGCTCTTTGAGATCACAAAAGTTATCTATAATTGATTTAATACTAAATTTCAAATTAATAATTAAGAAGGTTTAAAAAAAATTGAAACATTATGCCAAACCTAAATTCCTCTTTGTGATTTGATGTCGAAATAAGCAATTATTGATGATCTACTCACTATTTCAAACCGGTATCTAAGAAAGAAAAAAATTTTAAAGTTATCAAAGGAAAAGTAAAATATAATTGTCATTAAAGAATTTTGAAAACTATATACCTAAGATTGTAACTTGTATAATAGATAAACAATCGGTTGTTGTGATTATGAAAACAATATGTTTTTGTTGAAATTATGACTATGGAAAAGAAAAAGGAAAAAAAAATGAAACAAAATAAACTAGGGTTAAAGTTAGAAAAAAGTTAGAAAAGGAAGCTAATGGAAAAGAAAAACCTAAAAGGAAAGTAAAAACATATAGTCTAATTAATTTTATATTTTATTACTTTTAAATTGTAGCATAAATTAATTAAGTTTAATTAATTAATTTGTAGTTGTACAGTGGTAATTTTTTTTTTAAATAGTAAATTATTTTAAAATTTTACTGTTAGATAATTAAATTAAAAGATGATTAGAAGCTCTGGTGGAGGAATAAAAGATATGGTGGGGGAGCCCAACTTCGTAACAATTACTAATTTATAAAAAAATTGGATTGACAAACACAGTTACCTATCTTCACACTAACCCCTTCACCAAAAAAAAAAAAAAAAAAAAAACACTCAACTCGGTCTACACACAACACAACAATAGTCCAGAAAAGTCTTCTCTTATCTTTTGTTCATCATCATTAAAAAAATAATAATAAATCAATTAATTAATTAATTAAAAAATAAATAAATTTGAAGCTCTCTATTACCGGTGAAAATGTCTTCTTCTTCTTCTTCAAGCTTCTTACTTTCTCTCTCAAATGGACAGCTCCAAAAAAGACCCCAACAAACCCATATCTTTGTATGACTCATCTTCACCATCTCAACCTCACCTCTCCACCAAAGCCCCTCCAATCGAAAAACTCACCACAACCTCTCAACCCAATCTATAGAGATCCCCATCCATAGAGATCTCCATGGATCTCCACCATCCATCTATCTTGATGGACGGTCGCTTCTTTTTTGTTTTTGTTTTTAATTCTATTTAATCTTCCACATCCATCTCAACCATTTTTTTTTAAATAATCATATTATGTATTTTTTTCAATTAATTTGTATATTTAATATTTTTGATTAATTTTTAATATATTTTTTAAAATGTTTGAAAGGTACAAAAATACATTTATTTTTCACTGTTTGACCAAATTTGACTAACGATAGATGGTGTGAATATCAATTTTTGATAAAGTTGTTTTTTGGTGTAATAGTGCAAACCTCATGAAGGTTGAGTTCAATTTACTCTGAAAAAACACTTTACCAAAAAGTATAACAATTGTATAATTTCTTATTATACACCCAATTAATTCCATATTATGATTTACTTACATATATAAACTAAACTTTTCATTTTAGGTTTGCTCTTTCCTTGTGTTTTGCAAATTAAAGTGCTTTCGGAAGAAAAGGAAAAAAAAAAAAGTACTTACAACCATTATACTATTAAAAGTACCATATACAAATATAATTTCTACACGCGCGCTAAACTAACAAATAAACGCACACAAACAACAAAAAACAAAATTGACATTTTTTTTTTAATAGCTTTTCTCATTACATGTATTGTAAAAACTAATTCCAAGTATACATATACATTAACATTTACAATTAGAGCATATTCAACCATGCTCCCTAAATTTTAGTTATTTTAGCTAAAAAATTATTTTAGTTAGCAACTTCTCATGAGTCACTCCAACCACTCTCTATTATAACTAGTCATTAATATTTTAATATTTTTTAAATTTAAAATATAAATAAATTTATTTAATAACAACCTTCAAACTTTTAACAAATAATAATACAAAATTGATATCATTTTTTAAATAACAAAATCAGTTTAAAAATATTAAAAAAATAAGAGAGAGAAGATAGAGAGCTCCCTACATTTGGAGAGCCACCAAAAGGCTCTCTAAAATAAGGAGCCATTTAGGAAGCCTCTTGGAGTGCTCTAAAACCAAATTGGCTCTCTATTTTAGCTAAAGAGGGGATTTAAGGAGCCCCTCGAAGATACTCTTAAACATCCACAATGGTGCCACAACTATTCAAGACCCATTTATTGCCACATCATCAAAAATGGCTCTTGAATAGTAAAAAATGGGTCTTCTCATTTGGGTCCTATTTATTTGGGTCTCATTTTCCCACAATGGTGTTCAATTGAAAAAGTAAAAGTGGATCCACTTTTTTAACTTTTTTCCAAACAATCATTACTCTTCTTTAAAATATTATATATATATATTCAATAATTATTTAACAAATTATGATTAATTTAAAATAATTTTTTCACAACCGAATTACATCAACAATAAAAATAAATATTTAAAACAAAATATTGTATAAGATTAGACATGGCACCGGTTTCAATTCGGTTCAGTTCGGTTGGGTTCCGGTCCGGTTTCGGTTCCGAGGGTTCGGTTTCTATTTCGGTTTCGGTTTCGGTTTCGATTTCGATTTCGATTTCGGTTTTGGATTTGATGGTTCGGTTTCGGTTTGGATTTTGATTCCGGTTCCGGTTTCCGTTTCGATTCCGGCTTTGGCTTCAAATTTCGATTTTGGTTTCGGCTTCGGCTTCGGCTTTGGTTTCAGTTTCGATGGTTCGGTTTCGGTTTCGGTTTCGGTTTCGAATGTTCGGTTTCGGTTCCAAACCTTTAAAAAATTAATGTTTTCATTTAAATTATTTTTATTTCATTGAACTAAAATTTTATAATTGAAATTAAATTTATTTATATTTTTTTCATTATATATATAATTATTGAAGTTAATAATAATATATTTAAATTTAAATAATTGAAATATATATATATATATATATTAAATTTATTTATATTTTTTTATTATATATAATTATTAAAATTAATAGTTATATATTTTAATTTAAATTATATAAATAAATATATATATATATATATATATATATATATATTTAGGGGTCCAACCAAATGATTGGGAAGTGTTGGGAACCCAACCCAATCATTGGGTAAGACCCAAATTGAGTTCCAAATGTGGAACCCAATTTGGGTCTACTTGGGTGGGCCCCACATTTGGCTCTCTTTTTTTGGGTCTCATTTTGCACCATTGTGGAAGAATGTTATGGGTTCCAAAGTGGGTCTCATTTTGGCACCATTGTGGATGTTCTTATTGAAATCCAAATTCCAAATATCGATGAATCACTTCAATCGAGATAAAATGCCTTACTGCCTCACCAACGCCCTTGGAAAACCACTGCAACCTATATTGTACTATCAATTTTGTACAGTTGCATGGATGGTACCTCATGGAGGATTCAAAGTTAGTGGTTACTTATATCTACGAAATGCCAAGAACAAGGACCTGATTGTGAATTGTGATCACATCACATTGACTACAATTTATTTATTTATTTTTTGCAATTCTCTTGCATCATTGGCTTGAAGAAAGAATTATTAAATTCTCTTCTTTTTAAAAAAGAAAATTTTCACTGCCTTTTAAGAGGTTGACTGGTTTATATAGGAGTAGGACAGAACGTATATATATTAGGTAATACATCATTAAGGATATTAGCCATACTAGGATATTTATTCAATATATATATTAGGAGATTTAATCAAAGAATATGTGATTTTATACTAAATAAAAATGCAGTGACCATTAAGTATGTATTAGACTTGCTATATATTATGAGATTTATTCATCATTACAGTATCCAAATGACAGATTTTGTACTAAATATAAAATATAAATGTTAAGATATTTCATTAATTGATTACTAAAACAAATATTCAATTCTCATAATAAATGTACACCATATTATCGGCTGGGATGCCATGTCATCTTAAGGGAATTAAAATAGATCTAATTCAATCAAATTTAGGGTTGATTTTTTTTTTAACTTGATTATTAAGCTGAATGAAAACTCAAAGACATGATAATATAAGATAATAAAAAAAATGAGTAAGATGACCCAAGTGACTCGACACATGTGATCGAGACATATATTGACGATACAATATGACTAAGAAATACTAAAATATGGTCGAGACATATATGGCCGACATATATGTGACCCAACACAATATGGCTGACATACTACGACCGACACAATATGGTCAATGGACAAGTAGCTCAAATTAAACAAATCTCTTAGGTTAAGCAAATCGTTTATGTTTAGGAAGCCTCAACATCGACGCTTAAACCATTCACAAGAATGCAGGGTGGACCCACGTGGAGACTAGGTAGGGCCCGTTCCCTACCAATTTTTTTAAAAAATAACTGATTTTGTATATATTCTATATATACATATTCATTAAAAAAAAAAAAAAATGACAACATATGTCATTTAGCACCACTGGTAGAGTGGTAGTGGATCTTCTCTCTACAATTGAAGTAACTAGTTACTTCAAGTCCCATCTCAAGCAAATGCATTTTTTTTAATTCAATTTTATCTTGTAATTTTTTAGGTCTTATTTATTTTACCATTTTTTCCAATTTCTTTCTCAAATTTTCATTTCTTCTAAAACAAAACAATTCATTTTCTTATTTTATATTAAATTATCTATTACTATTTTGGATTTTTATTATTTCTAATAGTTTTAGTTTGACATACCTTACAAGTCCAATCAATAAACCATAAAATCTCAAATTTTACTTTATTGGATTAAAATAGTCAATCTATTATTACGATTCATTTTCTTTTATCCTTAGTATTTTTCTTTATTTTATAGTTTTAATTTATTTAAAATCAATAAATCAATAATTTATCAAGAATTTGAAGAATAAAAAATTTTAAAACGTGTGTAGTAATATTTATTGATAAGTTATTTTTGTATATATTTAAATTGAATTCATTATAAATGCAAAAAAAAAAAAAATAAATAAAAAAAAATCTTATTATAAAATTAGATTGTAATTTATTCTTTTAATTTTTTTCATTATTTATGTTGTTTTTCTTGTTATTATTTATTTTTTAACGTTTTTTCTTGTTTTTTTATTTTGTTTTGAATATAAGATTATTTAATTCATCTGAACAAGTGTTCTATTTATTTTATTTTATCTATAAAAAACTCAATTTTTTTTTTTCATTTTAAAAAAACTTATTTTACTATAATTTTAATTTTTCAATTTTCAGTATTATATATATATTCAAATGCGCTACCTAGTTAAAATTCATAGATCTGCCACTTCAAGAATATGATACTTCTTAAGGTTTTTTTTCCATTTTTCTGGTCATCCCAGTGTTCGAGAGCCTTGACTAGAGTCACCCCTAGAGTATTCACCTAAGTGACCTAAGCAACCCGATCATTACCATGATTCACTCATTTGAGAAGGGTCATCTCAATTGCCGAAAGCACTCACCCGAGGGACTTGAACGACCAAAGCAATCCAATAATTACCACGAGATTCACTCATTTGAGAGAGGTTATCCCAATGGCCAAAAGCCTTAACTCGAATGATCTAAGATATTAAAATCATTACAACAAGATTCTCTCATCCGAGAGAGTTCATTCATCACGATAGTTGATTGAGAGCCTTGATCCAATTGACTTGAGATATCAAGATCACACATACGAGATTTGTTAAAACATACAAAGTTTCTTACAAAATCCCACTCGAGAAGTTTCCTTAATGTAGGATACTGACATGAAGAAAAAAAAAGAAAAAAAAAAAAAGGAGATACGATGTATTTCCATTTTGAAGGAAACTAGGCAAGTGGCCAACTGGCCAACTGGCCATGCCAATGTATAACAAAAGGACAAGACATGATGATATGTTCAAAATTAGCACATAAAGCTCTACTGTTTACTTCAAGAAATCAGCTATTATTATTTATTTACTAAGGGCCCGTTTGGCAGCTGGGAATCGGATAGGATAGGATTATTTTTAGTCCGATTCCCATGTTTGGCTGCACAAATGGGATGGGATAAATTAATCCCACCAGTAAAATGAATCCCACGTTGGTGGGATAAATGAATCCCACGAAAATATATGAGATTCATTTGAATCCCATCTCTTCCTTCTTCAACCGCTGCTTCTTTCTTCGTCTTTGCCTTCCAACATCTCTTCCTCGCCACCGATCCTTCCTCGCCGCTGCTTCTTTCTTCTTTCTTCATCTTCGTCTTCCAACATCTCTTCCAAAATCAATTCGAGTTCCATTGATTTTCGAATTGGAACTCGAATTGATTTTCTGGGTTGATTTAGGGTTTAATAGAACGTTTGATTTTGTGGGTTGAATTCGAATTGGAACTCCATCTCAGTTTTGGGTGTTGTGGTGGTGGTGGTGGTCGACTGTGCTTGAGAGTTAGATTATTTCTGGGTAACACTGGTTGGTTATGGTTGGCTTCTCTTTCAGCAATCGTCACCACTGTTGGGTTCAAGGCCTTGATTTTGTGGAGGAAGAGTCGTAGATCCCGACTGTCGTCCTTAACAAGTCTGTGTAGATACAAAACTGTGCTTGGTGGTGGTCGACCGTCGACTGTGCTTGGTGGTGGTGGTCGACTGTGTAATTTCTAGGTTTGTAGTGGTGGTGGTCGACGGTGGATGGTTGGGCTTGGGGTGGGTTTGTAATTAATAAAAAATATAATTTCCCTAATTTTAATCCTATCCTGTGTTGCACCAAACACATGATTATCTATTTTTAATCCTATCATGTATTGCACCAAACACAGGATAGCACTAAATTTTATCCAATCCTATCCCATCCAATCATATCCTATCCTATCCCATGAAAATTATCCTATCCTATCCTATCCCGTGCACCAAACGTGTCCTAAATGACTTCTCAAGAGCACCATCATATATAGTAATTAGAGAAAAGTTTCTATGGATCGTATACTATCGGTCCTTTATATATTACATCATGATTTCAATCTCTTATTCTAATGGGGTTAAAGTTTTCTCTCCCATTGGTTGAATTCTAAATATCTATCTTATAAATAAACAAATATTAGTTTTAACTCTATGGTCTTAAGACCAATAAGTCAAAACGGACAATACTTTATGTATGACGACCGTATAGACATATATTACAAAAATTTGACACTAGAAGAAGGACCCCAAGTCCCCAAATACCCTAACCCACGAGAGACATTAATTTTAAGGACAAGACCACGATAACTTCTGTTAAGGACAAAACCAATCATCTTTCAAGGACAAAACTATAAGTCTCAATTTGGGCGTCACGTGGCGGTTGAGCACAACTCTCCAAGCAGCGGATAAATCATGAAAGATAGACATACAATTCTTCGTAGAGGTCTGACTCTTGACAAGTCGACGACCCATTCGAAAGAATCCAAAATTTCCAATCAAAAATATCTAGTCACCTTAAACTCTTAAAGCTTTTCTAATATTTAGCATAAAAGTCCTTTTTATCATCAGTAACACATCATATCATCAACAACAATTAATTTCAGTATATAAAACCATGACTATGACCACCACCACCACCACCCAACACAAAATGCAAAACCCATCTCAGAAAAACCTCAAAATGAAACCCAAGACGACGACGATGCTCAATAATTACCAAACACATGTCCTTTTGCCGAACCAATGTGGCTCGACGCTGGTACAAACCATAGACGCACCACTCCCACTAGTATGGTCCATACTTCGTCGGTTCGACCACCCACAAGGCTACAAGCGATTCATAAAGAGTTGCACCCTAAGAACAGGCACCGGCGGCACCGGAAGCGTACGTGAAGTGGTGATCGTTACGGGTTTGCCGGCAAGAACTAGCATGGAGAGGCTTGACAAGCTTGATGATGAGTTACATGTGATGATGGTTAGTATTATAGGAGGTGATCATAGACTCGAAAACTACCACTCCACCACCAGTTTGCACGGGACTGAAGGAGGGCGGAAGACGGTGGTGATAGAGTCGTACGTGGTGGATGTGCCGGCCGGAAACAGCAAGGAGGAAACCTGTGCTTTTGTTGATACTATTATAGGTTGTAATCTTAAGTCACTTGCTAGTGTTACCGAGAAAATGGCCGCTCATGTTTATTGTTGAGTCTTTTAATTGACATTTTAAGCTTTTAAGATTGTCGGTAACTAATATGGTATTATTATTTAGTTTGATCATGAAATTAATCAATCATACCTGACAATCTGGCACGAGTGGGATGTGATAAAGAGTTTTATATTATGATCTTAACATTTATATTTTTAGTTTTTTACACACACACTTGAGAGCTTCTATTCACTCTACTCTAGCATTCAACACGCAAGCCCTGTATATAGGATGAGCATGTCGGTCAATTTTGCCGACTCAACGTGTCTCCATACATGATCAGATGATCTCCAACTTTATCTACCTAAACTATTGCAATTTGCAAATTGTAGATATTTAATAAAAAGTTATAGATGCTTATCTTGAGAAGGGGAAGAATTTTTTATATATAAAATATTAAAATAAATTTGGATTTTTTTTAAGGAGGGAGAAGAATTCGAATCTATAATGTTGTACTGCAAGTATGAAGGATTTACTATCAAACTAACTTTATAGTCGGTGTGTACTTTCATTGCAATCTGCATGTCTTAGAAGATTCTCTTGAGAGTGAGAAGAGTACACTACGTTGTACTTATTAAGTTATTATTAACAGGTTCAATTTAATTTAATTGAATATTAACATTTTTATTAATTATAAATATGATAATAGGTTTAAATTAATCAAGTGATGGAATACTACAGTATTATAATTTATAAGTAAGAAAATAGGCTGGAATTATATAACGAAGTGAGAGTGGCAATTACCATCACTTAACTAATTAATACTGTCAAATCTTTTTGAGAGACCTAATTATCATTAGACTATATTTGTTATCGTAAAAAATTTATATTTTTTTGTATTGGTAACTAGCCACTAAAATTTTTTAATCTTCTTTATGTTTTATTCATTTATATATAGACAGTTGCTTTAATTATGCATATCAATTTAATTGTTATAGTAGGTGATGACTCTTTAATTTAGCTGCACATAATAAGAGCATCTCCAATGGTATAAACAAATTTAGATCCTCAAAAGTTGCCACCTCAGCATTTGATGATTATTTTCAGGGATTGATTATATAGTCCACAATAGTACACTTGTAATGATACATTTTTTTTTTTTTTGTTAAAAAAAATAAATTATAGAAGATTATGAAAGGTATATGATATGGGTATTGATCCATTCGTAATGAAAAGACGAATTTTATCTGATTGAAATTTTTAGGGTCAAAACAATGATGAGATATATGGGTGATTAGAGAAAAAAAAACCACATAAGAGAGAGAAAGAATAAAATTACAACAGTTATTTTGGGTTAAGTTTATATTTGATGATTGAAAGTCAATCTTCAGATTTGATTATTAATAACTGCTATTGCTAAATTTTAGTGACTTCGTTGGACAATGTTTTTTGGATAAATAATCAAATTTTGATTACTCTCCTACTTTTAAGGATACCATTGGAGATGCTCTAAGGCAGAGAGCAGGTGATGCTAGTGTTAAAAGGCTTAAATATGAAAAACACATTAAGTAGGTAATTTTAAATCACTAGAAATGAAAAAGAAAAAAATCATTGTCCCGGTGAAAAACAACAATATGATAGTTTCCCATGTTTTCTTCTCAAGTAATAATCTCATTTATTTGAAAAGAGGGAATGGGCCTAAATGGCACCAAATCCATCTCAACTTTTGGAACTATCACTATTCACTAGATTAATAATTTTTGTTTTAATGGCACCTAAATAAGTGGTGAGACCAAAATGCCCTCATTAGTTTTTTTACCTTGATTTTTTACTTTTTTTATTTTATTTCTTTTTCTCTCCCTTTCTTTCTCTCATTTCAACGAATTTCTTCCTCTCATTTCAGAAGAACACATCTCTCTTAAGTTCTCATTTCTCTCATTTCAACGAATTTCTTCCTCTCATTAATGATTTGTTTTCGACATTCAAAAAAAATTTCAAAAAAAATCCTAATCTCAATTAACTTTGAAAATAACAAAACCTTATAAAAATTTATAAAAATAAGAATATAAATCAAGACACCAAACCTAGATATGGAGAAAAGGAAGGTTGAAAAAGCAACCGGTCATAGTTAGGAGTCCAATACCATATTTTTGGAAAAAAGTCTTTTGTTAGGGTTTTGTTTTCAAATTTAATTTTGTTGATTTTGTGATATTAATTTTGTTTTGATTAATTTTGAGTTTTTATTGTGAATTTGTGGTCAATTTGATGTGAATGGTGAGTTTGTTGAATCTGAATGGGGTTTGTTTGAATCTTGAATTGATGGGTTTGGGTTTGGGTTTGTCAAATCGGAGAAGATGAACAGTAGCCAAAGTTGAGATTTTTTTTAGTTTCGAGACTTATTTATGAATACTCGAGACTTATTACGCTTATTCGAGACTTAATTTATGAATACCCGAGACTTATTACACTTATTCGAGACTAATTAATTTATGAATACTTATTTGCTCCATTTCAAGATTTATTTACGAATACCCAAAACTTATTCATGCGTTTTCGAGACTTATTTATGCTTATTCGAGTCTTACTCACGAATTTTTGAGACTTATTCATGCGTTTTCGAGACTTAATTCATGAATTTTCGAGACTTATTCTATTTGACCACCATCAATGGTGAAAGTGACGAGCCGATGACGGTGTCGGTTGACTCAAGAGATAGTTGGATCTGGAAGATTGGATGATGCTGAGTTCGTTGGTGCCATCAGTTTCGTCAGATTCGCGACGGATCGTCACAGATTTGACGATGAATATTCGACGACGGTTCAGGTTTGGCTTCGTTTCTCTCTCTACACAGCTCGAAACTGTAAATGAATACTTCGGTTACAACGATTGGCACCCGACAAACGTTTTCCTGGTGGTTTTGTCGATCAACTCACCGATTGGCAGCGGCAACTCCATTGAAGCTCCATCAATAGAGGTTTTTGAAAAAAAGAAAAAGAAAAAGTAAAGGACTGATAAGGGGGGGCGGGGCCCCAAAGAGTACTATTTAATTTTTGAACCCTATTTTCAGATTTTGCTTTGCATCACATCTCCTTCTTTCTCTCCCTCTTTTTGCCTATAAATGTTTAATTGCCAATCAATCGAAAAAATTATGTTAAATTTTAAATATATATATATATATTTACATAGATCAAGATAAGAAGAGAAAAAAAAAATCTATTTACAATGCTCCTTAGGGAACATTTTGGAAGTTATTCAAAATTGAGAGAGTGAGCAGATAATTGTTGAACAAAAGAAAGAGAAGTGAAGAGATAAGGATTTTGGATACAAACTATGTTGGGTTGTGATTTTCAATATACACTATAATATTTTTTGGAATTAGCCATTAGGTTAATTTTCAATACATTTGTTTATTGATTATGCTGACCATTGGCATTTTTTTTTTATTTTTTAATTTATAGTGTTAAATATAATGTAATAATGTAATAGGAATTGATATTACTAAATAAAAATAGTTAAATAAATTAATTTAAAAAATATTATAATGTTTATACAAAATAATATCAAAATTTTGTTATAAAATAATAAAAAGATAAAAACGAAGAAAGAAAACAATATTGGATTTTTTATAACATTATTTTTTTTATTGGTTATTATAATATTTATCATTCGTTTTTGCATTTTAGAAAATGGCTACCAGAAGCATTTTAATGTTTTTATTTTTAAAATATTGTTTCGAATAATACTAAAAATATAAAAATTAACTTTTCATTTTTAACTAAAAATTGATAAAACAAAAAAACGTTACTGACTATACAGTTAGTGATAGAGCTAGCAGCCTAGCACGGAATTCATGTACTC
The DNA here is from genome assembly GCA_008009225.1 of Acer yangbiense. Lineage (NCBI taxonomy): Eukaryota > Viridiplantae > Streptophyta > Magnoliopsida > Sapindales > Sapindaceae > Acer > Acer yangbiense. The sequence goes on from CM017773.1 coordinate 9,750,697, forward strand.
ATAAAAAGATATAAATCATCCAAACCAGTGAACCACACCGACCCACCACATGCTTGCTTATAGAAAGTGACTATATATTGTATCATTGATTTCTAGTAAAGAAATTTGATTAAGTTTTGGTGAGCATGTGTTCCCTATATAATTTGGTGCAAAGCGAAACAAATCAACCGTTTTGATTTGTTTAATTAGTATATATATGTGGGAATTTTAGTACTGTCGTGTAGGGTTGTTCACCACATGCTTTGCTATCAAACAAGTGTGTTGATAAATTACTGTGATCTAATGTTAATTTATAGGTCTAGTCTACGAGAACAAATTCAATACACTCGATTACATTATATCATAACTAATAAAATCATATCATGTGGTATAAAAAATCAATTACATGGGTTTTGTTTAACAACTGACGAGATTTCACTGACCGAATGGACTACATCGGTGTTAAGGGTTTTTTTTTTTTTTTTTTTTTTTTTTTTTTAACTAAAAATGATTATCAAATCTATGTTTTTAAGGTAAAAATAACAATTATTTATATTTTTTAAGAAAGTAAATACAAGTGTTTTTATTATTTTTCGAATTCTTAAATCTTAATATTGTCTCTCTAACGTATATTTATAAGATGCTTTAATAATTTGTTTTTAAAAAAAATAGATGCTTTAATAATTTAATTAAGTAAATACAAAGACGATTGATTCCGTAAAACTAGAATAACTTTACTCAAATTTCCCAAAAATTTTGTAAATACATTACAAAGTTGCCTGCTGTGGTAGCCAAAAATGGTCCATGGGCCCAAACGTAAAAAGGCCAAAGTCTTCATGCTGAAAATGGTCCAGACCCACATATTTTGGGTCGACCCAAGCTTCAATTCATTTAAAGTGGCAATTAACTCAGTCAAACATGGCAGTTACCACATTCAATGAGCAGTTACCACATTTAATAGCAAAACGGTTGTAACGGCCGGTCGACTTGAATGAGAGCAAATCTCTCCTAAAATCTATCCTAAAAATCCTCCCACAATCAAACCTCTATGAGGGGAACTTTGGAGAAGGTTCTTTGCCTATAAATATCCCTTTATCAACTACAAAAAGAGGGAGATAATCTCAACAACCAACAAAGCTCTTAAGCATCTTGAAACTCTGCTTGATGTCATTTCGTCCACCGGAATTTAACTTCAAGTATGATAAACGCTCAGCCCAAGCGCACCTAAGGCTATAACAATCTGACCCTCATTTCTTTGTTCTCTTCATCTTTGTACTTTTCTCTATTATTATTCTTTTGTAGGTTCTACACGAAGTCGAACGACAAACTCCATCACAGATTCCTAGAGAAGACGACAACCCTCATTCGACCAGTTCGACCAAGTTGCCTTGGGCCTAACACAAATCCGACCCGATCCACATCAACCGTAGGTCGACCCCCTACAGTTTGGCGCCCACCGTGGGGCCCATCGCAACTTTACAGGCGAGCTAATCGAATCAACTGGAATTCTTCTCAACATGTCTAGAGATGGAGATGCACCAACTGTCGAGGAGCAGATCGCCGCGTTGACAGCCCAGATGGCTGCAGACACAGAGAAGTTGAGGGCGCTCGAAGCGGAAAATGTAGCGATCAGAGCAACAAATGTCGACCTACGAGCCTTGATCAATAAGATATCCAATGTTGCACCTGAACTCCCAGTCCCAACTCCAAACGACGAACTGGAGGTCGACAGGATAGCTCCAGTCGCACCTACAGACATGGATCGACGAACAGAAAATGCTTTTAGAACACCAATGTCACTCCAGTCGGCACCGAAGTTGGTAAAATCTAATCCTAATTTACATTTGTTTGATGACCCTGAAATTTCTCGAAGATTTACAGAAATGGAAGCCATCATCCAAAGGATCCCAGGAGTCCCAACTCCAATCAAGAAAAGCACAGCGAGTAGCTTCACTAACTCACCCTTCGTTGATTCGATCGCCTTGGTCGATATGCCAAGAAAGTTCAGCTTCCCAGACATGAAGCAATTTGAGGGCACGACAGATCCGGACGATCACATAGCACAGTACAAACAAAGGATGTTCACTATTGCAATCCCACGCGACCTAAGAGAAGCATGCATGTGCTAAGCCTTTGGATCCAGCCTTAGTGGTCCCGCTCTACAATGGTATACTAATTTGCCCAATAACTCTATTATTTCTTTTGCACAACTTACATATACATTCGTGGAGCAATTTGCAAGCAGTCGAAAGCTTGAAAAGCAGTTGGACGACCTCTACATAATAACACAGAAGCGTGACGAAAACCTGAGAGCGTATGTCGGACGCTTTAACAAGGAAAAGGTGCAAATCTCACACTGCAACCAGGCTACTGCAATCTCCGCCTTCAGAAGGGGGCTCCGATTCGACTCTGACCTTTACAAAGAGCTCACCAAATATCCATGTAAGACAATGGAAGATGTACTAGCAAAAGCATGGGCCCAAATCAAATGGGAGGAAGACGAGGAGCGTACAAGTCGACAGACCACGACGGTAGAGAAATACACGACAGCTGGAACATCCTACTTAAAATAGTATCATTTCTAAACCTTATCTATTTCATCTTTTGTTACGATTATCGCATTTTACTTCTACATTATTTAAAAAAAGGTCGATCGACCACACAACGCATGTATGCGAAATTTGTGAATGAAATGGTCGAATCGACCCAATAACGCGAGCCTGCGATTTATCAATGAACTGGTCGGATCGACCAATAACGCGAGCCCACGATTTATCAATGAAATGGTCGGATTGACCTAATAACACGAGTCCGCGATTTATCAATGAACTGGTCGGATCGACCAATAACGCGAGCCCGCGATTTATCAATGAAATGGTCGAATTGACCCAATAACGCGAGTCCGCGATTTATCAATAAAAAGGTCTATCGACCCCACAACGCATGTACGCGATTTTATAATTGAGATGGTCGATCGACCCCATAACGCATGTACGCGATTTCGTGAAATGAAATGGTCGATTGACCCAATAACGCATGTACGCGAATTATCAAATGAAAAGGTCGTGTCGACCCAATAACGCATGTACGCGAATTATCAAATGAAAAGGTCGTGTCGACCCCATAATGCATGCACGCGATTTTATAATTGAGATGGTTGATCGACCACATAACGCATGTACACGATTTTCTAAAAGAAATGGTCGTGTCGACCCACAACGCATGTGCGCGAATTCAATGTAATAGCAAATGGTCGATCGACCCCGCACTTTATTCGATAAATCTATCTGTCGCTCAACGAAAGAGTTCGATTGAAACAAACTACTTTCTTAACTTGAAAGCTTCAACTCAGAAGTAGGGGGCTAACTGTGGTAGCCAAAAATGGTCCATGGGCCCAAACGTAAAAAGGCCCAAGTCTTCATGCTGAAAATGGTCCAGACCCACATATTTTGGGTCGACCCAAGCTTCAATTCATTTAAAGTGGCAATTAACTCAGTCAAACATGGCAGTTACCACATTCAATGAGCAGTTACCACATTTAATAGCAAAACGGTTGTAACGGCCGGTCGACTTGAATGAGAGCAAATCTCTCCTAAAATCTCTCCTAAAAATCCTCCCACAATCAAACCTCCATGAGGTGAACGTTGGAGAAGGTTCTTTGCCTATAAATATCCCTTTATCAACTACAAAAAAGGGGAGATAATCTCAACAACCAACAAAGCTCTTAAGCATCTTGAAACTCTGCTTGATGTCATTTCGTCCATCGGAATTTAACTTCAAGTATGATAAACGCTCAGCCCAAGCGCACCTAAGGCTATAACAATCTGACCCTCATTTCTTTGTTCTCTTCATCTTTGTACTTTTCTCTATTATTATTCTTTTGTAGGTTCTACACGAAGTCGAACGACAAACTCCATCACAGATTCCTGGAGAAGACGACAACCCTCATTCGACCAGTTCGACCAAGTTGCCTTGGGCCTAACACAAATCTGACCCGATCCATATCAACCGTAGGTCGACCCCCTACACCTGCTGGACCCGGTGATTTATGTAATCCGGTATAACCCAACCCAAACCAACTAATACTTGGTCCAGCCCAGTCGTATTCAGCCCAACCCAGCCCAACCCAGCCCAGCCCAATCTGTATTCCTTTTTCACTGAGGTTGGTTAGATCTGGGTAATTTGGAGACACAATCAAGTTTGATTCCCCTTTAATTTGTTTTACGATTTACAATAAGACTATCGGGACCTACTAAAATCAGACAATACATATGCGGTCCAGATAACTACTCCTACAAAAAAAAAAAAAAAAAAAAAAAAAAAAAACACTCACCACACATGCTTATAAAATGCGTACGGTAAGACTCAAACCCCTCACTACCATTGTGGAAAGGAGGTGCATTTTCATCTCTACTGGGAGTTGATTTGCTAATGCCTTTTAATTTATTTTCACTTTGCACCGCAATAGTATCATAGTATCCTGAAACAGTAGTCTTAAGGCCTGTTTGATTTTTACTACTAAACACTTAATTAATGTGTGTCATTAAGTTATTTCGTTTAATTTTTTATGATATAAAACCACTGAATGTGTTCCTAAAATCACTTTTTAAAAAAGTGAAATTGTTTCACTTTTCACTTAATGAAAAATAACTAAAATATATATCAATTTATTACTTTCAAATTTATACTTACAAATCTTATTTATTTATGGTTTTCTATTCTCTCACAATCCCTAACCATATTAATATTTTTTTTTTCTTCTCATTATTTAAAAAACTTTAGCAGCGACTTTAAAAAAAAATTAAAAAAAACATTGATAAAGCATGTAGATTTCATTATAAATTTGTTATTATAATATTATAATTTCACATATAAACATTGTACAGATTATTAGTGGTTGACCGTAATCTATTATTATTTTTTAAACTCAACTCCAATTAACTTGTTCAATTTTTATACTCTAAGAGTTATATTTTATATGACAATTTTTTATTTATAAATGAGAGCTTCTTTTGACAATTCAATTTTTTTTTTTACACTTCTTTTCTAAAAACAATCAATTCTTAAAATTTAAATTTTAAAAAAAATCTAAAGACAATTCATTTTGTTACAAGATTATCCTTTTATCTTTTTTTTAAAAAATTAAATTATTAAAAAAAAAAGAAATTATCTCTCCTAAATCATTAGATTAATTATTACATATTAAATACGCTCTCCTAAATTTTTAATTACCATATTAAACTCTCTCTCCTCTAATACATATCTCTAATTTTAGAAAAAAAAAAAAAAAACTTACTGATAAGCTTGATTTTCAAGAACCGTATGTATGTATATATTAAAAAAAAAAAAAATTAAAAACTCAAAAAATAAGTACTTTGTTTTTTTTTTTTTTTTTTTTTTATATATATATATTCGAAAATGAAAATGTTTTTTGTTACTCTTGTAGGTATGTGATTGCCTAGAGAAATTTAATTATTTCATTAGTCTTAGAAATTCTGAGTTTGATCGAATCTAGTTGCAACAATTCAAACTTTCATATATCTTTTTTTTTAATTGACTTTTTAATATATATATATATATATATATATATATATATATATATATATATATATATATATATATAAATTACTGTTAGTAAAAAACCAAAATATTTATAAGTTTTTATTTCTTTAACTATTAATCAGAGATTGATGGAGAAAGCATGGTAATATGATTTTTTATTTTTTTTTTGAAAAATAGAGAGAGATTTATTAGTAGAGAGTGTTTAATACTTTAATATGGTAATAACATAATTAGGAGAAAGAGTTTAATACATAATATTTAATCTAATAATTTAGGAGAGAGAATTTCTTTTTCTTTTTTTAATAATTTAATTAGTTTGGAGTGTCTTTAAATTTTTTTTGTCTTGTTTAGTAATTTTAATTTTGGTTAAAATTGTCATTAATAAAAAAAAATTAAATTGGAGTGTGAATAGACGATTTGTGAATTATAAGGAGAAGCTCTATTTATAAATTTGTTATTATATTATTAAATTACCTTTTTAGTTGTCTATATATATATATATATATATATATATATATATATATATATATATATATATTTGAAGGAAGTTGTCTTTAATGGACATAGATATAAAAGTATTTATTTTCATAAGTAACTTAAATAAACAAACAACTTATCACTTATATTCAGTTTTCAATGGAAAAAAATAAATATGTTTTTCAGTTTCAGTTTTCAATCACTATCTAGATTTCAGTATAGTTCAGCACTATTCAATCTTCAGAGGAAAAATCAAACGTAACCTTAAACAATAAAATTTTCTTTTGGTCAACATTTTGGAAGAGCGTGCCCAATTCTGATCAGTCTCCAGAAGTCTAGAGTGTCATTTGTCCACATGTTATTTATCTAACAATACAGATACTTGGAGCTCCAGGCTCCAAATTTGTGATGTTTGACTGTTAGATATTTCTCTCTACATGTGTTCACTCGAAAGTCAAACTCACAAATTTTCTGAATGGCAGACACACACCTAACAGGCTAACACCAATATAATTTGATACCAGAAATTCTTCAACCCCATTAGTCTTTATCAATAATTATCATACTCTAAATATACACACCCGGTAATTGTAACTACCAAAATACCCTCAATCCTACCAAATGATTTGGTCACTCTCCACTCTCACTTTGGTCTATTTGGAACACAAATTTTTGCTACAATTTTAGGTGGAAAATATAAATACAAATGTTGATTGTTCATGAGCTGACTGGTAGGCCTGCAACTGTTAGCTTCCAATTCCAAGTTTCAACCTTGTATATATATATATATGTATACAAGGTTGAGTACGTAATTAAAATGGGTTCTCATCAATTGGCTCTTCTTTTTTCGATCTTGGCTTCGCTAATTTGCCTATCCTATTCAACCCTTTCTAGTGAGTACTCAATAGTTGGTCACAACTTTGATGAAATTGTTTCGGAGGAACGCGTGGTGGAGCTGTTCCAGCGATGGAAAGAGAAGCACGGGAAAGTGTACAAGCACGCGGAGGAGGCGGAGAAGAGATTTATGAAGTTTAAGAAGAATTTGAAGTATGTTATTGAAAAGAATGCTAGGAAAAATAATGGACATGTTGTGGGGTTGAACAAGTTTGCTGATATGAGCAATGAAGAGTTCAAGGAAACTTATTTGAGGAAGGTGAAGAAGCCGGTCGGAAAAGGGATCGACGGCAAGGCAAGGAGGAGAAAATTAGAGACATGTGAGGCACCTTCAAGCTTGGATTGGAGGAAGAAAGGAATTGTCACTCCTGTCAAGGACCAAGGCAGTTGTGGTAAGCTTTTCTTCTTGTGTAATGTTAAGGGCACATATTAACAACTATAAATTTAGGAAACCTATTAAATGCACAATTACTGTATTGATTGTCTTATGCGGTATATACATTTATTGAGTTTCTTGTAATAGTAAATTTATAGTTGTTAGGTTGTGCCCTAACACTACATTTTCTTCTTTTATAACTTACTATGCATGCAAGTAATGCTTATTAATATTTTGATTTTTTGTGGTTATTTGATTTAAGTACATACAATCATGGGTGACTTTGAAATTTACGAAACAAGTCTTTTAAAATTATGGAAATCATGAGTACAAGCCATGTGAGACCAAGAAATTCTTCGAACCCAGAATTTATTGTAACTATTAAAAAAAAAAAACAATTTGAAAATCATATTTGACCATGGGATTTTTGTTTTCAAATCTTGGAAACCCCATTTTATTAATAAATTAAAATTAAAATATAAGTATTTGTATTAATTTTGGATTAAATTAAACCAATTAAATATTTTATATTGAATATTTTGATTATTTATTAGATTAGATATTGAAACATGATGAATCAAAAAATTCGAATTCCAAATTCTAAATTTTGGATTTCGGGTTTCAGATTGGAAAATATTAGGATTAAAAATGAGGAAAATGTGGAAAAAGGAGATGATGGTGGGGGCGGGGGAACCTCCCCCCAAACACCCTCATCCCCACTTCTCCCAAATGGGGTTTGTGGGCGGGGGTGATGTAGGAAGATTTAGTAGGAGTTTTAGTTTTTCATATTGCGGTTTGGGCTTTGTATTGGGCTTTAGATTAGGTTTGTGAAATGACTATATATACAGGTCATTAGCTATTGTAAAAGCTAGTTGAATATTTTGATATTTTCTGATATAGAATTGTAGAGCAGAGCTCTCTTCTTCTCTTATTGCCATGGATTTGACAAAGGTTTCTAAAGACTTCCTATGTCAAGGGGATGGGAGAGGTTTTAGGAATGGGTGTGGGGGACCCTTCCTCACCCCAATGGGCACCAATGCCCATCCTTACACCTACAATAAGAGGACGTGGGTTCAAGTCTCTCCCCCTTGAGAAATCCAGAGACATCAGATCTTAACTCATTTGAGGTTTGGATGATAGGCTCCTATGCCTTCACCTTAGTACTGTTATTAATAAGTCTTAGTTCCAGAAAATTTATTTTTGAAGCTGTTCAACTTTGGATTCACTTTGCAAAAGAACCAATCACGAAAACAAAAATTTAGCTGTGAAACATGTCTTATTGTTATGTCCAAAAGAAAAGTTAGCAGCCATTTAGTAATTTCTTGACTGATTGTTTGATTTTTTGTTCTCACAGGAAGTTGTTGGTCTTTTTCCACAACTGGAGCCATAGAAGGAATAAATGCCTTGGTTACAGGAGACCTAATTAGCCTCTCAGAACAAGAACTTGTTGATTGTGATACTACTAACGATGGATGTGATGGAGGTTACATGGACTATGCATTTGAATGGGTTATCAGCAATGGTGGAATCGACACAGAAGCTGATTATCCTTACACAAGTTACGATGGTCTCGATGGTACCTGCAATACAACCAAGGTTTGGTTCCATACATAATTAGAGTTGTCCAAAACCCCCCACGGCCCCATCCCCATTTGGGCATGAGGATGGGGGAAGGGGAATGGAGGAACCTCCCCCGTCCCCATTCCCCCCTAGGGACATCTCTACATATAATGATCAATCCCACCATTGTAACTTTTCTAGCAAATTTTTTTTGCCATATCTCTTCCTCGCCTTATATTGTTTATGTTTTTTCTTTGATTAGGAGGAATTCAAAGCTGTATCTATTGATGGTTACGAAGATGTAGATGAATCAGATAGTGCTCTATACTGTGCCACAGTTCAACAGCCAATTAGTGTTGGAATGGATGGCTCTGCAATTGATTTTCAATTATACACAAGTGTAAGTTTTTGTGTTTCATTTTTGTTACTTATCTAACATATCCTTGACAAAAAAATTGTTTCACTAAAAAAATGGAAAGTTTTTTGATATGATCAGGGAATTTACGATGGCGATTGCTCCGACAATCCAGATGACATTGATCATGCGGTTCTGATTGTTGGTTATGGTTCTGAAAATGGTGAAGATTATTGGATTGTTAAGAATTCTTGGGGAACAAGTTGGGGAATGGAAGGATATTTCTATATAAGAAGGAATACTGATTTAGCATATGGAGTTTGTGCTATCAATGCAATGGCTTCTTATCCAACCAAAGAATCCTCTGCACCATCTCCCTATTCACCACCATCCGGGGTGCCACCACCACCGCCTCCTCCGCCACCTTCACCACCACCTCCCTCTCCGTCACCAAGTGAGTGCGGAGACTACACATACTGTCCAAGTGGTGAGACATGTTGTTGCATCTTCGAATTCTTTGATTACTGCCTGATCTACGGATGCTGCGAGTATGACAACGCTGTATGCTGCACTGGAACCGAGTATTGCTGCCCTAGTGACTATCCTGTTTGTGACATTGAAGAAGGGCTCTGCCTCCAGGTATGCAAAATTCTGCCTTCTTGGGCATAGATAACAAATTATATACCGTGCAATGTGGTTTAGTTGTAAGAGCGCTCATTCAGCCTGACAATGTCTTAGGTTCGAGCCAAGTTATTATATATTAGTTCACATAAGTAACTCCATTTTTGAACATTTTGTGAACAGAACTCTGGAGATTACTTGGGAGTGGCTGCAAAGAAGAGAAAGATAGCTAAGCATAAGTTTCCATGGACTAAATTTGAGGAAACAAAGAAGAAATATCAACCTCTCGAGTGGAAGAGGAACCCGTTTGCTGCTGCGATGCGCTAATTGATTGAGGAAACAGAATTTTATGTGTCTTTGAAGAAGGTCTTAATTTGATTTTTTCCTCTTGGAGGAATTCTCTCAGTCTATGGAGGAAATCAAAGTATATCTTTGATTTGCATATGCTAGCTTGTTGGATATGTTCAAGTTCAAGTTCAAGGCTTATGAACATTGTTGTTCATGCCTCAGTAATATAATAACTATGTGGGGTTTACAAATAAGTACCTGTTGTGCAATTTACCGTGACAGTGTCCTAGATTTGAGTTGCCACCACCACATGTGATATTTAAAAAAAAAAAAAGACTCAAAACATAACAAAGGAGTAGCAGATCAGACCTTTAGAAATCTTCAAATGAAAAACAAAATTGAATATTTTGAAATCTATAAACACTATGTATATATGCACTGCTGGATTTCTGTACATTGTTACTTTTTGTTTGTCGCGCTACGGCGCCGTATATATATACAACAAGGTATTATTAGGCCACCACATTAAGGTCTTAAATTAATTTTAAGTTATAATTCACCTCAAAATGACAAAGATTCCACACGTAAATCAATGTCCTGGTATGATGATGCTGGTGGTTTGTACAACTTTACAGGCACCCAGTCAATCAAGATATGGACCATCTTTTTTCTGTTGGCACAATCATAGGAGTTGTTGCCTTACCTCCATGAAATTTTGAAAATCCTCCCTTTGCAGGTTAGTTAATTAATCATAATTAATAGTCGATGATGATGATGATTAATATGCCTGCTTGATTCAATGATTATACAAATCCTATGATTAAGAAATTTATGTCTATGTTGTCTATTAGAAGGTAGAGCTCCAAATCAAATCACAAAAATTAAACTCACTCGACTTGTATAGTTGTATAGTTGTATTCCGCTGTGGACCAATCTCACATGGGCCCTGACAAAATATGGCCCAAATAGAGTAAAAAGATGCATGCTTTGTTGTTTGTTCAATTAGTTATGAGCAACTTTACTCCATCTTGGGACATCCATTGACTCGAAAAATCAAGTTCATGTCAGATCGAGTTAACCCATTTCTGTGAGTCAATCTGATTAAAATAAAAATAAAAATCGAGTACATGTGAGATAGATACGGTTTTGACCTAAAATTGAATCGATCCAAACCATGTCCACCCCTAATATTAGTAATGAGCAACTTTGCTCCATCTTGATGTACCTATATTTTTCATTGTCATGTTCAATAATTGTGACCGGCTATTGATACAATATTGATATAAAATGTATCCGACCAGTGATCAACTGATCATTGTTCAATGTGATTCAATGGTAAGAGCGTTCATCCGGTCTGTCAATGTCTCATGTTCAAGACTTTCTCCGTATTAACTATATATGAGGTGGTTGTTAATTTAATGAATGATGAACAAAAAGTGAGAGATGAGTGTGGCTTGGCTTCATGATATTTGTCGATGGAAAGGTAAGTGAGACTTTGGTGGGGTGCCGGGTGGGCTCTCCGTTGTTTGTAGAATTGCGTGAGTTGTTAGGCAAGTGGTGGGGTAAAAGTTTCCCACAAGAAGTTGAAAAGATATAGCAAAGCATGTTCCTTGTTTACGTGACCAAACCTTGACATTTCTAACTATATATATGCTTTCACTATTCAATTACGTTTCATACCATTTTGCTTTTAGTTTTTCTTTTATTTATTTATTATTATTAAGATAAAACTTTCGATAATGTCAAAATCATGTTTGGAATTAAGTTCTACACGTGAAAAACAATCTCGTACGTGAGTCATGACAAAATCAAACAATCGGATAGGAAATTGAAATATTTATGCATCTTAATTATATTTCAGCAACCGACCAATGTGGTTAGGTGATAAGGGGTATTCCTACATTGTTCGAGTTCTAGGAATTATAAAAATTAGGGTCTAAGTTGTAGGGTTTTACTTTTTAGTAAGGTCAATGGCCCGAAGACCAATTAATTAAAGTATAATATAGCATGGAGACAAGAATGGTTGTAGTGGAGTGGTAGACCACCAGAAAAGAAAATCACAGGAGCGGATCTTTAGATTGGAAGTTGAAACATGGTCTTCTCCGCAATCTATGCAAGATTTAAATGAAAAACCCACACAAAAAGTTATCAATTTCTCTATTTTAAATTCTTTGGTACAATTTAATTGAAGAATTTTCTTCATGTTAGGTTTCTACTTTGTATCCGGAGATTTTGGTTAGATAGTACATATATATATATATTTTTATTAATATATTAATTGGGTGCACAACTGCACATGTTACACATAATGTATCGAAATATTTCGCACATCACATCTTAACAGAAGTGATAATGCACATTTTCTTCCACGTTAGTGGTTGAGATTTGAAGATTTGAATCTCACTATATGTATTTTACGAAAGGTTTAATGTTTATTCTATGGTCATAGATTGTTTTTCATAAACATACGACTACCTTTTATTTCGTAACTCCATATTAAATCTAGCATAAATTATGAAGTAAAGAAAGCCAAAACATTTTTAATTATTTGACAATGGTTTTGACAAAAAAAAAAAAAAAACATACAATTAAACGCATCCCATTTCATGCAATGCTATCCCCCAATTTATTATCTTAAATGATCAATCAAATTGTTTATGAAAATATTTAGCTAGTTTTTTTATTTTTTTAGATGATATTCATCTATTCGCTTTGTATTTTTCTTTTTGTTCACACTATTAATTTTAATATTTCATTTATCTTTTGAGATATCGATTGTGACAGTACATTGAATAGTAATGGGTTCTTAAATTAAACTCTACCCCTTAAAAGGCAGGCCATCAGTACATGCCATGAAAAACAAGTAGTGATCATAATGTCTTTATTTATTGGAGCCCACTGCCTCTTAGTAGTCAATTTACGTTTTTTATTTTTCTTCCTTGAATTATTGCATCAATCGAGAATGGGGATAGGGATCCGTCGGAATCTGAAAATATTTTTTTATGAAAGTTAATACTTTTATTGTAACTAGAAATAATATATAAATTTCCCTCAATAAATATATATATATATATAAATCATAATATAAAGAATTCAATGTGATTATTATGTAATAAGTTTATCGAAAAAGTAAATATTGGTTTCGGTAAAAAAACAGGATCCAAAATTTTGAAAATTTCAATAAAAATATTATCAACGATATTTTCAAAATATATGAAAATACCTTCTATTAAAATAATTGATATTTACATTCTTGATTTTAACCGGTTAAAAAGAACATATTTTTGGACAAATTACACCAACTTACTCTAATTATTTGTATAATTACACTAAAACCCCCCAAAAAAATATAATAATAACATCTACATACTCTCTGACCAGTTGACTAACGGTGGTCTCAACGGTTGACCACCGTTAGTTAGGAACAAAGAGGGGCAATTTGGTCCTTCTTGCAATGACATAAATAAAGGAAATTAGGTTTTTGGATTGTAAAAAGAAATTAAATAAATGAATGATTCTTTTTCATAAAAATTAAAAACAAAAAAGGCTTGAAGAGATCTGGAAGACTGGAGAGATCCGGGTCCCTATCTCTTCAAGTGACAAGGATTCTCTCCTCTCCTCACTTCACCTCATCCTCACCTTACTTAATCTTATGACACATAAGCATTTGCAATGAATGAATGGTTAAGATGTGATTGACACTTTATTAACAACCAATCACATGCTTTAAAAAGGTGAGGATGAGGTGAGGTGAGGTGAGGTGAGGAGAGGATCCTAGTTCCTCTTCAAGATCCATGTCTAATTACACCAACTTACTCTAATTATATGTATAATTACACTAAAACCGAAAAAATATATATATAATAATAACACCCTCATACTCTCTGACCAGTTGACTAACGGTGGTCTCAACGGTTGACCACCGTTAGTTAGGAACAAAGAGGGGCAATTTGGTCCTTCTTGCAATGCCATAAATAAAGGAAATTAGGTTTTTGGATTGTAAAAAGAAATTAAATAAATGAATGATTCTTTTTCATAAAAATTAAAAACAAAAAAGGCTTGAAGAGATCTGGAAGACTGGAGAGATTCAGATCCCCATCTCTTCAAGATCCATGTCAAAAATAAAAGAACCGTTCAAGATCTATGTCTATAAAAAAAAAAATCTCTTCAAGGTCTTCATCATCACCCTATTTGAGATAGAGACCCTCAATGGAGGCCATCTTAGATGGCGAGATGGTGTCACACGATAGAGACCACATCTCAGATGGCAAGACGGTGTTGATCTAAGATGGAAGTGCTTGCCTCTCATCTCAGATGCGCACCCCTTTTTCAGACCGTCACGCTCTAGCAGAATTCTTCACCATTTTTTTTTTTTTGGGTGTGAATTTATTTGTGGTTTTGATCGAAGTATTGATTTGGATGCTTGGAAGTGATTTGTGGGTTTGATAAAAGAATTGATCTGGATGATTGGAAGTGATTTGCGGGTTAGTCGATGAATTGATCTGGAGGATTGTAACTTTGTAAGTGATTAGTGGGTTTGATTGAAGAATTAAACTGAATGATTTATTTATTTTGTTTGTTTTTATTACCTTTTAATTAATTAATATATTTTGTTTCAAAAAAAGAAGATGTATTTGTTAAAGGGCAAAAGTGTAATTGCACCTCTACTGTTCTTAACTAAAGTTGGTCAACCGTTGACCACCGTTAGTCAACTAGTCAAAGAGTATGTGAGTGTTATTATTATTATTTTTCCTGGTTTTAGTGCAATTATATATATAATCATGGTAAGTTAGTGCAATTTACCCTATAGTTTTATATAAAATATAATAAAGATTTTAAGAATGATTGATCAATGGAGGGTGGGTCCAACGAGACGAGGTTGGTTCGTTGTTAAATCCCTCGTACCAACATGACGAGGTTATGAGTTCGAATCCTTTCCCTACACAAAAAATCTCGAAATTATATAATAGTATAATAATAATAAAAAATTGGAGGGTGGGTCCCAAATGTGGCAATAAGGACTGATTAAGCTCAACAAATGTCAGTTTCTCTCAACTGTATTGGGCGTGACCACCTTTACACCTCCCTATTTATATATTTCCATTCATGCTCTTACCCTCCACTCATAATTATTATTACCATTATACATTTATGTTTCTAATTCCAATGTATGGACCATTTTCCCAATTTTGGGATTATTGTATTAACATAAATTTAATTATATTTTCAAATATTTATTTTAATATATTTGAAAAAAAGAATATTATGTATATATCTTTCACATATATTTTTCAAGTAATATTAATTTGTTTTAATATATTAGAAAAATATTAATTTAATTATCTTAATGTAATAATAATATAAGAGTAAAGTTTATTGATAATTTTTTAAGAAATATTTTTTTTGAATTAAATTTTTTAAGATTTGTTTAACAAAGAATGATTCAAATAGTTTTGAAATGCATCCTAGATTTTTAGTATTTTAATTTTTTTTTTTTTTTTTTTAGACAATATCAATTAGTTCGGGACTAGGTATTTTTTTTTTAAAACTTTCACCATTGGTAGAATTCGAGCCGCTGACCTGGGACTTATTTACCCAAGCCTTAAGCTCATCCATCTACTAGCTGAGTTACGACATGTTGGTAGATTTTTAGTATTTTAAAATTTAATGTAAACTTATATCCTAATGTTTGTTAAAAAAATTTTATTATATGGTTATAAATTTAATAGAAATTATTACAATTTTTTTTTGTTATAATTTTTTTTTATTATTATTTTGGAGAAATGGATTCAAACTTTTGACCTCTAACTTTGTTAAGTGATGTGGTTACATTATGTTTGCAACCACTAAAATGTTATAGGTACATTTTTACAAGTGTATATATTTCATAACTTGCCACAACCTATCATGACTCGTGTTAAATGACACTCATTCAGTTCGATAATATCTTAGGTTCGAGTTGTCACCACCATATGTGATATATAAAAAATAATTATTATATTAGATAATTTATAAATGTAATTATTAAAAAAAAAACTATCTATATGAAAAAAAAAAAAAAAAAGTAATGATACTTTATCTAAATTTAGAGCTCAAATGATAAAATATCCATAAAATCTAATCATTTTAATCATATAATTATAATACAAAGAAATTAAGAATGTCAGTATAGCACATCAGTTGACACTAAATTAAAGTTAAGTAGTCTTATTTAAAAAAGAAACTATTTTTATGTCAATAAAAAAAAAAAAAAATAATTAAAATTAAATTTAAAAAAATCTATAATCAATCAATGATATGTAGTTATGTACAATTGAAAAGATAAAATATACAGTACAAGAGCAAGAGCAAATGCGTAGAGAGGAAAGGCGTAGAAGGAAGCTGATCCTCCTTGTCTCGCAGTTCTTGTTAAGGGCTTGACTCACTGTGGACGCATATACGCAGAAAAGCTAAATTCTAAAACCTCTCTCTCTCTCTCTCTCTCTAACACATTTTTTTCTTGACTTTTCTTTATCTGTACGCATTCCCTGAACTTGTGGCATCATTTTAGGACCCCAGATAAACCTATCTCTCATACTCGTCTCATAGTAAAAGGTATATCTTCCTTTTCTTTCTTTCTGTCTTGTTAATTTACTTCTCGATTGATTTCTCATTGTGGGTAAGTTTCCATTTATCATAATCATTAATGGGGGTTGGTTTTTCTTGACCAGAATTTTACACTTCTTGATAATGTCACTTTGATAAGAGTAGATAAGTCTCACCTGAATCACCTTCTTGTAGTTAATTTTTTTTTCTTTTTTGTTTGTTTGTTTAATTATGCAGAATTCACTGTCACTGTCTTTCATCATCTACATCTAACTGGGTTGATTCAATACGAGTGTACTAATCGAATTACTTGGATATTAATTTAGTCTTTTTTGGGTTCCAATTTGTGAGAAAATGAATGCAATTATCAGATAGTTATCTGTTTTTGTTTGTTTGATCTATATATTTTATTTTGATAATAATATCTAGCAGATTAAATTATTGGGATTTGTGTTTTGTGTCTTTTTATAGATCCTATGAATTAAAAAAAAAAAAAAAAAAAAAAATTGCAAGGTTTAATATATTCACTAACTTTCGATAGCTACAGACAATTCATATATATATATATATATATATATATATATATATATATTTATATTTCTGACAGATCCCACATAATGAGCTAACCCAGATGGGAAGATAATTAAATTCTCTTGTTTTAGTTAATAATGTGCAGGAAGTGGTTGTTGATATGGTGTTAAGTTGATTTATGTGATCATTTTTAGTTCTTTTGGTGCTGTTTTCAATTTGAGATATGGAGGGACTTACTGTGATTGTTTTCTGCTTTCTCTTGTCATAGGCTATGAAAAATTGTCTTTCGGTGAATTTTGAATAAAAGAGGTTGTGCAGATAATTTGGTTTGTTGTTCAACAATGGAGGGAAGGAAATTGAATTTCAATGCACCACTTCTATCTGTGAGGCGATATTCTGCAACGCCGGTGGTATCTTCAGATAGAGAGAATGGGAAGACAACTGGGAATTCACGACCTAGCAGGCAATACACAATACCATTTTATAGATCAGAATTGGACTTGGAGCAGGTTACAGAACCAGTCACAGTTCCATTTTTGTGGGAACAGATTCCTGGAAGGCCGAAGGATGGTGATCCTGAGCCTCAGCAACCGGAGGAGGTTTCGGTTACCCCAAGGCTTCCACCGCGGAGGACTTTGGATATTGTAAAGTATCCTCTGGAAAAGGAATTTGAAGACAGACCACAGACTGAATCATGTTCTTTGAATGACAATGTGACTAGATTGGATAGCTTCAAGCAGGGAAATGATGAGAAAGGGAATTCATATTTGGAGAATGATGACGATGAATATTCTGATGCCCTTGAAGCTTTGTCTCCGACTGACTCATTCTCCGTGAATTATAGTGTAAGTGGTCTGAGTGGGTCTGATGGTGAAGTTGTGAAGCGATCAGGAACCTTCTCCACTGATCCTCAAACTCGAGATTTTATGATGAGGCGATTCTTACCTGCAGCAAAGGCAATGGCTTTGGAGCCACCTCAATATGCTTCAAGGAAGCAACCTACTGTGGCAATTGAGCAACCAAGAGTGGTTAACAAGGTGGTTAGTGAAGATAGAAGGCCTCCTCTTAATCGGTGTATTGTCATACCCCATTACGATCAAGATGTAGACGAAGAAGAAAGCGAGGAGGAAGTTGATGAGTATGATGAAACTAGCAACATATCAAGTAAAGCTTGTGGTTTTCTTCCTCGACTATGCTTAAATAAGTCTTTATGCCTCTTAAATCCAGTGCCAGGGTTGAGAGTTAGAACCCACTCTTCAATGTCTAACACCTCTGACTCTGAAGTCAGAAAGCCCGGGAAAGCTGCTTATGTTGAATCTCACAACAAAACTGTCAAGAAGGTTTCTATGGAAATTTGTCTCTTTTTCTTCTGATTGAGATTCAATGTTTATGCCATAACTATTAGAATTGCCATTCATTACTCACACTTGCATTCTTGTGTTTTCAGAGTGCCAGTGATGTTGTTTATAAGCATCAATCAGACAGTGGAGGTCGATCACCAAAACTACTCAGAATTGAGAACAAGAAGATGATCTGTGGGTCAAATCGGTTTGCTCACTCAAATGAGCAGCAGATGACAAATAGTTCGTCTCCCTTCAGGCGTGGCATTTCTCCCTATAGAAATGAAAGACCTCAGTCTCCCTTTCGTGGAGGGGGGTTTCTCGGTGTTCCTAAAGAAACAGAGAATCTTAAAGCTAATAGGTTCAATTTGTATGGCAGAGCTGGTAGCAAATCCCAGGAATTAGTACCTCGTCAGAGCCTTAACAAAGGGTCAGGCTCGGCGAGTCCAGCAGTTGAGAAAACCCTGTATATAGATACCGTAAAGTTTGCCAAAAAATCGTGTTCAAATTCAAGTCCCTTAGAAACCAAAGGTCAGATGGACTCAGTGAGCAAGGGTTTTGAGACTTCAAAAAGAAGCAGAGGAACAGAAGAAAATGCTAATGCAGAATTTTCCTTGCAAGATCTGAAGTGGAAGTATATTGCAAAGGAAGAGAGCGTATTAGAACCTAAAATCGTTGGGCCTGTGGAAGCCAGAAGATCTTCATTCTCTGGAATATTGCATCCGAGAAGCCAAGCAGATGAGGTGGAGTGCTTGAGAAGACCGGATACAGGACTCGATCAGGAATGTAAGTCCTTGGAATGTATAAAAGTTACAGCTGACGGAAATTTAAATAGCAGAAATGAGAAGAATTTACAAGTTGTTGATCCTGGATATATTGATAATGGTTTTGAACAGTCTCCGCTTCCACCACCTTTACCTAAAACACCATCTGAGTCCTGGCTTTGGCGTACCTTGCCTTCAGTCTCTTCACGGAACCCTTTTTCGCTTGGCACCCGATTTAATCCTAAAAAACAGGATGCTAAGCCACCCTTGACAGATACCAAGTGGGAAACCATTGTAAAAACTTCGTATTCACATCATGACCATTCACGTTACTCCGAGGTAATATCACCGCCTTTTAAATAACTGCATTATTCTGTGATGGAGAGTTTGATTATGAGAGCAAAAGAAAGAGCTAATCATTTTTCTTTCCCTTGGCAGGAATTAACTACTCACTTTTCTCAGCAATCGTAAACTTAAGATGCGAACAACCCATCATTGTCCTTGGCCTCACTGGCTCTGTTCGAAACATTTATATTTCAAAGATAGTCGGAGGTAATTGAAATCTTCCGGTATACCCTTTTATTTTTTGTTCGGAAGATTACCGTCCTAGATTCTTCCGCGGTATATCAGGGAAGTAGAGTCTGGTGTGTTCAATTCTTGTTATTGCAAGCTTGTAAGTTGTGTGTTGTATTTCTTTCCCTTCACAGTGGGTTAAGGTGGTAGCTATATCAGAGGTCAAATTCAATTTCTTGTAATGGCCATTCATAGTTTCACAGCTCAATTTTCGTTTATCGGTCTTTCCTTTGATATTTGTAATACACAAGAATTACTAATCTGTTCCGAAAATGAATGGAGATATATAAGCTTCCTCTCGAATTTTGCTCTTTTTAAAATTTTCTTTTGAATGTTTACATTGAGGTTGTCTTGGGATGTAGTCTTGTGGAGTTAAGAGCAATGCTAGATAGATACGATGGAAACTGTTTCACTCACCATTTTTAACGCATTTTGTGTATTGAAATGAATAACCATTTGATGTTATGCAATCAAGTGAATGACAATTTTGTATATAAACGAATACTATCGAACTCCATCGCCATCGCCGCTTAATTATCTGAAATCTGAATTTGTTAATTCTTTTTTTGTTATAGATTTGTAAGTTACTGCAATTTCCTTTCATATCAAATTTAGACCCAAAAAAACAGGCAAAATGTTCTGCCCAGAAATGTTCACAACAACCAGACTGTTCAATTACTTGGGTTGCCATACTTGGGTATTGGCAATACGACGCCGTTTGATCTTCTTATCCTATCTTTTAGTCCTATGGGCCGGGCTCGGCCCATCTTAAGCTGAAAATTATTTTCCAAGACATTTTCTTTTTATAATGATTTCCAAAGACATTTTAAGAGGTCTTCCGTACAACGTTTTTGTGATAAAAAGAAAAATGGATTAAACTTGTAACTTGTTGATAAGTCTCTTATCACTTTATAGAAAGTTTTTGATTTAAGAGGTCTTCTGTATGTCTTTGCTTTGATAAAAAAAAAAATGGGTTGAATTTGCTGATAAATCTCTTATCACTCTGCTTAAATATGTAGGTGGTTTTCTGTACAAATTTTCTTTCATAAACACACATTATATAAGCGTATATATATATATAGAGAGAATATTAATACACATCAAACCATTCTAATATACATTAATTAATGAATTTAATTAATGTAGTTGCAAATCCTATTTATACAGATCAAGCGACTAACACTCAAATCTCAAATTTTAAACATTTCTAGTTTCTAAGGTTTTACACGAACTTATAATAGCAAAACTGGTTATATATCACAAAAATTAACAAAGGCATTAGCAATATTACTTTGTAAATTGTAATGGCTCTCTAAGACAAGTACTTGAAAAGATCTCACTCACTCTCTTCTATGTTTTTTTTTTTTTTTCCTACTTACATAGTCAGATCCTTACTAAGTACTCAGCTTTAATTGGCCTTTGCTGCAATCTGTATATTTGTAATTGATTTTGTTTTGGAAACCCTTATAAATTTGTAGCTACTGAAGAATAGGGAGGGTTCTTTACTTAAGAAAGTGAAAGTTTAGTATTAATTTCCTGAGAGTTTTTGCAATGAGGAGGCTTCTCTTCATGATCAATTCCAACTCTATGGCTCAGTCTCAGTTGCAGATCAGGTAACCATTCCTTGTCCTTCAACATTTTATCTTCATTCAACTGCATCTTGAAAAAAAAATCAAAAAGAAAAACACCAATGATTTCAGATTATAAATGTGTATTCTATTTTATCCTTGATTAAAAAAAAAAAAAAAAAAACAAGAAAAAACTACTTTCAATTCTAAGTTTTTAGCTGAAATAAATAAATAAATATATATATATATAGAAGGTGCTATTTTGTAGATAATAGAAGTGTTTTTAATGTTGAGGGTGTTTCAGGTGCAAGACCCCACATATTTTTTCAGTGTTGGATCATGGTTTATTGCATCCGCCAATCAGTTTTGTACCATTGATTTAAGGGAATAAACATACGAGGTCTCACACCCGATAATTTATGTTTAAATTATATTTCATGAAAAAGTTTTAATTGATGCTTTTCTAATAATACATGATCAATTGTGTATAGTAACTAATTCTTCAAAGTAATTGAAAAGTATTTTTATTAGAAAAAGCTTTCAAAACAAAATATTATAACAAAATATTTCAACACGATGTTTGAAAAGTTTTTTTGGGAAGTTATAACATTACTCTATTATAATATATTAAACCCTAGTTTGAAGCAAAATAATTATAGAATTTTACCTTATCAAGCCGAAATGGAGGGTCAAACTCTGGTTTGAAGCTATTCAATTTGCTAACTGAATCATGAGAACTGGAGAGAAATTGTCTAACCATTGTGTGGTTTCCAGGGTTCACTCCAGTTGGTCTTGCATGGAAGGATGCTCCAAATGACCTAGACGTGGTGAAATTCTGTTGCGCTTGTGGTTGTAAGCAGGCACTAGCCGCTGTGTTTTTTGTGAGACTTCTGTTAACCTTCCATCGACCGTATTCCAAGGGCGGCCACCGCTTTTCCTCAAGAAACCGGCTAGGTCTGATTGGCCCCATCCGCATTGAAGTATCCATTGCATGAATCTGGTTTGAAGTTGTTGTAGACTTACCTTCATGATCAGCACTGTGAGAGTCTTTGCTTATTAAAGAACTTGGCCTGACCATGGTAGGGTTATCAGAATACCACCGCCTGTTAACGTGTCCTCTTAGAACAAAGGTTAAGAAAATATAAAAAATTTACATAACTAGCTACGTAATGTTATATATATATATATAGTCTGAATTGACGCATTCTTTATTTCTCGGAATAGAGTAATTAATTACCTTGAGAAGGTAGATTTGAGATCTAATAGACTGCGAGCGAAGTTATTTTCATGGAAGTTTCTAGCAAGAACAATTCCACCATTCTCCATTCTGAAATGTTGATGGGGGCTGCTCATATCAACAGATTGAAACATGCCCCGAACATGATGATCTCTTCCTTGGAAACTTCTGTATGGTTGACTTAGTACTGCATAACAAAACCAATCAAATTCAATAAATCCTTGAGAATTTTGTTAGCTTCTATTATATAATATTTAATCATTTAATTCACTATTAGGTCTTTTTTCCCCTTCAAGGAAACCATATATTAGTTGTGTGCCTCCAACCAGTTTTATTTTAGGGAAGAAATCAATATTTTTGTTTTAAAAAATCCCAAATCACGGCGCATAGTTTATAAAGAATAATGATCATCTCTTCATCTAAGTTTTACTACGAATTAGCTACCGACTTATAAGAGCATCAAAATTAAAGCTAGGTGGGATGCAAAAAATATTTATATAAAATTTCTTGCTCCTTTAGAAACATTTACATTATTTTTGCATCAACAAATGAATCAATGTAGCAAAACTTTACATACCTTGCCCAGCCTCATCAAGCTTCTTACTTCGATACATCTGACATGACATACACATTTACATAAAACGAATTAGAGAAATGAAATGGAAAAAATAAAAAGAAAATCACAAACATATATTGAACCACATTTGATCATATATAGAACCTGCAAGTGACTCTTCACGTGTGCAATGCTAAGTCCCCTCACATTCATTAATTGAAGAACCAATTTTGGAGTTGCTCCTGCACCAATTAAAAGAGAAGGAAAAAAAAAGCATCTTCACTGAGATAAAATTGCATCAATTAATTTGATGGTTTCAAAAGGAAGAATCAAATGAAGAAAGTGGAGCTTACTCTCTTGTCCACCAAGCCTTTCAACAGCATGTACAAAAGAGAGATGAAGGTCAGGGGTCCATCGAAGGCGAGGCATTTTGGAGCGAACGTATTGCCTAACCGCACCCCTCCGTTCATTTCCATCGTCAGTGACATTATTATTATTATCAGTACTGGAACTCCCTTCTGTTCTGATCTTCTCATCATCATCATCACCATCATCATCATCTTCAAGTTCTGCGACCTTGGCGATACTACTACTATCATCCCCTTCACAGCTGGCTTCTTCATTCAAGTCGAACGATGAGCACTTTTGGGAGGACATTAAAGATGTGTTTTCAGCTTGTAATTCCTCAGTCTTGTCACTCTTTTCTTGATCATGGATCTCCAAATCTTCTGTACTACTCATGGCTTGCTCTAAAATTTCCTGGTTGCTAGCTATATATATAACAGCAATATTGGAAGAGAAAGGATCATCATCACTTGATTTATGAGGGCTATGATGAATGCAATGCAATTATCCTAATCATTCTTGAATGCAAAAATTTTCCATGGCAATCGACAGTTTGAACATATTTATGTACTCATTTCTGAACAATCAGTACTCATGCAAGTACTGTATCCAATTTTTACAAACACATAATTATAAAAACTGGAAATGCAATCTTGTGATATTAATTTTCTCAATTAATTATATATTCCATTTATGTAGAAATTAACTAGAGAAACTTTAGGCATATTCTTAAGGTTAAAGGAAGTCGAAGACAAATTTTGAGTTGTTAATTATTTCCTCTACTTATAAATGCATTTAGTATATCAAGATGTACAGGAAGTAGACAAGCAATACCGTGTAGCATTTGCTGAGGATAAAATGTTTCAACTACAACCAGTTTTGATCATTAAGCTAGTAAAGCTGTCAAAAGGGCCTTTTTTTTAGGTCATAATAATATTTGCAGATTTACATTGTATGTTGGTACATTAAATGATGAAACCTCTTATATAATACTCACATCACCCACCCATATAAATGGAATTGGTTTCAAGCTAGTTATTCAATTTTTGTTTAGAATCATCAATTTTATATATACTTTCTTTTTCATATAAACTTATATATTCTTTGTAACAAATAGTATAAAAAGGAGAAATCAAAGAAGCAAATCTTGTAGAAACTCTCTCTAAATGATCAACGACTTTGAGGTAATAAAGAAACCAAACGTATAGCTAATGGAAATAGAGAATTAAAAATTCATATTGTAGCTATATATATACTTACATGTTTTCTCTTCAAAGCTTGGGAGACAGATATGATCCACTAGTTCTTCTGTTTTTGTTCAATTTGTAATCTTTCTGCAAATTTTGTTTGGGATGCCAAAATTAAACCTAAATTTTAGATGTATTATATTCATCTATAAAAAGCAAAATCCTAAAAGAGTAAGAATGAAATATAATATAGGTAAATATTAGAGGAATATATATATAGATATATAAACTAAGCAATAAATTGCTAATAAATTATATAACAAAAAAGGAAGATTGAATCTTTTGTAATATTATTGATATTAGATCATGACAAAAGATAATAAGACTTAATTTCAGCTATTAATAATTGAGATTGAGGAACTGGCAAAGATCATCTAATTTCATGTATTTCAAAGTTTTTGAAAAATATCATTTACAAGCATAAGAAACTTTAAAAAAGAAGAAGGAAGAACTAGAAGCAAGTGAGATTAACTTCACCATAGAAGAAAATAAGATCTTGAGTTTAAATTAACTCAATAAAATCCAAAGCAATAAAGATGCAATTTGTCACAGGAAAGCATAAAAAATCTTATGATTTTTGATCTTTTGATACAAACCATTGATGGTGATGAAGCTAATCCTCCCCCTTCCAAGATGAAGTTGATCATCAAGAAAACTCTATCTTTGGATTCGAACATGTCGCTGGACCATATTTCTATTGTATGCCAACTAAACTGGATATGTAGATTGATGTGGACTTGTGGACTTCTGGTCTCTTAAACAAAGGAGAGAAAAAGATTGAGAGAGAGAGAGAGAGAGAGAGAGAGAGAGAGAGAGAGAGAGAGAGAGAGAGAGAGAGAGAGAGAGAGAGAGAGAGAGAGAGAGAGAGAGAGAGAGAGAGAGAGAGCAGGTATATAATTTTTTTTTCTTCTTGGATTTGGGATGTTTTTTGTTTCATTGATTCATGGAATTGAAGTCATCAAAATTCAGAGATTCTAAGAAGACCTTCATGGGGATATATAAAAAATTCAACGTTCACTTCATGAGCTGTTTATTACGAAAATAATACTCACAACATTATGGATACAGATGCAAACTGTTGGGTATCATGTGATTGCAGTCCACCCTTTTCTCCCCTTTGCCTACTTTGACAGTTGTCTATGCAAGTAAAATCTCTCTCTCTCTCTCTCTCTCTCTCTCTCTCTCTCTCTCTCTCTCTCTCTCTCTCTCTCTCTCTCTCTCTCTCTCGTGATTATCTTAATTGTATGTTTGACCTCTGTTAAAGACTCCTCTCATTGTTAATATAAGTAATTTGTTCTTCAAGTTTCTTATAAAAAATTGTTTAATTAAAGAAATTGTATGTGGGCCATTTCATTCATCAGCATATATCAATTCTTCCTACCTAAACGAAGACTTTCTTCTTATATCATACCACTGTTTTCCTGTCCCCATGTTCTTATTGTTGTTAGTGTTCACAGCTTTTTATTTTGCAAAAAATGTCTTCTCTGTCGCTATGACCATGAGTTATTGCTCCAAATCGAAAAAAATCGGTCGTTGAATAAATACTCAGAATTGTGTGGAATGTATACTGCAAATATTGGTGTTAATAACAAAATTTTTGTTAAGTCAGTCAATTTTGGTGGACTTTTTTTGCATTATTACAAGTGGGAAGCACCGATCATTTTCCATACACATTTTCAATTGCAACTGGTAAGAATATCAATTTTCAACTTGTTTAATTCATTGAATGAGATGGCGGGATTGTATATAAAACTTGACTACATCTTCTAGAACGTACTTCATTGGAAAAGAAAAGGAGAAATTGGATTAATAAGCATTATATACTTAATTATTTGTTAATTAAATGACTTTTGGCATCAGCAAATTAAAAAAACAAAATCAAAAATATGATTAAGAAAGAATTTCATCTTTTGAAGACCCTAAAAGTTTGCTTGCCCTAAACATGTTCAATTTGAGGTACAAATTAGTGTTTACCAACCGCCTTATATTTTGATACATAATATAGAAATAACCTTAATTACATGGCCAAATGTTATAGTTTCATGTTTTCTAAAGATTGTAGGGTTCCCTTCAATGGGGGGTTCCGGTTTAAAACTTGGGTTCACTCAGTGGGTTTGGTGGATTTCTGGATTAAAAAAAGTGTTTACCAGCTGCCATTTTGACAGACAATATAGAGTAAAAATGTACTGGCCTTGTTAATAATAAGTTGTAATGTCAACAATTAATTACTTTAATTCTTTTCCACAAGCAGGTGAAACTAGAAATTAATTTGTAACTGTTTCTTGAATTCACAGGGATGAAATCTTAAAAACTAATAATTCCCGTACGGGTGTAGTTGGGAAAATGGCTCAGTTGAACTGTAAGCTGGCCAAAAATGGTAAGGAAGAAATTAAGTCTTAAGTAATTGCAATTATCTGCACATTTTCATCGATTTTTTGGGCCAAGCAATATTAAGAAGTTAGTTGCTCTACACGTACCGGCATCCAAACCATAACAAAAGAGAAAAAGAAATATTTTTTTTTTTCTTAGAGATAGCTAAAGAGGTTGGAACTTCCAAATAGTCAATAAATTCCACAAAATGAAGTTTAAATTTAATCCGAAAGTGAATCATTGTGATTGAAAAAAAAATTAAAAGTTCTATTCAAAGTATGACATGTGATATAAAAATAAATGTGATTATCTATTTATGTCGATGCACCTAACACTTTCTCTGTTATTATAAATCATAATTTTGTATGTGGGGCAAAGCGTTTGATCGTTCTAATATAATAAAAAAAATGTCAATACTGATAGGAGTTCAAGTCCTACCTTTACCTATTAAATCACAGAGTATAGAGAGATGTAGAAGTTAAATTTTGGACCATGTTTGCAGCTAGCAATTGATCTCGCCAGGTCCCAGTAAATCTCTGACCCAATTGATGTCAGATTTTAAAAAAAAATGCAGAAAACAAGGGGAGGCAAGCATGGACATGAAATGGAAATAGTGAGAAGTAAAAGACAGATCTCAGCTTGTTTCCTATATATGATGCTTCCCGATTGCACCCCTAATTTCTTTATACTTCTCCCTACAATATTCCAAAAGGGTTTACTTTCTAAGGGCTCGAGAGAATTTGGGATTGTTTTGTTTCCACATGACAAAAGATCGAGCTGGAGTACAAGTCTTCTCTCTTCATGGTCTTTGGGAAATTAAGATGATGAGGAATCACTTCTAGGTCAATAGGTTTGGCTAGCTAAAAGACACCCAAAAACTAACTCGTTTTGTGCGACATTTCCATATTATTTTTTTGTTGCTCTACAGTATATGCATATAAGACATATTATAAGCACTAAATTAAAGAGATTTAGCAGAGAAAAAAATTAATTAATTAATTAACTACGTGGGAGAGAAGAAAATTTATGATTATAAAATAAAAATAAAAATGAGGTACTCCAAAACCCTACGTGAGTTGAAAACATTTGTTGCTTTGTCTCATGTGCATGAGGAGTTGACACAGCACAGGTTGTATATTATTTTAGCTCTTTGTAGAATCTTTCAAAGAATTACTTCATTTATTTTTTCTGTTTTTGTATATAATATTATTTCAAAGATTAAGACATCCAACCTTGCTAGTAGCATGATTTCAAAATCATTGAAAGACAATTATTATTTTCTTATTTTAATAAGAGGGCATAAAGGAGAATCATGTCTGGTAACTGTATATATAATATAAACAACAATATAATCTCTTGTCTGTTTCTTGTTTATGATAACATTTAAATGTTAATTTTCTTTTTATAGCTGTTTGGACCTTTGTAATTCTATCGGTTTGGAGCTCTTCAGATTTATATGATTCGATACAATTTTTATTGGTATACCAATGCATGAATGAGTAATTAAGTTACCGGCTGACCAAATGTTTTGTTTTCCAGGGTACCATTTTTGATATATATATATATATAGATTATACAGTCTGAATTTCAAAGACATATCACATAAGAAATGGAAATTAATTATTAAATTAAATTAAATAGTAGTAATTGATGATCAACTATATGTATATATAACTTAAATATGCATGGCCGGTCACTTAGTGTGTTGTACATTTTTGTCTTAGAGATTATTGAATTTGCTGTTGACCTAAATAGAAGTTGCTTCTATTACTATAATATAATACATATATTTTGATGTTTACTTTTCATCTTAATTACCAACAAAAATATCATAAAGTAAACAAATTTGTTCCAAGTCCTAATCTTACTTCTTGACTGTACATAAGTTTTCTTTTTAATTTTTTTTAATTTTTTAGCTATTAGAAGTAATACGGGATTTTGAGAAGAATGACAGACTCGAACTCACAACTTCGATAATATAAGTATTATAACACTAGGCCAAACTATTTCTTGTTTTTTAAATTAGAAACATATATATCTTTAACGGATTATCTTTAACGAATTTCAAAAAAGCAAACCCTAAATCGATGGATGTTTTTAAGTTGTTTTTAGAATCGAGAGCTTCAACTGCATTTTATATGCTGCAACTTCACTAATACAGATGCAATATAAAAACAAATATCCTCATCTGAATGCCTGTCATACTCGATCTGTGTTGGCATCACAGTCGCCGTGAAACATTGGGCACATTTTGGAGTGACATTATTAATTTTTAATTTTTCTAAGTATTACAGATGCAACCCAGCAGTACTACTGGCAGGGAAGCTAGGGATCACACCCTTAATTTACTTTAATATCAATTAATTTGCAGATTAATTTATTGTGATCATCTAAAATAAGGTACCATAGAAGTCCTGACTCACACCCCTTCCTTTTCTCTAAAAGTCACAAGATAGGACAAAATTCGATGAGATAATCAGGGTAATTAGTACTGTGTTATGCCTCTCATATCTTTACTATTCCAAACCCTGAATTAATTGTAAGACTTGTTGAATTGGGCACAGAAAAACCATGGCAATTGCAATAAGAAATTGATGTGTACGTCCTAATTGTTCGATCTCCAGAACCACCTCTATCTGATACCATATTAAAGACAGTATAAATTTGCCATCCTGTAAAGGGGGGGACCTTCTGATCATTTACAGCATAGATTAATACCAAGTAGTTTAACCAGCACGATCGAACGATTCGATCGATCTACTCCTCGAATTTGAATTAACTCCTTGTTTAAAGACAGCTAGCTAGCTAGGTTCCTTCTTTAATTACTTGTATAGAACTGTCATTTTAATTACATTTTCAACCACCACTTTCATGTTCAAGTTCTATGCTGTTGCATGTCTTTACTAATTAATTTGGAACACCATATATGTACGAAGAAGATTGTAGGAACAACAACAAGAAAGAGAATGTATAACCATTTGATTTTACGTACAATTGTCTGTGTGTTCAAATTACAAACACCAGCAGCACAGCGCAGTAATAACATGTGTCTAATTAGACTGGTCAGAAAGAAGAAGAAGAAGAAGAAGAAGAAAAAAAAAGGGTTACAATCTTTTTATGAAATGTCAAATTAATTTTTTTTATTTAAAGAATCAACTTAAAACCCGGCGATGTTAGTTGATTTTCATTAAATTTGATTATAAAAAATCAATACGAATAAAATTTTAAATTAAAAAAATATATATAATACAATTAAAAGTAAATGCTAAATTAAGAATTAAAAAATAAAAAATAAATGCTAAATTAAGACTTAAAAATAAAAAGAAAATAATATTTTTTTTTAAAAATTGAAAAAATAAATAAATAAATAAATATGGAAGACAGACATAGCATATATACATCTCCTCTATTAATGGATTTGTAATTTTGTAGAGGGTGCAGCTCCTCTTCCAAATTCAACTTTATGGAGTAGACAGTTAGACACCTCCTTCACGGATTTTACACCTTCTCCATATTTGTCTTAACAAAAAACTGATAATTTTATTATTATTATTATAATATCTTGATTTTATTATTATTTTTATTTTAAATATTTGTTTTTCTAAGACCTTTTCTATTTTTTTTTTTTTTATTGTTTTCAATTTTTTAATTCAATTATATAACAATTACCTTACGTAACCTTCTTCCATTAGATTTAATCAAAATTAAGTAAGCATTTTATATATATAGTTTTTCTATTGTCAGTTCGAACCAGGGACGTAACTAGGATTAAACTTCAGGGTGAGCTAGAATAATTTTTTTTTAGATTGAACATTGGCAATACAATAAAATTTATTTAATTAAAAATAAAGATACACTTATTCAAGAGTACATAGCCAGACTTACATGGTATAATATATATTCTAAATAAATACGTTAACAAATTTAATAATAAAAATGTCAAAACAAATTATAAATAAAGATGAAATGGAAATACAATCAAACACTAATTAAGTTGTATTCAGCGATTTTTCAAAAGATCAAACTTATCAATTATCATATTAATTTAATTATGATGGAACATCACATAATAAAATAACTATACATATTTTTTATTTTTTTTATTTTTTTTTTGAATTAGGGGAGTGGGGTTTGAACTTAGAATCTCAACCTTGTTGAGAAAAAATAACTATACCGTTAGATTACTATCTTACTAATAGATCTGGAGGCAAAATAATAATTAAAAAAAAAAAAAAAACTTAAAAAGTATGTATCAAAATTTCAACCAAAACAACAACAAAAATAAAAAAGTCATTCAACAATATCATTAATTTGTAAATTTAAAATTAAACTACTTTTGAAATTTTGTAAACTAAAAATTATAATAATCCTAAAATTTCAATATAAAATAAAGTATTTAAATTTATAATATTCATAAAAATATACTTATGGGAAGACCAATGGTTCATGTTGATAATAAGATGAAGTCCAATTTTAGTAAATTTGTAGTAAATTTGGAGAAAGAGAGAATTATTATTAAAGAAATAAGAAAAAATAAAAAATAAAACTTAAGCTTTGGGATGCGTGAACTGAAAGTTGAAACAAATACGGTATTCCAACTTACTTTACAGGCCTTCAATTAGGGAAAAAAAAAATTAATTTTTATTATTAAACTTTCACTTTTTTAAAAAAAGGGGCGAGCCCACCCTAGCCCTTGTGAAGGTACATCCCTGGTTCGAACTGATATAAAATATATCAGTTCCTTACATGTGGACCATTAGAATATATCAGTTCCTTGTATGTGAACCATTGGATTTAAATGCTTTGACTTGACTGTATGTACTTGTCAAAGCATCTTTTAAATCCAATGACTCACATGCAAGGAACTGATATATCAGTTCAAATTGACAATAGAAAGACTATATATATATATATACAGTCTTTCTATTATGATCAGTTTGAACTGACAAAAAATATATCAGTTCCTTGCATATGGGCCATTGGATTTAAAAGATACTTTGACAAGTGCATGTAGCCAAGTCAAAGTATTTAAATCTAATAGCCCACATACAAGGAACTGATATATCTTTTGTCAGTTCGAACTGATAATAGAAAATCTGTATATATATAGTTTTTCTCTCACTGAACTTTTAAGATTAGAACAAAACTTGCAAGTCATTGATGAAGTTTAAGAAAACTTTGACTAAACTGAAATATGTAAATCTAATGGTTGATAGTTGTGGAAAAAAAAAAAAAAAAAAAAAAAAAAAAACTATATATATATATGGGTAAATTACACTGCATCCCTTGAGGTTTGGTCTTAAGACACTTAGATGAAAAAGTTACGTTATTCTACACTAACACCCATGTTTGACCACGGTAAGGTCCAAAATGCCCTTGGGTGTCAGTGTCAAAAAACTTTTATTTTTTATTATTATACAAGGGCATTTTCGACAATACAAGAGTGTCAGTATAGAATAACGAAACTTTTCCATCTTAGGCTGTGTTGGTTCACTGGAATGGAATGGAAAGGAAAGGAATGGAATGGTTTCCATTCCAAATGTTTGGTTTGCGAAAATCCAATGGAAAGATGATTCCAATGGAATTGGGATTCCACCAAAATGGTGGAATTGGCTTTCCATCCACAATCCAGTGGAAAGGCCATTCCAATTCCATTCAACATTTCACTTCCAAAAATGACCCTCTAGTAATTGGGCTTGGCTTTGTTTGCTCTGAGAAAAGAAATCGTGACCTCCTCCATTGCTAAGGCACCGAGTCCTCTTCTTTGAGAAATCTCAAGATTTCTTTCCATCCTAGACTCCTCTTCTTGATTTCAGGTAGAATTTTGTTTTCATCTCTTCTTTTCGTTCTCTATTTTCTCGAGAAAGTGACAAGAAAATTTCAGGGATTTCGAATTAGGGCTTGGCTTATTGTCTCACAATATGGTTCTATAATATCTCAGACATGGTATTTTCTGTTTGTGCGAGAAGGTCAGCGGCGCACGGTGGTCAGGAAGAAGAGACGATGAGTCGTCGGTGAAGAAGAAGCAACGTGGGTCGCTGTTGAAGGAAAAACGATCAGGTCGGGTTGAACAAGGCGACGCGGGTCGCTGGAGCTGGAGCTGGAGCTATCGGTCGGCGCTGGAGCAGGTCATCGGCGCTGGAGCTGTCCGTCGACGCTGGAGTTGTCAATCTCAAAGACAATTAAAATTTTTTTTTTTTTTGAGGAGGACAAAGACTTTTTTTTTAAGGATAACAAAGACTAATTGAAAAATATATATTTTATTATTAATTAGATTAATTTATATATATAATTATTATATATACTTTCATATTATAAAGTTATTATAACTATTATTGAATTAGGGGCATTTTGGTCGAAATACAGTTAATTCCATTTCTTTCCGTCGTTAACCAAACAAAATAATAATGATTCAGATGTTAATTCTAAAGTTCCAACTAAACAAAAAAATTAGCTTTCCATTCCATTCCCATTCCCATTCCGATTCCGATTACCATTCCGCCATTTAACCAAACGTGACCTTAGTGTCTTGAGGCCAAACCTCAAGGGGTGCAGTGTAATTTACCCTATATATATATATATATATATATATATATATATATTCTGATGAGGCAGAGGTCCGATCATAGTCACTTATATAATAATAAAAATAATAAAACTCAAAAACTCAAAACATTATATAGAAATTGAGGCAATCTTGAAAGTGAACCTAATATGGAAAATTTACAAATTATTTAAGCATATAGCAGCCCAAGTCATTATCAGGAATGATTAAACAGAAAAAAGGATGTTTCCATTTAATCAACAATGCCCACCATGCCAACGCATGTACTATGTACAGTTAAATGCATCCCACAACCAACAACATTAATCATCTCCATCTATCAATCAAATTGATGGTTCCTCATTTTCTTGAGTGAATGTGACAAGTGATATGCTACTTTCAAAGTCTATATTCATTTATCGTGTAATCGAGGGGCCTTTGTAGATCCCCCTGCGGACCACCAAGTTTTCCGGGGGTTGAATCTCTTCCAACCAAGACACTTCACTGGGGTTTATACGACATATTTGATCATCACCTTTTTGGCCTAGACACATAAACAACAGAGAAAGAACAGTCATTTTCAGAAGAAAAATTAATGAAATAGGAAACTAAGTGATGAAAAATAAGAAAAGATACCCTGCAGATGATCTCTCTTTGGAATCATCCTGAAATACGAACAGTGCCGCCCATCTTCGGAAGAGTAGGGAGGTGAAAGGACATCAAGGAGAGCACATGGAGTTGATGCTTTGAAACAGTGAATGTTGCCACCACTAGTAGGGTAGAGAATTGTTGTATCACATGGTGCAGTCATTTCGCAATCTCTAACAAGTTTCGCTGGTCTGGCTGCTGTAAATTTCCACCAACAAACAAGGCTGCTTTAATAGCTAGACATTCAATATGTGCTAAATACATATATGGATGCCACTTAATGAGATCATTTGATTTAGAATGAGAATACAAACAATGTAGCGATCAAGAAGCCATTGGAAACATCAGCAGAACGAACAAATTTATCCGGTAAAACACCCCCAAAAAGATGCACAATATGCGACAAAATCTGAAACAAGAGTCCTAATGTGTTCATTGCAGTAATGTAGAAGCATTACATGATGATTGTCCTCTCTCCAAATTGCCGAACAAGTTAACAAATCAACATCATCACCAAGCAGGAAAACAGAGGTATTTGTGTTCTTAAGCTGGCAATGATTTGGTAAACACTATATACTGATACAGTGATATGTGATCAAACGGAAACAAAAATGGTCTAATTATCATAGACAAGGACTAACATGGTTTGCGGGTCCAGGTTTCGGTCCAAAAGTTTCGCGAGCGTTAAGAGATTGAAAAACTAGGATGTTGGCAGAAATTTAGTGCATACATATACATATCACTGTCAATTACCGGTAATAATTAGCATAATTTCATAACATAAACGGTAAACCAAAGGTAAGGTAAGTTAAGAGGAGCACCTTGAGTTGAATCACTAGGCCCGGGTAAATCGAGCCAATCGTAGGATTTTACAAGTAATGAACCATAAAGAAGCTTGCTCAATACAGTCATTCCAGGATGATTATGAAGTGGTATTATAGACGATGGGGGCATGCAGAAAATTCCTATCTGCAACAACAAAGTCCAAAAATTCCCAATCATATAACTTGAGCCGCAGATTTTAATTTATTAAAGAAATTTAATTTCCAAAATCTTACTGTGATACGAGCTGCTTACAGAGAATTTGTCACACTCATGCAAGTGCAGATACTTGATTGGAGGTGGGTATTGATGATGACGCCCATTACGCCCTTTTCTTCCATTGCTACCACATGCGGAACCTTTCCATTGGCACGCTAATTGTGCCTCCTGTTCGAGACCCACATTAGAAGGCTTCAAATCATCTGGAATTTCATTAAATGGAAAGTTAAAATGGAGCAAGTTTACTAAACTACAAGACCTAAAAACACTTCAATCAAGAAGGAAAAAGAAACAAATATCCACTAAACCCACCTAGAATAGCACATACTTTTCCGAGAAGTTCCTCTGATATCGTAATATTAGTACTTGAGAAGCAAACTTTGCATGCATCGTATAACTTCTGAACAACAGGCATGATCGATGCAAGTATTATAATAAATCCAACCAGGCAATCTAATCAATCGCGTATTCGAACCAAGCTGACTACCTTATCAGCTTATTGATCAACGAAACTCGTACATAAATCAGGCATCAAAAGTGTTATAAATCCTCAAAGCAGCTCTAGCTTACATGCTAGCAATCAAAAAATTACACCTTCAAATCCAACCCTGCTTGAACCGGAAGGAGAAGGATAGCGATATGTATGCGTGGCAGAAGCACCTAGCATACCAAGTAATTAACCCAATAAATCACAAAACTATGGAAAAATTTTGAATATAAATTATTCAGATGATGAACTTCTACAAAACCACAGATTTAATATAAGTACCAAAGAAAAACATTTGAACTAAATCAAGCATATATATATGTTCTGTACAATTATCCAAGCGAACATCATATTTCAATTTGTTTTTCTTTTCAACAAACAGAGAGAGAACAAGATATCAAAGTTATAATCTATGCAACTTCACACTACCACCCCCATCAAAAGATGTAAAGCAAAAAAAACTAAATCAATCAAGCCTCACCCAGATGAAAATAGACATGCCCAATTTAACTTAAAAGCGAAAATGGAAAAAATACATGATTCAATTGAAGTTTATAACCAAATAAAAAGTCATCAAGCAACAAGAGAAAGATTGTTCGGACCATAAACATATATATATATATGAATTATGAATAGATAGACTGATATAGTAGACAACTAGAAAAATGAAGAGACGTGAGTGTACCAGTTGTGAGTCGAACAGAGTTGTGTTTTCTCAGCAGAGCAAATGAACTGCAGACTCGAACAACAAATTGTCTCGATCGCTAGGTTGTGGAAACTTATATGTTGTCGTTGTTGCTGCTGCTGCTGCAGTGCTGCCAGTGAACCACGATGTTAAATTCAATGTATCTGCGCATGAGTACATGATATAACCTCAGGGGAGGGGCCACACGTTTCTTTCCATTGTAAAAGTTTAAACAATAATAATAAAAGTAATCATTATTTTAGTATGAAGTAATTACCGGAAACTACCTGAGGTTTACCGATTTACACTCAAAAACAACTTTATCATAAATTGACACTCATCTCCCTTACCATTAAAGTTTGATCAAGTTTGATCGTTCACTTTTGACAAAATAAGGGGTAATATCATCTTTTTAACCTTTATCCTTATTTTAATAAAATCAGAAAATTAAAAAATTAAAAAATCAAAAAAAGTATTTCAAAAAGAAATATAAAAAAAATGGATCTCAACCATCCATCGTATAGATGGATGGTGGAGACTCATTCATTTAAAAAAATTAAAATTAAAATTAAAATTGGACATTTATTAATCTTTATTTAAAAAAAATCCAAAAAAAATTAAAGAAGGTATGATTTCCTTGACTTATTTGTCCACACAATCTCTTCCATTGAAAAAAAATTTAGAAAAAAAAAAAAAAAATCTGGAAGAGATCTCTAGCTTCACCAATGTCGTCTAACAACCCCCATCAAATATTCATATAAACGAGTAGCAACTCCTGAAAAGTCTTCCAAAAGATCTGAGTTTGGTCTTGCTCACTAGCTCACTGAACGAATTATGCAAGGGAAACAAAACCAGAGCAGATCGCCCCATTTGGAGTAGATCTTCAACTTTTTAGATGTAAGGTTGAGGATCTTCAACTTTCATGATCTTCATCTTTTTTTATTATTATTATTTGGTTGAGTATTTGTTTTTGTGTTGATAAAGAGTTGTTATTGGATGGATACATTGTACGTGGGTTGTTTAATTTTTTTTGTTACTAGATTCTTTGTGAAATTTGTTCTTTTTTTTTTTTTTTAATAATGTAAAATTTGTTCTTGAAAGAAAAAAAATGGATTTTTTTTTTTTGATATAAAAATCTTGAAATTTTGAGATTTAAGGATGATAATGGCTATGGAGAGATGAGGATGATGATAATCTGGAATTTTTTTATTTCCTTTTTAATGTGATAAATCTTCAAAGATGGAGATCCAATTTTTTTTTGAAGATTTTTAATTTTATAATCTTTTGCATTTTTATTAATTTTTTTTAATTACCATTTTTTAAAATTATATAGTTGTCATGGGTAGTTTCATCTTTTCGGCATTTTGAAAAAGTCAATAGTTAAATGTAACGGTCAATACTAATAGTAGGGGAGGTGAGTGTCAATATTTGATAAAGTCATTTCTGAGTGTAAATTGATAAACCTCAGGTACGTTACCTGTAATTACTTCTTTTAATATAATTAAAGTTTCATTTTCAAGCATGTTTTTTATGTTTTTTATTTTTAAATCCGGCTCAGGGCTTATTCAAGTGGGGCAATCGCCTAAATTAATGACTCACATCTTTTGTTTTTTAAGGCATATATATATATATATTTTTCAAATTTTCAATTATGTTTGGGTACGGATATTGATATCCATAAAACTTATTAGTATACCCATTTTTATAAGTATACTTATATCTAAAATTAAAAAAATAAATATTACTATAAGCACCCGTTCTAATGTCAATAGTACCCTCATTAAAATAAATATATTCATTTTAATACATAAACACTCTTAAATTATTATCACACCCAATTTATAAAAAAAAAAATTATATTATTTTTGGAATCAAATCATTTTTTAATGATGGTCTAATTTACTTTTGGAAATATATCGAATGTAGGAACTTTATAAAAAAAAATATGTGGAACCGTATATGGGGTCAAGAAATTTTCAATATGGAATTCTCTTATGTATACAGCTATCTTAAAAATAAAAAATAAATATATCGAATGTAGGAACTTTATAAAAAAAAATATGTGGAACCGTATATGCGGTCAAGAAATTTTCAATATGGAATTTTCTTATGTATACAGCTATCTTAAAAATAAAAAATAAAAAATCTTATTGATATCTACGGCCATGGGCGGATTTATGGAGGGTCCCCCCCCCCCCCCCCCCAAAAGAAATTTCAAATTTTTGTGTTTTCAGTTAAAAAAATAACTATTAAAAATAAAAAATGAAATATGAGTGTTGCCAAATCTTAGGTATGGCAACAAATAAGAGGTTTTGATCAACTCTTTGAGAGAATAAATTGCAATTTAAGTCATTTGATGATATTTGCAGCCTTGCAACAGAGGAGAGATTAGAGATGAGAAAAGGTTAGAGATGATGAAAGAAATAGAAAACTTGTGATAGAGGAGAAAGAGAACATTGGGCAGTGTGTTGTCTGACTTGGGTTGATGTGCTTTAATTTTTATTTTTTAAACTATATTTTGGACTTTGTTTTGGCCGTTGGAGCATCATCCGTTCCGGAAAATACAATTAAGATATTGTTAGATTGAATGAGCTCTTTTATCATTAAAACATACTAATAGCAATACATGAATATTATAAAATTAAATTACACGTATATAAATAATTATGATTTAAATATATTAATGGTACAATATTATTATAAATATGTTATGATATATCAATGGATTTGCTTTATGTCTGCTTTTCATTTAAATAGCATGAATATTTATTATCGGTCTTTTTTAAGGTTTTAAAAAAGCCATTAAAATTCATATCTTTTTTAGTTGGGAACTATTAAAAAAAACTATTTTCAGATTTGTTTAGATTAGACATAGATTTTACAAAAAGAAGAAAAAAAAACTCTCGCAAACTCTTTGATTATGTAATTAAAATGGAAATCGAAGTGAAAATTAAATAGATTTAGTTATAAATATGATGTTCAATATATATATATATATATATATATATATATATGACAGTATCTATCTACACCAGGTATTTTTTTTTTTTTTTTTGAAGCTTTTGTTTTTGGTAGGATTCGAGCCATTGACTTGAGAGTCATTTACCGAAGCCACAAGCTCGTCCATCTACCAACTGAGTTACGCCTTTGGAGGAAAATATGATTTATCTTGGCCCCCCTAAAGCCAAAATCCTAGCTTCACCCCTGTCTACGGCTATC
Source organism: Acer yangbiense (assembly GCA_008009225.1). NCBI lineage: Eukaryota > Viridiplantae > Streptophyta > Magnoliopsida > Sapindales > Sapindaceae > Acer > Acer yangbiense. Next base: position 9,790,549 of record CM017773.1, read on the forward strand.
TTTAAAATAAATAATAATAATAATAATAATAACAATAATAATAATAATAAATAAATAAATAAATAAATAAAACTTGTTGATATCTACGGTTATCATTAATAAAAATATATTTTGTTTATTGATAGAATTCATAATTATATACAAAAGAAAGACAAAAACAATATGATAATCATGTGATGATGAGAAAGTTTCATATTTGAAATAAAATTAGAGTTTAATTAGGATTTATCATAAGTTTTTTTTTTTTTTTTTTTTTTTTTTTTTTTTTTTTGAAAGGTAAGTTTTTTTTTTTAATAAAGAAATATAGTTGAAGATATGAGTGTAATTAATGTGTGTATATAGTATTTGATTCATTTTTAATTAAAGTAACTTGTCCTTATTTGTAAATTTCTATTATGATATTTTTATAATTAATTTTTTTTAATAAAATATGGGTGTACTAATAAATTTTTTGGATGTCAATATTGGCACCCATTATGTTTTTCATTTATAATCTTATATTATAGATTGATATTTTCAATATAATTTTTAATTCTTTTAATTTCCAACTAAATGATAATAACCGTATTCCAATGAATTTAGATTGACCTAAAAATATATATTCATTCAAGGATTCAGAGAAATAAAAATTAAATTGCACATCCTTTTTAGTTTAAGCGGTGTTCGTCTCAATTTTAATATTGGTGATAAGAGTTTAAGTCTCACCATATCTATTTTATAAGTATGCATGAGAGTTTTATTATAGAAATTGATTTTTTAATATTAATACCAAAATGTCTAATTTAAGATTTTCGTCTTAGGTCTCGTATGTTCTTGAGCCGCCTCTATATAATACCAATAGAGTTCAGGAGTCTATTGGAATTCGACGAGAGATCAACTTCTACAAACCCGAAAAAGCATGTTGAGACTCTCAATATTTATGTGCTATATATTTCAGGAAGAACATCGAAAAACAAGTCGATTAAGGTAAAAAGTTAAGGATAATGTTACATATCCAACATTTTTGTCCAACTTTTTTGTCCAACCCCTGATGTGTCAGTTGGTGAGTGGATGCACATTAATAATGATTTATCCATATATCCACTCACCAACTGACACATCAGGGGTTGGACAAAAAGTTGGACAAAAATGGTTGGATGTCTACCATTGTCCAAAAGTTAAAAGAAACATTATGTACTATATGTTTCTTTTTAAAGTATCTACTGTCCTTATGTCGGTGCATGCACTCAAGAGAAGTATCTACTTTCCTTATGTTAGGCCTTGAATATTTTATGAATTATAAATTATATTACTATTTTATTTATTATCCGATAATTAATTGAAATAATTCTTCACAATCACAGTTTTTTTATTTATTTTTAATATCACAATCACAGGTTAGAATATCGGGGAAATATCATTTGGGTCCCTATCTTATTCTAAAATATCAATTTTTTTTAAACGAGTTTGCTTTTTTAGCAAAATTTTCCATGACTTTTGAAAAGTATATCAAATAGGTCCATCTGTTAGTCAACTGTCAGTCAAACTTAACATTTGTAGGGGTATTTTTGTCTTTGGACGATAAATCAATTAAAACAATTAAAACAATTAAAACAAATTATATATATTAAAAAAAAAGCCAACTAATAAACAAAAAAAATAAAAATTATTAGAATAATTAATGTTAACCAGAAATTCAGGCAATTAACTCAAGGAAGAGCTTTTCCCATTGGAGGACCGGAGCACTTCATCGCCTGCCACGGTGGCCCTCCTAGCTGCTCCAACCTGCTTGTTAGGTGCAAAGGCCCGGCCCCCCTTTTGAGCGCGCCTACTCACAGGCACGCTAGGATCAAGCATTGCTAGACCCAAAGCCGGCCTTCCTCCCACAAGAGTGCTTGTGGAGAATGGGTACCTGACCCAGTAGGAAGCCCGCCTGTAAAGCCACGATCCATCTGGGATCCCGCTCCCGCTCCCGCTTCGTCATCCAATAAGAAGGATCGCTTCCTCTGGCAGCAGACCCGCTCCGGTAGCCAGCCTCGCCACAGAGGTCACTACCTTACCCCCCCCCATAGCACCCTCCTGCGATTCGAGCAGTCCTCTTTAGAAGAACCCCCATGAGCTCACTAGCGCCTCCCACTCCATAAGGGCTGACGCCAACCCTTGCCTCCAGCTCGCATGGGATGAAGAAGGTGCTAGGAACACCTGCAAAACACCAGTGTCGCCTCATTAAAAAGAAGCAGTAAGCACGATTGAGGAAAGGCAGCAGCCGACGGTTGTGATCGCCTACTAGCCACACTACGTCAACGGTTGGATTACGCTCCATCTCAGCCCTAATTGAAGGTCAACTATCCCTTACATGCAAGAGGATGCTGGTTTCCTCTGTAAAATACTTGCAGAAACGCAGCAAGCATGAAGAAGGAAATGGTGGAAGAAAGCGCCTGACAGGGTGCAGCGGGACAGGCGTTGACATTGTCCTTTGCCAGGCCAGAACCTTGACGACGACTTCCCACCACCACAAAGGCCCCTTGCGACCAATCAAAACTCGCGAAAATGCCACATTTTCACCACTTCAGCCCTACAGAAGCTCTGATATGGACCTGAGGCCTAGGTGGAGCGATCGGAACCCTCCAAGGCGTGTGTTGACCTCGATCCTGTCCTAAATCAGTAGCTAGGATCCGTCCCGCCAATTGCGCCCTGGGAACGAGGGCGCCCACCTACCAAAACTGATGTTCCCGCCGAAGAGAAGGGCTAGGGACGCAATCCTAATCCTTGATTCCTCGTGATCGCCATTATGGAGAGGGAGGGACGATAGAGATTTAAACAAGGATTCCTGCCTAAACAGAGGACCTCCACCTACCCCCTACCAAAGACACTAAAAATACCACTACATCCCTCAGGAAAAGGGGTTGGCCCAAAAAGAAAAAACCAAAACATCCTATTTGGCCTAGTCAAAGCTCCTATGTGTGTGTGTGTGTTCTACTTGGCTACTACCCCGCCTAGACAAAGCTCCTATGTGTGTGTGTTCTACTTGGCTACTATCCCGCCTAGACAAAGCTCCTATGTGTGTGTGTTCTACTTGGCTACTACCCCGCCTAGAAAAAGCTCCTACGTGTGCGCGTTCTACTTGGCTATTACCCCGCCTAGTCAAAGCTCCTATGTGTGTGTTCTACTTGGCTACTATCTCGCCTAGACAAAGCTCCCATGTGCAACCTATCGAGTCGTTTTCCTACCTAGGTTGAGCTCTCACCTATTGTATTCCCATCCCGCTAGTAAGCCCTTTGTAATAGCCAGATGCCGTATGTGAATTGACGTGTGATGTACTCCATTATTAAGCAATAAAATGCCCATTTTTTGTACCTCTCCAAAGACATACCAATCGCACCCCACATAATAGCACACTACCTCAATCTCTGCTCCACCGTATAGGATCGGTCCTACTGCATAGTACCGGTCCCTGGTAGCCGGACCCAGGTGTCCCCTTGACCCCCCTGCATCGGGAAGAGGGGGATCCATCCTACCCGGTCCGGTCCGGTCCGGTCCGGTTCAACTGCGGTGCACCCCGTACACCGCAGTCCAGGTTATCCCAGGAAAACCCCGACGGATTTTTCAGGATAACATTTAATATTACAAATAATTAAAAAAACAAAAAAACAGAAATTAAAACTCTTTAGTGCTCACAAACCCAGTTTCAGTTTCAAACCCATCACAAACCCATCATCATCATCATCATCATCATATCACCACCACCACCATTCATCCAAACCGAGCACAAACCCATACATATTTTCCCAAATCACTTTCAAGTTTCATCTCTGATCTAAGATCTCTCTCTTTCGCTCTCACACAAAGCAACCTCAAATCACAAATTACCCACCATCGATCCACCATCACGGTATCACCATCTTCTTCTTTCGACCATCATCATTGTTTCCCTTGGATTGATCATCTTCTTCCTCTTTCTTCTTCTTCTTGCTCCATGCTTGACTGGTGTGAGCCTGCGAGGGTTTCAATTTAGGGCTTCGTTTCGAAATTGAGAGGGTTTCAATTTAGGGCTTGATTCGAATTGAGAGGGTTTCAATTTAGGGTTTGGTTTCGAAATTGGGGATTTTGAATTCTGGAAATAGTGAAGAACAGAGAATTTTGTATACTCTTACTGCTTATTTTGTATACAACCCAGATCAAATTCGAACCCATTTTTGCTTCAATTTCTTTTAGGTTTGTATTTTGATTTTTTTTTTTCTGTTTTAATTTATGTTTTTTGTTTTTCAATTATTTGTAATATTAATTATTTTAATAAGTTTTTTTTAATGGTGATTGGGACTGGGTTTGTGGTTGGATTTGGGCTTGGGTGGTTGGATTTGAGGGGTTAGGGTTTGGTGATTGGAGATGGATGGTGGTGTAGTTATGGGCTGATGATGAAGATGATTATGGTGATGGTCGATGATGATGGTGATGATCGATGATGGTGATAATGGTGGTGGTTTGTGATGATTGTTATTGGGTTGGTTATTGGTGATAAAAGATGATCTGGTGCCTAGTGGTAGAGATCATTATTTAAAATAAAAAAAAAATTGCTATTTTTAATTTTTATTTTAAAATTTAAATAAAAAAAATAAAAAAGAGATATATTTCCACCGTCTATCTCAAACATGGACGGTGGAGATCAATCTTTTTTTTTTTTTTTTAAATATAAAACTAATTACATACTTTTTATTTTATAGAATTATTTTTTCAATTTTTTATATAATTATTTTTTTATTTTTTAAATAAATAAATCCTCACCATCAATCTAAGATTTGAATGGTGGAGATTTAAAACAATTTATTTTTGTATTATATAAATATTTTTAAAAAATTGTATTTTTTATATCTTTAATTTAAAATTAAAGATAAATTGTTTAAATTTTAAATGTTAGAGGGTAAAATAGTATTTTCAGCCATTAATAAGGCATGCAGGGGTAAAATAGACATTATACCAATTCTGTGACGTTTGACCGTTAAAAAAAAAGTCAGAATGATCTATTTGATATACTTTTCAAAAGTCAGGGAAAGTTTTGCTAAAAAAGCAAACTCGTTTAAAAAATTGATATTTCAGAATAAGATAGGGACCCAAATGATATTTCCCCTAGAATATCAGATTTTTTATTGTTATCGTACAATAACCCGTGTAAGTGAGACTAGAACCCAAAACCTCTGGTATAACGACAATATATCTCACCAATTAAGCTAAGTTAGAGCTTCTCCAACCCTGCGCCAATCACCACGCCATTGCTAAATTGCCGCAGAAACAGCCTCCAACCCAGTGGTAATCACTGTGCCAATGGTTGGGAGGTAAACAGTGTCGCACAATATATTGTGCGACACTGTTCATCTTTGCGCAGACCCTGTTCATCTATGTTTTTTTTTTATCCATCAACTTTTATAAAATCACGTTTTAACCCTCTTTTTTAAAATCAATTCTGATTATATCTTTTATTTAAAGGTTTTGTTTATTCACAATTTTACCCTAACGAATTAAATTTATTCCAATTTGGTCCCTTTTATTATTTAATGATTTTGTTTTGATTTAATTATTATTGATATTAACATTTATAATAAACTAAAATGAAATGTATAATTAAAAAATTTAAATGCAATTTTTTTTTAAAAATAAATCACTTAATTCAAAACAGCGGAAATTAAAGCAAAATACATAAATTCATAAAAGCATTAAAAATGAAATACAAACTTCATAGTGATAAAATAAATTACCACTAATTGGAATACACTAAAATTAAGGAAAAATACAACATAAATTACAACAACGATTTAGTAGTCTGGAAGACTATTTCCAGATCCTCCAAGATTATTGAAAAAATCACCAAAAGACCTAGATGAACTACCGGATCCCTGGCCTTGTTGCTGAGCATGTTTTGCCATAATTTTTAATTGTTGTTGATTCACAAACTCGGCTTTCTTGGATCAGTTATGGAATCCAAATCCATCATTATAATTTTGGTTTCCCGCAGCTCCAATTTTTTCTCCAAAATATCGTTAGTTTTTTGCCTCTCCTGAATGATTTTTTTCAAAAACTTCCATGAGTTTATCTTGTCCTTCTTTAAAAGTGTCAACAATTGTTGAATTTTATTCCGCAACCCTCTTTTTCAGTTTTGCTTTCTTCACCCCAACAGGCAGTTGAGATGAACTACCCCCCGCGTCATCACTAGCTATATTAAGAGAAAATGAAGATAGCTCGTGAGATGCCGTTGCTGGAGACTCTGGAGTTGGAGAGTCTTCTTGTGATGATACAATATGACCACATGGCCTTCGCAAGGCTAATGTTGCACTATCATTATCTGAAAATTTCTACATACCCTTGAGAATGGGCCACACATGGTCAAACTTGAATCCCTTTTTTGAATTTCTTATCTTGTGCTAATAAGACTTTTGCTTGGTTCATCTGCAAAATGATACAAATATATATTGTTAAAATTTAATATTAAATATAATTTTTCTACAACTTTAATTTTAACAAATACTCACAATATCAATTTCGGAAGCATCACCAGGATTAAGACTTTCGATCTATTGTAGGCATCCCCGCAGTTTCCCAACTGTGGTAAGGATAGTCCCCATTCGACACTCTGTTGTTACGAAGTTCAGTGATAAAATCTGGTTTGTTGTTGTTGTATTCACTCTCAACTCTAGACCAGAACATCTCCTTTGATTGGTAAATACCTATGATCGGGTTTTGCGAAACATCAAGATATACGTGATAAAAGTGTGCGTCTTCTGCATGTGTGTATGAAGAACTTCGGCTTGAAGACATTTTTTGGAAAAAGTGATTTGAAGGGAAAATTGATTTGAAGAGATAAGTGATTCAAAGGGATAAGAGATTTGAAGGGATAGGTTTAATTTAGTGTGGGTTGATATTTATAGAAACTAGGAGGCACTCTTTTCAGATTTAATCCTATGGTTCAGATGGTGAGGAAATCCATCCATTGGTTGGCATTTGATGATGATCAGATTTCTTATCTTCAGATTTTGGGAAAGGTGAAGATAAGAATTCTGGACAAGTGTAGATATTATTTTCGAGATTTAATCCTACGGTTCAGTGGTGATGCGATCCATCCAATGGTTGGCATTTAATAGCTCAGATATCTTATCGTGATAGTTTGGAAAAAGTGAAGATCAAATTTCTGGAAAAGTTGAGATATTATTTTCGAGATTTAATCCTACAGTTCAGATGGTGATGCAATCCATCAAATGGTTGGCATTTAATAGATATCTTATCTTGATATTTTAGGAAAAGTGAAGTTCAGATTTCTAGAAAAGTTGAGATAATATTTTCGAGATTTAATCCTACTGTTCAGATGCTCTGAAAACCCATCAAATGGTTTGCCATTGGGTGAGTAGACCCCACAACGTGTACTGGATGTCTAGGTTCAATGAATCTGGTTCACACGTTGGATTTTTTGAATTAAAGTATTTTTGTCCGTATCTACTTTTTCCACGTGGGTTTGCAGCTATTGTCGCCCACATTTTGAGCTATTAAACTAGCTGGATACAACTGTCATCCACTCGCCCTTCTAGAAGCACATGTATCGCAATTGCTAATTTAAATTGAAAATTATATTATGCATATTATGATTTACTGCTCATCTTGTTCGATCGAATTAGGGATTCGTATGAGATGGAGCTACTCGATCAAGTTAAGTGTTGGAATATGCAATTGAGCATGCGAATTAGACGATTCATTGGTCAATTTTGTGTAATTACCTAATTTTAATCCTAATTTTGAACTTGTTTATATCTATCACTATTCATGTTTTTCGATCGAATTGGGGATTTGTTCAGCCTTGTTTTGGTAAATACACAACCCAAGTCAAAACTTGCTTGTCGGTTCATATCGAAAAGATAAGATATTATAATCGAGAGGTAACCTACGGTTCAGATGGTGATGCAATCCATCCAATGGTTGGTAATTAGCCGTGCTTAGATTTCTTATCTAGAATAGTATATTTCACAATGATAAATAACCTACACCAAGGTCTGCTAAAACTCATTCAGTTCAACTCCAACTGAAAATGAATTTCAATATCGGAGGTCCATCTAATTTCTCATCTTCATCATCCGACGATGAGGAAGAGCAACTTCTGGCAAATCTAGAAGAGATTGATTCAAAACAATATGCGATAATTGCCCAACATAGTAACATCCAACGGGCCATCGCTCAGTATCTCAATCAACAAAACAACCCAGTGACCCGTGGAGGCTCAATTCTTAGTCATATTGTGATCAATCGAGACCGGGAAAATGATGATCATCGTTTGTTCTACGACTATTTTACTGAGAACCCACGGTATAATAATCAAATGTTCCGTCGACGCTATCGATGTAGGGAAAAATCAAGTGCACGCAGCGGAAGTAGACTAAAATAGGATTAGTATATTTTTAAAAATTTTCCTTTTAAGAGAAGAACCTTAACCCTTGATTAATTAATATATAACAAAAGATATCGTACCTTTGTCGCGTGATCCGATTGAAGTTGCGTCGATGGTAATCTGCAAGATCTTCCAATCCAATCACGAACGTGAATCACCTAGGAGCGTGGTCTCCCTTTTCTTTGAATTGTAAACCTGAGAATGGATAACAAAACTTTTTCTTTTTCGTTAGTCACAATAAATTCCAAGAGACTACAAAGAATGTTCTGGTCACTTTTGAATTCACAATCGTTAGATCGAAACTCGCGTGAACCTTATTCGAAATTGTGCACAAAACCTTTTGATATAAAAGTTACTAGTGCACTATCGAAATAGAACAAAATTTTCTCTCTTTTCCTCTTGGCCGAAATTATCACACTATTGTCTAGAGTTGGATTTTATTTTTCAAGCAAAAGAAAAATATTCTCTCAAGCAAGAACTCTAGGGTTCACACAATTCCTCTTGCCCAAAATAATATATATATATACAAATTCAACTTGCCCATATAAAGTATATATTAGCCGAATTCTTTGCTAAATACATCTTGCCCATATAAAGTATATATTAGCCGAATTCTTTGCTAAATATTATATATATATATATATATGACCAATTTTTTTGCTCGATATATTATATCTATATATGACCAATTTCCGCTGCCATATAAATAATATATATATATCCAAATTCTTCTTGCCATGTATATCATATATATATCCGAATTCCTTTTGTCATATATATTTTAGGGTGACCGAATTCTATGATAGGAAATCTAGAAGGTGGCCGAAATCCTCACTATAAGAGGATTTGTGTTTCACCCATACTCCTATCAATCTTTAGAATCCAAACCCTAATCCAACAATATAGTGTTTAATCATATTATGACTAAATAAAAAACTTCCTTATTTGATTAGATAAATGAAATACTTATATTTATCTTCTTATCAAATAAAGTCTTTTATTATTATTATACTACTACAATAGTATACTACTAAGAAACATATTTCCTAGTCAGAAAAAGATTTTGATTTGTAATTAAATAATTAATCAATCAATTAATTAATTTCCATTTAATCAAATAATAAAATAAAATAATATGTTAGACTTTTATTTAAGCCTTGCCGCCCATATATACATACATAGCCCATATATTATTTTCTCATTTCATTTAATCCATTGGACCTTAATTAAAATGCCCACATGTGAACTAGGCCTAATCTTACTAAAAAAAAACAAGTCCACATGCCTTAATACAATTCTAGATAGACCCATAAATTAGTCCGGTAGAATATATCAAGTGATCCATGTAAGTCCGTGTGGATTGGGGATCTTGGAGGGTTATCTAAATTTAAGCTTCAATAGACATAACCCAATCACAATGAGCAAATGATTCACTTAGGTTCGATCTATTAATTTTAGTTCATTCCACTAAAGAACTAAAATTGCACTCTTAAATGAAGATAGAATAAGTAAATAATTCTCATTCATACCCTAGACAATTTTATAGGAGATGGTGAATCCTCGTGAAGAATATCAGTAATCGCTAAGAGCTCATAGACCGCCTATAGCTCTCAAAGTTACCATATTTCCTCATATGACCACATTTTGAACTTGGATATATATTATGACTTATCCAGAAGTCATCTTTCAATAGTCACTATTGAAAACTCAACGTTAAGATTTAATATCCAAAACCTCAAAACATCTATATGATGATATTCTACTCACTATAAATGAAGTCCTCTATCGATTAGCAAATGAATATCACCGAACTATCGAGGATAGACTATCCTATATAATCGTACTCATTGATAGCTCAAATGATATCACTTGTAACCATAAGTCCATAATTTATCTCAGGATTAAGATAGACTGTCTGATTGTCCTAATAATGAAAAGACTTTTATCTACTGACGGTTCTAAATAAAGTATTTCATTGTGATCATGTTCAATGCACCCAGTGCACTAGATTCTTTTACTCGAAGACCCTTCGATGATTTTAGACTCATTATAACACATTTGATCCCACTCAAATGCTAACAAAAGAATTTTACAACTTTAACAAGATAAAGGTGTCCAACCTTTAACTTAAGTTGTGAACATTATTCAAGACTAACTAAAGAATTATATTTACCTCATACATATCCAGATGTACGAACAATTCTTCTTTTCTCATAGTCTTTTGACCTTATGATTATTTACTTTTGACAATTATAATATTCAATCTATAAATGCTATAAGATTTGTTTAAAACAGAAATCACTTTATCAATATGATAAGATTGTCAAAAACAATATTACACTCTTGCTATTGAGCATAATCCTAACAATCGAATGAGTAGAAGTTTATTCCTTCGCATTGTTGAAAAAGTGGAAGCTCGTGACAACTATTTTGTGCAATGAAGAGATAGTATGGGTAAACTAGGTTTGTCTGCTCTTCAAAAAATAACAGCAGTATTTTGGATGTTGGCATATGGTCTACCAGCGGATGCTACTGATGAGTATATTAAAATAGGAAAGTCTACAACAATTGAAAGTTTGAAGAGATTTTGTCATGCTGTTGTTCAGGAATTTGCAGATGAGTATCTAAGATCACCTAAAGCTACTGACGTTGCCAGACTACTCCGTATTGGTAAAGATTATGGTTTTCCAGGAATGCTGGGTAGTCTAGATTGTATGCACTGGAAGTGAAAAATTGTCCAACGGCTTGGGTAGGACAATATGCAGGTCGTAGTGGATCCCTAACTATTATTCTAAAGGTTGTAGTTGATTATGATCTGTGGATATGGCATGTCTATTTTGGTTTGCTAGGTACGAACAATGATATTAATATGTTGGAGGCATCCCATCTTTTCGCCAACCTCACTCAAGGTATTACCCCTCCAGCTTATTATGTCATTCAAGGAAAAGAATATAATATGAGTTATTATTTAGCTGATGGTATATACCCAAAATGGTTTACGCTTGTACAAACTATTCACGATCCATGTGGTCTGAAAAACAAATTATTTGCAATTAAACAAAAAGGATGTAAAAAAGACGTAGAACGTGCATTTGGAGTTCTCCAATCACGGTTTACAATTGTGGCAGGACTTTCGTGTTTTTGGCATAAACATGTTTTACTTGATATAATGACTACGTGCATTATTATGCACAACATGATAATCGAGGATGAGCGTGATGTTGATGCAGCAATTGAGGATCATATGGAAGCACCAACTTCAGAAGTTGTAATGGTGTTAGATTTCAAATACCCGATTTCAATAATTCTTAGTTCGACATAGAAAAATCAGGGATAAAGAGGCTCACATTGCACTCTGAAATGCCTTAATAGATCATTTGTGGGATGAATATACTAATTCAGATAATTAGATGATGATCAATATGTACTTTTATTTTTATGCTTTTTCTTTTTTATTTTATGAAATGTAATGTTTAAGTTATTTTAATAATAAATGCAATATTTTACCGAATTAAATTTAATTTCTATTAATGAATTAATTTCATAATTTCGTATTGTATTGAAATATTATATTAATTATGGGGTGAAATGTTAATTGTGAAGAAATATTAAAAAAAAAAGGGAAAGAAATGGAATATTCCTGGGAATATTTCTTTTAAAGTAAAATTTGGTACAGTGGATTGGAGATGAAATAGTGAAATAGTGTGAAAGTTGCATTATTTTAACAATAATGTTAAACATCCCACCTAAAATCCCACCTTTTTCATCCCACTACATGTGGCATGTGAGGTGTCAAATTGTGAGTGGATACACATTAATGACACTTACCCCATGTATCCACTCACAATTTGACATCTCACATGCCACATGTAGTGGGATGAAAAAAGTGGGATTTTAAGTGGGATGTGTAACATTACTGTTATTTTAATGCAAAAATTGCACCAAAAGCACTATTCGGGTTGGAGTTGCTCTTAGTGCCTCACGAATTGAAATATATATTAAGGCATGTAGCATTATTTTCTATTTATCAAATTGAAGCAAATGCATAGTTATTTAAATAATTTTAATCAACTTAATATTGAATGATAATTTTAAAAGCACAGAAATTATTTTTGTAAAAAAAAATATGAAACTTAAAAAGATTTAAAGATTCTTATCTCTTTTGTTTTTTGGAAACAAAAATTGAAGAATGCACATGACTATTCCTATTTCTATTTTGAATATTATTATCATTTGTGTTTTTTACTTTTTTTTATATGATCTTTACTTTTGATATTATCTTCATATAAATACTTCTCTAATCAGGACCGTCCTGACTTTATAATTTCAGGACGTCCAATCACAGTCACATATTCACAATGGGCCCACAGCCTAGCATTAACAAATACCCACTCCCAAACATCCTTAACTTATAATTTCTTGACGTCCTTACTAGAGAACCACTCATCTTCATATATCTTTTTGAGACATTCTCATCTTAAAACCAAAGTTAATTTGTTATGTGGTTTTAAATGTTCAATCTTTCTTGGACCTTCTATACTAAGTTACTAACACAACAAAGGCATCTCGGCCCACAAAAATTCCTTAATGAAGATGAACTTTTAATTACCTTTTTTATGTTTTGCATAGTTGTCTGTAATCAGATTTTAATCCAATAACAATAATCAATGATTTGAAAATTAAAAAAATAAAAGAAAATAACTCCCTCACATAATTCTCACTGCAATTGTGCAGATCCTGTATAGTAGCTAAATTCGTTATAGTTCCTTACTGATTGTCCTAAATAGATGTATGGCCGTGTCCGCCTCTTCGAATGAAGGGTAAAGCCATGACTCATGCACATAATTTTGACTTCCTATTTACAAATTTGCATGTCTTTTTGGAGTGAAGAATGATATATATTCTCTATTTCCATTTTGATCGTATGTCCGCTTTTACTTTTTTGGTATGAAACTTGAAGCCATAATAAATGGATTTTTTTTTTTTTTTTTTTTTTGGTTATTAACAAAGCCAAGTTTATTCAAAATAAAAATAATAAGCCAAGTTCAAAGAATAAAACTCTCCAATACAGGAAGGAAATTGTTCTATCCAAATCACACTACAGGAAAATTGGGTTCCCATTAAAGGTCATTTATCACGGGCTTTAAGGGCCCGTGTTAGACAAAGCAATATTTACCATGGGCCATAGAGAGCTCGTTGTCCTGGGTCGCCCATTGGATGCCAAGAAGGCCCACAAATCACCCTAGATGCCCACTCGTTGGGCCCACTTTTTAGAGGCATTCATTGGATGTATCTAGGGGTGTACAAAAAACTGTCTAACTGAACCAAACTGACCAATTCAACACATAACGTTTGGGTTGGTTCAATTACAAATATTAAAAATGGGTGGTTCGGTTTGGGGTTGAGTGAAATAATTCACCAACTCAAACCGAATCACATATTTTAAAAAGTAAAACTAAAATATAAAATTCACCTACGTTTCCTATTTAGTCCATGTTTTATAACTTTTACCGATTATCTTATGCTTTTATAGTTTATTTATTTGTTCTGATACAATTCTTCTGATTAATTGATATATTAGGGTTTCAAAAGTATAGATACTATCAAACATGCCTTTAATTATGATATATATATATATAGTAATTTTCCAATGAGAACTTTTACAATGCATACTTTAAGCACCTTTTAATTAAATTGCATATAATCAAATGTTTTTTGATTAGATTTTTTGTATGCATCCTAAGAATTAAAATACGCATTTGGTACAAATTTGGAAATTTTTTGGATTTGAAAACCATTTTTTCTTATATTTCCCTATTTTAAAATGTTTTATCTTCAAAAAAATAGGAAAAAATTAGTTCTTGCACCTGATTTTTTTTAAAATTTTTTTTCCATAAATGTATTTCAATGTTTTAACCATCCATACAAAAAATCAAATCAAGATTCAATGTATTCCATACAATTTTATCAAAAGGTGCTTAAAATGTGCATTATAAAAGTTCTCATCTGAAAATTACTATATATAAATAGTAATTACTTGTTTTTTCGGGTTATGATTTTTTTTATTTAAATATTTTTTATAATATAATAAAAAAAAATTGAGTTCAAATCTAAACTGATAAACCTATCCAAACCAACCCGACCTTTTTTGATTTGGTTTGAATCGGTTTGAAAAATCATATTGGTTTGATTTAGGTTGAAATATAGTCAACCAATATTTATCGGTTTGGTTTGACATTAAGCTTCAATCCAAACCAAACCGAAAACGCACACTCTAGATGTATCTAGACACTTTGAAAGAAGATAAAGTGTCTTACAAAATAGATAAAGGAAGTTGGTAATTGAGAGCACTTGTGATGGTGGTTGTAGCTTTAAACAAGATCAACCACCACCCTCAGATCAAATGGATCATAGCCCTCCATGCCGGATCCTCTATCAATACGTAGCTCATTCATTTGTAAATTCTTTCAAGTAAACACTCTTGTAATCACTATTTGAGGGCAACATACTTCTCCTAGTTCTCTCCAACTCTATTCCTCTTTGCTTCTCTAGCTAAAACTAAACTCGTGACTTTGTGATTTATATGTACTTAAAAATATTGTCATTATAGGTGTTTATAGGCTCATGTTAGATATTAATTAATTACTATGGTCAAATAATTAAGACCCGTATAATACTTGATATTAATTAATTACTATGGTCATTATAGATGAATGATTATGGAATGAAAAAGTTGCTTAAACTGAAGCAATGCATAACTCTGTTCATGAGAGCAGAGGTTTGCGAAACTCACTGAATGCAAGAGAACAAGTTGGGGGCAGACAAGTTGATAACACCACATTAACCAACCCATTTGTTTCTCTATGAATTCACAAGAACAGACAGATAGATGAATATACATAGATGAGAAATGGATAGATGATTATTAACAAAAGTTTACTGTGAATTGATGATAAATGAGAGTCTTGTAGTGTTGGAATCACAGCAGTTGTAATCCATCAATAAGACTTTTTTATACATTCCAGATAGCAGATAAGTGGTGCCAAAGCAATTACAAGTAGTTGTGATTCTTCAAATGCTAATAAAATGACCATCTAGGTCCTACAATTGACTATACTACATTATTGGGTACCAAAGCAATTAGCTAAAGACTTTCGTGAGGGCTGGGGATAGACTAGTACTTGTCCATAGACAAATTGGGACCAATCGTTGGCCTTTCTATAGATATGATCTCATTTTAGTTATTTAGACAGTCACTAGACTTTTTCACAATAGATGATAAATGAAGAGTACTATTTTATGTAGTTGCAGTTAAAACAGCGGTAATCCATCAATAATTTAGCACCAAAGTCTTTGTCATCCGAGACTTTTCTATAGATTATATAGACAGCAATGTTTACCAATTAAGTGGTGCAAAGACTAATAAAATGGCCATCTAGGTACTATACACTACAGAATTGGGGCTGGGGCTGATGGAGATGTGTTCTCAGTATCAAAGAAGACTTTAGAAGCAAAAGCAATTACAATTTACAAGTCAATATACTAAAATATCACACAGCTGGGGTTGATAGAGGTACCTCTGATTTTACTACGGTGACAGAAATTGCTTCCAGTGAAAGAAACAGAATGGTGTTTGAAGCATAAAAGTTAGCTAGAAATCTCTATCTGAATAAATTCTTAACTCTAGAAAATGCAATACATAAGAATAAGATACAACACTAACCGATTTTCGATAAAATTTTATTGTTCCCCAAATGGCTCTAAAATGTAGAAAATTTATCTCATACAGTGCATTTTGTAATAGGAATAATAACAAAAGGTATGGTTTTAATCACCTCCTTCATTTGGTGCCTAAATCAAATCAATCTCTGTCTTCTAGGGTTTAAAAAAGCTACCTTGGAATCAAATTCAACTAAGTAATTAACAAACAAAACAAAACCCATTATTGAGAAGGCAAAAAGAGGCATGTAAATACGTAAGTAAAAGTTAAAAAAGCTTACTTGTCTAATTAAATTGCAAAACCCATCTTCAATCTTCATCTTCGTCTTCATCTTCTTCAAAGCCTTCAATAATTCAGCCCTTGTCTCAATCAGCTTCTACAAATTAAAATCATGAAGTTGTCAGCTTTACCGCAAATTTTCAACCTTGTTCACACTCTGTTGGAATTTGGAATACCCCTCGTCACTCAAATTGAATCAGGTTGTTTTTGATTCGAATATAGAATCACGATATAGCTAATGAAAAAGATTATCGACACGATACAGCCAACATTTGATTGGAGGAAATTTAATCCCAAGATAGAGTTGGGACCATTTTAGTTATTTACGAAGTCACAAGACGTTTCCACAATAGATAGAGTTGCTCATCCAATACGTTCTTGTTGGATTTTCTAAAATGGTGCCAAAGCAATTTGAAGTGGGTATGCATGTAGGTCATGAATATTTTCCACAATGAAGCAATTACAAGTCAAAAAGATTATATTGTCCTGTTTTGCAAAGTGCTTTGTCAGTAAATTTCCACTTCTCACACAGTTGATCTGATGGAGATATCTTTGATGCATAAATGCTTTTGTAGATATATTATTTTACTCCAATAACGTTTTTCTACATTAATTACTCCCATCATCACATAAATATTCATCAATCCCTCTGTTTTCATTATAACAAACTGATATTCATTTGCTTCAGGGAATTCTAATAGATTATCTTTGTTTTTTGGTCTTCTGCTAGCCATAATTTCTACGTCTGCTTCAGTGTCGAATAGGCAAGTAAGATTTATGTACGTTGAGAGACTTGACTCGATCATGAATACGCGTAACATTAACTAGTTTCGACAGTATAGAATTATTGTCACAATAGTACTTAACTGTGAATAGATGATAAAGGTAGAGTCTTGTAGAGTTGCAATCACAGCAGTAGTAATCCATCAATAAGGCTTTTCTATAGATTCCAGATACTACAATTGACAATACTACACCAGTGGGGCTGATTGATTGATACAATCTCATCATTTTAATTACGTAGAATTGTCACAAGACTTTTCCACAAAAGATGATAAATGAAAGAGTATTGTGCAATTATAGTTAAAACAGTAGCAATCCATCAATAATTTAGCACCAAAGTCTTTGTCATCGTATTGACATTTCTATAGATTATAGACAACAATGTTTGCCAATTAAGTGGTGCAAAAGCAATTAGAAAAAATTCTTGAGATTCTCCAAAGACTAATAAAATGGCCATCTAGGTACTACACTACACAGCTATGGGGCTGGTGGAAATGTCTTCTCAGTAGCAAACAAGACTTCATTTTTCTCACAAAGTGTCTTGCTCTTGTGGAATTTCCAAAGTGGTGCCAAAGCAATTAGAATTTATATAGAAGCAGTCATGCATGCATGAGTGGTGCAAAAGCAATTACAAGTCAATAAGACTCTACAAAGCAATTACAATTAGTAGAGATTTTCTGGTGATTGAATTGTCCTGTTTTGCAGAAATTAAAATAGATTATATTCTACTGTTTTGTAGAGTTTTTTGTAAATTACACATTTAAACAACCGATAAAGATATCTACGAAGAAGAATTGCTTTTTTAGATATATAGCAATTTTTAATAATCGAAGATTAAAGAAAAATGATTTTACTATGGTTACAGAAATTGCTGGCAGTGCAAGAAACAAAATATTGTGTTTGAAGCATAAAAGTTGGAGTTTAGGCAAACTGTTAGAAATATCTGAATAAAATTCTCAACTCTGAATTTATTCTATAAATGCAATACATAAGATTAAGATACACTGTCGCTAGCAATTCAAACTTTCAGGTTATACACTAGAATGATGAAAATCTTTCTTTTATAGTTTTTGAACATAGAACGTTGGTTAGCATCTTCTAGGCACCTGGAGACAACCAACCAATGCGATTAGCCCTGTCAAATCTGCAAAGAACAAAAGGAAAGTGGATTTTTGATATAATCATAATCTCAAAACTAGTTGGGCAAAGTTTGTAAGATTGGAGTACTTACTTAACAGAGAGATCGACTTGGACTTGTTAATTAATTTCTTCTTCTACGTCTTCCAGATAGCTTTATTACCTTTCTTTCGACCATACTTACAAACCACCATGGCTTTCCTGTTGAGAATACAATATACCCAATCGACAAGCCAATCACAAGTCCGCTTCCGTAACCCATCATGATGATTTTCCAATCAAACCAACTCGAATTATCCTGTTCTTCGTGGAATATTGATATAGTTTGCTCTGATCCTGGTGGTTCATCATTTCCACATTTTTTTGATAACGGATCTCCACACAACCCCAAGTTTCCAAAATAGCTACTATTTTCAAATGTATTGAATTGTTTCCCCTGAGGTATACGTCCCACAAGCTGGTTGTATGCGAGGTTTAAAGATGAAAGAGATGTCAGACTTGTCAATTGTATAGGAATGTCTCCCACGAGCTTGTTTGAAGAGAGATCTAGTGATTCAAGCTCTGTCAAATTTTCCAAAGATAATGGAATATGACCTATTAGTTTGTTATGAGAAAAGTTGAGAACTATGAGAGAATTCAACTTTCCAACTACATCAGGAATTCGTCCTTGAAACTTGTTACAGGACACATCGATAGCAGTGAAAATAGTTAGAATTCTCTCCATTTTAATATCAACTCTTTTCATTGTCATTATCACTGAATCAAAATAAAAACCATCTCCAATATATCTCCTTTCAGCACTAATGTTTTTCCCGCTCATCATAGCTTTAAATCTTTTGAAAAATCTCGTTCGCAAAGGACCAGTGAACCCATTGTGAGAGAGGTCAAGAATTCGCAACTTGGAGAAGGGATGTCTTGTTCTTGAATTGCCAATAGGACCATGGAATCTATTAGATCGCAGTATAAGAACTTGTAGTTGCGGAATAACTGCTAACCAATGGGGAAAGGTATCATTAATTATGTTATTCCCAACATCTAGGACTTCCAAGTTACCACAGTTGACCAGAGAAGGTGGTAATGATCCCTCCAATTGATTGCCATTGAGATTCATAGTCTTCAACTGACAGCCTTTTGAAAATGTTTGCGGTATGCTGCCGTGGAAGTTGTTCATCCTTAGATCCAAAAACCAGATAGTTGTAGAGTTTCCAAGACATTGTGGAACATTTCCATACAAGCTATTATTAGACAAGTCCAGAAGTTGAAGTGAGCTCAAATTGCAAAATGACGAAGGGATGGCTCTGTTCAATACGTTGTGTGAATCTGAAAAGAATTGCAATAAATTACTTTGAAATTCAAGTACAGCCAGTTAGTTGGTTATTGCTAAGGTCCATGCAAACAAATAAAGGTTCAGACCCAAAAGAATTAAACTAAGCAAGCCCAAGCCCAAGAGAAACTAAATTTGTTGCCTGATTAGTATTAAAAAAAAAAAAAAACAAAAAAAAAACCTGATCACAACTCACAAGTGACTCCATCCAATGAATAATAATAAAAGGAAACGAGTTGCTTGATGGAGAACAGAACAGTTCAAGGCAGACAAGTTGATAACACCGCATTAACCAACCCATTTTTGTTTTTTGTTTTTTTATTTGTTTGTTTGTGTTTTTTTCCCCTTTTTTGAATGAATTGATTACCTTCAAACACTTCAAGCTTCGAATGGAGGCCTGGTTCTGGTGGCAAGACTCCACTCAAATTGTTGTCGAACACCCAAAAATCTTTCAGGTTTGGGATCAGACCTATACTTGACGGTATCTCTCCTGACAACTGGTTCGAATGCAGACTCAGCAGCTGCAAATTCTGTAACTTGCCGAAATCTTCCGGTACCAAACCCGTCAAATTATTCATAGAAAGATCAATTTCGACCAAGTTTAAAGTTTCAACAGTTTCCGGAATCTCACCAGACAGTCTATTGCCGTTGAGATACAGTTCCGTCAGGTTCTTGAACGTAAACACCCAACTAGGAATTTTACCTTCCAGGTGGTTTCTTGACAAATCCAGGGTTTCAAGACTCGAAAGATTGTTGAGACAATCCGGAATTTCGCCAATCAAGTTCGAGCCCGTGAACCGCAGAGTCGTCAAATTCTTCAATTTACCAAATTCGACTGGAATTTTTGCAGGTATGAGCTTGTCATTATAGGCCAGACCCAGTACTCGTAGATTCGACAAGTCGCCAATTTCTACCGGAAACGTGCCGTTGAACTCATTTTGATAGAGATGCAACACCTGCAACTCCGATAATCGGCCTATAGCAGGTGGTATATCGCCCAAAAAATTGTTGGACCCGAGGTCTATGAACCGTAAACCCAAAATCCGGTCGATATCGTCCGGTATCAGACCCACGAAATAGTTTGAAGACAGATCAAGTACTTGAAGCTTGGTGCAGTTGTACAGTTCTCTTGGAAACTCCCCTGGAATGAAATTACCAGCAAGGTCAAGCGTGGTTAGATTTTTCAGGTCACATATTGTTGCTGGGATTTTCTGGGTGATGGCTTTGTTTCGTAGAAATATTTCGGTGACCGAATTTCCAGTACAGAAAATCTCCGGCCAGTTGCATGGTGATGACTTGGAGTCCCAGGATGGGAGGGATGGTGGATTGCCGAGTTGTTGTTTGAGTTTAAGGAGGACAGTCCGTTCATCGGCGGTTGGATGATTTTGTGAAATTACCTGGAAGGGTAGCGAGATAAGGAGGAGGATGAGGAATGGTAGTGGCGACATTTCACATTTGTGTGGAAACCGGAGGATGTGATGGTTATATATAGACGAAAATGGCACAAATTCTTGGTCATCCTTATCAACAAATTGGCACAAAGTCTTGGTCATCTTCAGATAAGAAATTGAAGTCATCTGCACTTCGGTGTTGTCTAGTTTGTTTGGTGATCTTTTTTACAATTATTATGTTTACATGGGCCCTGCCAACAATGGGTACAAACATGTTTCTCATTGAAGACTTTTTTATGTCTTTTTTAACATACTTATGTTTTTCATTGAAAAAGTCAAATACATATTTTGATTTTATAATCAAGATTTTATATTCAAGACAAAACCAAGTCACAAAGATGGTAATATATAGACGCAATTGGAAACCAGCTGTACTACATCTCAGAATTTTTATTTTTATAATTGTAAAATCTCTTTGCTAAAAAAATAGAGAAATCAGAAAAGGTATCGATTATCTAAAATTTATAGATTCTGCTATTAATAACCTTGCAGTTGATGAGAATAATTATCAAGAGAGAAAATAGGAAATGATAATATTGATGAAATCTCTTATGTTTATTCAAATGAACAAATAGACAAAAATTATGAGGGTCTTGGTGATCGTGATGACACACTACACCAAGAAATTCAATAAGTTTTGGATGGAATTAACACTTCAAGAGACAGGAGAGGAAAGAATAATTTAGAGAAAATCCCCGAAGAAGACTAAGATATTTATGCTTCAAATTCTACACATTGTCAAGTAGACCCCATGCTATAAGAAAATGATTACATGTTAGATGAAGATAATTGGATCCCAAGATCAAAAAGGAAAGTGAAACAGACTTTTAAGATGTTATCTATGACTAGTGTCAATGGTAGACATTCTAAGCGCCTCTAATGAAGTTGGTATACACTTCATCAGTTTTATTTTTATTTTAGTTTCAATAATGTTTGTTTTCTTCTCTCTCTTTGTATTTCTCTTTATTATAATAAATTTCTTCTTAGTGGATGCTTTACCAATTAGGTTTATCTAAAAAAAAAGAAAAGAAAAGAAAAGAAATTCTAAAATTTATACAACAACAAAAAAAAAAATTATGTGTGAATTTGTATTCTGAGTGAAAATTATTGCAGCCGTGAGAGTTGGGACAACTACTTGTAGTCCAAGAATTTGGCACCAAGTCTTGGTCATCCTTAGTCCTTCATACATTTGGAGGTGAGAAATGGAAGGCATTTGGAATGTGTGAAAGAGCTTCATACATTATTCACTTATTTGGATTGGATTTTTGTATTGGATGCTCAAAAGAATCAATTAAGAGTCATAAATTTCCTACATGTAACTAAAAAAATAAAAATAAAAATAAAAAAACTTCAAGGAGAAAAGCTTCAATATGCCTATATTACACAATGTGACATGCATTTTTCATGTGATTGGTTATTTATATTATGTGAAATTATTTTAGTGGATTTGAGCGTATACACGAGCACACTAAAGCATTTCTCAACTTCGAAAGTGAGTTACCGTTAACGTAATTAAAATATTATTAACACTTCATCCTTATAAAAAGCTAGATCAAGTCTTGGTAAATCATGCCAATGGCCTCTTGCCAATATGGTGCGACTCTCCAATGGGAGACTCCACCACCACGGTTCAATGCCCGGCATGCATGTATATATATATATATATATATATATATATATACTCATTCTTTGTCCCTCCTCTTGTGTGGGTGCCCTCTCCCCATTTGTGGGAGTAGTAGTCCGGGCTGTGCTAGTAGAGTCCAATTCTCGCAGGGTCCCGGTAGTTGTTGTAATATCAAAAAAAAAAAAAAAAAAAAAGTCTTTGTAAATCATAAATGTATTCCAAAATGTTAAACTTGCCCAGAAAAAAGAGTTGTTCAATGATGACCGTGGACGAAACAAAACTAAAGCAATCGGTAGCCACTCTTGTATTAGAGGAGCATTTGTTTTCCATGCCTTTCAAGGCCTTCTTGCACGTGATGAATTTTTTCCAATAATAAAAGAGTATAAAAATAAAATAAAATGATTTTATTATGGAAAAAGAAATTGCTACCAGTGCAAAGTTGGGTTTTAGGCAAACTGTTAGGGTTTGAAATTTAAAGGTCACTATTTGGGGCACTTTTTGGGGAACAGGCACCAACTTACTAACTTAAGTTTAAAAGGCACCATTGAAGGTGACCAGACAAAAATACCCATTTCTTTGTCCCTTTGTGTGTTTTTGAAACGTTGGAAGAAAAGATTTGAGAGAGAAACCTCGACGGCGCAACAGTCCTGAAGTGGACCAAAATCTGACGGCGAACCACCGGCGACGGCGCTACAGTAGTGATGTCAAACAGAACTGAACGGTGAACTAAAAAGACAGCGGTAAGTTTTTGTTTCTCGTTCTCGATAAGTTTGTGTGTTTGATGTTGGATGCCATTTTCATCATGTAGATTAGGTTTGATTTCATTTGTTGTTCATTATGTTTGTTTGATGAGGTTAGGTTAGGGTTTTAGTTTAGGAAAAAATTTCCTTTGAAGACGATGAAGATCTGGGTTTCCAAGTGTTTTTGAACCTTTATCGGGCCTTTTTATAGTCTTATCGAGCCTTTTTGAACTTTTATCAAGCCTTTTTGTAATGATATCGAGCCTTTTGAACTGTGATCAAGCCCTTTTGAACTGTTATCGAGCATTTTTGATACACAGTTAGAGCCTTTTTGAACCTTTATGTCGAGCCTTTTTGAATTGTTATCGAGCTGTTTGGAACTGTTATCGACCCTTTTTTAACCTTTTTGAACTTCTGTCGAGCCTTTTTGTACTGTTATCGAGCCTTTTTTATTTGTTATCGAGCCTTTTTGAACTGTTATCGAGCCTTTTTGATTTGTTATTGAGCCTTTTTGAACTGTTATCGTGCCTTTTTGAACCTTTATTTCGAGCCTTTTTGGAGTTTTCTCGAGCCATTTTGGACTGTTTTTGGGCCTTTTTCATACATAGTTCGAGCATTTTCATACTATATCCATACCTTTTAATACACAGTTCAAGCCTTTTAATACAGTACCCGAGCCTTTGAATGAAGTGTTCGAGCCTTTTCATGAACTTATATACTTTTTTTTTCTGTGAATATGCAGATGGTGAATCTGAAGGATTTCCTTAAAACCCCTATGGGAGAATGGTTCAACAGAAAAATTATTCGGCATGACCATTTGAATGACGTTACAGATATCGACAACGCACTTGAAATTGTACTTGAACATCTGAAGATGGAAGACCGACGTCGGTTTACTGAGTCATGTTTTGGTCATTTCCTTCAGATGCATCGTGAGATTCATTTTTCGGCTGGGATTGTCCATTGGATGCTTTTGCGCGAGTTGCATCACGATGGGCCGGAAGATGAGATGAGATGAGATTTTTGTTAGGTAAGCATACGGTCCGGTTCTCGAAGGTTGAGTTTTGTCTAATCATCGAATTGAAGTTCGGAATCATTCCCGACACGACGAGTTATGATATGGTACAAAATGGCATGCACGACCGATACTTTTAGGGTCGAGTCATCGAGTTTGAAGAGCTAAAAGCGATGCTGCGGATTGGTATTTTTGAAGAGCAGTACGATGCGGTGAAGCTGTCATTATTGTTTTTGCTGAACTGGATACTGATGGGGGTGGACGAGAGATATAAAGTTCCAGTATGGCAGTTTCACCTAGTCGAGGACTTAGACGCTTTTGATGCGTTCCCGTGGGGCGCATACGTGTATAGGCGGTCTATTTTTGGTTTCAAGCATGCTTTGGATGGTCCACGGCAACGGTTGGAAGAACGACAGCAAGAACATGGTGTTGACACCACCGAGACGTATAACATATACGGTTTAGCGCACGCACTATTGGTGAGAATTTAGAATTTGCATCCGTACTTTAATTGAAATTTTTTTATATGACTGATGTATTATCTATTACGCAGATATTTGCTTTTAAGGTTATCCCCAAACTTAGCAATAAAAAATGTGGGACCCGCAGGGTAATCGAGCTACCCCCTCCACGTATTCTGAAATGGGAGTTGACTCAGCGACCGTGGGGGAAAACACTGGATAGGATTTTCACTGAAAGGGTAAGTATTGTTGGTGTTAATGTTTATAATTTTTAGTATGTTTACAATTACAATGATGTAACTCCGATTGCAGATGTTTGCGTGGTCTGAATTGGTGCCAACGGATGCTGAGAAGGGTTAACGATACTACGAAGGCATAGACATGGGAGGCAGTCTGTATGATGACAATGCTGCAGATTTACCTGGTGACCTCCCGGATCCGGAACGATATGGGACTGCCGGACCTAGTGATACGGAGGATTTGTATTGCAGACCTAGTGATATGGATCCTCCGTATTCTGGACCTAGTGATACGGAGGGCTCAAACCTGGAGGTTGACATTGGCAGTGGGAGTCCCACGAGGTGTAGGCGGCTACGATTCACTTTGCCCAAAGAACTGAGACCTAGAGGTGATTCAGACCCGGAGAGTGGCAGTCATATTCCCGTGATGTGTAGGCGGGTACGATTCACTTTGCCCAGACAACCTGGACCTGAAGGTGATTCACGAGGAGGCGTTGGAGAGCATCCACCGGTACGTAAGCATTTTTAGAACCGTATGATTTAATTTCAATTGACTGAACATTTTTAGTATTGACAGAGTCCGAAATCCTTTTAGGGCTGAGATTGTAAATCCGCAGAAGTGATGGATGATGTCCGAACATTACGGGAGGATGTCATGGATATTGTCCAAAAAGTGAAGAGAAAAGAGATGTGCGGCATCAGGAGTTGCTGGATTTGATCCGAGTGCTACAGGGTCCGACGTCGCAGAATCGTATGGATGGTTCACCATTCGATGACCGACCATTTGATGACCATCACGGAGCATTTAGTCCCACATGCAGGACAGGTACTGATCAGGATGGGATAGCCCCAGGGACCAGACATGGGCAGCCACCTACTACGGACACAGTATTCGATCAGTAGGGTCATGATGCGACAGAACGAGAGGAGGTGCCCAGTGATACAGAGATAGTAGTATTAGAGTAGGAACTGCCGCAGGACCTCACCGCGGACCACTCATCGCAGCTGCTGCATGATCCTGTTAATTTGCAGGACCTCGCACCTGACTGCTCTTCTAGGAGCTCACTGCTGACCGCACATCGCAGCGTACCCATCCAGTCGATCCCAGCATACAAGGTTCCTCCTTAGAGCGTAGACCTCCGGTCGACCCGAGCGCAGCCGACCCCTCCAGGTGATCCACTGGGAGAGATTTGGTCCGTCAATTTACACCCCACCGGTCGATCCCAGGTGATCGAACGAGTTCCTCCTCACACCACACCGATCCCCATGATTTGGAACGGACTCCCCTACCCCTGAGGCATGGAGACCAGATTCGATGTCGAGGTTGGATGGAACGAAGCCCATACACAGACCCCTGTCAACCGAAGAGGCCACAGATGATGCCGCAGCCAGCACATGAATGGATGCCACACAGATTGGTAGATCCTGACCAGCTTGCGTCGTACATAGACTACAAGAGGAACATGACAGGGAAATTGTAAGTATAATCTAAAAAATTACAATATGTTTATAGTTTTTTCGGCAAATATGCAAGTATTATGTAACTTTTTCAACAATTAGTCAATTATGCAGACGTGATGTGGATCTGCACGACCCAGTTGGTGTCGATGTCACTTGGTTCCACCGGTTTCAAACCAACTTCATGGAGTTTGAGGATACGGTATGTTCTTTACTTGAACTGTCTTTATAAGTTTCATTCACAAATGGTTGAATCTTAACAATATAAATTGAAATTGTCAGCACATTGACGCATACTTGAACATTCTCCGGAGGCGTCAACGAGCATTCCCCACTGTCTACGGTTCGAGGGTCAACATACTGAATTCACAATTCTATGTAAGTGTTTATATTATACAGTTTTCGCTTCTACATTGATGTGTTCATACATCTTCTGCCTAACGTTTCGGTTAATTTTTTATGTACAGTCATTGTTATATCACTAATGGGACAGAATCGGCACTAGTGAGGACAGGAAACCCCCAGAAGGTTGGAGAAGGTTGGTCTGTGCTGAAGCACGCGTGGGCCCGTGATAAGCTTACGGTGGTACGTGGAGAGCTCCCGTCAGCAAACCGGCCATGGCACGATGTTGACTTGGTGAGTGTATATTTTACTTTGCGTCCATGTGTATAATAACAAAATTTGATAACACTTTGGAGAAACACTTGCAGGTTCTGATTCCTTGCAACCTTGGACATATGCATTGGGTCATGGCCAACGTCGACCTCATGAAAGGGCACATTCTCGTGTTTGACCCGTTCAAACAGGAGGTCTCATTTAGGCACAGGAATGCCCAGTTCGCGTGCTTAAGGTGGTTGCTACCCTTAATGCTGAATGCGGTGCACTTTCACAAGAACAGACGATTGGGTGATGCGACGTACAAAAGAAGGGATGGGCCGTTTCGGATGTTCTTCGTGGCAGCCGACCGTGTGCCCCAATAGCAAAAGGGGTATAATTGTTTCAAGTTCTTATTCTATCTCAATCGGTTTTAATAACATTCCATTCTAATGGTTGTTCATGTGGTTAATTGTAGGAGAAACTGTGGTACCCATACTTTGAGAATGATTGAGTACCTGACAGGGAACAGGGATACGTTCGACTGGTCGAAAGCCGATATGCCCACCATCCGGGAGAGGATGGCCGTGGAGGTTTATTGTAACTCTAGGACCATGTAGTTGATGTATATAACATTTGAGTAATGAAATGATGAATTTTTTTTTTCAAGTGTTTGTAGTTCAAACTTCAACACACACATTTCATACATTGAAATCCATAAATAATACATGAAATTCAATATAGGATCCAGTATGACATTAGACGAAGAACTAAATTCAAATATATTTTCGAACATAAAATCAATCATGTTAGTTCTACATAAAAGCATAAGAACCAAGGGTGGCAATTCGTCTTCCTCTTGTAAGGCTCCATTCATTCCACGGTAAAGTCCTTCTCAGGGCACGTTTGTTTGTTGTGTCCAGTTGAATGACAGATGTTGCACCTGCGACGGTATTCTTCGGGAATAATTCTACTAGGACCTTCATTAACCATAGGCGGGTTCAAACACCTCCTGCTATTATGTCCTGGTTGTCCACATCTTTTACACGACTGTGTAGTTGTCCTCTCCGAAGACGAGGGATGTCGACCTTCCATCGGGTGACCTGATTGTCTCTTCGTCTTTGGATTTAAAATCACCCACGCTGCAATGTTGGATGGCACAACCCATGAAGAAGGATGGCCAACAGGCATAATAGGAACCGAGTATGCATCAATAAGTGTCTCCCTCTTGTAGTAATCCGCAGACAGAGATGTGAAATCCAAGTTCCGCTCCCTGCAACAATGAAAACAGTGAGATTCACGTTTGGGTAATATAAAACGTTAACCGTAACTTGTTATGTACCGTGCCGCTGCGAGTGTGTGTGAACATGGTAAAAAGTCCATTTGGAATTTGTTGCATGTGCATGCCTTCCGGGCTAAGTCAACTGTCCACTGTCCACTGTTTTCCCTTGTGTCTGATGAAGAATATGTTTTAATCAACTGGATTTACGGTCATATAACCACACTTCTCGACACGTTTAAGGATCAAAAGATGTGCTGTGTCGGTCAATCGATGATGCATGGACCGTGCATTTACATGACGATCGTGGAACCACTTTTGTAGCATATTCCGAATGAACTCTGCCAGTGTCATCACTGGCAGTTGCCGTGTGAATTTTCAGTATGAGTTTATGCACTCTGCAACATTTGTTGTCATCAACATGTACCTTCTTTGGGGACAGTGAACGTGGGACCACTTGTGTGGACCAGCATCAATGGCATAATTGTATGCACCTTTGTGCAGCTTACGTAACTCCTCTATGTGGCGATCATACTGGATTTCACTGTACGACCTAGCAGCGTTATCCATTATGTCGACAACATCCTTTCTGTGGAATCGCTTCTTCATATTTTCACCAAAATGCCAGCAACATATGGTATGGGTTGCATAAAGGAACACTTTAGAAATCACTACTTCAATGCTTGCATGACGATCGGAAATGAAAACCAAATCATCTATATGACCAAGGGCACCCCTCAAGCATTCCAAAAACCACTCTCATGAAAGGTTATTTTTTGAGTCACCGTACCCAAAAGCAATTGGATACACATGTTCGTTTCCATATTGTGTAATTGCCACAAACATTGTACCCCCGAATCTTCCCTTCAAATGGGTACCATCAACTGCAATCACAGGATGCATACACCTCCGAAAACCTCTAATTGAGGACCCTAACGACATGAAAAAGTAGAGGAATTTACCATCGTCTGCGCATTGTAAGTCTGTGATTGTGTCAGGATTTTGCTGTTCCAGAACGTATGCAAAATATGGCAGCAGTTGGAAACTTTCTTCATGCGTTCCATAGGTCAATGACAATGCATATTGCAGGGCATCATGTGCCTTACTGTATATGATTTGGATGCCATACGTTGTTTTCATATCACCGATTATGTCCTTTGGACGCATAAGACGACCATCAGTTTGTTGAAGTCTAGGTGCAACGACTTCTCCGATTGTGACTGCACTAGCTTATCAGTGGCGACGGTGAATCTCCTCCAAGGGATAACTGTGTTCGTTGACAAAACTTCTGACTTAATAGCAAGTCCTTTCTTCTCTCCTCACCGCTCTTAATTTCCACGTACAGTCGTCAATGATGCAAACCAGATGTAAAGTTGTCTTATTGGACCTTTTCACCTTCCATTCAAAGTTCTGTTGCATCGCAAAATGGCCAACTAGCCTCTTCAAATCCTTTTTACTCAGAAAAAATTGACCTTTACAAATCATGGTTCTCGGTTGTTGCGTTGCCAAGGTGCTGCTTCTACCAATACCAAACGAGTATGAATTTGCTCCCGGAATAACCCAAGTTGTTGCATTATCAGAATCAGATGCTGTCACATTATAACGGACCTCGGAATTCCCAGGCATATCTGGTGCATTGCAACTAACTCCTTGTACACGTCTACCACGTGTTTGCATTTGTGCAGGCTCTTCATCCACATTTTGTAGATCATCAACCTGTTCATTATTTGCCTTATTATCCACCTCATGGTTTGGGTAATTGTAATTGTTCTGCTCATTGTACTGCGCATCGTTCTGCTCATTGTACTGCTCAATTCGACAACCAAACACATCACCAAATTGAGGTTCAGCTGCATCTGCATGGTCGACCGCAACCTGTGGGACACCACACATGTTTCCCCCACCTTCGCTGGCACTCCTTTGGGTGAACGCTTGGTTGCTACCGCTAAAGGATCCTAATTGTTGGGTATTTTCAGGAGGAGGAATATCATTCCCTACCACATCTCCAGCTATCCGCTCAGTTAGACTGACACATACTGAGGGATCACTCGATCTTCCCCTAGCATAAACTGGACATCGTCGTCATTCCTTATAAATGTGCGAAACGTACTGCCAGGAACGATTGATATTGATGACAAATCAACGTTGTATTTGTTTACATCATAGTTCACAATAGTATGCACGATCGCCACCAATTCTTCGTAAGTCATATTCTTTGACACATACATTCCCCGGTTATCGGATCCAACAAACCTCTGACTTCTATCAGGCAACTGCTCTCATCGACCGTTGTAAGATATTACTATTCTAACCCGATTCATGAGGCTGTCAAATTAATAATCACAAACCATTAACAAAAACCCATGAGTACACAATATTTTTAAATATTACATTTACAATGGCTCGGGTGAGGATATTGAAAAGGCTCGGAGAATACATGAAAAGGCTCAGATAAGACATGATAAGGCTAGGGGATGACATGAAAATGCTCGGATGAAAAGGCTCGGGGAAGACATTTGAAAAAGGCTCGAAACTATTTCTAAAACGCTCGGGGACAGTTGAAAAACGCTCGAAAAAAATTCACAAAAGGCTCGAAAACATTTCAAAAAGGCTCGGGGACAGTTGAAAAAGGCTCGAAAAAATTTCACTAAAGGCTCGAAAACTTTTTAAAAAGGCTCACGGACAGTTGAAAAAGGCTCGAAAAAAATTCACAAAAGGCTTGAAAACTTTTCAAAAAGGCTCGGGGACAGTTGAAAAAGGCTCGGAAACAATTCACAAAAAGCTTGAAAAAAAAGTTCAAAAAGGCTTGAAATAAAGTTCAAAAGGCACGATAACAGTTCAAAAAGGCTCAATAAGACATGAAAAGTTCAAAAATTATCACAATGGCTTAAGGTTTACACAAATTATCACAATAGCTTAAGGTTTACAAAATACTAAAATGTGAAAAACTTAAAAGAAGCAAGTTCAAGAAATATTACCTTATTTTACTAAAGAAGAAAGTCGGGGTAAAACCTTGAACTTTTATTTGTAGAGAGAGAGAGAGTAACTGAGTTAGTCCTACTGTCGTTTTTGTTGCAAGTGTGGAGAGAGAAAAGAACAAACAGAATAACATAAATGATTAACTAAGGGCAATTTTGGTAGTTCACCATAATAGGTGCCTTTTAAACTTAACTTATTAACCCACTGACATTCTCACCAAATCAGTTTAAAAAGGTGACAGTTCTCACCAATTCCACTATTTGTTAATTAACTTATGATTTTGAGAAGAAGCTAGCTTAACAAAAACTTGAGCAACTTTGTTTGTTGATCTTTGAACAAAGGCTTATTGATACGCGAACAACCTTGGATATCCTTCAAATGAAAACGATCTAAAAAAGAGATAAAAAAATCATTAGAACAGCCATTGCTTTCACTATACTATATATTTAAATCAGATTATGAAAGAGACAACTCAAATTCTATAGGAAGATATTATAGGGTCTCCAATTGTCCATTAATTGTATCTTGCAAGGGTTGTGGTTGCCATGTCTCTTGTCAAACCAGACAACCTAGGTTACATCGGACTTATTATATCAAATATATAATGGGGTTTGTGTACAAATGTACAATGGTACATATCCTATTTAATTATTCAAAATTTATATGTTTCTTTTTTAAAATCTGATTCGATTTCTTGTATATTCGAAATTGCAAATCATTATTAATAATTGTTGCTACCTAAACTTTCTCTTGAATGGCCTATCATTATTGTTCATTCGAGTTCACTCGTCCATCATATTTTAATGAATTATTGGAATCAACTTAAAATGATTTAAATTCAGTTTTGATATTAGATTTAATCAACTTAAAATAAAATTATTATCACTAGAATAATTTCCAAAAAATATTAAGAGATATGAATGTATCTTTTTTTTTTTTTTTTTTTTTTTTTTTTGGCAAACACTTTTTATATAGTAATTTAAAAAAAAAAATTATTTTAATATTATGCATTTGAATATATAGAGGTAGCTTACCACTCACAAGTCACAACTAGGAGTGTTGAACGGATTGATCCATTTTCATACACTGCAAATTGATCATAACCATGTATTTTAGAAGATTTGGATTCAGACCGGAACTAAAATGTACTATTCAAAATCGATCCAATTCCATCTGCTTAGTTAAGTTGTTATAATAAAAGTTACTGAGTATTAAAAATTAGGATAATTGGCAAGAATATCCCCTGAACTATACCCGAATTGACAATGTACCCCCTATATTATTTTTTTCGGCAGTAAACCCCCTGAACTATCATAAATTTGCAATAGTCAACGGAACCCTAATTCCGTCTAGAGAAATTTACACTAAGTTCTCCTGATTATTTATATAATTGCATTAAACCTGAAAAATATAATAATATGACACGAATACCCCTCAAACCAATTTTTTTTTTTTTTAAATTAAATTTAAAATTGAAATAATGGTTAACTAATAATAAAATTTAGAATTTTATTATAAAGACAATTAAATAAATATAGAAATGAAAAAATTAAATTGATTTAACAATTATTTAAATTATCTTTTTTTTTAAATATCCCTAAATATAAAACCCAGATAAATATTTAAATTATTTAAGAAAAATAAAAATAATGGTTAAATAATAATACAATTCCCTTTCAAAAAATAATAATAATACAATTATGATTTTTTTTTTTATAAAGAAAATAAAATCTTTAAAAAAATTAAAACATCTTTAAAATTTCTATCATCCATCTCAGAGATGGATGGTGGAGAAATATTTATTAAAATAAATTCAAATAAAAAAAGCATTTTTTAAATAGACTGATTGATCTCAATTATAAAATAATAATAATAATAATAATAATAATAAGCTTCCCCATTAATGAAGATATGAAGATCCATTAATGTTCTTTTTTTTTTTAATTGGATTTCGTTTATTGGTTTGTGAATTGTGTTTTTTAAATTAATTTTTTAACTTAATGAACATAGAGAAGAGAAATCCTTAAAATAAAAAATTTCAAATAAATATTTTTAAATAAACATCGATCCATCTAATTAAATGAACATCTGTTTCTCCATCCAATCCTTAAAAATTTCCTTTCTCTAAAGAAATAAAAATATTTAAATTTGCAACACCTAGAAACCAAAAATTAAAAAATTTAATTTTTAATTCTTCTATATGTGTTTTTAATTGGATCGATGTTCAATTTTTTAAAATTTGTATTTGTATTATTATTATTATTATTTTGTAATTCAGATAAATCAATCTATTTAAAAAAAAAAAAAAGATAAATCAATCTATTTAAAAGAAAAATCTTTTTTTTATTTGAATTTGTTTTAATAAATATTTCTCTACCATCCATCTATGAGATGAATGGTAGAGATTTTAAAGATGTTTTAATTTTTTAAATATTTTATTTTATTTATAAAAAAAATCATAATTGTATTATTATTATTTTTTGAAAGGGAATTATATTATTATTTAACCATTATTTTTATTTTTCTTAAATAATTTAAATATTTATCTGGGTTTTATATTTAGGGATATTTAAATAAAAAGATAATTTAAATAATTGTTATATCAATTTAATTTTTCCATTTCTCTATTTATTTAATTGCCTTTATAATAAAATTCAGAATTTAATTATTATTTAACCATTATTTCAATTTTAAATTTAATTAAAAAAAAAAATTGGTCAGAGGGGTATTCGTGTCATATTATTATATTTTTCCGGTTTAATGCAATTTTATAAATAATCAGGGGACCTTAGTGTAATTTTCCATTGACGGAATTAGGGTTCCGTTGGCTATTGCAAATTTATGATAGTTCAGGGGGTTTACTACCGAAAAAAAAAGTATAGGGGGTACATTATCAATTCGGGTATAGTTCAGGGGATATTCTTGCCAATTAGCCTAAAAATTAAAGACTTGGATATGGATTTGTTTCAATTGGAATGGAATTTAAAATATAAAACCGATAAGATAAGGTTGCTCATTAGTGAGTATCTCACATTTACACTATTAGTGGTGTTTAAAAAATCGGTTGATTCGGGTCTGTTAATTTTATTTCTAGGTTGTCTAATAAGGTTGCTAATGCTTTAGCCAAGTTGGCTTTAGGCTATGTGGGTGAGTCTATTTGGCTGGAAGACTGTCCGTTATCTGTGGAGAGTCTTGTTTTGGGTGATTGCCCTATTCGGGTGTAGTCTTTTGCTTGTTTAATGAAGCTCTTTTTCAAAAAATTAAAAAAAAAAAAAAAAATCGGTTGATTAATCGGTGGCTAGTTGTTAGACGGCCTCCTACCGTTGCAGAAAGTTGAAAATTGGCCTTATTAGACAGAGGACGACTAATCGGTGATAATCGCTCTCGTTAGACTAGGCAGAGTCAATGTCATCACCATTGACTCTGCCTAGTCCACATATATATATATAATATTAAAACGGTAGCGTTTTTTGCTTCACTTTAATAAAGGCAAAACGCTGTCGTTTTGGTCTTCATTAAAGTGAAGCCAAAATAGCTTCAAGCCTTCAACGACTCCACTTTTCTTCTCGACCAAAGCTGCCACCATTCAAGTTTCAGTTGCCGAGATCGTCGGCCAAAGTTGCCGCTGTCGCCTTTGTTGTCACTCTTTCGGTCTTCGTCCATCTAAGGTTTGTATTATTTATTTATTTTACATTTTTACTATATGTTGTTTATTTCTTAATTGTTTTAGGGTTTGGGAAAATTGGAATTGAATAGGTGTTCGTGGATTTGGATTTGTTTGTAATTGGATTTTGATTGTTATTTGTGGATTTTGTTTGTATTTGATCATTGAATTTTGTTTGAGATTGGATTTGTATGCAAGAAAAAATAAAAAATAAAAAATAAAAAATTCACCGACAAATTAATCGTCGACTAATCGGCCTAAACAGACATAAGGTCTGTACTTGACTAACACCTAGCGTCTACTGGAACATTGACTATTAATATTTTGAGCTCGAGTCGTTTCCTCAATTTCAAATCTCGAATTAATCATAATAGCTAAACAAATGAAAATAATATAATTCAATCTATAATCCATTTGGACCGGTTCGATTGACACCAACCCTACTCACAAGTCACAGACTCACAGGATGTCTAAAGAGAGAAGCAATCGTACGGGGACTGAGAGTCTTCCCAGTGATGGTTCAGTGGTAAGATGGCAAAATATGATTGGCTATTTTTCATTTGAATATTATTTTTAGAAGAAAAAAAAAACATTCTAGAATTAAAAATAAATAAAAAAAAGGCAGTAGAGGGAAAGAGGGAGGCACGAAGAGAAGAATAACGAATAACGAACATTGTGAGAAAAAGGTGGGCCAGGTCCGAAAATTTTGAGATATAAATAAATTTAAAAATTAAATTAAATTAAAATAAAAATAAAAGCGCGTCCGATTACAACGGAAGTGGGGCCCCTCACCACCATTCAAATTTCTACCGCCTTCCCACCACCGCCTTCTTCTCTCTCACCTCCGTCTGTTATCTTTCCCGCCGAACCGAACATCTTCCTGTGGGGTCCATTATTCTTCTAACCAATAAATTTTTTTAATTATAATTAATTAATTAATTGTACTGAAAAACAATTTAAAAAAATAATTAATCATTGCGGACCCACTTAACTAAACAAAAAAAGAAAGAAAATAAATGGAAAACAAAAACAGAACATTGACAGGGGTAGCTGGTGGGGGTTTATTCCAGAGAGAGAAAGAGAAAACAAATTTCTAAAAAAAAAAAACAAAGGAAAAAAATTATTAACAGAGATTGGAAAAAAATAATAATAATAATAATAAAGAAAAAGAAGTTGCTTAGCCAAAATGATGGTCGAAGAGAGGAAGATCCTCTGAGATCATCCTGAGAGAGGGCAGTAATTGAAAAAAAATCATATTTTCCACCATTTCTAAGGATCATCATCATCATCCTCCATTGTTGTTTTTTCTTTGCTGCCTGTTGTTATCGAGTCTCAATTATAACCATCTTCTGCTATTACCCAGAAAAAATATATATAAATAAAAAGAAGAGATTCTTTTGTCAACTTTTCGGTCATTTTTTCCAAGGTAAAAAATTTTATTCTCTTTCTCATGTTGCTTGCTCCGGAGGGTATTCCTTCATTTTTCTTTTTCTTTTTTCTGTTTCTGATGCTCTGTTTTTTGTTTTATTTTTTCTTTAGTTCTTGTTGAGTTTTGTGGAGGTAACACGGAGAAGATAATATTTTGAGGGAGGTTATGTGCATTTTAGCGTTGTAGAAACAACTTTTAAAACATAAAAATGAGGGACCCTGATATGATCATCATCGCCGGACGCGGAGGAGACTTAGCTTTTGATTTTGATTTTGTTTGTAACATATTATTTTTATAGTAGTCCAGAGACTTTTTTTTTTCCTTTTTTAATTTTCGCGATTGGGAAATTGGTGTTTTGTAATTTGTTTGAGAAGAAACCTGGCGATTTTGTATAGCGTCCTGGCTGTTGATAGACATTGTTGCTACCTCCACCACTGCAGCAGCAGCATTTTGTTCTTCAAGCAATGGGGGGTAGATGGAATCCAATTGAATTTGGATTCCAATTTTTGTACTTGTTGATTTTGATCTTCACCCTCCAACTTCAAGGGTCTTTTTCTCTCAATTACGAGGGTATATTCTCATTTTTTTTCTTTCTTTCTTATCAACATTGGTTTCTAATACAATTGGTGAATCTTTACTATGTTTGATTGTTTTGGTATTAATCGTTGCGTGGAAATGCAGGATTGGCTTTGTTGGAATTCCGGGCAAGAGTGGTTTCAGATCCTCAAGGTGCTTTCACGAATTGGAATAAAAATGACACGAGTCCTTGTTCGTGGTCAGGGGTTCATTGTCATGACGGCAAAGTGCATATGCTGTAAGTTCCTTCATTTACTGTTCGTTAAACGAATCCAGTTCCTGATATGCATTGGTTTGATACGGTGAAGTGTTGGTTTTCAATTACAAATATAGGACGAATTACGCGGTATGGTGAATTGTCTTGATTTCTTTCTGGGTACTTGCAGGGATATGAAAGAACTTTGTTTGGAAGGAACACTGTCACCTGAGCTCGGGAAGCTTACCGAATTAATTTTTCTGTAAGGATTCACAATTTCTCCTCTTATATCTTGTTTCAATCTAACTCAGTTTGATCTTACTTTTAGTCATGCCATTCTCTGCCACAACTGCACATTTTCTTATGCGTTTTTCAGAATCTTGAGTCTCGAAAGATTTCTATAGGCCTCCGTTGAATTGAGAATCGGATTCTTTTGCAATCTTCATCATCCACATTATAACTTTGTTGTGGGCAAATGTATATATTGTTTAGAATGACTATGACTATGACGTTGAAGTACAACATAATTTGCGCGCGTCCATGAATCTGGAGCGGTAGCATTTTTTTGCAGTGTTCTAGAATTTTAGTTTGGAAAAGTTTGCTGCACTTGCAAATTATATTCTTGAGTGTGCATTTGCTTACTTGTAATGTTCTCTATTAAAACCATATCTTACCATAGAAGGAATACAAATATTGTTAGCTTATATTAAGGTTGGTGTTTGATTTATGCTGGTCTTGCTCTCTGTTTGCATTAACAGTATACTTCCAAGGAACCGTTTCTCTGGTGCAATTCCTAAAGAGTTTGGAGAGCTTACAAAGCTGAAGGTCTTGGATTTAAGGAACAATGAGTTAAGCGGGACAATTCCAGTAGAAATAGGCGGGATGCTGTCACTAAGACGCTTGTGAGTTTAAGCTTTATGGTTATGGATTTTAGTATGTTATATGATGCTCTAAGTCCAATGTATTGGGTATGTGGACTAACTCATTTCTCTCGTAGGTTGCTTTGCGACAATAAATTTGAAGGCGGTATTCCTATCGAGCTCAAAAAGCTCGACTTACTCTATGAACTGCAATTTGACGAAAACCTTACATCTGCAGTGGCCACTGAAATCAAATGTGTAAATAGGAAGTTTGGACACTGGTAAGAATTTTACTTATTTTCAGTGAACCTGTTGGGGCTCTTCACATTTGGTTGTGATAGAAATATCGTAAATTAATTGTCAATGATCTAGTTTTCTGATTTCTTAAACAAATTGGACAGCATCTGGCATGGCAGTTTGATGCAACTGAACAAGCAGGAAGAATCATTCATCGTTGCAATCAAAGAAGTTTTCACTCGCGTAAGTGTTGCACGCCGTAGGCTCCTTGAACAGTCCAGTAACCTCCTAGCTCCACCTGCTACCGTTGGATCTCCCTCCGATCAGATCATTGCTCTTCCAACTGCTCGAAGTAGCGGTGCTTTCCCTGCTGTCCCAAATGCCAAGAAAAGACAATATCCTTCACCTGCACCACAGCCTTCATCTGCTGATACTCCAGTGCCGGCCACTCAAGGTGGCAATTCGTCTCAAAATCCCACTGCTGGTGGTGCCAATACAACCAGTAATTCTTCAAACATATGGAAGTATATTTTTATTATTCCCGCTGTGGTTGCTGTGCTCATTATTGCTGCTGCCACATACATCATGTGCCGAAGCAGAACTGTGAGAACTATAGGTCCTTGGAAGACTGGACTTAGTGGACAGTTGCAGAAAGCGTTTGTCACAGGTGATTTTCATACATGTTATAAGAATTAATTTCATTAATTTCACATTTTCATCAATCACTGACTAACCAGACCAGTTGAGATTGTAAACTAACACCTAGATTGTGTTGTTATTGCAGGGGTCCCCAAGTTGAATCGATCAGAGCTGGAAACAGCCTGTGAAGATTTCAGCAACATCATTGACACTGTTAGTGGTTGCACTATCTACAAGGGAACTCTTTCCAGTGGAGTTGAGATTGCTGTTGCATCGACTACGATCAAATCTTCCAAGTACTGGTCGAAGAGCTCGGAGATGGCATACCGCAAAAAGGTTTGCTGTTTCTTTGATCATTGGAAATCAAAATTCAACATACATGTTTTGTTCCCTTTTCCAATCTTTTTTTCTTTTTTAATTGTACTTGTTTGGCTACCATAGATTGATACATTGTCACGGGTTAACCATAAGAACTTCGTCAATCTTATCGGATTCTGTGAGGAGGATAGTCCTTTCAATAGGATGATGGTGTTTGAATATGCTCCAAATGGCACTCTCTTTGAGCATCTACATGGTAATTATATTCTCATTTTCTGGTTGGGATTCAACATTCAAGTTGGAGGCTAAAAAGATCTCTCTCTCTCTCTCTCTCTCTCTCTCTCTCTCTCTCTCTCTCTCTATATATATATATATATATATATATATATTTCAGTTGAAGATATGGAACATCTAGACTGGAATGCAAGAATAAGGATTATTATGGGAACAGCATATTGTCTTCAATATATGCACCAGGATCTCAACCCGCCCGTATCACATTCTAATCTGAATTCACACTTTATCTACTTGACAGATGATTATGCTGCTAAGGTAATAACACTACTTTCTCTCACAATTTCATCGGTTATGTATGTACTTCAATCATCGTGTAACATCCACCCTCGTAATCTCTCTTGCTTTCTCAGGTTGCCGAAATTAGTTTCGCTACACAACCCAAGTCAAAGGTCTCCGGTGACAACGAAGACAATTGTGAATTGCCTCCTCTAGCTGATCCAGATACAAATGTCCACAGTTTTGGCATATTGATGCTTGAAATCATTTCCGGAAAGCTCCCGTATTCAGAAGAGCACGGACCTCTTGAGAAATGGGTAAGTTTTTTTATGCATTGCAGCCGAAACTGATATTGGCCTACATGTGTTGCATAGTGTGTCTAATACAGAAAATTAAAAATGCAACGTTACAGGCTGCTGAATACTTGAATGACAAGCGAACCATCAGCTACATGATTGACAGAAGCCTAAAATCATTCAAAAACCACGAGCTAGACATTGTGTGTGAGGTTATACAAGAATGCATCCAACCTGATTCAAGGCAAAGACCAACAATGAAGGACATTGTTGCTAAATTGAGGCAAGTCATTAACATCTCACCAGATCAAGCTACCCCAAAACTCTCGCCTCTCTGGTGGGCTGAACTCGAAATTTTATCCGCGGAGGCAACTTAACAACAACTTGGTCCCTCCCTAACACTCTTGTTCTTGCTTGCCCGTGTTGTAAGTTCATTCTCTCTGTCTCTCTCTCTCGTACATTGTATCGATATGCAAAGGAATAGCTTTTTTACACCAGACCCCCCACTTAACTAATCCTGTCAATACTCGGTTTTCAATCTTTTTTGGTCGATCGTTTTTCATTTTACATATATGTACTATGATTGATTCATTCTATTTGATTATATATATTTTTTTCTCCTGATTTTACTTCTTTGTAGCATGCCATTACAATAAAAGTGTGTGCTATATTATATTCTGTAATTCGGGCTATGTTCCCAGTTTGTACTAGACATATGTATGTATTTTGTTATCAGAGTTTGTGATGTAAAGTATACACTAACAGAAACCATCCATGTCTTATTAATTTTGTTCCACTCTTAGGAATTTTGACTATGACGTTGTTTATTATTGAATGAAACAACAGCTCGTTGTGATTCTGAAGCTGTGTTTGGAATTATTGGTAGACTTGTTTCTAATTTTCTTTAGAACTTAAAAGAGGATACTCCATCCATACTAACTGAGTAATTTCAATGCCGGCATTTGTTTAGTACCATGCTTTTGAGTAGAGATATCAAATGGGCTAGGTGGCCCAAGCCCGGCTTACACCGGCCCTCAAATTAAGGAGAAAATCTCCGGTGTACCGGGTGCACTGCTGAGTGGTGCACCAAACCACCGGAGATCATACATGTGGCAAAAAATAAGCGCCACGTGTGTTTTTCTCACCACATGTCTGATCTCCAGTGACCGGATGCACCACTCAGCAGTGTACCCGGTGCATTGAAGATTTTCTCCAAATTAAGTGTGTAGTCCATGTTCAAGCCCTATAGTTGGATGGATTGGCCTTGGGGCTTACTAAAGAATGAATAATAATAATAATAATATTTTTATGTACAAAATTTTTTTAGCTAAGAACACCTAAGCTTGTGCAAGAAGATGATGTTGGCTCAGAGCCCAGGGGTAAGCTCTCACACCTACATCAATAAGGTTGTGGGTTCGAGTCATATCTTCCTTCTCAAATTCCGAAATGAGTGACGATATTGGCACCCCTTAAAAACTGTATATACACCCCTTTTGTAAGTACACCCCTAAAATATTTTAAAAATCTCTAGTTCGTAAATAAACCCCATTTAATGCCAAAAATACCATTTCTTTAATTTTATTGTATTATATTTTTGTTAGCACACCCCACTATTTTGTTATCTAATTAGATTTATTTAAAATTTTATTATTTTACATCTTTTTATTCAAATAAATAATTTCTCCTTAAAAAAATAATTTCTAACTCCTGCAAAACATTTGATGTCACTAAAAAATTGTATGAAAAATAAAATAAAATCATTACATTAAAACTTTTTTTTTTTAATTCTTTATGTAAAAAGAGGCTATAAGCCCACAACAATGTATCTCAATTCTTTGTTCCTAAGAAAGTTTTTTTTTAAATTAAAAAAAAAACAATTGTTCATAAGAAAGTTTATTGTTGGTGTTGATTTTTGTTTCACTCAATTATAGCAGTAAATTATTTGTCAACTCAATCAATTTGTATTCCATAAAAGAAATTGAAATTAGTATTTAAAATAGAAGTTAGGGTTTGATAAAATAGAAAGGTTTTATTATCATATCAAACAATTAATAAGAAACTTTTTTTTTTTTTTTTTTTTTTTTTACAAATGATTGATATAAAACCAATTAATAATTATTGGTGTGTATTTGCAAACTATTTAGTCCTTGAAGTAATTTTATTCAAGGATAATATTGGATTTTTAAAAATATACTAAATTGGGGTGTACATACAATTTTTGAGGGGTGTAAATATCGTCACTCTTCCAAAATATTGTAATAGTTTAAAAAAAAAACACCTGAGCTTGTTCCAGCCTGCTTTGAGTAGAGCTCATGTGTTGGGTTGGGCTTAACAAAAAATGTTTATGCTCCAGCCCACACCCGACCCTTTAAATAAGATTGGGTCTTAAAATTACGGCCCAGCCCGCTTGTTGACACCTCTACTTTAAGTAATTAATCATCCATTGTTTAAGACACATACATTTAAATCGATGTAAGTGGGATTTGACCCCAAAATATCTTCAACAATAATATAAATCAGTTGTTAAGAATTAAGATTATTAAATGAATTAGTATGGTCAGTTGGTCATTGTCACTTTCACTTCGTTGTGTTTATAATCAAACTTAGGGATGAATGGGTGATCACGGGTCGGGTCGGATCGGCTCAATTTTATTGAGACATGACGAGATTAGACACTACCGTACTTATAAAATGAATATCACGTTTCAGTGTTTCACATGACTACCAATAACCTTGAACAGGAAAAAAGTAAAAACAAATTGATTTAATTTTGCATGTCTTTGCAGTGGTGTAAGCACTGAGGTGCGGCAGGTCACTGGTGGCAAAAGAACAAAAGTTGTGTTAGCTAGCCTATATGAATATGATGACATATATGCAACTCCAAAAGACTTTCATGAAGAACGTGAAGAACCAAACACCTTTCACATTCTGATTAGGTCACTCATCGGTTATCTTTTAGTGGGGTGTATTCAATTAGGATTAATTAGGATTCTTGAAGACATTTAAAGACATTTTTTAAGTGACAGATTTTCATGGATTTCTACAGACTTTTATAAATCCACATGGACTTTCATTGATTTGTTTAGACATTCATCTCAGACTTTTATGGATTTGTTTAGATATCTATTTAGACTTTTATGGATTTGTTTAGACATCCAAGGATTTTCATGGATTTTCATGGATTTGTTATCTCTAACTTATATATCAATAGTAAGCTAATTATAGCTAATTATCAAAAAAAAACCTTTGAAGTTGGAATGAGCAAAATTTGATACATCAGTCAATCTATATTTGCGTATATATATATTTTGAGGTTGTTGCTGATGAAAACAAAGCGATTGAATTGAATCCAAAATTGGCTAAGGCTTTCATGAATTTGTTATCTCTAACTTATCAATAGTAAGCTAATTATAGCTAATTATAAAAAAAAACCTTTGAAGTTAGAATGAGCAAAATTTGATACACCAGTCAATCTATATTTGTGTATATATATATAGTCTGAGGTTGTTGCTGATGCAAACAAAGCGATTGAATTGAACCCAAAATTGGCTAAGGCTTATCTGCGTAAAGGCACTGCTTGCATGAAGTGTAGATGAATTATTTTTCTTTAAAATAAAATGCTAATGAAGAGTTTTTCAAAAAAAAAAAAAAAAAAACTAATAAAGAGTGAGCATTTTGGTGTTTGATTGAAAGCTCTATAGATTAATTTGGTGTTGTTTTGTGCAATTCTAGCACGTAGTGAGTTTTGTACTTGTTATACTGTATATAATTATGTGACTGCAATATATTCTCACACATATAATTATGTGCAGTTTTTTTTTTTTCCTTTTTAATTCACAGAACATGCTGGGGATGGAAGCTTATTATTCTCACATGCATTGGTTTTTTTAATTTTTACATATTAGTGCTTTTCGTTTCTGATTTGAGAGAGAGAGGGGAAAGCAAAATCCACCAAAATCCACCAAAATCTTTGGGGAGAAGGCTGGACATGTTATGACATTTGATATTTATATTTTTCACCATCAAGTCCACCAAAATCCATCAAAATCCATGACTTAAGAAAATCCTTTAAAATCCAGTCCTAATTGAATACACCTTGATTCTTGTAGACATTTTTAAAGTCCCAATTCAATACACCTGGATTTGGAAGGATTCTTTAAAAATCCATATAAATCCTAATTGAATACCACTAGATTCATATAGACTCTTTTAAAGTCTTTAAATGTCCAAATTGAATACACCAGGATTTATAATGTCTTTAAATGTCCTCAAGAATCC
Source organism: Acer yangbiense (assembly GCA_008009225.1). Classification (NCBI taxonomy): domain Eukaryota; kingdom Viridiplantae; phylum Streptophyta; class Magnoliopsida; order Sapindales; family Sapindaceae; genus Acer; species Acer yangbiense. The sequence goes on from CM017773.1 coordinate 9,835,039, forward strand.
TAATTGAATACACCCCCCTTAGATTCTACACAGCCACCATTATTTTTCTTACTCGTATTTTGTCTTGAATGGATAAATTCAAATTATTTCCTTTTTTTTAAAGCTTCAATGAATATATACGATTGGATTCGAAACCACATTACTAACGTGGACCGAGAGATATAGACCATTTATGCTAAGAGATGTGTGTATGAATAGACACGGTTTTATGATTTTATATATATATAATTAAACCAAACCTAAAATATGTGTTCAGGCCACCAAATCAAGACTAGTCAATCGATTGAAAAAAATATATCTAAAATTAATATTTTTTTTATTTATATATTTACGATTAAGATTAATCGTATAACTATTAAGAATTCATTACTTCAAGAATTATTATGAGATAGGGTTACTTTGTGGCTCATATATAGTAATCATCTGGATATTTTATTGAAATAATAATCCTCCACATATTGAGAGACTAATTAACATCTATCCACATAAGTTAATACTAGTGATAATAAGAACTTCCAATTCACTCAACTCATAGTGGTTGTTCACTCATCTTAAGTAATATGATATGAACTTGAAGTAAGTTTGGATTTTGTGAAGGTTTGATTTTTTTGTTAAACTATTTTTTAAGAATATTTGAGTTTGAATGAAACACTTGATTGTATATACGTGAGAAAAAACGGTAACCGAGAGACAGTTTGAACTCGAAATTATATGATATGAGATGGGATCCTCTCCGAATATATATTATTTAAGAGTGAATAAAATACTTCCCTAAATGAGAAAGAGGAAATTAAGAAAATAAATTCTTAACCATATGTCAAAAGGACCAATGTCATCTACCCAATATTAAAATATGGCAACAGTTAAAAAAGAAAGTAATTAAAAATTACAAGTGGTGATCCACGTAGGCAAGACCAATGTTTGACCCTGTCAACATATGGAAGCATGAACGGGCTAGATAAGCTCCACGTTGAAGCAGAGATCTAGTGTTTGGATGACACGTTTAACAACACAAGCAAGAGAACTCAAACACAAGGTGGTGGTGGGGTGCATGGACGAGTCACTAGTGAGTAGTGATGACTCCTCATCACAAGCCGCCTTTTCTCACTCATCGTGTCCTAAACTCCACCCTCCATCTGTTCAATCCTCAGCCCTTCTCTCCCAATATATATATTTCCACTCACACTCTTTATTTTTCCTGTCTGTCTCACCTTTTCACACACCCAAACAACAAAAATATGAAAGATATCATGAGAAACCAAGTGGTGGAAGAGAAGTTTGTCGAGTTCTATGAGAAGTGGATCACTCAACTTGATGAGAACCTGCAACTTCTTCTTAGGGCTTCAAGAGAGCAGAGTTTAAACGAAGCAGAGCAACAAGCTTTGGTCTCAAGAATGACTACCCATATCAAAGAATATTATACTGTCAAATGGGCTATGGCTCGCGAAGACGTGCTTGTCTTCTACAATCCTGTTTGGATTAGCACGTTAGAGAGTGGTTATTTTTGGTACACTGGGTGGAAACCGTCGTCGGTTTTCCGGCTGGTTGAGTCCATAAAGAAGAAAAGGGAGGTGGGACCGAGACTGGACGATTTGACTGAGCTACAAGCGAAGAAGATTGAGGAACTGAGGCTGAGGATAAGGTTGGAGGAGGAGAAAGTGGATAGAGATATGGAGAGGCAACAGGTGACGCTGGCAGATAGGAAGATGATGGAGTTGTCTCGGTTGGCTGCTCGATTCAGAAGAGAAGGCGATAGCACATCTGACGCGAGTAAACATGTGGATGGTTTAGTGGGGATTGCATTGAAGAGTTTGATGAATGGACTTGAAAAGGTGATGAAAACAGCAGACTGTGTGAGGCTCAAGACTATGAAAGGCATTCTGGACAATTTGAACAGCAAGCAAAGTATCGAATTCCTAGCTGCGATTTTTATGCTTCAGCTTCAGCTCAGGCAATGTGGCAAGAAGAGGGACGCTAATATTTTATTTTTACAAAACAGATATCATATTATATGGTTTGTGTAGGATTGTTGTTGCAGAGAAATATATAGAATGGAAAATATCATTGATATTATAAGAGAAGGATCATTAGACGACTTGAAAAGGCAACAAAAACTATAGGGAAGCCTGCTCAATTCTGATGTGCTGTCAACAATTTGACATGCAAAGTTATAATATAAAATCTTGTTTTATACAGGAAACGAGGTTCTTCTATAGTGTACTTGTTTCAAATTAAAAAGGGGTAAAATCATTCAACTTTCTTAAAAGTTTGTAATAATTACAGTAAAAGTAATTAAGTATGTATATACTTAGATCTCCACTCTTTTATCTCTACTCTCAAAATAAAATTATAAAAAGACTAAAATTATCCATATTTATTAAAATTTAAAATAAAGATAATCTTTTTATTAAAAAAGATAAAAATAAGCATAAATAATTTAAAATTTAGAAAAAGGAAATTTATTACAAATTTAAATTTAAAAAACAAAACAAAATTAATTAAATTTTTTTTTTAAGAAATTATTTACTTTAAAAAAAGTTAAATTTTATTTTTCCATTTAAAAATTATTATTATTATATTCAAATATCTTCAATTAATTTAATTTAATTATTTTTATAATATGGTTAACTTTATTCTTAAAACTAAGGGTTATTAACTTCATATATACCAATCTTGAGTGTATTTTTCCCGATTAAAAACACAAAACAACAAGAAACAACGTCAAATAATTGAGTTCAACTACAATATAACAGGCACGAGAACACGCGGCGTACCTTTAACCTTTATGGATTATATAGAGGTTAACTATATCAACATGCATGTCAGAGACTTAAACCCAGAAATGTGTAGAGAAAATGTGTTGGTTTCAATGTGTATCATCATCAGTAGGCGGTAGCTAACATGTTCTTCTTAATGAAACAAGAAAAAAAAAAAAGCATCTTTTTTAATTTATTGTTTTGTGAAGCAAAACCTGAATTGATAATTAACAGTACAGAGCAGTTGGTCAGTTTGTCTGTTAAATATTTAAATTTTAAAAAGGTAATTAGGCTTATCATTAACAGATAATCAAAAGTGAAAAGTCTCCTAATTGAGATGGAAGAGAGAAAAACAAGGAAGAGCACAGTGCAGTTGGTCAGTTTATCTACTAAAAATACTAAAGCTTATCATTAACAACCAGGAAAAAGTGAAAACTCTCCTAATTGAGACTTAACATTGTTTTTGAAACACTAATTGGCTTGGGCAGAGATTAAGCAGTAATCAAGAATAATAATCTTTCAAGTTTTCTTGTTCTATCTTTATATGATTAATATTACTTTCACAATTTCATGTCCTGACTTTCACATAAATATGCGCTAAAAAAATTAAAAAATAGACTTTTAAATTCAGTGGTGACATGTCCATGTGCTACTCTCTCTCTCTCTCTCTCTCTCATGTGAAATGCAACTACGAGATGCACCGAATCGGATAGGCATGGGCCTGATACTGTTTGGATTGGGCCAGAAACAATGACTATAAGGGCTGGGCCGAACTCTATTTGGGCCCAAACAGGCCCAATGGAATTTACTTTTTTATAAAATTAATTAATTTTTTTATTTTTTTTTGACATAAAGGGTAGAGATTTCGAAGTAATTCGAACTGACAATTGGCAACCTATGCTTTAGCGAAAGCTCAAACACCACCTAGCTATACGCCTATACCTATATAAATTCATCGCTTTCCAAACTTTAATTATAAATAACATTATCACTATTCAAAATATATAAGCATCATAAACCTGTTAAACTCCATAGGTTTTTTTTTCTTTTTTCTTTTAACTTCAAATATGTGACTCCAAATGTTATTGGACAAACAAAAATATATATATATATAGTCTTTCTATTATCAGTTCGAATTGACAAAAGTTATATCAGTTCCTTGTATGTGGGCCACTGGATTTAAATATTTTGACTGACAAGTGCATATAGCCAAGTCAAAGTATTTAAATCCAGTGACCCACATGGCCACATGCAAGGAATTGATATAACGTTTGTCAGTTCGAACTGATAATAAAATTTATATATATATATATATATAATTAATGTTCGGACCGGGTTTTTTAGGTTGACTCAGCCCTACAGTAATTTATATAAGTCCAGTTAGAGTTCGATTTAACCCTTTTAACACTTCTACGGTTCTACCTATGAGATGGTACGAACAACTATGGTTTAAAAATAATAACAAACCCACCTTATAATTAATTCATTTTTTGATTCAATGTATAAAAATAGTTTCCAGATTCGGTGAACCAAAAAGCGAAGAAGCTGAAATTTCTGTTGTGAATTTAAAAGCAAAAATGGTGTCATCTTATCTTTAAAAAGCATTGTATTTTGAGGGTTAAATTCGGATAATAAAGAGTTGATGATGATGATCCGATCACCTCATGAAAATGCTGTTGTGTTCTGCATGCGACGCATACACATGTCCTTATTTCCAGACATTTAGGAAACGGCACCGCATCGATATATACAAGCTTACTTCTCGGCAGCTTTTCTCGCTTCCCGCCAATCAATTATCGAATTGCACAATTAATCAATTTTTCATCCTATGAAAGTTAAGTTTGGTCAGTATAACTAAGATTTGAAAGTGATAATTAATATAAAGATAATAAAATTTGGACAAATATGGAGTTTATATCATGATAATCATGATATGCACCGCAACAAAATTGAGCCATAGGGATGAGATTTTTAGGGACGAACCACCCGTTGTACATAAAATATGGACCACGGGCATTGCCCGTAGTAGGTAGGTTACCTACAAAGGGTAAAACCCATGGTTGAAAATCACATTTTTCCATCAACGCTTCAGCTAAAATGGGCATGGTGCCCATTGTTGGTAAGCGTTTTTCTTGTAGTGTTGAAATAAAATAAAGTATTCGTCCCTAAAAAATGCAAACCTTATAAACTTTTACGGACGAAAAAATTTATCCCGATGAAATGTCTATTGGAATGAAATAAATTATTCGTCCATAAAGAGTGCAAATCTAATAAGACCTTTAGGGACGAAACATTTTTGTCCCAATAGATGAAATAGATGAAACATTTTTGTCCCGACAGACTATCTATCAAGACAAATTTTGTTTTGTCACATGTGGTTTTCTTTTTATTTAAAATTATAATAATCAATTAATTTTGTTGAAATTCTTGATTTTTTTTTTTGAAGTTTTTCTTGAGAGACATATTAATAATTAAATTACTATATAAATTAGAAAATGAGGCAATATGGATCATTTTGTTTGTCCAAGGTGGTTCTCTATTGGGATGAATAACAATCTTAAATATGTTATGACCTTAAATATTATAATGCACATCCACTTTTAGGAAAGTGGTTGTACATTTCCCATTCTCTTTTATAATAGGAATTTGAGTCTTACATTTGTTCATTAAATCGTAAGATATAGAAAAACATCTCCTCTATAGTTATAGTTGCATTCCGAATTGTGCATATAACAATTGATTCGATAAACCCCTAACTCAAATTAATGTATATGATTTAAAAAATAGTTTTATTAAATGCTCTGATAAACATTTTTAAAATTTTTGATTATTGGAATGAGTTTAAATTTTTATTGAACAAGTTCTTTTTTTATTAAAAAAATTCCAATAAATTTTGATTTAAAATAATCATTGAGAATTTAACAACTTATATATGTTATATATAAATATTGTACAATTGTTTATAATGTGAAACTTATAATCTAGTGGTAAAGCATGTCACTCTTATCATAATTGCGAGTTCAAGTCTCAAAATCAACATCTGTTTATATATAAATATTGTCCAATTGTCAAGGCCGGTTTGCCTTGGTGTAGGGTAGGAGGGAGAGACCTAATAGGGTTAATATTTTGTTTTTCATCATTAATTTCATCCCTAGAGATTATTTTCAAAGGGGACAAAATTCAGTTTTCATCCCTAAATTAATTAATTTTTTATAAAAATGTGTTTTGTCCATATTGGTACTCTTTATGGACGAATTTGAATTTTCATCTCAATAGACTTCTTACGAACCACTTGAGGCGACGTAATTTGGGACAAATTTTTTCGTCCCAATAGGTCTCTAGGAATGAATTTTGGGCTATTGAGACCGAAAAAAAAAAAAAAATCTTTCCAATAGACGGTTTTTTTTTTTTTTTTTTTTTTTTTTTTTTTTGTAGTGATGTTATATAGCCATATAGGGTTCAAAAAAATTTTGTCACTATTTCAACCTGTTTTTGTAAGAATATCACTGGTTTACTAATTTAAGTTTAAAATGCACCTATTTAGGTGACCAGAAAAAAAAATACCCTCATCTTGTCTGTTTGTGTCTTTTCAAACGTAGAGAGGAAAAAGTTGAGAGAGAGAGAGAGAGAGAGAGAGAGAGAGAAAGCATCGTTGCAAGAAATTCAGCTGTAAATCTCATGGCGAACTCACCGGCGGTGGCGCTACAGTCCTGAAGTTGACGAGAATCTGCAACTGACAGTGTTTATGTTTCGATTATGGTTTTGGGTTAGTTTAGGTTTAGATTAGGGCTTGAATTTATAAAAAAGTTGTGTAGAAGACGATGAAGATCTGGGTTTTTGAGTCTTTTAAAACGTTGTCCAAGCCTTTTGAAACACTCTTTGAGCTTTTTAAATTGTAATCCGAGCTTTTTTAAAGGAATATGAATAGGTTTGTGAAAAAAAAATTATTGTTAAAAAGGCTCGGAAAAGTATTGGACAGAGCTTAGAAAGGCTCAGGTAGTTCATTAAAAGGCTTGGAGAACAATTGAAAAGGCTCGAAGGTTCAAAATTAACAAAAAAATGATTGTTGAAAAGGCTCGGAGATTCAGAATTAACAAAAAAAAAAAATGATTGTTGAAAAGGCTCGGAGAATAAATGAAAAGTCTTGGAGAACAAATGAAAAGGTTCGAAGACTAAATGAAAAGGCTCGAGCCTTTTCAATTGTTCCCCGAGCCTTTTCAATTAGTCTCCGAGACTTTGTAAATAGTCTTCGAGCCTTTTTATTTAGATTCAAAATTCACACAACCAGTTTAAGGTTTACAAAAGACTCGGAGAACAAATGAAATGGAACATAATGAATGCGTTTGCGTAGCGTCACAAAATTAATTATCCAATGATGATGAATTGATAATGTTATGGTGTTCAACCTCCATTGGAGGTCTGTTATAGAGGAAGATGAAAGAAAAAAATCTTAGAAAACTTCAAAGTAAGAAAGAGAATATGTAAAATAAGGGCATTTTTGGAAATCACCTACTTTAGTGCCTTTTAAATTTAAGTTATTAAAGTAGTGACTTTGCCACCAAATCAGTTTAAAAATGTGACATTTTCTATCAATTCCACATGTTATATATTATGATATATGTTTATAAATCTTGAGCAAGGCAAAGGTTTGGTAGGGTCTGGTGTTTGCTTAGAGGTGGGTGATTTTGATGGTCTAGCTATTAATCTTTTTGTCCATCTTGGGGGAATGGAACCTTTTGTTCAGTATGGGAATGGGGGCTAGTGTTGCCTCTTCTTTGCCTTGCTATAGAAGGCGGAGATCTAAGAGTCTTTTTCGTTCAAGGGTTCATAGGATGAAGACTAGGAGTAGTAGGGATGTTGGTGTTGATCTCAGTGTTTTTGAAGATAAGTTGGCGGACCGAATTGCTAGAGAGAAGGAACCGGCCACTAAGGATTGATCCTTGTTTGCTTGAAGGTTGAAGTGTTTGCTTTCAATTTTGCGTTTTGGAAGATTCCTTCGTTTTGGACCACTGCGAATCTCTTCCTTGCGTGAGAGCTTCTTTTTCGTTTCTGTGGTTTGTCTTTGGGTGGGGTTGCCTTTGTGTTGTGGCTTCTCAACCCCATTTTGGTTGATGCATGCCCTTTGGGCCTGTTGTTTTCTCACTGCGGTTTTTTCTATCGCTTTGCTTTATAAAACTTACCGTTAAAAAAAAAAAAATAGTCAATAAAAACGCAACTCAAAGTGCGCTTGGGAAAAGCTAGCTGAAGTTGTTTTAGAATAGAAAATGAAGAATAGCTTAATTAATTAGCATTTGTTTACCAATGTTTTTTTTTTTTTTTGAAATTGTGAATAGTTTACCGATCCATATCCGAATATGAAACAATTTCAAATTTGATACTAATCTCTTTCTGATCAAAATCCAAATCCGAAATTTCAATCTACAATTACGAATCTGGTCCGGTCCTTTTGACATCACCACTCACACCTACTATACATAAAATTTGTCTCTGAGTTCGAGTCAAGTCATCTCCCCGATATTAAAATGAGTAACTCTAGATATCACACATAAATCATAACTTTTCCATCACAATACATGCGCCATATTTTAATAGATTAATGCTAGATATCACATCTAAAATCACAACTTTTCCATCACAATACATGCGGCAGTTAATGTGTATACCGCATGTATTGTGATGGAAAAGTTGTGATTTTAGATGTGATATCTAGCATTAATCTATTAAAATATGGCAATAGTTAAAAAAGAAAGTAATTAAAATTTACAAGTGGTGATCCATGTAGGCAAGACCAATGTTAGAGCATCTCCAAAAGACTCTTCAAATAAGATATTTATAAAAATCAAACGAGCCACGTCAGCATATTTGGCTCCAACAGGCTCTTCAAATGAGATTCTTCAAATAAGAATTTGCTTCTCACTCTTCAATATTGAAGAGCAACTTCTCCCTCTTCAATTATTATTATATTATTTTTTATATCAAATCATCATTAATATTTAACATCTATAACCTTTATCTTTTTAATTAATTTCAATTAATATATAATAAGTTTTAATTTATAAATTTTATCATTATAAAAATTATACCACTAGAAAGGTCTCATCTAGATCTTTAAAATAAGACTAATATTTAATATTTAATAATAACATATTAATAATATGAAAATTTACTATTAATTTGAAAAAATAGAGGGTAATTAGATTTGTTGGGGGGGAGGGGGGGATTTGAGTGTTTTCATTAAAATAATATAAACATATTTCTAATTAAAGAGTCTTTTGGAGGAGCTTTTATTTTTTCACTCCTCAAATTGCCACATAGGTAAGCAAATAGACATTTGAAAAGTAAAAATAGAAGAGTCTTTTGGGGATGCTCTTAGACCCTGTCAACATATGAAAGCATGAACATGCTAGATAAGCTCCACGTTGAAGTAGGGATCTAGTGTTTGGGTGACACGTTTAACAACACAAGAGAACTCAAACACCAGGTGGTGGTGGGGTGCCTGCACGAGTCACTAGTGATGACTCCTCATCAACAAACGCAGTCAAAATGTTTCGAGGACCTTTGCTCTCCATTTGCAATGCGCCACTTAACCACTTGAATCCCACTACTAACTCCATTGCAATTTGCAAAGCGTAAGCCATGCACAAGCCGCCTTTTCTCACTCATCGTGTCCTAAACTCCACCCTCCATCTGTTCAATCCTCAGCCCTCCTCTCCCACTATATATATTTCCACTCACACTCTTTATTTTCCTGTCTCTCTCACCTTTTCACACACCCAAACAACAAAAATATGAAAGATATCATGAGAAACCAAGTGGTGGAAGAGAAGTTCATCGAGTTCTATGAGAAGTGGGTCACTCAACTTGACGAGAACCTGCAACTTCTTCTTAGAGCTTCAAGAGAGCAGAGTTTAAACGAAGCAGAGCAACAAGCTTTGGTCTCAAGAATGACTACCCATATCAAAGAATACTATACTGTCAAATGGGCTATGGCCCGCGAAGACGTGCTTGTCTTCTACAATCCTGTTTGGATTAGCACGTTAGAGAGTGGTTATTTTTGGTACACTGGGTGGAAACCGTCGTCGGTTTTCCGGCTGGTTGAGTCCATAAAGAAGAAAAGGGAGGTGGGACCGAGACTGGACGATTTGACTGAGCTACAAGCAAAGAAGATCGAGGAACTGAGGCTGAGGATAAGGTTGGAGGAGGAGAAAGTGGATAGAGATATGGAGAGGCAACAGGTGACGCTGGCTGATAGGAAGATGATGGAGTTGTCTCGGTTGGCTGCTCGATTCAGGAGAGAAGGCGACAGCACATCTGACGCGAGTAAACATGTGGATGGTTTAGTGGGGATTGCATTGAAGAGTTTGATGAATGGACTTGAGAAGGTGATGAAAACAGCAGACTGTGTGAGGCTCAAGACTATGAAAAGCATTCTGGACAATTTGAACAGCAAGCAGAGTATCGAATTCTTGGCTGCGAATTTTATGCTTCAGCTTCAGCTCAGGCAATGTGGCAAGAAGAGGGACGCTATTTCCAAGCGTCCATGAATATGATGATGATCACCAGCTTCTTCAATTATCTCTGATCTCCACTGCCGTTCTTCTTATAAGAGTTGTACCAACTTGGTCTTTTAGGTCGTCAGTCTCGTAATAGTATGATGTAGTGTTTGTTCGTTTGTTTGTATTTGTTTTTCTATCATTTCTGTGTTTTTTCATCGTTGTGTTTCCGAGTCTACTACAAGGTTTCATTTAGGAGAAAATGTTATGCAGAAATTAAATAAAAGAGGCTTGAAGTTGTAGTAACAGTATTGTTAGCTTGTTAGTTTCAGTACTGTTGATTTCTCTCTTTATTTTTCTTTGTTAATTTGGGAAGAAACTAATTGATATTACAATAAATTTTGATATTTGACTGATTGGATTATATGATATATATTCAAAGCTAACGTGTTTTATTTGTTCAGAGCAGTTGCAAATCAACAGAGATTTCGTCTGGTTCGAGTCTCAGAAACATTTCATTTTCATTATTCATATTGGATGGGAGGACTGTGATAGTGTGATCATATCTCTGTTAGATTTGGAGCTTTCAGATAAGGTTTTTTATCTGCCACATTGAGGCATGTATATAATATCTAAAAGGAATATGAATGTTTGGAAATCTAAACGAAAAGGAAAAGAATTGTATTCATTAGATTAAATTGTGAATACCATCTAACTTTTTTGATAAAGTCTCTCTCATTTCTTACAAAAAGTTTGTTGAGGGATGCTAAAATCACGCTTTCAACTCGTTCTCTCAACCCATTCTCTCTTTATGTGATGACATGTATACAACATTTACTTTTTGAGTAATGCTAGACATCCCACTAACAATCTCATCTTTTCCATCCCAACACATGCATGCGGCGACTAAGGTGTTACTTGGTGAGTGGATACACATTAATTGTAATCTATCTCGCTTACCCATGTATCCACTCACTAATAATGTGTATCCACTTACGAAGTGACATCTCAGCTGCCACATATATTGGATGGAAAATGTGAGATTGTAGATGGGATGTCTAGCATTACACTTATTTTTTCTATTAAACTTTGAGCCATTATAAATGGTCTCACATTTCATTATATTAACAATGCAAACCAACAACTAATTTCCTAACTTACCCTTTCTTCTTTAACTTTAATAAATTGCCATTTAATACCATTATAAAAAATTTAAAAAAAATCATTTAATATCAGTTTTATTTATTTATTTATTTATTTTTAAGAGATGGTTACAAGTAAAGGGATGTAGAGATTAAAGAAAAACAGTAAAGCGATGTCGTGAAGGCTTGTTGAGACACTACAGGCCAGCTTGGTATTGCTGTAACTTTTTATAATAATCAATGTTAGCTGTGCTGAAGGAATAATCAGCAAATATTTGGTTAATTATATTTTTAAAACTACTGTATACCTCAAAAGCAGTATACGTATGTTTGGTAATTTTATTTCAAAAGTGCTGAAATTAGTTACCATGACTAAAATAGACATGATTTTAGAATCTTATTTTATTTTTTCATTAATTATATGTATTAAATCAATATTTAAGTAGAATATTTAAATTAGAAAAAAAAATCCATAAGAATAATAAAAATATTTTATAAAGGTTTTATAAATCAAATCAATATTTAATTAGAATCTTTAATTTTAAGATGAAATAAGGTATATAAATGATTTTAATTTGATTTCATAAGGATAATAATGATATTTTAAAATATTCATTAAATGCTGAAATAGATTATTCCATAATCACTTTCAAAAAGTAATCCCCCACTTACTTCTCAAAATCACTGTCAAAACTTGTCAGATTATGAATTAATCATTTTTGGAAGTTTTACCGAACATTATATTATGTCAAAATTATAAAATAAGCAGCTTTTAACTTCTCAAAAGCAATACCAAATTGGCCCTACATGCACGGTTAAAAACCATATTAGATTATTTGGATTATTTGGATAATTTGGAGATAAATCTAATATATATTAGGAAGCAGATGCTTTTGTATAATTATCAAATACCTTTTGGTAAAAATAATAATAATAGCTAATTGATTTGGGACGGTACACAACACAGATCGGATATATATATTTTTAATAAAAAACCGATATTAAATGATTTTTATTTCTTGATTAAATGATAATTTGTTAAAATGAATATATATTTTTTTTAAATTGTTGAAGGGAAAGAAGTAAGGGCAATTTAGAAAGTTAATTGATGGTTTAACATTGTAAATAACATGAAGAATGAGGTCATTTATGATAGCTCAAAATTTGATGTTCAAAAATTAATGTTGTACACATATCATCACATGAAAAGAGAGTGTGTCACATAGTTGGGGAGGACAGGCGGAAGGGTGTCTGGACGAAGTTCTGGATCCTCGATACCAAAAAAAAAAAAAAAATGGATTGAGAGAGTTATTCTAGCATCCCTTAAGTTTTTTTTTGTTTAAAGGTCTTTTGTGCATCTTTAAAGTGATAAAAAGAAAAAATGGGTTGAATTTGTTGATAGAGTTTTTGATTAAGAGATTTTCTGTACATCTTTACTGTGATCAAAAGATAAAATGAGTTAACTGATATGTATTAATTATGTTGGGTACACATGCATGTGCACGTGAACCTTGTGAGCCATGCAAGGAGGGATTTTACCATGAATTTGAATTAGAAAGAAGATTAGATAGGAGAATAAATTAGTTAGGAGAGGCATCAAGTTGTCATGCAGCTGATACTTCTGATGCTTAGCTATTTCCTTTTGAATTTGAAATTGTAGTTCTATCTTCTAGTTTGTGGTTATCGTCAAAAGCCTATATATGGGCTGTACTGATCATTAATAAAGAATTATCGAATATATTAAACCCAAAATATCCTCCAACTACTCTCTGTTATTCTTCGATTTCTCTTCCTCTGTTCTTCATTTCTTCGTTTCTCTGCTAATCTTCTGTTTTTCTATTCCTTTTCTAAATTCAATCATATCATTAACTTGTTAATAAGTATAGAAAGTTTTTTTTATGTACCACATCTATATCTGTACAATATCTTTACTGTGATTAAAAAAAAAAAAAAAAAAGTTAAACTGGTTGATAAGTACTAATTATTTTATTTAAGGGGGTCTATGTACATCTTTACTGTAATTAAAAAAATGAGTTAAACTTGTTGATAAAAATCATATCATTATACATAAAGTTTTTGATTTAAAAGGGTTTTTTTTTTATAGATCTTTACTGTGATCAAAAGATAAAATAAGTTAAACTTATTAATAAGCATAAAAACAGGTTTTATTTAAGGGGTCCATGTACATCTTTAATGTAATCAAAAGAAAAAAATGAGTTAAACTTTTAAATTATAGAGTTGTTTTATATATATTTTTTAGAGGTCCTCTGTACATCTTTTATATTGTGACAACAAGAAAAAATGGGTTAAACTTGTTGATAAGTCTCTTATCAGTATCCATAAAGTTTTTTTATTTAAGAGATCTTCTGTAAATTTTTACTATGATCAAAAGAAAAAATGGGTTAAATTTGCTGATAAGTCTCTTATCATGTACAGAGAGTTTTTTTATTTACGAGGTTTTTTTTAACTAGATTTAAGAGGTCTTCGATCTGCACATCTTTACTATGATCAAAAGATAAAATAGGTTAAACTTGTTGATAAGTAGATAAAGTTTTTTCAAAAGGGTCCTCTATATATCTTTAGTAATATGATAATAAGCAAAAAGAGTTAAACTTTTTGATAAGTCCCTTATCACTTTCCAAAAACTTTTTTGATTTAAGAGGTTTTCTATACAAATTTACAGTGATCAAAAGAAAAATTGAGTTAAACATGTTGATAATTAAGTACATAGAGTTTTTTATTTAAAGGGTCATTGTACATCTTTACACCGATAAATAGAAAAATTGGGTTAAATTTGTTGATAAGTATCTCATCGATATACATAAAGTTTTTAATTTAAGAGGTAAAAAAAAAAATAGTTAAACAAGTTGATAAAGTCTCTTATTACTGTATAAAACTTTGATATTGAAGGGGTCTTCTGTATAAATAATGGGTTAGATAAGTTTAACAATGAAAATGTATATATCAATCATCAAATTCAAAGTGGATGGGAGGCACTAGATTGATTGAATCATATAGTTAAAAGGAATTCAAGCAAGCTTGCATGAGTTAGCTTCGATGGGTTACACTTGCATGCATCACCAACAGAGCACCCGAGTATATTGCCATTTAATGGCTTAATGCTATGTGTGCACTTATACAATCCCATAAATAATCTTTATGCTTTAAATATCATTGTTGGATATTTTTCTTCCAAGTTAAACTTTTGAGTCTAGTGTTTATCGATATATATAGTATCAAAACATCATGGTCACAAGTTGTGTTGAAGTCCTCATCTTTTTTCTTAAAATCTGGATTTTTTGATCTTTATTCATTGAGCACATGGAATGTGAGAGTGCCTGTTATTGTATCAAATCTTATATGGTTTTAACCCTTTTCTAATAACAACTGTTTTTAGGTGAAGCATTTTTTGATTGAAGAGGTCTTTAATGTACATACATCTTTACTATGATCAAATGAAAAATTGGGTTATATTATCACTGTACATAACGTTTTTGATTTAAGAGGTCTTCTGTACATCTTTTCTATGATAAAAGAAAAAATGGGTTCAACTTATTGATAAAGTCAATTATCGTTAAACGTAAAGTTTTTTATTTAAAGGGTTTTTTTGTACATTATACTGTGAAGTTTTTGATTTAAGAGGTTTTGTGCATGGTTACTGTGATTAAAAAAAAACAAATGAGTTAAAAAAACAATTGTTCTGGGCCGAACTCTATTTGGGCCCAAACAGGCCCAACGGAATTTTACTTTTATATATAAATGCTTGACCACCAACCCCATATGGAAAAGATATGTCTTGCTTTTCCATTTTATTACTGTTAGTTTACAAGACTCTTCCTGATGTGTCAGACATGACCCATAGGCTTACATGTGGACCTACAATAAAGAATAGGGAAATTATCATTCTCGCCCCTGTAGTTTGCTATATTCTCCAGTCTCCCCACTCTAGTTTCAAAATTCTCCAATTCCCCCCCTCCCATGCCTATTTTTATATGGTGAGATTGGTTATATTTAGAGCTTTTCTTGTCCCTATTAATGGATATCCTTAAAAAAAATTAATGTTTTTAATTTTTTCATTCATTTATTTATTTATTTATTTTAAACTATTTATTTATTTGATTTTTAAAACTATTTATTTATTTGATTTTTAAAACTATTTATTTATTTTATTCTTTTAAACTATTTATTTATTTAAACTTTTTAAACTTTTCATTTATTTGATTTTTTAAAATTATTTTTTATTTAATGAATCATATTTTTTATTTAATTTTGTATTTTATTAAAGTTTATAAAGTTTTTGGTTAAAATGTAAAATAAAAAAGAGTATAAAATAATATAACTAGGGGCATTTTAGGTATTTTTAAAGTCAAATTTAAGTCATGGGGGTGTTAATGTATAATAAAGAAACTTTTCTAACTAAGTGTAATTTGCCCAAACCTCAAGGGGTTCAGTGCAATTTGCCCTTAAATATATACACAATCGTATCAGAAGCCAATCACGTGAAAATTTTTAAGTGCAGAATTTTCCGTATGGAATCATCCTTAGCTATCGGTAATTATTGGATTGCTACCGATGGTAATCCAATAAGTACTAGTAACAATTCAATAACTATCGATAGCAATCGATAATCCCGTACTAGAAAATTTATATATATATATATATATATATATATATATATATATATATATATATATATATATATATCCCCACTAATAAAACATAAATATTAATATACTATTAGTCTCATTTTCTTTTCTATTTTTGTTTTAATACCACCCTTGGTGTCTTATCTCGACTTGAACATACGACATTAATAAAACTGAATAAACGCAGGTTAGTACCTGTAGGGGGTATATATATATATATATATATATCCCCACTAATAAAACATAAATATTAATATACTATTAGTCTCATTTTCTTTTCTATTTTTGTTTTAATACCACCCTTGGTGTCTTATCTCGACTTGAACATACGACATTAATAAAACTGAATAAACGCAGGTTAGTACCTGTAGGGGGTCGACCTACGGTTAACATGGATCGGATCGGGTTTATATAAGGCCCAAAGCAATCTAGGTCAAGCCTGTCGAATGGGGAACGTCATCTCCTCTTTGAACCTGTAAAAGAGTTAGTTTGTCGAACGGAATGTGTCGACTTCAACAAGAACCTACAAAAAATAGAATAAACAAGTAGAAAGATCGTCAAAAAGAAAATAAGCTGGGGGATGATTTCTTATAGCCTTAGATGCGCTTGGGCTGAATGTTTGTTCTGGCTGAAGATGATTGAGAGAAAGATCGAATTCCGGCGATCGGAGTATAAGCGAGCAGAGTTTCGAGACGCTAAAGAGCTTGTTCTTAGTGATGATTTTTCGAGAGACCAACTACGGTTGAATCCCTCTTATTTATAAGCAGACCTTCTGTTCAACGTTCACTTGATCAGAATTTGATAGTGGGCGTGATTCTTGGCGAGATCTCCTCTCTTTCAAATCAACCATTACCCACCTCTTGTAACTGAAGTTTGACTAGGTGTTTTAAGCAGCCTAGTCTTTAATTGATACTGGTCTTGGGTCCACCCACTTTACGTGGGCTTGGATTGGTTTCAACATAAAATGGTTTGGGCCTTAAGACGTTTGAGCCCATAGACCATTTTTAGCTACCACAGTACCAAGCCATATTGGACGTTGGTATCTAATTCTTCTTTATTTCTAAGGCTCATAATATCTCACCTATATTATTCTTCTAATCCATAAAATTTATTTTTTAAGTTAAGATTTGTCCTAAATGTTATAAATTAATTAAGAATGAACAAGAATATATAACATAAACTTAAAATATAAGAAGAGAGAAAGAATAAATCAAAGAGAAAAGTCTTTTCCTCAATTGTTCTCATCAAAATTATGTAAAATACAATGGTGAGAGGCCTTTTATATAGCCACACAATCCCACGTTACATTAAGTATACATAAATTACATTATAATGAATAATAAAATTGATCATTATGATATAGCACGCTAATGGGAATACAAAAGGATAGAAGTTTCTTCCATCGATTGATGGATATTCATTCATATATAATTGTATAATATTTATAACACTAAAAAAATTCTCTACACACAAATTTTATATAATAAATATGACGAATCCTTTTGTCATTAGCATCAATCACTTATGCTATTAACCGGGTTAATATGATAACCGACATAAGAACATGTAGAGTTATTTTTATTTGTGATATATTACAAGCGGTGTGAAGACTCAAACCACTGAATTAGTGTCTTTTACCATCAAGCTAGATTGAAACATATAAAGTTTGGACACATAAAGTTAAGAAAAAAAAAAAAAAAAAAAAACTGAAAGATTTCGTTAAAATTATTCAGTTGAAAATTTCTAAAAAATTAATAATATTTTCTTCTCTCCATCAAGACAATAGGGTCATTATGCTGTAGAAGATATTAAATTAATATATATATACATATTTTCTATTATTAGTTCGTCATTACAGTAAATATATAAGGACGAAGAATATGGACCACTGGATTTACGTATTTTGACTCAAAGTGTATGCACTTGTCAAAACTTCTCCATAATCTGTGGTCCACGTTCTTCGTCCTAACATATTTATTGTCAAGACAAACTGACAATAGAAAGACTATATATATATATATATATATATATATAATCATGGTACATCAATTTTATCAAACGTTGAATCCATCATTAGAAAAACAATTAGGCCAAGGTAAATTTTAGGAAAATAAAAGTTATATAACACAAGGCTGGCAATTGAGACCTAAATAAATATATATATATATATATATATAATAATTATATATACAGTCTTTCTATTGTCAGTTCGTCCTGACAATAAATATATCAAGACAAATAATGTGGACCACAGATTATGGAGAAGTTTTGACAAGTGCATACACTTTGAGTCAAAGTATGTAAATATAGTGATCCATATTCTTCGTCCTGATATATTTATTGTCAGAACGAACTAATAATAGAAAATATGTATATATATATCCCAGAACATAAATTATATTCGCAGGTTTGCACCCGAGAAGTGTAATAAAAATTCGGCAATTCTGGTGTGTGTTTATATATATATATATATACACACAGTCTTTCTATTATCAGTTCGAACTGACAAAAGTTATATCAGTTCCTTGTATGTGGACCACTGGATTTAAATACTTTGACTGACAAGTGCATACAACCAAATCAAAGTATTTAAATACAGTGGCCCACATGCAAGGAACTGATATAACTTTTGTCAGTTCGAACTGATAATAGAATTTCTGTATATATATATATATATACGGGTGTGTATACATAGTTTTTTTTTTTTTTTTTTTGATGGGAAGAAGCCAAAGGCTTACAACTCCTGGACATGCAAGAAACTGATCACAATACTGGGACTACAGCATTTGTCAGGTGGGTTCACGAAGAGGGAACTGACTCTGGTGTTGGAGGATCCATAGAAGGGCCAAACACACGGGAATAGCGGCCAAACGGTTCACCTGTGGATACCCCAAAAAAGAAAACAAAACCAAACCTATGAGATATATACACAACCGATATATCGGGTGCCAGCAAGTGTATAGAACATATGTCGTTTTGGAACCAAGAGGATCGGGCCGATTTGCCGGAGTCAGCTTTATTCCAGGGCCATCGTAGTAGCTGCAGAAGGCCCCCACCTGGATCGGGTAGGCTCAGCGCGAGGAAGAAGACATCGCCGCCGACTCCCGCTGCCACAGCAAGAAGTCGGCGACGGACTGAGGCGGCAAAGTTTGTGTGAGGTTGAGAGAAAAAACTGTAGAGAGAGAAAGAAGATAGAGTTGTTAAAAAAAGGTGTGTATACATAGTTAACATGCAATAACTCAATCTGTTGTCCACCGTTTGGAGGACACAGCAGTGTAATGATCTTGATGGCCCCGTGAGTACTGCATTTTGCCTAATTCTAAGTGGACCTGCTGGGGCTGGGGCCTGGGAGTGGGAGCTTCCCCAGTTCCCACCCAGCCGCCACCACCACCATTATTTTCTCTTTCCATATCATGCATTTGTGGCTAATATTTAATTGGTCTGTTTAGTCTCGGTGCATGCATGATGATGAACCCACATGTTCAGGATTTACTGGTCCAATTACAAAACATTAATTGGACCCATTTGGAGACATTTTGATGGTTGTGATTAGTCTAGGGAAACTGAAAGATACCAATCTTGTGATGTTGATTTCATTAATTCTTGGACTCACCAATAATGGAAGAGATTTCTGCACCTACCTTGGAGCTATATTATATTTCATTATTTTGGAACTGGATAACAAGACATCAAATTATTTCCAAAAAAAAAAATGGACATAAATTTTTTAAACTAACAAATTATTAGAAACTACTAAAAATACTAAATTATGAACCTTATATCATAAATAAGGTTAACACTATCCATGATATAATATGCATACAACACAATCACAACTATTTTTATGTGCCTAATTAAATCTCATATCAACTAAATATGAAATTTTACATTAATTACTTGTCACTATTTAAAGTATTGAGCAATATTTCTTGTTGCAAGTCAATTTTAATGATGAGTTTTTTTTTTTTTTCATTAATTTGTATCAAACCTCCAGTATTCTCAAAATAATGAGATACACTCATTTCATGAATCCTTATCCAATATGGGATCAATTGAACAACGTGGTGCAATAATGTTTCAAAACATCATATAATCATTAGACAAACAAAATTGAATCAACCACAAAAATTCTTGATAATGACTATATGTCTATAAATTATTATATTGTGAACCGTCGATAAAAACTCAGCCACTCAAAATGGATGAAGTAATTCCCATTCCCTATGCTGCATGCAAATTATTAGAAGTTATTTGAGATCATCAGAAGATCTAAATATAAGCGCGCGTTTGGTATCATTTTTAAAATTGTGTTTTTGAAAAAAAAAAATTTAATGGAAATCATATTTTAAAAATGTAATGTGTTTGGTAATGTTTTTTAAAAGTAGTTTTTTTTTTTAACGGAAAACAATGTAAAAGTGTTTGGTTGTTGAGTAAAGTAGTTGTTTTGAAGGAAAAGTTGATTTGTTTTGAAATGATGTTTTTGAAAATGGTGAAAAACAATAAAAAAAAATTGTTTTTAACTTTTTAATTATACATTTTAAAAAGTTGTTTTTTGTTTTCAAAAACAGTTTTGTAAAACATATAAACAAACAACATTAAAATTATTTTTTATTTTTAAAAACTGAAACCATTTTTAAAAATGGTTCCAAACAGCACTTAAGGGCGCATTTGGTATTGTTTTTAAAATAGTGTTTTTGAAAACTTTTTTTTAAATGGAAATCATGTTTTAAAAATGATGTTTTTAAAAATGTAATATGTTTGGTAGTATTTTTTAAAAGTAGTTTTTTGAAACAGAAAACGATATAAAAGTATTTTGGTTGTTGTTTTTAAAATGGGTAAAATAATTGTTTAGAGGGAAAAGTTGATTTGTTTTGAAATGATGCTTTTGAAAATGGTGAAAAACAATAAAAAATTGTTAACTTTTAGTTATACATTTCAAAAAGTTGTTTTTTTTTTTTAAATAAAAAAAAAAGTTTTGTAAAATGTGTAAACAAACAATATTAAAGTTGTTTTTTATTTTTAAAAACAGAAAACCATTTTTAAAAATGGTTCCAAACAGCACCTGGGTGCGTTTGGTATCGTTTTTAAAATGATGTTTTTGAAAACTATTTTTTAAAATAAAATCATGTTTTAAAAATTATGTTTTTAAAAATGCAAACATGTTTGGTAGTGTTTTTTTAAAAGTAGTTTTCAAAAACAGAAAACGATGTAAATGTGTTTGGTAATATTTTTGAAATGGCTAAAATAGTTGTTTGGAGAGAAAAATTGAGAAAAGTTGTGGTTTGTTTTAAAAAACTGTTTTGAAAATGGTGGAAAACAATAAAAAGTATTTTTTAACTTTTTAGTTATAACTTTTAAAAAGTTGTTTTTGGTTTTCAAAAATAGTTTTACAAAACGATTAACCAAACAACTTTAGAGTTGTTTTTTGTTTTTAAAAACAAAAAACTGTTTTTAAAAATGAAAACCAAACACCACCTTAAATTTTCTGCAATTTTTCTGTCTTTTTCAAGCTGTCCGAGAAACATCCTCAAATGAGTACATTTTTTATGGTCCACCAATTGCTGATTTAATTATAAAGACTCGAGGACATTCTATATGGTTCTTAATAGTCAACAAAAACACACATCATCTCATAGACAGGTAGTAGCGCACCTTCCCTTCCACGTTAATGGTAAAAGGTTCAAGTCCCACAAATATGCATTTTACAAACATGTATAATAAATTTTCTCTCTGGTACTATCGGTAGTAGATGCATTTAACATATATAAGATTTGACCAGCGAGTCGATTTATATTCTATACATAAATTATGGGCATGTTTTCATTTTTACTTAGTTTCATAACACTTGTTAACAACGTGCTCAACACAACACATTCAAACTAAAGTTCAAAACGGAAAAAACACACCATAATTAATCAGATTTTTTCCAAATGATCCCTAACCGAAAAACTAGAAGCGAAAAATATTGATAGCCATTTGATTTTGTTAACAAGATCCAAAATATCAGCCTATATAGGGAGCCACCGTACATTGAAGTTGAATAATGTCCAGTCCTTGTAAGTAGATAGACACCAAACCTGCCTTTTACTATTTTATGCATGTTTTTTGTTCACGATTTGTTTTCCCTTGTATAGCTTGAAAATTAATCTTTTGGAGGGTATTATAATTTAATTTGTTTGTTTTGCTAGCTTTTTTGTGCTTGTATCCTCCCTCACGAGGGATTTTTCTAGCCCTGCCTTTTTGTGCAAGGTTTGAATATCCTTTGTTACATATTTTTCCAAACCCTTTTCTCTCCTTTTCTCAAATTTTCATTTTTGATTGATTTCATTTATTTTTAAGTAGAGCATCATAATATGGAGTGATTGTATTTTCATTATATATAATTGTTGTTCAAAGTAGAGAAAATGGAGAAAAAAGGTTCTATATTGATGCATAGGTTCGAGGTAGGGCGATTGCTTGGACAAGGGACTTTCGCAAAGGTTTACCATGCCAGAAACCTGAAATCAGGAGAGAGCGTCGCCATTAAGATTATCGATAAAGAGAAGATAATGAAGGGTGGATTGATAGATCAGATCAAACGAGAGATCTCGGTAATGCACCTCGTTAGGCATCCGAATGTTGTTCAACTTTACGAGGTCATGGCAAGCAAGACCAAGATATATTTCGCTATGGAGTACATAAGGGGCGGCGAGCTTTTCAACAAAGTCTTGAAAGGGAAGCTCAAGGAGGACATGGCTCGAAAATATTTCCAACAGTTGGTTGGAGCTGTCGATTTTTGCCATAGCAGAGGTGTGTATCACAGGGATCTCAAGCCAGAGAATCTCCTTCTCGACGAAAATGGTAACTTGAAAATCACAGATTTTGGGTTGAGTGCATTGCTAGAATCAAGAAGGCCTGATGGACTCCTCCACACAACTTGTGGAACTCCTGCTTACGTTGCACCGGAAGTCATCAGCAAGAGAGGCTACGATGGAGCAAAAGCTGATATATGGTCATGTGGGGTTGTTCTCTATGTTCTTCTGGCAGGTTATCTTCCATTTTATGATTCAAATATCATGGAAATGTATAGAAAGATAACAAAAGGAGATTTTAAATGCCCTAATTGGTTCCCACCGGAGGTTCGAAAGCTTCTTTCGAGGATTCTTGATCCGCATCCAAGCACAAGAATGATAATGATCAAGCTAATGGACAATAGTTGGTTTAAAAAGGGATACAAAAAAATTGAAACACCATTATCCCCTCAAGGTCCACAGAGGAACAAAATGATCAGCAATGTTCATGCTGCTTTCGAGCCACCTTCGAAGAATCCTGATCAGAGTGCTAATTCTCAGAGTCAGATAAATAAGGCAACAATGAGCCCTGTTAGACCATCTTGTTTCAATGCCTTTGATATCATATCACTCTCACAAGGTTTCAATTTATCAGGATTGTTTGAGGACGATCTAAATTGTGGACAAGACACCCGATTTACTACGACAAAACCAGCCTCAGCCATCGTATCGAAATTCGAAGAAATAGCAATGACAGAGAGTCTTAACTTCAAGAAGAAAGATGGAACTGTGAAATTACAACACATCAGAGAAGGAAGAAAAGGTCAACTGGCTATAGATGCTGAAATTTTCGAAGTAACGCCGGCGTTCCACGTGGTGGAGTTGAAGAAAGCTTCAGGAGACACAATAGAATATAAAGATTTCTGCAACAAAGAATTGAAGACTTCTCTCAAGGACATAGTGTGGAAGTGGCAAGGATGTGAGCAAGACAACCATGTATAGCTATAACATTAATTCCTAGTTGTTGTTGTTTTTTTTTTTTTTTTCTGGTTGGACCTCACATGTTGCTAAAGTTTTGCAGCCTTCCATACACTTGAAATTTTTTCATTTTTTTTTTTTTTGGTTTTCTCGGCATGTTTTATTTCAGAGATTCCTGTAGAAAGAGACATCTGTTGCATTATTTTTGTTGTAAAAATCCTGATAATGGAAAATTGTATGCAACTGTTCAGAGAATTTTGTATGGATGACTTTTTACAGGTTTAAATAAACTTGAAAGTATCCTGCATGCATGCAAGCCTATAT
Source organism: Acer yangbiense (assembly GCA_008009225.1). Lineage (NCBI taxonomy): Eukaryota > Viridiplantae > Streptophyta > Magnoliopsida > Sapindales > Sapindaceae > Acer > Acer yangbiense. The sequence continues at coordinate 9,859,148 of CM017773.1, forward strand.
TGTCGGATACAAGTTACATTCAGGGCTGGTTTGGCACACGGCATTGTATTACGTTGGATTGGATTGGATTAGACTATATTTTTTTATTGTTAGTACAATAATGTGTTTGGTCATTGTATAGTACTGTATTGTATTTAGTAAATAATAAAAATAATAATGATTATAAATTAATAAATTTGAATTCTTAAAAAATGAAACAATCTAACATTTAAATTTAAAAAGTTAAATAATGAATAAAAATGATTGAAATTCTAAACATTTTTAACACGTATGAATTAAATAATCATTTATATTTCATGATAAAATTATCAAGAATTATTGAAAATATAATAAACGTTCTTATATATACTGAACAAAAAATGTTAAAAATTCTAACATCATAACATTAAAAAAAAAGTAAAAAAAAAAAAAAAAAATTATATATTCACACCCTGTATTATAATTTAAATGAGAAAATGGGAAGATGAAACCTAAAAGTTAAAAGAAAAATAAAAAAGCTTAGATGATGGCAGAAACATTTTATTGTGTAATGTCCAACCATTTTATTGTATTATTATGGATTAAGTGATTAACTAATACAATACCCAAACCACCTCCAAACATATGTATTGGATTATTTAATACAAAACGGGTATGTTGTCCCATGGAATACATCCAAACAAACCTGTCTTCGTTGACAACTAGGGAGCATAGACATGATCTAGATGTGCATAATTGATTAATTAAAAACGATGCTATATATAGTCGTACAATAAGAATTTGTTCTTAAAAAAAAAAAAAAAAAAGTGAAATTTGAGTTATTGACAAATTCTAAAAGACCCATCTTAAACGAAAACAACAAAACAAACCATTCTGAAAAAGGAAACCCTTACTAAAAGTTATTAAGATTAAAAAAAGTATATTGTCTAAAAAGGAAAAAAAAAAAAAAAAAAAAAAAAAAAAAAAACACGTAGAAACGAAGGCCGAAACGGCATAATTTGGGAATACGGCAGACGAAGCTAAGAATTTGGCTTTGGGGGGACCAACACAAAAATTAATATTCAATGTCACGCATGACAAATATATTAATATTTAAGAAATAAGCTGTTAAAAAATGTGATACCATTTGGTCTTAAAGGTAGTGTCACAAAAAAAATATATGTATAATTTTGAGAATTAAAATGTAACTTATCGCTCTTTTTTATCTCAAAAATCATCTAGAGCTAAATATTAGTTTTTTGTAATTAACAAATAATGTAGAGTAAAACTCAAAGAATTGTATCAAGATACAATGAGTACTGTAGAATAAGATAGTAAAGCCTCCAATATTTATTTAGCTTTTTACTTTGAAAATATATTAAATAATAATGTATAATAGACTAGACAATAATGTATGAAATAATAGGAAATTATTTATTATTATTATAAATTATGATGTAATAATATATAGATGATAATATTAGCTTGATTTATTCTATTATTTTAATAATATTAATTAATTAATAAATATCTTTCCTATTTTATTGCCCATGATTATAGGATACAAAATCAATCTCTTTTCCTTTCATGGAAAATGCTATAAGTTTTAATTATGGAAAAATTATGATGTAATAATATATAGATGATAATATTAGCTTGATTCATTCTATTATTTTAATAATATTAATTAATTAATAAATATCTTTCCTATTTTATTGTCCATGATTGTAGGATACAAAATCAATCTCTTTTCCAATATAATTAAAACTTGGAGCATTTTCATTGGGGGGCATAGGGCATTGATTGTTGTAGGGCTTGTTGAGACATTTCCAACGGTATATTTTGACCCCAAATCTGACATCATTTACCCCTTTGGCGGGCTTCCAGAAGTGACCTACATCAAGAATGGTATGATATTATTCTTTTGAAAATGCAATAATTCCTTTTAAGTGCAAGCTGATTAATGAATCATTCCAGGTTGAAGGCAGTGCATTGATACAATTTTACTATAAACATCAATAAACTCACGAATAAATAAACTAAACAGGGTTTTGGAGAGCCCAAATTATGCCAAGCCATGGAAACATTGAACAAAATTTGGAAGTTGAGTGTTGATTTACCTGGCAATGGGTCGTGTTATTACGAATTCGTGTCATTTCGTGTTTGGGTTGTGTTAAAATTGTCACATCCGAACACAACCCGTTAGCTTAATGGGTTTAAATATAAAACCTGAAACCATTTGTTAAAGAGTGGCGATAATGGCATCCCTCAAAAGCTGTATCTACACCCATTTCATAATCATATCCATCAAAAATTTAAAAAAATATCTAATTTGTAATTAAACCCCACTTAATGCCAAAAATACCTTTTCTTTAATTATATTGTATTTTATTTTTATAAGTGCACACCGCTTATAACTATTATTATGTTATTTAATCAACTTTATTATTATTTCAAATTTTGTTGTTACTTTTAATTCTCTTACTATTCTTTCTCTTCCCTACCTCTTTTCTCTTCTTGGTTTTTTAAAAATGGGTTAATTGCACTAACTTACCCTTAGTTTATTAAATCTAGCAAGATTTCAAAAAGATGCCATAAATTAGCACAATAACCCCCTGCAATCAAGTCAATCCGTTAACTTTAATGGTTGACTAACCTTGACCCTTAGAAAGCCAAATATACCATTATCACATTATCCTAAATATAAAATATTTTTAATTAAAAATTAAAAAATCAAAATTAATAATAATAATAATAATCTACCAACGATGGATCTCCACCGCCGAAGGAAATAAGTGATCTTTGATGAAAGAGATCATCGTCGATCTCTTCCAACTGAAGGAGATCGGCCTTCTGCAGTTAGCATAGGAGGCTCTTCTACGAACTAAGGATGTTTCTGCAAATTAATTATCTTGGTTTTTTTTTTAATTTGATTTTTCACTTTTTAATTAAAAAATATTTTATGTTTAAGATGATATGTCAGGGGTATATTTGGTTTTCCACAAATCAATGTTAGTCAACCGTTAAAGTTAACAGATTGACTTGATGGCAATGGGTGTTTCTAATATATTTAGGATATCTTCTTAAAAGCTTGTTAGATTCAATAAAATAAGGGTTGTTAATGCAATTTAAATCATACAAATCTAATACAATTTAAATGAATGGTCTACATTGTTGCCACATCATTTGGGCACCGGATTTGGGCACCAAATTTCGACAATGCAGCATTACTCATAAAAAAATATATAGATAATTTAGTTAATTTAAAATTCTATTTATATACATAATGATTTTGTTCTTCTAACAAAAAATAATAAAAATTAATTTAAAACTTACTATTTTCATAACCAAATTTGTCTCATGATTTTGATTCATTTTTCATACTTAGCAATCAATTAGTATTTTCTTTAAAAAGATTGAAAATATATTTAAAAGGGAACCTAGGGTTTATTAAAATGGAAAGAGTTTTTATGATATATGTTACAAAAGATTAAAATAGGAAACTAATTAATAATTATTGGTGGGTGTACTAACAAACAATTAGTCCTCTTAGTAATTTTATTCAAGGGTATTATTGGATTTTTAAAAACATACTAATTTGGGGGTATATATACACAGTTTTTAAGGGGTGCAAATATCGCAACTCTTTGTTAGATTAATAGGTAACCCAACCCGACCCATTATAGAATGTTATATTTGAAATTTTTTTAAAAGTTGTAAATAAATAGTATTGTAGCATGATCAAACTCATACAATCAAGTCCACCATAGGCTCCAACATTCTATCGAAAACATATTATTTTAAGAAAAAAAAAAATAAACAACTTGAAAATGAAATCTGACATGGGTTCCATAAATCTTCATTATGTTGCAATTGAGAATCTCAATCATCACTTACGCTTACAAATGTTAAATTGCTTGTGTTAAAAGACGACTACTTTTAGGGTTATAGTTAGAATATAGTGATACAATCAATTTATAGTTTTAGAGTTTTTAATTTACTTTTTTTAATTAATTATTAAAATATATTCTAAATGTAATTATAGAGATTTTTTTTTTTATAAATTCACCAACTTTAATAAATTTATTTACTATTGAGTTAGTAAATATAAAGAATTTTTTTAATAAATTTCATAAACATATATATATATATATATTTAAAAATCCTTATATTAATGGATTATAACGAATTAATGGTTTTTCAAAGGTGAACTCAAAACCGACCCATTATATTATGGGTTTTAATGGGTTGACCCATTAACAACCTGATCCGATAAGCTAAACCCATCAACCGCTATTTTTAAATTGGTTTGGGTCATGTTAATGGATCGTGTGAAATTTTACCAGGTCTAGGTCACTGTTGAATATAATTTGTCCATAGCATGAATGTCAAGGACCTTCTTTATAGGTAGTCTCGGTTAGGGTTTTTAAAATGGTTAAACAGTTTCATCCATAGCTGCTGCATGTGGCCTGTTAATATTGGTCGCAGGCACGTTAGTTTTCTTTACCACATGGAATGATTCTGGTGGATGGATGTATTGCATCGGGTGCACCCAAAATTTTCTCGTAATTGATTCAACTCTAAAATCATTTGTGATGATCAGATTTCTCAATGACGCCTGACTCACCAATCAACACTTTGTGTTAGATTTTTAATCTAACCTTCACTCCATCCATCAAATCTCCATTTTCTCAAGAGTTCTCGATCTTCAAAGTATACAATAAGACTCCTCCAAGTGGGCATAGTAATTGGATGGAAGTCAATAATATCATTGACAATCGCACCATAACCAAACACTTTTCGCATTCAAATGAATGCTTTATCGAAGAAGCTTACACACTGAAATCATATAATATATTATAAAAATCATATATGATTGAATATTCATATCACGTGATATTATCGGATAAAACGCACTGTCTGCTTCAACTCGAACTTGTTCTCCTACTATACAATCCTGTGAATGTGAATTTTACATTATGATTGCATGTTTCTCCGGTAGGCCCGACAGAGCCTTGAAAATGCATTATCTAGTAGATTTTGGACCTCACAGATCACAGGTCACAAGATTCCATTTCTATATAGATGTAAGTTGACCACTAGGCCATTTTCTTTGTCGACCTGATTGAGCTTGAGAGTTTAAAGTGTCCCACACAGTTTGGAGAATGGGGTACCCCAGCATGAGCAGACTAGTGAATACACTTTCAGCCCAGTCTGGTTCACCTTAGCCCTTGCCCATAAATTATTTCTCCGATCAATCGATAACTCATAACTGCACCGAACAATTGACCTAATAATCATAAGCTTGATGCGTTGGAGAATTTTTAACAAAGTGGTTGTTCATCCCACGTGGCATCTAATTTTTTCACAACCCACATTACCATTAGAGATGCTTTTAGCTACCCTAAATTCATAATCCCGAGTGTTATTTTAAATTCAATATGTTATTTTAAATCCAAACCCTCCATGACCTAGCTAGCCAGCTGCCGGCTGCCAGCCTATATATTATTTACAAAAACAGAAAATAAAACATTAAAAAAAAATAAAAAAAAATACACCAAACCATGTCATGGTTCATGCATATGGTTCCATTATTATAAACTGTCAATTAACAAGCAATAAGATATATATGAATATAATTCAACATAGAGGTTCCAGGAAAAAAAAATATCCACCATCAACACAAAGTCAAAATCTCTAAAATCTCTAAAAGCTTACTGTAGACACCATTGTTGATAATTTTATTCATTTCTAAACCATACACAGAGTCGACAACCAGGACAACTTATACCCACAAAATCTAAAAATTTAAAGAGAAATTTCAAATTAGTAGTTACACCATCTATCACTGATTTCTTATCTATTTTGTCTTTTTCTCTTTCAAGGTCTCGGTTCATGTATAAAAAACAAAACTGCAGAAGGAAAATGACATTAACAAATTGCCTAATCAAAGCCGGTGACATGTCGAGGATTGTGGTCCAACTCATTTGCTGAGATGATGATAGCAAAAGCTTATTGCTAGTGGAAAAAATAATGCATTGACCCTGCACAATGGTCCACCAAAACTCCAAACCTTGAAAAAGCAAAATGAAAGAAGGAAAGAAGAAAGAAGAAACAAACACAAAGAAAAATATTGTTAACCTACCAGCAATTTAGCCCTAAGCATGTGAATTATTTTAAGATGTTAATAGTTATAGAAAAAGAAGTACCTATGTATATTATATCTACCGAGGCAAATCATCAAAACTCAAGATTTGGCATGCAACGATACAGATATAGTAAATTCCCAGAATTCAAAATTTGACACATACACGTTGTGCGGTAACATCACCTTCTCTCCTGAATTTAGTTGTGGTCTCTAAGCAAGTTGCGTCTTAAATGTGTTTCCCGTCCCCATTTTATATTCAGTTTCTTTCGACTCTTTACATGTGGGCACGTTGATAATGAATTTAAGCAATTAATCTAAATCGTGCAAAAAGTTCCCATGATGTTTAATATAGAAAGGCTCCAAAATGTGGTATCCCATCAAATGTGTTTAACATTAAAAAGCCACATAATGCATATGATTTGGAAAAGCTACGCTGAGAATAGATTGACAGACTCATGTGAGACACTCAAATATTAATGATGCAAATTAGAAACGCTATTGTATATCATTGGCTTAATATAAGTAAGATAGAGTGCCGAACTGATTTTCTTTGCTTATATCCATCAAGTGCCTTAGCACATTCCCAAAAAACACCACAAAATCATAACTTCTGCTTTAACTCTACACTTCCTAAATCAGAATCCAATTTTTAAATCTATTTCTCTATATCTAATCCAGATTAGTGAAGGGAGAGCGGAAAGAGAGAGAGCAGAACAATAGCAGAAATCCTATCTTTCAGCGGTGACTTTATGCTATTCATTGCCTTTTTACGGAAACAATCAGACTCAAGACAACTAAATGGTGCTTGGGGTCATATTTGCAAGATATTGTAAAAATAAAATTTATACGAGTTACAGCTTACGTTACGCAAGGTGCAACTAGTTGACAGACAAGAAATATGACATGAATTTATTATCCATTGATATAAATCCTATAGATTATAGAATATGTACAGATGTCCTCTGCATAGCACAAGGGTATCTTTCCTTAACTAAACTATTTTACCGAACATAGATTACGAAACGGACTTCTATCTTTCCATTATTCTGTTTTGTCACCTAACAGATCCCTAAAAATTATTGCTTTGCAATTTATGCTTCAAAACTTTAAATAATTTAGGAAATCCATGACAGTATAACTCAACTAACATGTATCCAAAATCTCCAACTACACAAACATTGATTCCATTTCCATATAAAACAACACAACGTCCAATTCCATGGGCATAAATCCCTTCCACTTATAGCATAATTTCTTAGTTTAGTGTTTTACGTAACATTGACAACCACTTATAAATCTCACTCTGAACTTTAGCTTTAATACAATTCAACTGCACTAATTAGATGGTTCTCTCTGACCTATCCAAATGCCCAGTGTCACTCAATGTCGTTTCTAGATCATAAATTTAAACCCCACCACATTAAACAAATATCAAGCTGATCTTCACACTTGAAAACTAAAAAATTAGCGCCATTTATTTGTCCAAAACTCCAGCCCAAGCTCTTAATTTTGCATCAAATTAAGCTGCTTCTACAATCTACATAACCTTCCTTTGGACTCAATAATTTGTTATATCCACAATTAAAAATGTAGATGGTAAGATAACCAAAGAAAGATGTCTTAAATTATCCGGTCATATTTTCCACTAGAATTTTCTACTCTTAGATGGCAATACCTTAAGATACTAGGCAACTGTAGTAAACTCAGAAGTTGAAATAGTTAACATAAAGAAAAGAAATTCAAACAACAAATTGCCACAGATCTACATGTGTTGCCAATCGCCATAACTTATGATGACAATGATGAAGCTCATGTAAACCAACAAAGAAAAGAAAAAACATATAGCTCCATTCCTCATTTCACAATTGTAAATGATAGAAAACATATAATTTAACCAACAAAGAGCAAAGATCACTGTGTATTCCGTTCACTGTATTCTAATATACCGTTCTCATTACAAGATCAGAACATACAATACATAGTATTACCTAATGCTCCACATATGTAGCACAACAAAAAGAAAAGACAATTGGGTTGGGCGATGAAATATATACCAAACAAAGGCCTCAACAGAGAAAAAAAGAGAAGAGACTGAGAAAAGCATACCCTTTTCTCTTCTTTCTATATCTATTCAGTATCCGAAGGTAAATGATCAGAAGCAGCAGCAACGGCAGCAGCGGCAGCGGCAACAGCAGCAGATTCTGATTCCTCCAGCATCAAGTTTTGCAAACCAGGTCGCAATTCCTTATTACAGAAGTCTTCATACTCTCCTCTATCGCCTCCTTTCTTCTTTACCTCCAACACATTCAACTTAGGCGTCAATTCAAATATTTCAGCTGCAATTGTTAACGGCCCCTTCACGCCTTCTCTAGACCCCTCCAAACTCACTCTACAATCCTTCTTCCTCACAGTAAAACTCACCAACTGAGCAATTTCCTCCAATTTAGATATAATCTTGGAAACGGGTGCTCCGGACACAAACCTAGACCCCTCTCCTCCCTCCTCAAACAACCCAGATAAATCAAATCCAGGCGAAAATGATATAATATCAAAAGCATTCAAACTAGCTGGTCTAGGCAAAGAAGCAAATTTCCTTCTGGTCACAGTTTCTAATTCTGATTCAGACAATGATTGATCAGACAATGAACCTATATCGTCCGTCTGATCAACATCCACAACATTACAAACTCTATCATCCTCTATATAAAATTTAACATGCTTAAACCCCTTTTTAAACCATCTAAACTCCATAATTTCAGGAATTGTAATTCTTGTCTCAGGATTAGTATCAAGAAGCCTAGACAAAAGCCTAACCAATTCAGGTGAAAACCATCGTGGACACCTAAATTCACCCCTATAAATCTTTTTATACATAGACATAATATTATGATCATTAAATGGTAAATGTCCTGCCATTAACACAAACAAAATCACCCCACAAGACCAAATATCTACCTTAGCTGCATCATAGCCTTTTCTAGTTAAAACCTCTGGAGCAACATAAGCTGGAGTCCCACAAAATGTGTGAAAAAGCCCATCTTGACGAATCTGATCAGACACAGCACTAAGTCCAAAATCAGACACTTTGAGGTCACCATTCTCGTCAAGCAACAAATTTTCCGGTTTCAAATCACGATGGTAGACGCCACGTGCGTGACAGAATCCGACGGCTGAGATTAACTGTTGAAAGTACTTTCTCGCGAGCTCTTCTTTTAGTCTCCCTTTAGCTATCTTGTTGAAAAGCTCACCACCTCGTACGTACTCCATTACGAAGTAGATCTTCGACTTTGTCGCCATGACTTCGAAAAGCTGCACGATGTTTGGGTGACGAACTCTGCGGAGGATTGAGATCTCGCGCTTTATGTGAGCGATCAAACCACCTTTCATGATCTTCTCTTTGTCGATGACTTTGATCGCTACACTCTCGTTGGTCTTGACGTTCCTGGCATGGTAGACTTTCGCGAATGTTCCATGACCCAGTAGCTTCCCGATCTCGTATCGACCCAGTAGAGGGCTCTGGTTGTTGTTGTTGTAGTTGAAGCTGCCGTCGGTGGCGGTGGCGGTGGCGGTGGTGGTCTGTGCCGCCATGGATGGAATGGCCTTCCGATGAGGTAAAAAGGGTTTGGTTTTATTGTTGTTGTTGTTGCTGCCGTTGTCGAATTTTGTTGTTGTTTGTGAGATTTTCGGTTATCAGAATTCAGAACAGAAAATTGTTGAGAGTTAGCTCTGTTTGTATAGTTTTGTTTGGTTCTTTTGAGTGGTCTCAAGTAAAGTAAATCATTTTGTTACAGGGTACAAAAGGTATATACTCTTCATATTTAAACCTTTTTTTATTGCCACGTAAGCATCCCAGATTTTCAAAAAACAATTTATTTAATTACTATAAATAGTCAGAAATAAATACAATAATTTAGTAATTTACCAACAAATTATATTATGGACAATTGCACTAGCCTCCCTTGTATATATGGAAATTGCACTCTTCGACAATTAATCCATTAATTAACGAACACCATTTGGTAACCGTTTTTCTGTTAATTAAACGAATACCCTTGGAAACCGTTGACAAACGGCTTCACTAACGCCCGAGTTAAATGGTCCATAGATAAAAGCGTCATTTCACACATTAAAAAAGAAAGGGAATTTAAAACTATCTAACACATTTCTATAACTACGAAATCTGTAAAAATAAAAATTATATAATTGATCCAACACTTTAACAGACTGTTTTGATGAGGAGGTTCTTCTACAGAAAGGAGGAGATATGCAATGTCCCTGAAAAGTTGGGAGTCCATTCAACCACGGGTAGAGTTGTTTTTTTTTTTTTTTTTTTTTTTTAATAAATTATTTTAATTTTTGAGTTATTCTTTTAGAAAAAAAGGTATGGGCAATTTTATACTTTCCCTTGTGGTGTTAAATCTTCATTTAGTCAATTTAACGATCAGCTATCTTTGGGGGATTTTTGTGTAATTAATGGATTCATTGACCGAGAATGCAATTTTGCATATACATAGGGAAGTTAGATGTGCAATTTTCTCATCATATAAATTAAGGGAAATTATCATTCTCTCCCCTGTAGTTTACCGTATTCTCTAGTCTCCCCCCTCTAGTTCTAAAATTCTTCAATTTCTCCCCTCCCATGCCTATTTTTATATGGTGAGATTGGTTGTATTTGTGAATGGGAGGGGGGAAATTGAAGAATTTTGAAACTAGAGAGGAGATACTGAAGAATACGGCAAACTACAGGGGAAAGAATAATAATTTCCCATTAAATTAATTTAGGGTGCCGACATTACCACCCACAAAATTAATTAGTATGTCCATATCTTATTAAAAAAAAATGATGTTAACAACCTATTAATTATTTGACAAATATCTTTTTACACTCAATTTTAGTTTTTTAATGACAATTTTAATCTTAATTAAATTTACTAAAAAGGACAAAAAAAATTTAAAAACACTACAAACCAATTATTAGAATCCAACCTTATTTTTCTTCCTCTTTATTGTTTTACAATAAACTGTTTTATATTTTTCTCAAACAGCTTCAAACTTTATATTAGCTTGCTGTGCTGTCAAATACAATCTAGTTTCAAATGGGTTTATCATTTTTGGATTATAAAAGTAGCTTCTAGATATATGGAATATATAAATGTTCTTACATAACATGGAAAATGAGATTATAAACATGTGGATTTAAATTTTTGACCCAAAATTCTAAACAGTATTTTTAACCTAAATATAGCTATAGTAACTTTTTTTAAAAAATGCAGCTACAGTAAATATAAAACATTAAGTCAACTATTTTTTTAATATACATCAAGAATTTTAACATAGCAATTCACGTGAATGCACATTAAAGTAAAAATAAAAGCATTAAGAATATTTTAGTATACATTAAGGGTTTTTTAGTACACGCATCAATATCAATTTTGGTGCCTTGGATTGTAATGGGTAATATAAAAATAAAATCTATGGAAATTTAATTAAATTAATTTTTTTTTAATGAAGTGTCTTTATAGTGTCAAAAAATAAACCAGATGAGTTTGGAAAAAATGAAGTGTATTTAGATTTTTTTTTTTTTTTTTTTTAATTTTAAGTTTTCAGTATGGATTGTCTTTAGAAAATAAGTGTCAAAAGATAAAATTGGATTGTAAGGAGAAAATCTCATTAATTATCTGTTTACACTCCATTTTAATTTTTGTTTTCTTAATGACAATTTTAATCTGAATTAAAATTACTTAAACAAGATAAAAAAATTAAAAATTCTAAAGACACTCCAATTTTTTTTTTCCATCTTTAGTTTTTTTTTTTTTTTCTTTTCTTTTCTTCTTTTGTGTTTTTTTTTTTTTTTCATGTTTTACAAACCCTAAAATATTTTCTTCTTTTTATCAAAATAAATTTTTTCTCAAACACCATCAAACCCTACATCATTATCATCATCTGTTTATATATATATATATATAATTTTTTCTCACACACCATCAAACCCTACATCATTATCATCATCTGTTTATATATATATATATATATTTATATAAGTTTTATTGTTTTCCTGCTCAACCAAATTTGAAATCAATTTTATTTTTCTCAAATACCAACCACGTTCAATCATCACCATCACTAGAAAAAAAAAAAAAATATATATATATATATATATATACATATATATATAATTCTTTTTTTCCATAAAAATATATTTAAATTTTTTTTTACTCAATATAACTTTTTTTTCCTCAACTTTAAATCCAAAAAAGAAAATCAAATATTGTTTTCCTATTTTCACAATGTGATCTCAAAAACAGTTTCGATCTCCTCACTTTTGTTCAGTTTTATTCTCTATTCTATTTTTATTTGATTATTTCACATCTCTTTTCCATTTCCCGTTTCAAATTTTCTAAAAAAAGGTATTCAAAATAGGTAATATTAAAATAAAATTGATTGTCTTTAGAAATTTGATTTTTTTTAAATGAATTGTCTTTAGAATAGAAGTGTTAAAAGATAAAATGGATAATTTTGGAAAAAAGGAAGAGTCTTTTGAATTTTTTTAATTAAAATTTTTAGAATGGATTGTCTATAGAAATGAAGTGAAAAAAAGAACAACATTAGATTGTAATGAGAAGCTCTCTATTAAAAATTTTAATTACAAAAATATCCCAATAGAAATTTACTAATAAGGACAAATTACTTTAATTAAAAATAATCAAAATCCGCTATGGTGACGTTTGGTTAAATGGCAGAATGGTAATCGGAATGAGAATGGAATGGAATGGAATAGAAAGCTGATTTCTTTGTTTGGTTGGGACTTTAGAATTAACATCTTAATCAGTATTATTTTGTTTAGTTAACAACTGAATGGAATGGAATTAACTATATTTTGACCAAAATACTCATTATTATAAAACATTCATAATAACATGATATATTATGGATAATAATAATAAAATATAAAAGTATATATAATATTATAATAAATTATATATAGATATATTTATTATTATAATATAAAACATGTTATATATATATATATATATATATATATATATAACATATTATATATAAAATATAAATATTATTATATATATTTTAATATATGTTTAGTAATATTAATAAATATTAATATTACTAATATATAATATATATTATATATTATATAATACGAATATTATATATTTATATTATATAAATATATTATTATATAATATAATATATTATATATTTTTTGGATAATAATAATAAAATATAAAAGTATATATTATATATATATATATTATATAATATAATATATATAAATATATATAATATATATAATATAATATAATATATTATATTATATAATATATATTATTTAATATATTAATGTATAATATATAATGTGTATATATATATATATATATATTTATATATCATTATATATATTATAATAATATAATATATAATAATAATATATATAATATATAATACATATATATAATGGTAATATATTATTTTTGGAAAGGAGGGTATTTTTGGAATGTAGTTTGTGCATATGAGGGTATGTATGGAAAAAAAAATTTAGGTTGGAATGGAATGGGCATTCTATTGGTTTTTGGATGGAATGCCCATTCCATTGGATTTTAACCAACCAAACATTGAGAATCCATTCCATTTCAGTTCATTCCAGCCAACCAAACGCCACCTATATACACACATTAATTACACCAATATCTTCAACTATATCTTTTTATTAGAAAAAAAAATAAAAAAATCTTATGATAAACCCTAATTAAACTCTAATTTTATTTAAGGTATCAAACTTTCTCATCATCGCATGATTATCATATAACAAAGTAATTGAAAAAAATCTCCAGAGGACTTTGATCATATAAAGGTAGGCATTTAAAATATATATATAGTTGTAGATATCAATGATTTTTTTTTTAATTTTTGTTTTTTTTAACATAGATGTATATATAAGAGAATTCCAGATTAAAATCTCTAGATCTCTTATACAATCCAGTACATCCTCCCTTTCATAAAACTCCTAAAGATAATTTGATTCCAAAAATAATATGATTATATATATATATTAGGTGTGTTAATAATTTAAGAAGATTTATAAATAAAATGCATTCAAATGAATATATTCATTTCAATAAGGATACTATTGGCATTATGATGAGCGTTTATAGTACTTTTTATTTTTAAAATTTTAGACATGGGTATGCTTATAAAAATAGGTGTACTAATTAGTTTTATAAGTGGCAATATCCATACCCATTAATTTAAGGGGTTTTTACAATTTGGTCCCAACTTAATTGGGAAATGTCATTTTTTTACTCATTAATTCAAATTTCATCAATTTGGTCCATATATAAGTGAAAATAAATCAAATTAGTCATACAGTTAGTCAAAACCGTCACTTTGACTAACAGTAGGACTAATTTAATTGATTTTCAATTATATAAAGACCAAATTGACGAAATTTGAATTAAGGAGTAAAAAAGTGATGTTTCTCAATTAAGTTTGGACCAAATTGTAAAAACCCCTTATTATTAGATATGCCTATATATTAAATGATACTATATATATATATATATATATATATATATATATATATATATATATATATATATATTTCATATAATATAAAAATAGTTACTTTTGTTGTGGCCGCGACACATGGTATACAATAAATGATACTATATTCTTAAGAATTTTTTCCATATTCTAATATATCTAATTATACAACATAACATATAATACTAATAATATTTATTAAAATATATATAATAATAATCTTTATTTCCAATTTATGATATATATAATAGTCTGAACTTCTAGAGTTCACAAAATCATTAACATACGCATTAAATGATACTATTAATAATAATCATATATATATAATAACAATCATATATTTTTTTTTAAATTACCCATATTCTAATAAATAATTATAATTATAATGGATGGTGGAGATTCAATCTGAAAATTTGGAAATATAATTTAATTTAATTTTTTTTTTTAATTTACTTGATCTCTTCAAATATGAAAATTTCCATATTTAAAGAAATTGGTTATTAATATATGCCATGAACCTCTGCCATATGTGTTACGTTATAAACTACAACCCCAAAACTCACATACTAACTAATGGGATGGAATTGGAACAGTGACTAAATAACCATGACTTTTAAATATTAATTATTATTATTATTATTACTAAATAAATGGTATTATTTTTTCATATAACATATAATAATAAGGGATTTTTACAATTTGGTCCCAACTTAATTGGGAAACACCACCTTTTTACTCCTTAATTCAAATTTCATCAATTATATAAGGACCACATTGATGAAATTTGAATTAAAGAGTAAACAAGTGATGTTTCCCAATAAAGTTGGGACCAAATTGTAAAAACCCCTTAATTTAATCTAAAACTTTCGGAGAATTGCAAATATTCCCATAAGTTCTGTTCATTTTTTTTTTTTTTTTAAATCTACTTTTGGTTTGGTAGAATTTCAAGAGTTTTTGTTACCGACTTAAATTTGAACTTACAAAATTGTTTTATTATGCAACGAAGGATTTTTATTTTATTTTTTTATTTTTTTTTATTTTTTATTTTTTAATATAAATTTAAAATTAAATTATTGTTTTTGAAAAATGGCAAAACCTATATTTGGTTAATAATCTAAATTTTAGCTGTCAACTTTCCAAATTGTTGTATATAACAAACAGAGGTGATTCTTTTTTTTTTTTTTTAAATGTAAATTTAAAACTAAATTATTGTTTTTAAAAAGAGTAATGCTACTTCATCCAAATTTAATATCTATATATGGTGCCTAACTGACGTGGTATCACTATAATCCATCCATTTAAATCATGCAAATCTAATACAATTTAAATGAATGGATTATAATGATGCTACATCATTTGGACATCAGATTTGGACAATAAATTTAGACAAATAGAATTATTGTTTTGAAAATAGTAAAACTTGTATTTTGTTTCATAATCAAAATTTCAGTTATTAGTGTTCGATAATTCATTATTATTTTCCCTTCAAAACATAATAACTCATCATTATTTCCTATATTTAAGATTAGAGATCAATAAAGTATAACATTCGCTCTTAATCCAAGTAGGGTCCATTTATGAGCATAGTAGAGATAAATATCTCGATTTTTGATGTAACAAATCGATCTCGATAGATGTCGGTAAACCTCTTAACAATTTTTTTATATTTTTTAATGAGGCCTCTAGAACATTTCAAAATAAATAAATAAACCTAAGCATGTATAAGCATGTATCTGGATAAACATAAAGGAAAGTTTATGACAAGGATACAGGTAGAGTCAAAAGAGATGAGCAACAGTGAGTCTCATCCAAGATTTATGGGACAGATGTCAATATCTGCAACATTGTTGCACAAAACAAAATTTGAAAATTGAAATCTATAGGACTATAGCTGTAGATTTTGTAAGGACACAACTCGTTTTAGACTTTTAGTTAGTTAAGGACACAACTTGATATAGTTGGTTGTGTCCAACCAAACAGTCAAGTGCCATCGCCACCTTTGTGACCACCACGTTTTGGTGTGATGAGAATTAATCGGACGGTTCTCAGACCACTCATTTTCATTTATAGTTAGATAGATAGAATATTATTGGTGAGTTGCGTCTGATTTCTGGTGATGAGTTAGCAGTTAAAAGTCAACATGATAGTCGGTGATGATTTAAAGACACGTAAGCTTTTAACAACTTCACCACTAAGCTATCCTTTTTAAAATAATAATAATAATAATAATAAATTATCCTTTCAAAAAATAAAATAAAATACCAAGAAAATAAAATAAAATAAAAAGGAAACGTAATTATCTAAAATGATAATGTAAATTTTAAAATTAAATAAATTTTCAAATTTAGGCATGCGGAACTTTTATTTATTTATTTTAAAAGTAAGTATGCGAAACTTTTTAATTAGATATTAGATTTCCGTTCAGAAAACAACAAATAATAAGTAATTTACTAAAGATATTACGTGTCGACTTTTTGAAGTTTTATTGTGAGATTTATCTGATTTCTTTCCTGTTATAGATGTGTCGAGAGATTTTCTCAACCGACTCCTATTGTATGTTAGCTAATATACTATATTTATAATATTTGATCTAATCTGGTTTTGATGTCAATTTAAAAGAAACTAGCATAAATAATTCGAAAAACAAGTAGTATCTAAATAGGAAATTAAAAATATAAGTCCTATAGGGCTATAGGTCGGTATATGACTGTATGTATTGTGATTTGTGAATTTATGAATAAGGTGAAGTGAATTAATCAAAAAGGTGGTAAAGGGCCAAGCAAGTTGCAGTCTTAAAATAAATCCAAATAAAAGTATTTTGTTTCAGAATTGCTTACCTAAATGTCTTCTTGGAAAGATCGGTTTCATTTCTTGTTCCACGATTATTTGTTTTATGTATTTGGATTCATATATTGTTAGTTTTACTCCTCGTACAAATGTAGTACTTAAAATGTTTTTCAAGATTTGTGTTTGTTAAATACATAATTAAAGTGCTTTGAAATAAGCTTTTTCTTAAAGGAAGCATGAAATGTATTTACAAAGAATTCTATCAAATAAAAACTTTTCTTATTTAAAACACCGTCTATGATACCCATAAGATATCAGTAGGTTTCAAGTGCGGGATTATATATGCTTATTTTTATACGAGATCTCATATTATCATATCTGATCATCTCTACAAGAGCGGTGTTTGATACAGGAGCTCAATTGTCCAATTGAACGGCAATTTGGTTAATAATTGAAAAATAAAGGTTCATAAATAATGGAGTTTCGATCATTACAATCATAAAATTGAAGGGTCGAAGATGTCTCTAGCATTTCTCTCTCTACAAAAGGGATTATTTAGGTTTAATAATATAAGATTTTGCACATAAAAAACTTATGGAATCATACATTCGATAATTTTTTATTATTGCAAAGAAATAAATATCTGTAACAATACTTGATTAAAGCATTTTTATTGGACTCCAAGATCTCTCTCCGTATCTCTTTTGTTAAACTAATAATTTTTGTTTCTTTTGTGAAGTAGCAATTAAGGGTAATCAACCCTTTAATACTTTTCTAATTTTAAGATTAAGCAAAGTTTAGTAGGGGGTAACTATAATTAAGCATGAAAAGTCGGCCAACTACAGCACACTACATTAATAAACCCATAAAAAAGGGTTAATTGCACAAACATACCCCCTATTTATCTAATAAAGAAAATTTTCAAACAAATGCCATATTCAAACACAAACATCCCAATTGGAATGTGTTTGGGGTATAGAAAGTCAATAGTGCCCTTGGGTAAAAGGGAGAGGTTATTTTGGTGGGTAAATTTCACAAACAACCCTGAATTTAGGTGTAATTGACTACTAATTGTATAAATATTCATTTTTTTCTAATAATTACATAAATATACCTTATCGTCAGTTGACTTTTATTAACTTTAACTTTTATCTACATTTGTATCATGAAATGACTAAACTATCCTTGAAAACTTATTTATCTTTTCTTTTATTACTTAAATATATTAAAAAATATTTACTTAAAAAATTAAAAAAATCGGTACAATTTTTTTGTTGCTTTCTTTCTATCATTTTTTTAACACAATCATAAATCTCACAAAACTAGAAAAATGGCTGTGTTTAGTGGGTTTTGATTGTGTTTAGTGAGTTTTGATTATGTTGATTAAATGTAATTGTTGGTGGGTTTTGATTGTGTTGATGAAATGAAATTGTTTGTGGGTTGATGAGTATGAAATTGAATGTTTTGGTGATAAAGTTGGTTTTTGAAATCTGAAAATTTGGTGTTTGGGGACATGGAAAATGTTAAAAAAAAAAAAATGATAGAAAGAAGAAGAAAATAAAAGCAACAAAAAAAAATGTACTGATTTTTTCAATTTTTTATGTAAATATATTTTTAATATTTTTAAATAATAAAAGAAAATATAAATAAGTTTTGAAGGGTAGTTTAGTCATTTCGGGATACAAATGTGGTTAAAGGTTAAAGTTAACAAAAGTCAAATGACGGTAGGGTATATTTATGTAATTATTAGAAAAAATGAATATTTATACAATTACACCTAAATTTAGGGTTGTTTGTGAAATTTACCCACCAAAATAACCTCTCCTTTTTACCCAATGGCACTATTGACTTTCATACCCCAAGCACATTCCAATTGGAATGTGGGTTAATTGCACTAACTTACCCTTAGTTTATTAAATATAACAAGATTTAAAAAGATACCCAAAATTAACGCAAACACCCCCTGCCATTAAGTCAATCCCGTTAACTTTAACAGTTGACTAACCTTGACAATTGAAAAGCCAAATATACCCTTACCACATCTCTCAAACATAAAATATTTTTTAATGAAAATTGAAAAATCATTTTTTAAAATAAAAACAAGATAATCTACCCCGTGGTAGAGCTCCATCGCCGAAGAAAACAAGATTGATGACTCCTACTTACTAGAAGAGATCTTTGACGATCTCAGAAATCAATCTTCTACAGTTCGCAGAGAAGGCTGATCTACGAATCGAGGATGTTTTCATAGGCGGTCGATATATTATCTTTTAATTATTATTATTTTTCAATTTTAAATTAAAAAATATATATGTTTTGGATGATGTGGCAGGGGTATATTAGGTTTTCTATAGGTCAAGGTTAGTCAATCGTTAAAGTTAACATATTAACTTGATGATAAGGGGTGTTTGTGTTAATTTAGGACATCTTTTTGAAATCTTGCTAGATTCAATAAAGTAAAGGTAAGTTAGTGTAATTAACCCTTGGGATGTTTGTGTTTGAATAGGTATTTATTTGAAAATTTGCTTTATTAGATAAATAGAAGGTATGTTTGTGCAATTAACTCTTAAAAAAAAAGAAAAAAAATTCAACATATAAACTATACACTATAAAACCACAAGTTGTTATTTATCCATTTAGGTGTCAGCTTTTGGATATTTAATCGATTATAATTATAAGAGGAGGCAGCCTCCAAGTTTCATGGAGAGACAGTACTTTCTTTCATTACAAGAGGCTAAAATCAAAAATAGATATCAAAGATACTTTTGTTTCATGTACCGCCCGAAGAGGTGTGTGTTTATGTTTTTAGTGTTTTTTTTAGGGATATTATCGTTTGGGTCCTTTTTTTTATTTGAAATATCTATTTTTTACTCACTTATTCATTTTTGGAGGATTGGGTCCTATATTTTCAAAAACCACTTATTTTGGTCCCTCTGACCAGATTTTTAACAGTCAACGGTTACAGAAAACGCTAAATTACTATTTTACCCATGACTACAATATCACTGTATAAAAATACCATTTTACCCTTTAAAAAATCCAACAATTACAAATTTATCAAACGCTGTTAAGACAGAAATGCCCTTATTAACATTAAATTTTAGAAATTTACTAGTCAACTAATACATTTAAAAATAGAACATTTTTCACACAACACTATTGTTTTGTTATTATTGTTTTTTATTTGACTTTGTTATTGATTTATGAAATGACTGTTTAAAATAATTAAATAAAGAAAATTAAAAAATAATTTTCAATTAATATAATCTGATTTTCTAAAAAAAAAAATGAAAATGAAAATGAAAAGAAAGAAGAAAACAAATAAAAAAAAAATCAAAAAACGAAAAACAATAACAAATGAATGAATGAAATAAAAAAAATTTAAATAAATGTTAGGTGCATTTGTTAGGCATCTGTTAAGTGCATTATATCCCAAAAAAAATAATAAATAAAAAAAAACGAAAAAAATAAAATAAAAAAGAAGAACATAAAGCCATAAGCGTGGAGGCGGTGGAGTTGCATAGAGATCCAAATCCATTGGATCTTCTTAGATGGACGACGGCGCCTTATCTTCTACTTTGACTTAAACCCAGTTCACAGATCTTCAACTTCTTGTCTTCTGCTTCGACTCGACGCCTCCCCCTTCAGCCCGCAATAGCGCCGCGAACGGGGGTCGACCCTCCCTCGTTGACGCTGGAGTGCGCAGGCCACCTTAGACTCCGGTGCGTTTTAAACCGTGACATTCCGTTGATTGAGATCATCCATCTCAGATGAAGGCAGAGATCTATACTCCAACTGCTTTGTGATTTGTTTTTTTTGTTTTTTTTTTTTTTTAAGAAAATTGATTTTTAGTTTTTTTTCTTCTGGAATTTGATTGAAGATGAAGATTGATTAATGGGTCGAGTTTGATTGCTTCTTTTTTTTTGAAGAATCAATTGCCTATTTTGTAAGTTGGAGATTTCTGGAATTTGATTGAAGATGGAGATCGAAGAAATATGGAAGATGGAGGCGATATGCTCTATGATTTTCTTTTTCTTTTTTTATAAATGATTTATGGTTGTTTTTTTTTTTTTTTTTCCTGGAATTTGATTGAGGATGAAGATTGATGAAATGGTTGAGTTTGATTGAATTTGATGACGAACAATAAATTGAATCTGGACTATTTTTTTCATTCAATCGGTGAACACAGGAGTTTGAATTTGAGAAGAAATAAAATATTAGGGATTCTAAGGGTAGGGATGTATTTTCCCTCCCACAACAGATGCTTTTTTTTTTTTTTTCATTTTATATATATATTTATTTATTTATTTCATTTATTTGTTATTGTTACACGTGGAACACATCTATAATGCACCTAACAAATGACGAAAATGACCCTCTTTCTGTTAAGTTAGACTAATGTTTGACCAACAGAAGGACCGAATTGAGTGGTTTTTAAAAATATAGGGTCCAATCCACCAAAAATGTATAAATGAGTAAACGATAGATATTTCAAAAAAATATAGGGACGAAATCAATAATATCCCTTTTTTTTAAAGATATTAT
Organism: Acer yangbiense; assembly: GCA_008009225.1. Lineage (NCBI taxonomy): Eukaryota > Viridiplantae > Streptophyta > Magnoliopsida > Sapindales > Sapindaceae > Acer > Acer yangbiense. The sequence continues at coordinate 9,881,145 of CM017773.1, forward strand.
CATTTGGGTCCCTATGTTTTTTTAAAATTATTTGTTTTTTACTCACTTATTTATTTTTCACTAGATTGGTCCCTATGTTTTCAAAAATCACTCAATTTCGTCCTTCTATGATTCAACCGTTAGTCAAATTAAACGATTATAAGGATATTTTTGTTTTTAAACAATGATATGCCATGTGCCAACACATAAATAAATATATATACGGTCTCGTTCACATCAGTGCGCACTGATGTAACTACATCAGTATCAATGCATGTTGACCACTGATTATAGAGAAGTTTTGACAAGTGCATACACTTTAAGTCAAAGTATATAAATCTAATGGTCCACATCTAACGCATTGATGAAGTTATATCAGTGTGCACTGACTTGAACATTTATATATATATATAAAATAAAAAGTAACACCGTCCATTTCCATTTGAATATGGATGGTGGAGATCCACCTGATACAAAAATTATAAAAAAAAATTATGATTGGATCTCCACCTAATCAAAAATAAATAAATTAATTAAAACATAAAGAACAAACTTCATCTTCTTCATAAAGCAGTGAAACCCAGAAACCCTTACCATCGTCAAGATCCAAACCCAACCACCCCCACCGTCAACCACCAACACTCAAACACCAAACCCACCGTCGATCCCTTTCTCTTTCTCAATCCCTCTTCTTCACATCACCATCTTCTCCACCACCCAAACCATAGCCACCACCAAAAATTATATGCAAATCAGACCTAATCAATCTGTGTAACTGATTGAAAATCAAACAGAAACAAATGATCCCTCCTCCTCCTCCTCCTCCTCCTCCTCTAGGTTTGATCTCAAATTCGTCGTCTCTGCTTGCAGATTGGAACGGCTACACCACTGCCTCACAGAACTTCGATCCCTCATCCTCCTCCGGGTTCAATCTCAAGCTCCGTGAAATAGAATTGATTATGGTTTTTTTTTTTTTTTTTTGATTAACAACGATTGATTTTTGATTTTTTTTTAAATAATAATAATTGTATTTGTGTTTTAAATACGATCAAAGAAAACACCTAATTGGTTATGGGTTTTTTATTTATGGTGGGTGGTGGTTGAAGCTTAGGTTTGATTTGGGTGGTTATGGGTTTTGTTATGAAGTTTGTTGTGGCTGGAAATAGGTGAGGGTGGTGGAGAGAAAGCAGAGGTTGCCCAAGCTAGGATTGTGGGAGAGAAATCTGTGTTCTTTTTGCAATTTTGATTTCTTTTTTCTTATTTTATTTTTGTGATGATTCGGTGGATAATAGATACAAATTGATGTTGGATTGGTTGAATCTAGATTGAATTGTATTTGTGTTTGGATTGAAATGTGTTTTGAATTGTATTTGTATTTTTTTTTTCCATTTTTTATATAAGTTTTTATCAGTTTTTTTTTTTTTTAATAAACAATTAGGTTTTAATTTTATGTTTTATTTTAAAATTTTCTTTACAATTTTTTTTAATTTTTTAAAAGAAAATAAATGGTCAAAGGTAAAAATGTCATTTTACTTTTTCTGTGACGGTTGACCGTCAAAAATATTGTCAAAGAGACCAAATTGATAGGTTTTTGAAAATATAGAGACCAATCCAATGAAAAATGAATTAGTGAATAAAAAACGGATAATTCAAAAAAACTTGAAGATCCAAATGATAATATATATATATATATATATATATTTTTTTTTATAATATCTTTTTATTTATTTATTTATTTATTTGGGGGGGGGGGGGGGGGGGGGGGGGGGGGGGGGGGGGGGGGGGGGTGTTGTTGCGTGGGTGTGGTATGTTTCTGTTTTAAGTGTTGGGAAGGAAGAATTAGTAAAAGAATTTCCTCTAGGGAAAGTATCATTTTCCCCCTATATTATGACCTATTAGTAAATTTACCCCCTTATATATTCCTTAGTAGCCAGTCTCCCACCCTGAAGCCAAACGTATTCACCATATTCCCCCTTCCCGTTAGATTTTCTGTATAGGGGGGAATATGGCGAATACGTATTCACCATATTCCCCCTTCACCATAATATAGGGGGGAATATAGCGAATAAGTTTGCATCTCTAACGGTGAACAAATTGTCAGAGACTATAGCCAGGGGCGAAGCTAGGAATTTGGATTTGGGGGGGCTAACACAAAAATTAATATTCGATATTACGCATGACAAATATATTAATATTTAAGAAATAAGTTGTTAAAAAAAATGTGATACCCTTTAGTCTTAAAGGTAGTGTCACAAAAAATATATAATTTTGAGAATTAAAATATAACTTATCACTCTTTTATATCTCGAAAATCATCTAAAACCAAATTATTATTATTTTTCTATAATTAACAAATAATGTAGAGTAAAACTCAAAGAATTGTATCAAGATACAATGAGTACTGTAAAATAAGATAGTAAGCCTCCACCAATATTTACTTAGCTTTTTACCATGAAAATATATTAAATAATAATATATACTACACTAGACAATAATGTATGAAATAATAGGAAATTATTTATTATTATTATTATTTGATTGGAAATTAAAATCATGACTGAAATAGAGATTGATTTTGTATCCTATAATCATAGGCAATAAAATAGGAAAATATTAATTAATTAATATTATTAAAATAATAGGATAAATCAAGCTAATATTTTCATTTATATATTATTATATCATAAATTTTCCATAATTAAAACATGGAGCATTTTCATTGGTTGCTGCCCACCGCCCCCAATTTCGCCCCTGCATATAGCCAATACACCATAAACCCACCTCCATCCACTATATTATGAGCTTGTTTGGTTGGGTTTTTGAAAAACTTTTATTTGTAAAATATCTACTTGTAGTAGATCCATTAGGAACAGAGTTTTTTTTTTTTTTTTTTTAAAGTTTAGTTGTTTGATTGGTAGCAGGGACGTAACCATGATTAAACTTCAAGGTGGGCTAGAAAATTTTTTTTTTAGATTGAGCATTGGCAATACAATAAAATTTCTTTAATTAAAAATAAAGATACACTTATTCAAGAGTACATAGCCAGACTTACATGGTATAATGTATATTCTAAATAAATATGTTAACAAATTTAATAATAAAAATGTCAAAACAAATTATAAATAAAGATGAAATGGAAATACAATCAAACACTAATTAAGTTGTATTCAACGATTTTTCAAAAGATCAAACTTATCAATTATTATATTAGTTTAATTATGATGGAACATCACATAATAAAATAACTATATATATATATATATATATATATATATATTTGAATTAGGGGAGGGGGGTTTGAACTCAGAATCTCAACCTTGTTGAGAAAAAATAACTATACCGTTAGATTACTATTTTACTAACAGATCTGGAGGCAAAATAATAAATATTTTAAAAAAATAACTTAAAAAGAATGTATCAAAATTTCAACCAAAACAACAACAAAAATAAAAAAGTCATTCAACAATATCATTAATTTGTAAATTTAAAATTAAATTACTTCTAAATTTTATAAACTAAAAATTATAATAATCCTAAAATTTCAATATAAAATAAAATATTTAAATTTATAATATTCATAAAAATATACTTATGGGAAGACCAATGGTTCATGTTGGTAATAAGATGAAGTCCAATTTTAGTAAATTTATAGTAAATTTGGAGAAAGAGAGAATTATTATTAAAGAAATAAGAAAATAATAATAAAACTTAAGCTTTGGGATGTGTAGAGGGGTCGACCTACGGTTGATGTGGATTGGGTCGGATTTGTGTTAGGCCCAAGGCAACTTGGTTGAGCTTGTCGAGTGGAAGAATGTCGTCTTGTCTATAGACCTGCAAAAGACGTTAGTCTGTCGAATGGAGAGATGTCGTCTCCTTCAAGAACCTGCAAGAAAGGATTAAAATAGAAATAATACGAAATAGAAATGGAGAAGGTGGATTCCGATTGTTTAGCCTTAGGTGTGCTTGGGCTGAGCGATTTGTTTTGACGATCGTGATAATGATAAAGAATGTTTGAATAGAGTTTTAATACACTATAATAAGCTTTTGTTCTCCAAAATCTCAGAGAGCTTTCAAGTGAGGGAGCTTTCTTATTTTATAGTGGAAAACCTCTCCCCAACGTCCCTTTGGCTATTTAATAGGCGAGATTTCAGGAGAGATTCCCTCTCTTTTTTGATTCAGCAGTTACAAATTTTTGTAACTGATCGTAACTGATGCTGGACCTTTATGACTTGGTCTTTCAAGCTTTATTGGTATAAACTATAAAGTTTGAGTCGACCCGGGCCAGATGGGCTTGGGGTGGTTTTATGAGGTTTTATTGGGCTTCAATTGTCATTTGGGCCTATAAGCCATTTTTTGCTACCACATGATGCATGAACTGAAAATTGAAACAAATAAGGTATTCCAATTTACTTTACAAGCCTTCAATTAGGAAAAAATTTTAAAATTTAATTTTTATTATTAAACTTTCACTTTTATTTTAAAAGGGGCAGGGTGGGCTTGAGCCCACCCTAGCCCCTATGAAGGTACGTCCCTGATTGGTAGACTTAAAAAAAAAATGGTCTATCTGGAGAAGCGTTTCCTTATAAGCTTTTACCTAGTAGAGATTTAAACTCTACTAGTCTCTACTCGATTTAAAATAGACAATCTCAAAAGCCCAACCAAACAATTTTAAAAAACGCAAATAGACGTTTGTAGACCTTTTGAGGTAGTAAAAAGCTCAACCAAACAAGCACTATATAGTGCGGTTCCCACTGCATTAAGACAATTAAGACAATACAACTGTATTAGACAATACAATACAAGAACACAGCCGAACACTCCCCTTGTATTATTTAATACATTTTAACTCCTTAATACAATACTATACAATTATACATACAAACAAACATGCCCCTACAGTCTTACACACATCAAGAAAGTATCACAAGTGCACTTGATCACTCCACTTATTTTTCAAATACACCTATTTCCAAATCATGTAGAATGAGTAGCATTAGATATTTTAAAAGGGGTAATCAACACTCAACAATACTTGATCGGCTTTTCTCTCATTGGTTTATCCTAACTTTAACAAAATCAGTTGTGTGAATTGTGAAGATCTTTGATCAAAGTACAAGGTTATGAAAGTCATGATCAAAACAAATTTGATTTTATTTTTATTTTTTAAATGATGGTCTTACCACATGATTTCTATATGTTTGATTATTCTTGAATTTACATAATTGATTTTGGGGTCATGTTAATACCAACAATTCATATATATATATTTTAATTTTTTTTTCATAAGTCAATGCACAATTTCTTGTGTTGAAAAAAAAAATACTACATTAATTAACTTCAAAAATCTTATACCCAATTGCCCTATAAATTTGTTTTCCTTTCAAACAATCAAAACCATAATAATACTAATAAAAACAATTGGGAGAAAGTGAAAACTAGAGAGAGAAAACTTAGTTGAATCTACTAGAAGAATTTGCTCAGAAATGAATAGTTTTATTTTATTTTTTTATTTTATTTTATTTTTTTGAAAGGGAAAAAAATGAATAGTTTATTGATCTTTAAATATAATAATAAGTTTTTGTTGCTTAAATATGACATCATTAATTAATTGCCACTTCCACATGCTTAAAAACTTTCCACCAAAAATAAGTCTTTCCCTACTTAACTCTCAATTCATCATTAATTATTTTTTTTTGCGATAACTCTGGATAAGAATATAATCTCGACCAACCAATTCAAATATCATTAATTGTTTTGATGGTAAAAAAATTTCAATAACTCTCCATAAAAAATCTCTCTCAACCCTCCAACAACAATTCAACAGTAAGTCGGTAATTGTCTTCGTGTGAAAAACTTTCAACAACTTTGACAAAGCTTAAGGTACTCGACAATATATGTTAGGTCTTGTTGGGCTCGTCCAAGTAGTATATATATCATTGGTAGATCATGTTAGGTTTTGTATTCAAGATGACTAATCACTATGATTTAAGAGCTATAAATCTATAATAGTGAAAGAGAGAATATGAGGTTTGGACCGTTTGGTAGGGACACAACGCCGAAGTGAGTGGGAAAAAAGAAACCCTTTTTTTTATCTTAGTGAAGACTAAAGAGTATTTAAGTCCTCCTACACCTTTTAGAAGACTAAAGAATGAAACTTACTATTTAGGTGATATATATATATTTTTTTTTTTGGGACAAAAAATAAGGAAACTCTTGGTAATATGTAGCCCCATTTTCAATATATATATATATATATATATATATAGATTTTTTATTATTAGTTCTTCATGACAATAAATATATCAGGACGAAGAATGTGGACCACTAGATTTACATAATTTAACTCAAAGTGTTTGCACTTATCAAAACTTCTCCATAATCTATGGTCCACATTCTTCGTCTTGATATTTTTATTGTCAAGATGAACTGATAATAGAAAGACTGTATATATATGTATATTCTCTCATAAGTGATCTTTTATTTTAATTTCGGTAAAGACCTTGATGAAATCACATCGAATTTTATAAATTTTGATCTTTTTTTTTTTTTTTTTTTTTTTTTTTTTTTTTTTGGATGATAAGTTCAATAAAATGTGTCTATGAATAAAATTTGAAATTTTTTCAAACGGTAGAACTATTTATCCCAATTTTATTAAATATTAAGATATCAGAAAAATTGACAAAATATAGGAAAATTCAAGAAAAATAGTTCTGGTGTTTAAAAATTTCTTAAATTTTATTCATAGAAGAGGAAATAGCTACAAATAGGCATATATTATTATTATTATTATTATTTACTTGAGTTTAATGTGAACTAAGTATTGGATTAGTTGACTAAGTATTGAAAAAAACTCTCTTAGAGTTTCAGATGGCACTGTTCATGACTGTACCGTACTGTAGCAGAGCGGTGGCACTATTCATATGTACTGTAGTGGCAGTACTGTTTGCAACTGTAGTGGTCACTGTTCACGACACTGTGAAGCACTGTTCATGGGTGACGCGGCGGTACTGTTCACAAAAAAAAAAAAAAAAAATAGGGTTTAGCTTTTGTGGTTTATATGGTTTCTAACTCCATGGATCCGATGAGCATGGAGGCTTCTTCCTTGCCTCTGTCATCTATTAGGGGCTCTTCTTATGCGGATATTTTTAAGGCTGCCCCGATTCAGGTGGAAAATGTTTCTGGTCCTTTGATTCTTTCGAAAAAGGGTGGTTATGTGACTGTTCGGGTGGATCCCTCTACTTATAAGTCTAGATTAGAGGTTTGTAAGTTTTCTCTCATTGGTCGGGTTATCCTTTCTAGTGGTGAGAAGCCTTGGAAGTTGGTTGATCTTAAAGCAAGCTACAATCTATTTGGAAGTTGAACTTTGTTTGGAGGTTGATTTCTTTAGGTAAGGGGTACGTACTTTCAGATTATGTTGAATTCAGATGTTGACAAAAATATGGTTTGGAGTTTGGGGTCTATTAATCTCAAACCAGGTGTTTTACGACTTCAGCCTTGGATTCCGAATTTTAACCCGGCATTACATAAGTCTTCAAATGCTCAAGTTTGGATCCGTTTTTATGATCTGTCATGGGAATACTGGCATCCAAAGATTATTTCCGATTTAGCTAGAGGGATCGGAGTGCCTTTATGGCTGGACAGGGCTACTGTAGAGGGTGATTTTTGACATTTTGCGCGTGTTCGGGTGGATATTGATGTGTCTACTGTGCCTCCGTCTTCTTTGCTTCTTGAGAGGGATAATTCTCATAGTTTTTTCATTTCGGTGGAATATGAGAATCTCCCGGCTTTCTGTTCTACTTGTTCTTCCATTGGTCATTTTCCTAATGCTTGTCGTTGGAACAAGTCCGGCAAGGGGATTCCTGTTAGTTCTAGTAAGCCTGAATCGGCTAGAGAGGGTCCGGATCCTCACTTCAGATCTCAATCTAGGGGGCCATAACAAGTTTATAGACCTGTTAATAAGCAGGTTCAGATTATTTCTCAAGATGATACAGATGGTTTTACTACGTATATCGAGACTGATTCAGATGCGGACCATGTGGTGCACAATTGCAACAATGATTAGCAAGATACAAGGGGTATGAGTCAAAATGTAGGGACCTTAAACACAGAGGCTCTTGTTGACAATCTTGATCCAAAAGAGGTAGACAATATGTAGCTTTTGGTCTTAGAGGAGCAGTAGCCAGATTGAGAGGCAGTTTCCGGTTGAGGAAAATTTTCCTATTTTGATTCCGCAATTGTTAGAGGAGATTACCATACCAATTTAGATTCCTCCGATTGTTACAACAGTTTTGGGAGAAGAATCTAGAGATCACTTTGTCAATGATAGAGATTTTACCAATTCAATCTCTGCTCATTTGGGAAGCAGTAATTTTGGGAATCCAGGTAACAACTTCTCAAGGAAGGATGACAAGTATGCGGAAGCTCAAGATCTAGCTAATCTCGATAATAATTGGACTCCCGTGGTGAGAAAATCGAATAGAAGAGTGAAACCAAATTTCAAGTTTTTAGCTAATTCTCAATTGAGTAAGGGAAGTTCTAAGCGCCTCCTTGTTGCTGAGACTACGATTCGCCTTGATTCTGCGATTCCATCGGCCAGTGCAGAATTACATCGTGTTGCCAATGCAGAATTACATCATGTTACTATTTCTAATTGGGTCGCACCGTTTGAGGCGGAAGGGAATGATTAACTTGTTTCCTTGTCTCCTGTTGTGGTCTATGTACCTTTTTAGATTATTGTTTTAGGGCCTGCGCGCCACTTTGCTTTCGCTTTTCTTTTTCGTTTCTTTTGTTTTTGTTTTTCTTTTTTTATTTTATTTTAATAAAAGGACTTGATCTAAAAAAAATAATATTATTATTTTTTTCTATTTTTATTCATCTCCGAAAAATTTAGGAATTGATAAATTTAAAATTGCCTTATATTTAAAATGTCATCCTGTATGCGTGACATGTACCCTTAGTAGTATGTGGTTCTTAACTTCTGACATATATAGATAGATGGCACGAATTTCTTAGTGAAACCAACGGTGGTGCTTAAACCACAGCTTTATAGCTTAAACTCGAAGTCACCCGATTCGAATCCCGAGTAAACCGTGAATCAGCCCAAAGGATGTGGATGGGTCGGGCCTGCTTTATGGGCTAAAGGATCGGGCACATAAATATTTGGTGCACCCCAAGTTTGGGGATTTCTAAATGTCACTATCAGCTGCAATCTCATAATTTTGATTTGTATCAAATAGCGGCATGGACAAGGTGGGGATGCCCACCTATAACCCGTCCCCTTTTAATTAAAATGAGAAACCACGTCCCTATTTCCATACTCATTTTTAATGCACGTACTAGCTAGATTAATGAAAGAGATATTCGTTCTTATTAAAAGTTAAAAGATAGATCGGGACAAGCCAGGATGGGACGGAGAGTACTATCCCCATTCCTGCCTCGAAAACAAGATGGGAATAGAAAATCATCTCCATCTTCATCATCGACTTGTATTGAGTCAATTTCATTTGAAATAAGATGAACAACCTGCAGCGTGCAGCTTTATCCTCCACGTCCTTCTCTTTGCACTTCAGAACTTATGAACATAAAAGGGTTTTATAATATGTTGAATGAGTATATATAATTATGAATTACATAAATTTTAAAATATAAAAATACATAAATTTGTTTTAACAAGATTACGGTAAGTTGGGGTAAATGCATGTTTGTTAAAATGATTTTTAAAAAGGTATTCTTTTATGGATGGACTGCTCATTCAAAGCTACCTAGTCCACGAAAGGAAGTATGGGAAGTAGGGTTAAAATTTGTCATCTCACTGGCAAGCAAAACGACACTTGTCATGGCAAAAAAGACAATTTGTCACCCCAAACTTATAAAGAAACTGACAGCACAACGATGAGTTAGAGAATGAATCTATATATAAATAAATGCTCCAACCATATAAATTATGTAAGTGATCTTCTCTATATAGTAAAAACTCTTAATTTTAAGTCCATATAATCTTATCCAAACCTCCATAACTAACTTGAGCATAAGAGGGTGGTTGATAACTTCCTCGCACTAGCTACCTTAACCGTTTGTTGATTGATTTCTTAAGAGGGTGTATTGGATTGAGATTTTAATATACAATTTTGGGGTGCCATGATTTTATGGATTTGTATGATTTTAAAGATGATTAGGATTATATGGATTAGACTTCCAGGATTTTAAAATTTTCAAAATGAGTCATATTTGGACTTTATTTATAGATTATTAGGATTATCTATACTTTATTTAAAAAAAATTTAGACTTTTTAAAAATATGAGCCCTATAAATTTGCTAGCTAACACATAGGCTTGAGTTGAGAAACTCAAACTAGCTAGCTGACTTGAGCTGAAAAAAAACCCAAACAAGATGTACTTTTTTATAATAGACATCAACACAATGAAAATGCACATAAACAAATCTATTAGGGGTTTCATTACAAAATTATAACTGAATGTCTTTATTAATCAATAATTGAAACCTTGTCTCCCGTCATTAATTTACATGGTTATGAGTAGAATCACATAACAGAAATAGATGTAGTCCAGAAAGCTTTTTGATTCACAATTTTTCTTCCTGGAATGATCAAGCAAGGACCACATCAACACACCACAACAAGTGTATTAAAATCTGCATATTGTTTAGTTTATTGTGTCACCTTTTTTTTTTCTCTATTGGAAGAAACATGTTGTATTTGAAAGTTTTGTTAAATTGTTAGGTGATCGTCTCATGTTTATTGAGTGTTTACCGATCAGAAATCGTAATGAGAAAAAAATGAAACTTAATTTCTGATTTATGATTACGGTGTTTACTAAAATGTAATTCACGATTAGTAAACATGCTAGAACTTGCTATAAAAGACAATTAAATTGTCCAAACCAACATGAATATATAAGTTAACAGAGAAGTTACACCGATTCATTATAAAATCACTGTGAGAATTGAGAATTTCAAACTTGAAGAAGAAGATTAGTACGGTAGAAGTTATTGACAAGAAATTACCATAAAAACCTACTTTCCTAAACTCTAATCAGGCTTGTATATTCTTTTTTCTCTCCTGAAAAGTAATGACATAGTTGAATAATTTGTAGAAGAAAACCATTGTAATCGTATCTTGTAGTATTGTCAAAAAAAAAAAATAACAAAAAAAAAATCGTATCTTGTAGTATCCGGAAGAGGAGAGGCACCAAGGAAGTGCCAAATCAATGAAAGTGCTATTTTAGGCTGATAGCTTGGGACTTGATGTCCTGCTTAGGAATAGCAATGGGGTGGGTTTGGACGGGTTTGACAAAATCCAAACCTAAACCCACGAAATTTTGTGTCTACCAAACCTGTCCGTGAACCCACGAAAATAAACGGGTTCGGGTTCGGGTTTTACCCACAGGTTTGGAGGACATCCAAACCCGCCCACGAACCCGCGAAACAAGCGGGTCCACAGGTAAAACCCACGAACCCGCTAATTTTTTTTTTAATTATTTATATATTATTTAAATATATGAAATATTATAATTTTAAAGAATAAAAACACTTAATATATTGAAATGTTTAAATTTATTCTCTATATAATTAAAAAGTTTTTATTGGAGTTTAAATTTATAATATTTTAAATAATAAAATATTATATAATTTTTATTGTTTGCGGGTACACGGGTTTGGGTATGGATTTTTTTTCCAAATCCATACCCAAACCTGAACCCGTGACGGGTATAATTTTCAAACCCAAACCCAAACCCGCCCATGGGTACACTTATCCCAACCCAAACCCTCTTTAAGCAGGTTGGGTTCGGACGAGTCCCACGGGTTTGGGTTTAATTGCCATCCCTAGTCCTGCTCCTCTCACCTTAGCAAATGTCAAGTCTCCTTTGTCATAAGAAGTTTGTACATAAGAACTGATGCTGCTAACAACATACTATTATGTGGAGATATTTTATTTGCAAATGACTCATAGGTCAGCGGTTCGAATCCTAACAATGATGAAAGCTTTCTAAAAAATATTTGGTCCCGAATTAATAGATATTGTGGAGATATTTTATTTATTTTGTAGATGCATAGATAAGCATACTTCCAACCTAATCGAAAGAGTAATAATGCAAACTATATACATATGCTTTCTTAATATTGAAAGAATATAGCTATAAATTACAACAGAAAGAGTACATCTAAAAATTTGAACATTAAAGTATTTATTATATTCCATCTATCTTATCAAATTGTAGCTTTTTTTTTTTTTTTTTTTTTTTTTAAGGCACATTTAAAATTTGTTTGCAAGCTAAGGCATTATGTTGAGCTAGTTGTTCAAAAATGGTGAAATGTAGTGACAATTGCGCGGATTTTGTGATACCTTACCAAAAGTACATGAAAAGCATCACAAGGTCATGGATTATTAGGGCCAAATTCCATAAGCAATGGAGAATGGACGCCCTTTTCAAAGGTCTTTTAAATTCCATAAGCTAAGGCATTAAACAGGCAATAATGTTGAAAACTGATGTCTGTTCGGCTTGTTGCTATGAGTCTATTCAACATTCAACATGAGTTTTTATTAGGGTTTCTTCATAGCCTTGTTGTTATTCTCATAGGCAGCAAACCCAGTATTTTGCTGCGGCCCTAAAAACGTCCAATCTACTTCTTCATCTTTTATAAAATTAGAGGCCTCATGTCTAATCTATTTAAGTTTAAGAATGACTCAATCTCAAACATTTCTTTACTTTTTTTTTTTTAATAAGGCCCAATTATCTATATCTAATTCAATTTAATAAAAATAAACATCAAAGCTCAATTGAATTCTAATATATCAGACTTAGTTTGATATCGTCTGAGTCAAAATTGTCTGAATACAATTGAATTTTCTTTTTTCTTTTGAAAGAGAGTCCAATTAGTAATCTTGAAGGTAGTAGAATAATTTGTAAATTTGCACTTTAGAAAGCAAGAAAAATAGAAATGTAAATAATGTTTTTGATTTTATGTTTTAGATACGATTAAATCTTTTTTGTTTTAATTTATGTGGATTACATTGTATTTGGTAAATGAATAATTATTTATTTAATTAATTTTTATTTTTATTTTTTATGTTAATGGTGATAATTTTATATAAGGTCCCGATTTTTGTTAATATTATGGGCCCCAAAATATCTGGAGACGGCCCTGGCTATTCTTACATGTCTATTCGTTTTCTTCAACTAAAAAAAAAAAGTCTTGAGCAAGCGTGAAAAGTCTAATGGGAGAGGGCAAGATAATTTTGAGGTCTTTGTATTTATAGTTATCACTAAAAAGTCTGAGACAATCCATTTTGTCATGAAATCCTATAAATTTTGATCTCAATCCAATACGAGACATTTTGCTGCCTTTTGAAAGTTTGAATCCAATACCACAAGATATTATGGACTTCTTAAAAAAATCTTAAAAGTCATAATCAAATACCACCAGACTTATCTAAGTTATTAAAAAAACTCAATCCAATACCACCAGAATTTTACTTCTCAAAATTATCTATTAAAATCACAATCCAATACACCCCCTAAGATCCACAAAGAACAAGACAATTGCTGGACCCATCTTTCGAAGCATACCCAGATCGATTTAGCCATCAACACATACAATCAAGTATCAACTTACACCAATTAAACTCAATTAACAATTCAACCCACAATGACCAAACTCCACAAATCCAAATGACATATATATGGCTTAGTCAAAATGTTTTCTTGTGCTATGAATTATAGACAGCTGCATAAATATGATTGTCCTTGTACTTACTCATAAGTCATAAGTCATAAACCTAATTCCAAGTCCCAACATACATAAAACCCAATTTTCCTAACTTCCACTAGGCTCCCACCCACTAATTAAAAACTATTAATTAAGTAATTGTACAAGATTATAAAAAAATCAGTCATGATGATGAGAATAATAACAAAAACATAAACAAATGGGTTTCACATTCTTGTACGTGATAAACTTTTAGGTGGGAGAGAATTAATTAATTATAATTTGATATCTTAGTTGTCATTCTATTGGAATTTTGGTTTGGAATTATGTGCATTAGGCATCGTTTAGGGAAATTGGGCCAAAGATCACGTGAGATGAGGTTGGGGCAGGTGAGATTTGCAGAAGGTAAATTGTGTGGAGGCGTGGAGCAAGTTTGCCGGCCATTACCATACCACCACCCACCCAAGAAATTCTTAATATTTTAGTATTATTATCAACTTTATGTCTTTATGTTATATGGGTTTAATCAATCTTATCATTCTATTACCATTATATAATTATTAACTAATTATTATTTTTTTGTACAGAATATTATATGTTCTATAGAATTTATAGAATTGGTAAGAGTGATTTACATCAAAGTTCAAATTCAACACGTCGGTTTCTATGCTTTTCGGCGGGCGGCTACGGTTATTGGTGGAGGTTTGCTTGGATAGGTGGCGTGGGGTTTCGATCGGCATCAGGCGGCGTCCTGGTGGGTCTTCTCCGGCGGCTTGGGCGTCCCTCCTCCGGATCGGCTGTAGTCCGGTTGTTTGGGTTTTGTTTTTGTGTTTGTACAGTTGGTTTGGCGAAACCGTTTGGTTTCCTTGATGTATTTCCGCCTTTGTGTGAGGGTTTTTCTCCCGTTGTGGGGCTCTCATCTGGGTTGGGCTCGTGTGTTTTATTCTATGGAGTCCCAGTTGTGATTGTAAACATGCTGGTCATGTTATTGCCCTGGAACTGGTTTTCCAGATGCCCTTTCCATAAAAAAAAAAAAAAAAAAAAAAAAAAAAAACATCAGTATTGTGTAAAAAGTAAAGGTATTGAAAAATTTAGCAAAAATGACTTAAAATATTGTTAAAATATATATATCTCTTTCAAATCGGTCATCTAATTCAAACATATATTTTGATATCAACTTTTGTTTGTTTGTTCTTACAAACTCCAAGGTACAACCGTACAAATATAAATTTATGAGAACAACATTACAACATAAGATCAAACTTTGATAGTTTGATTCATTCGCAAATTATAGAGATTATATGAATATTTTACATTTTATTCAAAATTTGACAATCTTTTTATTAACTTGCCCACTGAAAAATGGATTGAATTAAATTAAAATTTGTATAAATAGACCTAACATTATGCAATATTAAGTTGTATAAAATTTGATAAAGTTGATAGTGCCTTCACACAGTCACACCCACACGTTGAGGTTATAGGATCAAATACGTTAAGGTTGTAGTTTCAAATCGTATCCCTCTTCCGTCCCCTCCCATCCACAATCCCGTTAAAAAAAAATAAAATAAAATAAAATAAAATATGAAAACCGTTGACAATGTCAACCCATGATCTTTTCCAGGAATAACTTATAGAATCCACTTGATATGTAGGGTCTTTTACAACTATGGTGGACGACTTATGTTTGAGTCGAGGTCTTTGCACAAAATAAATGGTATGCGACCAATTGACAATATGTGATTATGTGCTTTGGCTCTTCCGAGCCAAATTTCCTCCCTCCCTTTCACACACACACCTCTCATCAACAAGTGAAAACCCTCGATTTCTTTGTCATAAAGCTCCAATGAAACTTAAATAGAACAATTATTAACTTTAGTGGGTTTATATATATACATATATTTTGATTATATTAATCAATTCGCTCATGATTTATTTGTTCATTACTTCTAGATGCCCTATATATATAGTTGTTATTAGTTAAGAATTTCTAAGAACATTCTTGTACCAATATCCAACTCCTAATAATTTTAAATGATTTTTCAAAAGTTCGATTCATGGAGAAGACTGCGAGCACTCACATGTGTGATATATGGTTTTGATCAATTAGATCAATATCATCAACTTACAATAATTGGCAATAAAAGTGAAGTCTACCTAGCTTGTATATGAAGTTTATTATTTTATGAATCACAAAAAGAAAAAGGACTAATCTTTTTCATCAAAAGTAAAAGCATAAATTGAACACACAAATATATAAGAAAACCTTTGGGAAATATATATATATATATATATATATATATATATATATATATGCAAAACCTCCTAATTATAACCATTTAATTGATAAAATAAAAAAAAATAAAAAAAAATCATCCAATGTATATGCACCGAGCCACCGATGGATCAATAGAATAATCAATCAGAAACTTTGACCTATCAAAGAAGGAAGCGCCCCAGTCTCACCCACCTGTTAGACTACATGCACTGACCAAATGTGGTACCAGTCCAACCAATGCAACAAATTGGAAAATACAAACAAAAACCAAGTATCCAAATTGCTTCACTATTCGATTACAATCTAGTTTCAAATATTTACCATGGGTAAAATGGTCATTTTATTATGGAATTAGTATGTCTTGCAGCAATCACCGCATCACCAACCGATGATATTTTTGGTATTTAATAAGACTAGACTCTTCAGGTATATATAGTAAGTCAATACACCAACACTCCATTCACGTCAAGGAAGGGTCGTTGTCTTGGCGGCCAGAGGTTTTAAAATGAAGCTACTTTATTATCGTAAAAATATTACAATATTTTTCCATTAAATTGCAATATGGAGAGTCCTTTCCCCTTGTATGGGAGTTACATTTCAAACCGTACTCATTGAGTCTAATTTCGTCAAGTTCCGACTGACCATAACTCACAATGATATCATCTTAAAAAAAAAAAAAAAAAAAAAAATATTGCCGTCAAACTTAACGCCGTCAACTCCCACTTCACTAGAAATAGAGAAGAACAAGTGAACCACTCCTCTCTCTCTCGGCAACATAAAACTAATTAAGAAGAAGCTCATTTTCGTTTCACATCTCCCTCTCTCTCATGGAATGCGTTAGAACTGCGAGGATTTGTTAACGGTTGATTAATCAAGCGAAAGAATTAATGGAGGTTTTCTGCAGATTGTTGCTTCTGTTGTCACTGGTTGCACTTGCACAATCTACATGCAACACTACAGACCAAGAGCTGGTCTCAAGAGCTTTTAGTTCTGTCTCAAACTTCAACATTTCTTGGCTCAAACTCAGACCCAGATCACCAGTCAATCTCAACAACTGTTCCTCAAATCATCCAATAAAGGAGTTGAATCTCTCTTCAAGAAATCTAAGCGGGATCATATCATGGAAGTTTCTAAGGAACATGTCGGAGTTACACACCGTTGATCTCTCCGGCAACTCTCTTCAAGGCTCTCTACCAGGTTGGTTTTGGTCTATTCGAAATTTAACTCAAGTCAATCTATCAAGAAATAGATTTGGAGGGACCATTGATTTTGAACACACCTCGGGAAATGGTCCGTCTTCATCGGTTCAAATGCTCAACCTTTCAAGTAACAGGTTCACTAACGTGGTCAAACTCTCTGGATTTTCGAATCTTAGAGTTCTTGATGTTTCACACAACGCTTTGAGAAATTTGCCATCTGGGTTCGCTAATCTGACCAAGCTCGAGCGACTCGACATTTCAAGCTGCAAAATTTCGGGAAATGTAAAACCGATTTCGTCTCTTCACTCTTTGAAGTATTTGGATGTATCAAACAACTCCATGAACGGTACTTTTCCTACTGATTTTCCTCCTCTTGGTGGTCTCATGTTCTTGAATGTTTCGATGAACAGATTTACAGGTTTCGTTGGTAATGAAAAGTACCAAAAATTTGGCAAATCTGCTTTTATTCATGGTGGGAATTTCGTTTTCAACCAAAGTTTACAATCTCATGAGCACTCAAGAACTCCACCTCACAAAATCGTCCAAAAACAGAGACCCATCAAGAAAAACTTGAAAAAACATAAACCAAGAAGCAAAATTAGCAAAGCTTTGGTTATTGGTTTGTCATGTGGATCAGCTTTTGTTTTTGTATCAATGGCGGGTTTGATTATCTGTTGCTTGTGTAGAAAAAAGAAAGCATTAGCTAGAAAAAACAAGTGGGCAATTTCCAAACCGGTTCAACAACTACCGTTTAAGATGGAGAAATCTGGGCCGTTCTCTTTCGAGACCGAGTCAGGCACATCATGGGTGGCAGATTTGAAGGAACCAACTTCAGCTCCGGTGATCATGTGCTCTAAGCCGTTGATGAACTTGACTTTCAAGGATCTGATTGCTGCCACGTCTCACTTTGGTAAAGAGTCATTGTTAACTGAAGGAAGGTGTGGGCCAGTGTATAGAGCGGTCCTCCCCGGTGAGCTCCACGTGGCAATCAAGTTGTTGGAAAATTCCAAAGACGTTGATCATGATGAAGCGGTGACCATGTTCGATGAGCTCTCCAAGCTTAAACACCCAAACTTGTTGCCTCTCTCCGGTTACTGTATTGCAGGTACGTACAGTATCCAATTGTGCAGTGATTGAACCACCGTATTAAATGCTGTCACGGGTTTTTTTTTTATTTATATTCAAAGCTTTTCGATGTCGTACTACATGGACAGTGTTGTGTTACAATTTTGTCACGTAAATCTAACACAAGTTATCATTATACATTTTTATTTTTTTATAGATATTCGTGTATTTTTGGTTCACTCGTGCATTCAATTTCCACCGTCTCTGAATCTCTGATCATGATAATCATTTGTGTGTTTGTGGTCAAAAAGTCAATTTGTTTGGTAAATTTTGAATTTTTTGAATTTTTTTTTAACTGTCGGTGACTTTTAGGTAAGGAGAAGCTAGTTTTGTATGAGTTCATGGCCAACGGCGACTTGCATAGGTGGCTCCACGAGCTGCCAACGGGAGAGACCAACGTGGAGGACTGGAGTGGTGACACGTGGGATCAACATGGGTCCCAACCATCATCATCCCCAGAGAAAACTAACTGGGTCACGCGCCACCGCATCGCCGTGGGCGTAGCGCGCGGTCTGGCTTACCTCCACCACGTGGGTTCCACACATGGCAACCTCGTCGCTTCTAACATTCTCCTCGCCGAGAATTTGGAACCCAAAATTGATGACTTCGGTCTCCAACAGATCAGATCCAAAAATGTAGGAGAAATACGTGGAAACGACGGAAGTACCCCAGAGTCCGACGTTTATTGCTTCGGCGTCGTATTGATGGAGCTGTTGACGGGGCAACAAGGGACAGAAGAATGTGTAAAGTGGGTTAGGAAGTTGGTTAGGGAGGGAGGTGGAGTTAACGCGCTTGATTTAAGATTGAAACTCGGTGGTGGTGACTCAGTGAGTGAGATGGTGGAGAGTCTCCGAGTTGGATACTTGTGTACGGCTGAATCACCGGGGAAACGGCCCAACATGCAACAGGTTTTGGGTCTGCTTAAAGACGTACGTTCTTCATAGGATTTGAGTTAGATTTTATTTGACTTTTTTTAACTGAGTTGACTCGTGGGATTCACTCGGGTGGTCATTTATACGCGCGCTTGAGTTCTTTTGCAGTGGGACCATTTCTTGTTGTCTCTCTGATGTAAAACATGTTTTTATTTTTTAATTATGAATTAATTTATAATTACAAGTTACAACTTCTTTTTTTTTATTTTTTTATTTTGTATAGAAAAATAAAATTACAGTAAAGAAAAAGTTGGAGAAAAAGAAATGGGATAAGGTAAAAAGTGGGGGAGAGAAAGAGAGGTGGGCAGAGAATCCCACTTATTGTTTGTCTCTTCTAAGAGGAGGATGCCCATCATCACTCTTTTTTATTTCTTTATTTTTCTTTATTATTTCCCTCCTTTTATTTTATTTTATTTTATTTTATTTGTTTGTTTTCTCTCATCTTTGTTTCTTTTATTTGCTTTACTTCTTTATTATTTATTTTTAACTTTAGTTGTGGGTAAATATATTCTTCACGGGATGAGGTTTATCCGATGATAACACCCTTTATACATGTGTCACGAGGTTTAAGATTCATCAAAAAACCCCTCCATATCTGCTCCACGAGAAAATTTATATAATAGTATAATACTTTAAAAATATATATATATATTCTCACAAGAAAATTTTCGGTGTATTGGGTGTACCAATGAGTGATGTATTTTGCATTTTGGCTATTGAAAATGTGAAATGCAGTGATACGTGTACTTTCTTATGATATAATGCAGACATACAACAAACATTTTCTCTCACAATTTGTAAAACAAAAAGAGATACCAATGGATCCACTGTATGGTAAAAGGTTAGCTTGAAATTAATTCTAAACTCAAAATTTTTATTTTTAATTTACATAAAACAAATTTAAAATAAATAAATATATATATATAGTTTTTTTTTTTTTTTTTAAAGATTGTAATAATTCAAGGTTTTAGAAAGAGACTTAAATCAGTAACTTCTTGTGGATATAAGGTGTATACCATTAGGCCAATCATATCTTATCAATTTAAGATTTTTTTAGATTGTAGAACATTGTTATTTCATTGGACAATATATATAAAATTTTTAATTAGAATATCAAACGAATATATAATTATATATAGATCAAGTTCCAAAGCTTTTAGATAAATTAACCGGTTAATGTTGAAAACTTGCTTTATTCTCTTCTAGAGGCAAAGTGTTTTATAGTAATGATCTAGTGTTAAAATTTTACTCTCTGTGCATTAATGTCCCTTTCTCATTCTCACACTTTGAAGTGTGTTATTGGAAAAGTTGGTTTGAAGTACATGCCATACACATTATCCTAGATGAAGAACAAAAAAAGAAACAAAGTAAAGTTAAATGAAATTGATGAAGATTTGTTCTCTAGCTTCTTTGGTCTCATCTAGATATTAGTAAAAGAGTTGACAACGATGGTGCTAGATGAGATGAGAGACTTGGAAATATGTATTCAATACGCACCCAAATTGTTCTCCATCCACATATTTTCTTCATCTAAAAACAATTACATACTCGTGAGTCATGATCAACCGGTATATATATATATATATATATATAATTATATATCTTTCATTATCTAGACCTTAGACTTTTATCCGTGACCCAAATGAGATATACAGCAGCCGAAATAGAAAATTTGTTATTGCACTATCTTAACATAAGGCGGTGTGCACCTCTCATTCCACGTTAAATCAGTGAAGTAGTTTGAGTTTCATAATGCGTATTCTCCAAACACATATGAAGAGTTTTCTTTTCAGTATTGTAAAAGTAGATTTCTCACAAATATGAAAACATATGTATGGGTCATGCATATAATGCTTTGATCTAGATAGGTTTTGATTTTCGACAGACTCATGAGAATACTGTCTTGTTCTCAATATATATAAACAAAAAGTTGTTGTTGACACTTGTAACCTGTTCAAACTGTTCATATCAATCTTTTTTTAATTTTTTTTTTGAAAATTGGATTGAATATAATTTTTACTAAGAAATGTTACTAATTATAGTTCAATAATTTTACAAAACGTTGCAAGACTCCAAATCAAATATCCTTTTTTTATTCTTGTTTTTGTCAAGAAAACAGAGATGAGATGTTGCAACACTAGTCGTATATATCGGTTCTTGAAGGGCACTAGACTGTAATCAGTGTTATAATTATATATTTTATTACAAATTTTCAAACATTAAACCGTCCTAAAACAAAAAACAAATGTTAAAATTTATTGATATGGGCTTATTTAGACTTCAAGTTGGCTTATTTCTCGAAGGGAGGCTTTTGAAATCAAAGATCATAATTTTAAAGTTTAGTTCAATTTTAAATTTTAATATGAAATTTATCATGGTAGAAACTGCAATATAATTAAATTATTAATATATATAGAACTATTACATAAATTTGGAAATTTGGAGAGGAGTATACGACTCAAAATAGTAATCGGGAGAATGGACATGACTCGAACCTAAAACTTCTTGGATGTAGGCATGATGGGCTTATCACTAGCCAACCTCCTATAATTGCTACTATTGAAGGGTGTACTATTACAATAATAATAATTACTATTATTATTATTATTATTATTTTGCATTACATTAGAATCAAGAAACGGGGTGTTATTAAGTTCTTACCACGGTAAAGGGTATAGATCGAAGTCATTGTGGATTGTCGATATGCTATTTGCATTAATACTTTCCATTACTGCTGCAATGAAGTGAGTTGATGTTATTGTGGATATGATATTTGCAATAAAAAAAATTTTAAAACAAAAAACAAAAAATTTATGTACAAGGTTCAACTTCAAATCCATCCAGGTTGAGGCCTGACCAAAAGAAAAAAAAAAAACTACCGACTCACGAAATAAATATTAATTTAAATAAAACAATTTATCGTGCTAAAATATTAGGAGCACAAATATTAAAAAAAAAAAAAAAACTCACAGTTAAATCATGTTTTTAAAATTTTATTGAAAGGATATATATAAAAAAATTTCTAGCTATCCTCGATTTCCAAGGATCAATGCAAAACATTTTTTTTTGAATCACCAAAAAAGTTGACTTCGTCCTCAACTGTGGTGACATATTATTTTGTTTAGTAATGATAAGCTCAAATTAGTTTACTCCAATATCTTAATCTTATAATGAAATAAATGCATTTGATTTTAGTTTGACAGTATATATTTAAGCCATCAAACAAAAATTAATTTGTTAAACACTACATACTTTGAATATATGAAAGTAACATTTTCTCTTACTTATTATCAATAAATCATGAGAAGGTAATGAGCAATGAGTTTTTCATGTTCTTCAACTAACAGTAAAAGAAATTTGGATGAAAACATATAGAAGTGCCTTTATATCTGCATTTTCAGGATTTGTTGGTTGGCAATTTGGCATAGTTGAGAGTAGGGGTGGCAAAAATACCCGACCCGCCCCAAACCCGCCCCGCCCCGGTCTGTTTGGGGCGGGTTTGGGGCTAAGAAAACGGGTAACGGGACGGATTTGGGTCACATTTTGTGACCCGGCCGGGTTGCCGGGTCGGGTTTGGGGCGGTTCATTTTAACCCGACCCGCCCCGTTTGACCCGGAATATATATATATATATATATATAAAATACACATTTAATTAATATTAGTCTATTATATATAAAGCTTGTTTTGAAGAAGATAGTGATGGTGATGAAGAAGATAGTGATGGTGATGGTGAAGGTGAAGAGGTAATGATATAATTAATACTGTACATTAATAATGTCAATTAATTAATTTTACTTCTTCTTTTTTTTCTACAGATTCATGTTTGAAAAAATCATGCTTGTTTTTAAGAAGATAGAGTGATGGTGAAGATGTTGGATGAATTTTGTTATTGAAATTTTGTATTTAAACTATTTTAGTGAAGATGTTGAATGAATTTTATTGATACCGAAAATGTTTTATGTATTTTGTATTTTTGTTTAAGTTATTTTGGGATTTGTATTTTATACTTTACCTATGAATTTAGTGTTTATTAAACTCAGTTATTGTGTTATATTAAATTTAAATTTACTGGCAAATTTTTTTTTTTGATGAAATGGGTCAAACGGGGCGGGTTTGGGGCGGAAGTTTTTGACCCGGCCGGGTCATGAGTCCGGTTTGGGGCAACCTTTGAAAACCGGGTTACGGGTTTGGAGCGGCCTCGACCCGCCCCATTGCCACCCCTAGTTGAGAGTTACTTAAAACAGAGAGCAAATCTTGGGCCCTACCTAACAAATGACCCGAAAATGTTCTACCATGAATTCACAGATTCGGGCCTAACCCAACCCAAATTCTACAAGGCCCGAGCCGCCAAACGGGTGGCTCTATTGTCATTATATTTCACTCTGCTCTTATAATAACTAATAGGTTTAGCTACAATGCAGAAATTGTATTGTTAATAAGCAGTTATGTGATGAAGAGTTAGTTTATTTTATTTTATTTTATTTTTAAATTTTTAAATCTATAATTTTTATACCCTTGGATTGAAATTTAAAAACTAGAAATTAACATATCAACTATACAAATAGTGTATAGTAGCTAAACCCATAACTAAATTGTTTTATCATAGGTTGCAGCCACCGTGCGGAGAAGTATTTTATTTTTCAAATGTTTTTAACAATAATTAAAAATACTCTTAAACGCACATAAAATATTAATAATTTGTTTAGACATTCATTCTTAATAAAAGTAACATTAGACAACTCAAAAATAAGAACATAAAAAATTTATATTCCAAATGTTGTGATATTAGTCACCAAATCATTCTATTATTTAAATCATAGATACAACTTAACTATTATATGAAATTTACTAAGTAATACATATGAAATTTACTAGTGATACCCTCCGTATGTCAATGAGTCAAATAGGGATGTAGGAGATTCTCTCTCAGGGGGTCCTCCATTGGCCGAATGTAGGAGGTTCTCTTTCAGGGGGTCCTCCATTGGCCACCGTTTGACTCCATTATCCCTCTACTCCAGGTTCCCACCTCCCAAAGGCTCTAGGTCTGAATGTGTCCCACCCTCAGGCCTGCATG
The DNA here is from genome assembly GCA_008009225.1 of Acer yangbiense. Classification (NCBI taxonomy): domain Eukaryota; kingdom Viridiplantae; phylum Streptophyta; class Magnoliopsida; order Sapindales; family Sapindaceae; genus Acer; species Acer yangbiense. Next base: position 9,905,460 of record CM017773.1, read on the forward strand.
GGTTTTTGACAAATTGATTGGGCTCAAAACCAGGAACGCCAGGTGGGCCATAGGGATCAAAACAAGCACCTGGTGTAGTCCTCCAGGGAAAGCATGCCATGTATCATCGTTTCTATCAAAAGTAGGATCAGTGGCAAACCTAGAAATTTTAATTAGGTGGGGCACTTAAACAAAATAACAATTATATATAACTAAAAAATTAAGGTAATTGTAAAATGAGTTTTATTATTATTATTATTTATAACTAAAATTAGTTTTTTTTTCATGGTATAACGAAGTTTAGATAAAATAAAACAAATAGGACACATATTTAAAATGAACTAAATAATCTTATATTTAAATAAATAAATAAAAACAAGAAACGGTATATTAAAAAAATAATAATAACAAGAAAAATAACATAAACAATTAAAATTTACAATATTTATTCCTAAAATAATAAATTACATTCTGATTTTATAAAAAAGATTTTTTTTTTTTTTTTTGTATTTTTTTGTATTTTTAATGAACTCACCTTAAATTTATACAAAAATAATTGATTAATAAATATTACTAAACATATTTTTGATTTTTTTTATTTTTCTAATTATTGGTAAATTATTGATTTATTGATTCTGAAAATAGTAAAATTATAAAATAAAGAAAAATACTAAGGATAAAATAAAATAAATCTTAATAATAGATGGACTATTTTAATACAATAAATTAGCATTTGAGATTTTAGAGTGTATTGATTGGATGTGTTAGGTATGTCAAACTAAAATTATTAGAAATAATAAGAGTTCAAAATAATAATATATAATTTAATATAAAATAAAATTGAATTAAGTAGACACAAATTAAACGTAGTTAAGAAATTGTCAATGCAGTAAAGAGAAAATGAATTATTTTGTTTTAGAAGGTTATGAAAATTTGAGAAAAGAATCGGAAAATTTGGTAAATTAAAAAAGTATTAAAATTGCAACAAAAAATTGAATTAAAGAAAAAAGATATTTAATTTGCTTGAACAGTGTAAATGGTGGGAGTAGAACGCCTCACCAGCAACATAAAAGATGAACACAATATCAACTACGTTATGAGTTACTATTTATATTAATTGTTAATATATATATAAATAAACTAAATCAAATTTTTTTTTTAATTTCAAGTAGGGCAAGGCCCAACCTGGCTCTAAGGTGGGTCCGCCCCTGCGTAGGATGACTAGGTCCTACAAGCATGCCCCTATCACTTCCAAAGTCACCCCTTTGATACAATATTCCAGCAGGAGGTCCAGGAAACATATCATTAAATAAGGGGGAAGCCATGGCTTATTGTCCAGGTGGGCTAACCGGTTGTCTGTGCGGCGACCCATATATAAAACATTATTAAGTTGAATTAATGTAATTTCCTACCCAAACCAAACTGAGCGGTAGTACAAAGGGTTTTTTTTTTTTTCTTTAGCAAACCTTACAATAAAAATTTTCAAATTAAAAAGTATGTACCTAGATAATAAAAATACAATGAACTTTGTCCCTAAAAACATTTAAAATGATTAAACTAGGAAAAAGAGGAAAAAATAGAAATAAACTTTATTGTGTTTGAGTGTCAATATAATATTTGAGCATATCATTCGAATGAATTTATTGATATCATCTCAATTCAATTAAAACTAGACTATTTTGATAAATTATCAAGCAATTGTAATTTTCTTTCATTTGTATTTTTTTTTTTTAGGAAAAGCTAGGCTAGTTTACAAATGCCTCCATCCCGCTTAAAACCGCCACATGTATAAACAGGAGGAAGCACAGCCCTAGAAGGATGAAGTTGAGGTCCTGTTGGTTCACCACTTGTTTCTGATATATCTAGAAGGTTTTGACTTTTGAGGAACCCTTAAATTTAGACAAAATTTCTCTATCCATTCTCCAACAAAGAATAAGAGACGATCCGATGAGGATGAAGTATTGAAGTCATCGGAGATGAAAGAGATTGAAGATGCCGATGGAAGATCAAAAGAATAAGAGATTGAGAAGTGAGAGAGAGAGAGTGTGTGTGTGTGAACTAACAGAAGAAAAATCTTTGTAGTCTCGCGTATGAGTTGCCAAGATAAGTATATAGATGTATAAGGAGTTAGGATCCTCCCTTTTTTTTTTTCCAAGTGTAAATGAAATATCTACTTGTATAAAAGAGAAAGAAATTAACAAACCTTAACGATGTATTTTCTTTTATACTTATATATGCCAACATCTGCTGAAATACTAAGGGAAAAAAAAAAAAGAACATGAGAGAATCGATCATGATCTATATATAAGGCATGAAGTATACTAAACCTATTCAAAGTCTGTTTACTTTATTTAGTGGGATTCCTGAAACCGAAATCTTCGGATTTTATGCCCTAATAATTTATATTTTAAAAATAATTATTCCATCTTTTAAATTATATTTTTTAACAAGAATTTAAAAAAAATATATCCATTAAAAAAATAAGGATTATTTTTTGTACAATATTTGAATTTAATCTACAGTGATATATATATATATAAAATTTTTATTATTCTATCAATAATTATTTAATATATTTTAAAATTAATTATTTAATATATTTAATTTAAGAAATATTAAAAAAAAATTGATAATTGATTTTTAATATGAAATTATTTATTAATTGAATATTAGAATATTAATTTGATAAAAATATTGTTAATACATAAAATATATAAGATAAAGATCTTGTGTGTGTATATATGTGTATATATATATATGAATTAGTTTGAATATTATATTTTAGGATCTGAATCATCTCCTTACCTTGAGTGCTCTCACCTTCATAATCCATTGCCATATGTCTAATATTACAAATTAATGGTCTGAATTATTTCTATTATTTTCATGTCTTTACATTACAAAAAGATACAATTAATTTAAGAATAATGCTATACAATCCAAATAACGAACCTCAATTTCAAGAGTTGTCATCACCACACATAATATGAGATGATGTGGTTAATGAAAAAACCACTTGCTACATCATTTATATTGAAATTTAAGTTAAATTTTTGGGTTGTCTAGCATTAGAGTTAATTTAAACTATTGATTTAGGTGGGGAGGAGATCCAAATCCTATATTTTAATAGTCTTTTACGGGAGCCTTTTTATATAATTATATTTTTTTAATATGATCTTATCTATTTTATTGTTAAACATAATAATTTCCTTAATTTTATAAATATTAATTTAATCTAAAAAATTATTTTAAATATTGGGATAAATTAGTTATATTAAATAAAAATATGTAAAACAAATTAATTGTTATGAGGTAATTTTATTACACGTGTTTAGATTTCATAAAATAAAATATTTTATTGACTTAAAGTCTTAGACCTATTTATATTTCAAGTTATACAAAGGTCACCGACATTTACATAATTACATCAAACCATTCCTCTTCTTTGCACACAAAATTATCCCTTCCACTGAACCGTAGCGTATACAAAATTATCCCTTCCTCAGTTATGACAGAACGATGTTTGGATGAAGCTACATGCACACCCCCGTCTTCCCAGAATTTGATGGTAACTATTTCGCCGGTAGTATATACATGGAAACATGATGACTTTGCCTCTATCATCTCTTACAACAGCACCCAACCCAACCAACAGATTATCAATGCTAAGAGAAACATCAGTATTGAGCTTGAACAAACCTGGAGGAGGGGCTACCCAGTCCTTACAGGGCGAGGGAGAAGAAAGGGAAGGGCACGCTGCAAGGCTTTTTGGGTGCCCTGAAATTCTCGAAGGATCTCACCCGCACAGTTGTTATAATTAGCAAATATATAAACAAGGTGTTTTGATATAGTAGTGACGAAAATATTATTTATAAAAGGGTTTTATTGATAACTAACCCTTTTTGAAGGGTCAAGTTGATATCTAACCTGTTTTTGAAATTATTGTAAAACTAACTCATTTTCCATGGACAAGTACCATATTACCCTCACTTAAACATTTCCTCTTTACTTCACTTCCCTCTTTAACTTCACTTCTTATTTCCTTATTTTCATCACTTCTTCCTCTCCTCACCAACGACTCTCTCATTCTTTTCCCTCTCCAAATTTTTTTCTTTTGTTCTCTCTTCCTTTGCAAGTCCAAATTAAGCAACTCCACCATTGAGCAAGTAGAAACAAGCAACTCCACCATTGAGCAACTCTACCATTGAAGCTTGGAGGTGAGTTTTTGAGTTTTTTTTGAACTTTTTCACTTAATATCCGAAATTTAGGTCCGATTTTCTGGAATTTGGGTAATTTTTTTTGTGAAAATAGTTTACATTTACATAATAAAGCATGGGTCTTGATTGCATTTGATGTTGCATGTTGTGATCAATTTAGGGATTTATACTTAAATTTTAAGTTTATTTCTTGTTAAAATGTCTAATTTCCTTAGATTTGTGTATTAGGGTTCTTTATTTTTGTGAAAATAGCTTACATGAATGTAATAGAGCATGGGTCTTGGTTGAATTTGATGTTGTTGTGGTCAATTTAAAGTTCACAAGATGAATTTTTAGTTAATTTCTTGTTAAAATGTGTTATTTACTTAGATATGTGTATTAGGGTTCTTAATTTTTGTGAAAATAGTTTACATTAATGTAATAGAGCATGGGTCTTGGTTGAATTTGATGTTGTTGTGGTTGATTTTCCACTATAGTATTGAATCTAGACAATTTAAACAATTTTTTTGGAATGTGTCCAGCACTGTTAGGGAATTCGTAACAGTGTTAGGAAATCCCAACGCTGTTAGGAATTCCATAACACTGTTAGGAATTCCCAACAGTGTTAGGAATTTTCAACCGCCGTTAAGAATTCCTAACTATGTTTGGAATTCCTAACACCGTTAGGAGTTCCTAATGGCGGTTGGGAATTCTTAACAGTGTTGGGAATTCCTAACAGTGTTTGGAATTCCTAACAGTGTTATGGAATTCCTAACAGCTGTTGGGAATTCTCAATGGCATATAGATTAGTAAGTAGTGTTTGGATGCATAATATTTTGTAGATTCAATAGACCATGAATTCATAATATCTGTTTAGGAATTTAATTATAAATTTTCTATGCATTTGAAAGGTGGGTGGAATGGATAAAGTCCGGTTTGTTGTTTTATATGGCGGTGAATAGAGTAACAATGGTGGGAAGTTCAAATATCAATTTGTTGTTTTGTTGTAATTGACAGTTGTTGATAGTTGCTATTTAATTTTGTGTAATGATTAACTATGTTGACACATCCATTTTTATGTTCCATCATTTATTTTAGCTATTAATTTTACATGTTTATTTGTAGGTGGCTGGATGGCACGGGACGTTGGTTATGTAGTATTCAAAGGTTACAGACCGGGTGTTTATGAGTCATGGAATGAGCGCGAAGCACAAATCAACGGATTTGATGGAAGTTTTGTGAAGTCCGGTTGTTACCAAAACCACATCTCATGAAAGCAAGTGGTTCCCATACGTGATAGGTTCACTTATGGGAGCCGTTGTGGCTATTGTTTTTTTTCTTATGCTCCGTTAAATTGTAATGTTTATTTGTTGTGTAATGTAAGTGTCGTTTGATAGTGTTGTGTAAAACATTTCACACAATTTTTTATTTTTATTTTTAGGGATTTAATTGCTTGTTATGGATTTAATTGCTATGAACCTTGTTGACAGAAGTTTCTACCTTTTCAGAACAAAAACAACCCCTAAATTGAATAAAAATAGCCCCTACATTTTAAAAACAAAAACAACCCCATCAAATTAACAACAAAAACAGCCCCTGTATTTAAACAAAAAAACCATACCACAACACATCCTTAATAGGCAGAAAATTCTGTATTTTCATAACAAAAACAGCCACTAAATTTACTAAAAACAGCCACTAAATTTACTAAAAACAGCCCCTGTATTTGAACAAAAAAACCATGCCACAACATATCCATAATAGGCAGAAAATATTACAACGCATCATAGACTACTACATTGCTGTCTGAAATACTAAACAGCCAAATATTACAATATCAAAGTATTCAAAGGGCTGTTCTTAATTTCCCAAAGAATGTTGCGCGGAAGATGGATAGTTGTGCCTCCGTCAACTTTTCCTTAATGCACTTTATAGCAGCCACTGACGAAGTGCTGTTTATCTTCGCCGGGAAGTGTTCTGCAGCATTTACTAACAATTCCACCTCTTCTCCCATCTCCTGAAATATAACATAAAACCATCAAATATTTAAACCGAATACGCAATTTAATGTGATATTTGTTATTGTAGTTCAGAATTCAAAACGCTGTTGAGAATTCCTAATAAGCTGTTAGGAATTCCTAACAGTTGTTGCGAATTCCTAACTGCATTAGGAAATTCCTAACGCAGTTTGATAAATTCCAACACTGTTAGGAAATTCCTAACGGTGTTAGGAATTCCCAACGGTGTTAGAAATTCCCAACGGTGTTAGGAAATTCCAATCGGTGTTAGGAAATTCCAATCGGTGTTAAGAATTTCCTAACTATGTTAGAAATTTCCTAACGGTGTTAGGAATTCCCAACTGTTGTTAAGAATTCCCAACTGGTGTTAGAAATTTCCTAACGGTGTTAAGAATTCCCAACTGCTATGTTAGGAATTTCCTAACACCAGTTAGGAAACCAAAATGCAGTGCAGAATTCTAAACCTAACCACTACAAAATCCATGACGACATTGTAGCAAAGTACGAGACAAAGACATGAAGACATTGTATAAAGGAGTCTACATTGAACACTTCAATATACTAGAAAAATTACTAGCAATTCAGTAAGTCATTCAAGTATTTGTATCATAAGATTTGAGAAAACGAATCTGCCATTGACATTGAGAACACCATAACCAGTCAAATAACTCATACCTAAATCCAAGAAAGATGCAGTATGACAGTCCACAGAGAAATATGAACCAACTAGTCATACAAGACACACATTGCATTCAATCTCAGTTTGCAAGCCACAGTATTCTATGCAGTTTAAGGTTCACGATTGCTTGCAACTAACTCAAGTTCATAACACAATCTAATCAGTGAATTACTGATTAGGGTTCTAATTCAAACTCAAAAAAAAAAATTAGGGTTCTAATTCAAATTTGGGATTTTTCAAACTACACAAATTGAAGCAGAAAGCTTCAAAAAAAAAAAAAAATCCATGGCAGACAGGTGGAATTACCAAACAACACCACAAAAAAATTGACCACAATAACTTCAAATTCAACCAAGACCCATGCTCTATTACAGTCCACAGAGAAATATGAACCAGTTAGGAAACCAAGATGCAGTTCAGAAGGCCATAAGGCCAAGCACCAAACACCAAACAAAAAGATAAGCTATAATCAGCATTTCATCTTCATGACAGCAGGCTCAATAACCCCTTGAATCTATATTCTAAATATTATTAACAACAAAGATTTATTCATTTTTTTTGAACAGCCAATTATATATAGAAATCCACAAAAGGCCACACAACACTGGGAGACGAATGCAATACTCAAAAGTAACAGAGCTATATCACAACTTGTCTGGACAAAAACAGAGAATTTTCGGCTGATCACACACACGAACCACAACCATAACAACCATAACAAAACATTGTGCAAGGAAGATTGGATCCCAGGTCAGATATAGACAACTAATAGTCTACCAACTGTCTCTGTAACCAACAATTGTCATTTCTAGGACATCACAAAAACATTGCACATTTTAACATGCACTCATCCAATGAAATATCAAGTTCAAAATCAAAGCTTTATAAACAGTACACAAAATAGAAACTCAGTCATCACCAAATTTTTAGCACACAAGAACAATTCACAACTCCATTTACAAAATCAGTCACAACCCAATTCAGATAACTGAATTTCAAGCAATACCCACATAATAATTACAAACCCCATTAAAAAAATTCATCAAAACAGTGTAAAAGAATTATAAAAATTTAAAAATAAAAAGCAGATAAACAGTACCTTGAACGAAATAGTACCAGCCAAAGCATCAAGATCTTCAAGCAACTTCCCAATCAGAGTTGGATTTATAGGGGTCGGCGCTGCTGCTTCCATTAAGTCGTCGCCGTGCTTCCGTCGAGTAGTGGTCGTGCTGCTGCTTCCGTGGTGTCGTCGTGCGATAGGATTGGGGTTTCAGAAGCCAAACAGAGTTGCCGTCGTTGTCGTGCGGTCGTCTTCGTCTGGCTTCAGTCGATCCGTGCTGCTGCTTCCATTAAGTCATCGTCGTGCTTCCGTCGAGTATTGGTCGCTCTGCTGCTTCCATGGCGTCGTCGTGCGATAGGATTGGGGTTTCAGATACTTTGAGTAGTGGTCGTGCTTCAGATATTTTGCGAGAGCTTGGGGTTTCAATGTGTTTTGAGAGAGGATAGGGATCTTTGTTCGTTGGACTTGAGAGTTGAGACAAGCTAGGGATTTAGAGTGTTAGGGATGTTAGGGATTTGAGACAAGTTAAGATAGGATTGTAATTTAAAAATTTTATAAGGGTAATACCGTCTTAAATGAGTTAGTTTTGCAAGTTTTTCTAAAATGAGTTAGTTTTCAACTTGAGCCTCTCAAAGGGGTTAGTTTTCAATAAAACCCTTTATAAAATGTAACACATAACATATTTAGTTTACTTCAATATCTCAATCTTCTGTTGAAATAGATGCATTTCATTTTAATATATCACAGTATATATTTCAATCTGAAATAAAATCCATCAAACAAAAATCAAATGGTTTGACATTAAAAATAATTTTTTTTATACGAAAGTATCAATTATCATGTTCTTACTAATTATTAATAAATCATGGGAACTTAATGACCAATGTGTTATTCATGTTGTTCAACTAATTGTAAAAGAAATTTGGATGAAAACAGAGAGAAATGCCTTTTATACGTGCATATAACATATATTCTGCATAGTAGATGCATTTAATTTTTAATATATCACAGTATATATTTCAAACTGAAATAAAATCCATCAAACTGAAATAAAATGGTTAGACATTAAATACATTTTTATACGAAAGTCCTAATTATCATGTTCTTGCTAATTATTGATAAATCATGTCTTATTCATGTTGTTCAACTAATTGTAAAAGAAATTTGAATGAAACGAGAGAGAAATGCCTTTTATGTGTACATTTTCTGGATTTGAGTTAAAACAAAGAACAAATATTGAACAGCTGAAGTTGACCCATTTACCAATACCATGTGACCCAAAAATATTATAGCAAGCATCCACAACTCGGGCTTTAACCCGAACCAAATTTTGAAGATTTGGTTAAATGAAGTTAAATGAAATTGATGAAGATTTGTTCTCTAGCTTCTTTGGTCTCATCTGGATACTAGTAAACGAGTTGACAACAATGGTGCTAGAGAGACTTGGAAATATGTACGTATTCAATACGTACGCACCAAAATTGTTTTCCATCCATATATTTTCTTCATCTAAAGACAATTAATACATACTCAACCACAATATATATATATATATATCTTTCATCATCTAGACCTTAGACACAAAAGAGATATACAGCCGAAACAGAAAATTCTTTAATGCACTCTCCTAGCAAAAGTTGGTGGGATTCAAGTCCCATTGTATGTATTTTACAATTATTTAACAAAAGTTTTTTTCAATATTAAGGGAGTAGATTTCTCCGGATAATTGATCTTAATAGGTCTTGACGTACTTCTATGAACCCTCACTTGTTTGGTGCTGGAGGATTTAAAAAAAAAAAAAAAAAATCGTTGTCAACACTTGTTCAAGGAGTTCATATCAATCTTTATTATTTTTGCTGAAAGTTGGATTGATTATAATTTTTGCTAATTAGTTCAATAATTTTACAAAACGTTGCAAGACTCCAAATCAAATATCCTTTTTTGATTCTTGTTTTTGTCAAGAAAACAGAGATGAGATGTTGCAACACTAGTCGTATATATCGGTTCTTGACGGGCACTAAACGCTAGTCAGTGTCATAGTTTCTAATTATGAAGTCGGTTGCTATGGGAATTTATATCATCCAATTAGTTTTTCATATTTGCTAAAATTCTTTATAAATTATTTTCTTTCAATTGATTTTAATCTATCATCCAATTACCTTTTTTTAAAGGATCCATAAGCATTTCATATTTGCTAAATTATTATAAACTCTTATCTTTCATCGATTACAGTTTGGATGAAAGTTTAATATGTTGAACAAATGGAATATAAAGACCAAACCAATAAAATTATAAAAGAAGGTTAATTGGCACTGATTTAACTCTTCAAAAATTTACACTATGTCCTTGTATATATATTTTTTCCGGCACTATACCCCTTAAACTCTTGTTTATTGCCAAACAATTGGATTTATTGCCCTCTATGAGAGAGTATATACATTCGGCTTTTACCAATTTGTGAAAGTTCATGGGATTTAATGCCGAAAAAAATATATATAGGGGGTATAGTGTAAATTTTTGAAGAGTTTAGTGAAAAAAAAAATCAAATGTTAAAATATATTGATTTGGGCTTTTTTAGACTTCAAGTTGGCTTATTTCTCGAAGGGAGGCTTTTGAAATCAAAGCTCATAATTTTAAAGTTTAGTTCAATTTTAAAATTTAAATTTTAATATGAATTTATCATGGTAGAAACTGCAATATAATTAAAATTTTAATAATATATAACTATTATATAAATTTGGGAATTGGAGAGGAAGATACAACTCAAAATAGAAATTAGGAGAAGGGACATGACTCAAACCTACAATTTCTTGGATGTAGATGTGAAGGGCTTGTGACTAGCCAACCTTATATTATTATTATTGTTATTATTATTATTAATACTTAATTTCCTACCTCGATAAAGTGTAATGATCGAAGTCATTGTGATATGATATTTGCATTAATACTTTCCATTCCTGCCGCAATGAAGTGAGTTGATGTTATTGTGGATATGATATTTGCAATAAATTTTTTTAAAACAAAAAAAAAAAAAAAAAATTGTATACAAGGTTAAATTTTAAATCCATCCAGGTTGAGGCCTGACCAAAAGAAAAGAAAACAAAGACTACTAACTCACAAAATAAATATCAATATAAATAAAACAAGTTATCGTGTTAAAATATTAGCAGTGTAAATATTAAAAAAAAAGAAATACTCATTGCCAAATCATGTTTTAAAATTTTTATTAAAAGGATATATAAATAAATAAATAAATCTAGCTATCCTCAATTTTCCAATAATCAATGCAAAACTTTTTTTTAATCACCAAAAAAGTTGACTTCGTCCTCAACTGTGGTGACATATTATTTTGTTTAATAATGATAAGCTCAAATTAGTTTACTCCAATACCTTAATCTTATAATGAAATATATGCATTTCATTTTATTTTGACAGTATATATTTAAGCCATCAAACAAAAGAAACATTTTCTCTTACTTATTATCAATAAATCATGATAAGGTAATGAGCAATGAGTTATTCATGTTCTTCAACTAACAGTAAGAGAAATTTGGATGAAAACATAGAGAAGTGCCTTTATATCTGCATTTTCTGGATTTGTTGGTTGGCATAGTTGAGACTTGAGAGTTACTTAAAACAGAGAGCAAATCTTGGGCCAGAAGCCCTACCTAACATATGACCCGAAAATGTTCTACCATGCATTCACAGATTCGGGCCTAGCCCAAGCCCAAATTTTACAAGGCCCAACCCGCCAAACGGGTGGCTCTATTGTCATTTGTCACCCGAAATATTTCACTCTGCACCTATAGTAACAAATAGGTTTAACTACAATATAGAAACCGTGCTGTTAATAGACAGTTATGTGATGGAGAGTTAGTTTATTTATTTTTAAAAAAAATTCAAATCCTTAAATTTTATACCTTTAGATTGAAATCTAAAAACTAAAAACTAGAAATTAACCCAGTAACTATACATATAGGTTGCGTTGTTGTGCGGGATATGATTTGACTATTTTTAAGAGATGAGATTGAATTGGATTGGATTAACTATAGTGTTTCCCGCGTTTAGTGTAACATAGGATTAGACTAAAATAGTTCAATTCTATGTTTGGTTAAGTGATGGGATTGGATAAAATATAAAACATTATTTTATAAAAATAAAATTAAAAAATCAATCAACATCCACTATCACTATAATCAATCCACATCCACGATCTCTCTCCCTTTCTTCTCTCTTCTTGCTTCTCCTTCTTTCTGTTTTTTTTTTCTCTTTTCCTTCACACACAACCAAAATCAGATCCACCGCTCTCCTCCTTCTCTGCTTTCTTTGCTTTCTTCTTCCTTCACACATTATGATTTGATGGCTTCATGGGTTTGATGGCTTCATGACTTTATCAGATCCACAAAATAAAAATATAAAAGATAGGAGGTTTGATGGCTTCATGGGTTTTCATTTGCGGTTTTCGACGAATAGATCAATTACCGGCGAAGCTTTCAGGTTGGTGGTGATGGGTAATGTGATCGGGGTTGTTTGAGAGAATTTAATATTTTTTTTTGGAATATTTTTGAATCGAAGAACATGATTATTGTGGGATTTTGTTGTGTTGGGTTTGATTTTATTTTGGATGAAATTTGTTGAATGAACTGGGTGAATTTGTTGAAATTCGTTGAAATGGGTTGAAATTTGATGAATTAGAGATGGGATAAAATAATCCCATCAATTTGGAGGGGATTATTTTATGCTTCTGTGGCAGGATAAATTGAAAAGCGGATAAAAAATAGTCCCAACTCACCAAAATAGTCCAATCCCATCCAATCCGGTGCAACAAACGCACCCATAGTGTACAGTAGCTAAACCCATAACTAAATTGTTTTATCATAGGTTGCGGCCATCGTGCGAGAAGTATTTTATTTTTCAAATGTTTTCTTTATTTTTCAAAAAAAAAAAAAAATTACTTCCGATTATTCAAGAATGTTTTTGACAATAATTAAAAATACTCTTAAATGCACATAACATATTAATAATTTGTTTAGACATTCATTCTTAATAAAAGTAACATTAGACAACTCCAAATATATATATATATATATATATATATATATATATATCACAACAAATTTAAATCATAGATACAACTTAACTATTATATCAAATTGACTGATTGACCGTTTGACTCCATTATCCCTCTACTCCAGGTTCACACCTCCGAAAGGCTCCAGGTCTGGATGTGTCCCACCCTCAGGCCTACATGGGTTTCTGACAAATCAATTGGGCTCAAAACCAGGAACGCCAGGTGGGACATAGGGATCAAAACGAGCACCAGGTGGTAGTCCTCCAGGGAAAGCAGGCAGTGTATCATCGTTTCCACCAAACGTAGGATGACCAGGTCCTATAAGCATGCCCCCAGGGGCGTAGCCAGAGAATTTTCTCAAACCGGGCTAATTATTTTTTCTTATTTGATCAAAAGTTTATCTAAATAATTATATATATATATCAGTCTTTCTATTATCAGTTCGAACTGATATAAAATGTATCAGTTCTTTACATGTGAGCCATTGGATTTAAAAGATGCTTTGACAAGTGCATGCAGCCAAGTCAAAGTATTTAAATCCAATTGCCCACCTGCAAGGAACTAATATATCTTTTGTCAGTTCAAACTGATAATAGAAAAATTGTATATACATATATTAATTTTTATGTAATTTTTAACGGTTGATAAGTTCAATAAAATTTTCTTGTAAACAAAATTTGAAAAAAAAAATTAGCAATGTAACTATTTTTTCCGACTTTGTTTAACTTTGTGCATCATAATGAGACACACAAAAAAATGAAAAAAAAAAAATAGTTATAGTGTTCGAACAAAAATTCAAATTCTATTTACAAAATAGAATTCATTTCATTACAAAAATTAAAAGAAAAAAAATTTCTCACATGAAAACCTTTTTATGTCCAAACCACTGATACCATTATGAAATATTGAAATTAATTAATGAATAACATTACAGAAAAGTGAAATAAAATTATAGAAAAAAAATTCAAAACTTTTGGAGTACTTTAGGGACTATTTAATCTAAATTTCTTACATGGGAAATATTATCAAGCTGAATGAGCTCTCTTTACTACCTATGAACGGTGGTAAATATTCGTTTCTCTAATAAAAAGTTATTTTAAGATTTATATATTGAATATATATATGGGTGAAAATGGAAACTAGCCAAAAATTAAGGAGGTTTATTGTTTTTAGCCGGAATTAGTAATTTGATTGTTTTTGTCAAAATATCCACTTTTCGGATAAAAATGCCCTTCATTCAGAAATTTTGCCTGGTGTGTTTAATTCTTTTTTGCCTGGTGTGTTTAGTCATTTTGTCCTGGTGTGTTTAATTCCTTTTGGCCTGGTGTGTTTAATTCCTTTTTGCATGGTGTGTTTAGTCATTTTTGCTTGGTGTGTTTAATTCATTTTTGCCTGGTGTGTTTAATTCCTTTTTGCCTGGTGTGTTTAGTCGTTTTTGCCTCGTGTGTTTAGTCTTTTTTACCTGGTGTGCTTAGTCGTTTTTGCCTGGTGTGTTTAGTCCTTTTTGCCTAGTGTGTTTAGTCGTTTTTACCTGGTGTGTTTAATTCATTTTCATTGGTGTGTTTAAGTCCTTTTTGCCTGGTGTGTTTAATCGGTGGTCTGGTGTATTTAATTGAACAAAATCTGGAAAAAAAAAAAAAAAAAAATCAAACATGACAAAAATCTGGAAAAAAAAAAATTCAAACAAGACTGAAATCTGGAAAAAAAAAATTGAACACGAAAATCTGGAAATAAAAAATCCAACAACTCCCACCATTCATAAAAACAACCACCACACTTATAAATTTTGGAAAAAAAAAAAACGAAATATGGGATATTTTTTAACAAATCTAGAAAAAATTTTGAACATTCAAATCCAACTAATACTCAAATCCAAACATTCACAACCACAACCACCCTTAAAATCAACTACATTCACAACAACAACCACCATTAAAATCAACAACTAACACTCAAATCCAAACATTTTTTAAATCTGAAAATTTTTCAAAATTAAAAAAAAAAAAAAACTGAATTTTTTTTAAATAATCTGGAAAAAAAATAAAAAAAAATAATCTGGAATTTTTTTTTAACAAACATAATCAGAATTCTTTTTAAAAAATCTGGAAATAATTTTAAACAAAAACAAAATCTGAAAAAAAATTTCAAAATAAAAAAATTTCTGAAATTTTTAAAAAAAATTGGAAAAACGTGAAAGAGAAAGAGAAGAGAGGAGAGAAAGAGAAGAAGAAGAAGGAGAGAAGATCGGACGACCGATAATCGGAAAACCACAAAATCTGAAAATTTTTGTTTTTAAAAAATCTGGAAAAAAAAAGAGAAAGAGAAGAAGAAGAAAAAGAAGAAGAAGAAGAAGAAGAAGGAGAGAAAGTGAGAAGACGGAGGAGAGAAGAGGAGAGAAAGAGAGAAGAAGGAGAGAAAGAAGAAGAAGAAGAAGGCGTGAGATGAGAGAGAGAAAGAGGAAAAAAAAATATTCTGCACAAATGAGAGAGAAAAAGAGAGAGAAGAGGTATTTTAAAAATAAATGAGGGGCAATTATGTCTCTACAGTAGATGTTTTGATAAAAACAATCAGTTTACTAATTCTGGCTAAAAACAATAAAGACTCTTAATTTTTGGTTAAAAATGGGTATTTCCTCTATATATATGTCATTAATATTAAATATTACTCACTTTTATTCAGTGTTCTAGTTTTCGGCCGCCTAGACCGATTAATCGGTCCAATACGGTTAGGCGGCTGAAAACTGAAGCGAAACAGGCAAAATTGGAGGAATTAGGCGGTTTCCGATTAATCGGTAAAGTCGCCGGCTAATCGGCTAGGCGGTTCAAAGCCGTTGACCGACTAATCGGAACAGTCACCGACTAATCAGAAAAAACCCATCGTTTTATAAAATTTCTACTTCTTTACTTCATTCTTTCCTTCTCTTCTTTGACCAAACAAGGTCGCTGAGACCATTCGGTCGCCAAAAGCTGCCGTTTTCCGTCGAGATTCCAACCAAACAGAAGAAATAATGAGCAAACAAGAGCCCAACCAAAACAGAGCACCACAGAAAAACAAACAAAACTCTATCCATCAGCTTTCAGTTGAGATCGAAGTCGAGATCCATCAAATCTATCCAACCAGAGCCCAACCAAAACAAGAATCAAGCTGAGATCGCCTTCCACTTTTAGTCGCAGAGATCGTCGAAAGCTGCCGCCGCCGTCGCCAGGTCGCCGCTGCAGTTACTCGTCCGGTCTCCACAGTCCAGCAAAAGAAAGGTGCATGATTGAGCTTTGGCTTTTGAGAAGAAGATGAAGATGAACGGTTGGACAGAAGACAAAAAGAAATGAAGAGTTTGAAGAGAAATGTGGAAGGTTCGAGAATAACTGACGAAGATAAGTAAACCAATAAAAAAAAATTAAAAATAAATATTCAAAAGAGAAAATAGGCTTTTTTAACCAAAAATTAAGGGTTTTGATTGTTTTTGGCCTGAATTAGTAAAGTGATTGTATTTGTCAAAAAATCCATTGTAGAGACATAATTGTCCCTATTTTTTTTTCAAAACCTCTTTTCTCTCCTTTTCTCTCTCATTTTCACCAGATTTTTTTTTCTCTTTCTCTCTCTCTCCTTTCTCTGATGTCACGCCTCCCTCTTCTTTCTCTCCTCCTCTCTCCTCCTCTTTCCTTCTTCTTTCACGCCTTCTTTTTTTTCTTCTTCTTCTTCTCCTCTTTCTCTTTCTCTTTTTTTTTTTTTCCAGATTTAAAAAAAAAATCAGATTTATTAAAAGCAAAAAATTTTAGATCGGACGACCGGCGTCCGATCGTCGGTCGTCCGATCTTCCCTCCTTCTTCTTCTCTTTCTCTCCTTTTTTCTCTTTCTCTTTGACGTTTTTTCCAGATTTTTTTTTTTAATTTCAGTTTTTTTTTTTATTTTGAAAAAAAAAAACGACTAAACACACTAGGCAAAAAACGACTAAACACACCAGGCCAAAAAGACTAAACACACCAGGCTAAAATGACTAAACACACCAGGCTAAAATGACTAAACACACCAGGCTAAAATGACTAAACACACCAGACAAAAACGAATTAAACACACCAGACAAAAACAACTAAACACACCAGGCAAAATTTCTAAATGAAGGGCATTTTTATCCGAAAAGTGGATTTTTTGACAAAAACAATCAAAATACTAATTCAGGCTAAAAACAATAAACCTCCTTAATTTTTGGCTAGTTTCTATTTTCACCCTATTAAAAAACACAAATTTGTGACACGTCAGGTGGGGTTGAAACAAAAAGTAATGGGAAACAAATAATGGAAAACAAAGTCAGGTGGGGTTGAAAGAGTTATGATTGTCTGTGACATGACCCACCAAAATTAGTGATAAAACATAAGAGAAAAATGTTTTCCGATTAATCGCCTAGGCGCTAGACGCTAGGTCTCCGCCCGACTAGCGCCTAGCGCTTACTAGAACCTTGCATTTATTACTAAATCAAATATTTGGTGTCAACTAAACCTAAATTTTGATTTTTTTTTTTTTTTTCAGAAAAAAATCAAAAACAAATTCAATGCATTTTCATTTTTCCTAAATTTTGGACATATATAATTTTGTTTTTTCCCCAAAACTTGGCTGGGCTACAGCCCAGCCAAGCCCATGAGGAGCTCCGCCCATGCATGCTCCCATCACTGCCAAAGTCACCCTTCTGATACATTCCAGCAGGACGTCCAGGAAACATATCACTAAAACCACCTCTTGCATAAACTGGAGGAAGCACAACCCTAGAAGGATGAAGTTGAGATCCTGTTGGTTCATCACCTGTTTCCGATGATCTAGAAGGTTTTGAGGTACCCTTAGATTTAGACAAAAAATTTCTATCCATTCTCCAACAAAGAATAAGAGACGATCCGACAAGGATGAAGTCACCGGAGATGAAAGAGATTGAAGATGCCGATGGAAGATATAGAGAAGAAAAATCTCTGCAGTCTCGATTGCTTATGACTCATTATGAGTTGCCAAGATAAGTACATAGATGTATATATAAGACATAATGGAGTAATCCTATTCAAAGTCGGTTTAATTTTACTTTATTTAGTGGGATTCCTGAAACCGAAATCAATTCGGTTTCGGATTTTTTATATTTTAAAAATAATTATTCCATCTTTTAAATTATATTCTTTAACAAAATTTGAATTTCTATCAATAATTATTTAATATATGTAATATATTTAAGTTAGGAAATATTAAAGATAATTATTTGATAATTGATTTTAATATGAAATTATTTATTAATTGAATATTAGAATATTACTTTCATTTAAAAATATTTTTAATACATAAAATTTATTAAGGGGTATTTTGATCAAACTTCAACGATTCCATTATGGTTATGGATTTCATATTGCAACCTGATATGGAATCCATCTTCAGAATTGATTCCTTTTTTACAATAATTTCATTCCTAATTGGATTCCATTTAAATATGGATTCTATATTTCTATTTCACCAACCGAACATATCTTAGATGTTTATGAGCTTATTCGGTCGTCATTATATTAAAGTAAATCCTTGTTACACCAAACTGGATTGGAGAAATAAGTCGGACAGTACCAATTAGGATTGCTCAATGTTTGATAAAATTATTTAATTGGATTACTTAATTCGATCCGTAATTAGTCTAATTAGTCTAACCCTGCCATGACTGGACTTGAATTGTCTGTTTTTCACCTTTTGTAAAACAAGAAGAGATCCCAATGGATCCACTAATATGGCAAAAGGTTATCTTTAAATTAATTCTAAAATCAAAATTTCAATTTCAATTTCCATAAAAAAAATTAAGATTTTTTTTTTTGGATTGTCAAATATTGCTATTTTTTTTATGGACAAACAATATTGCTATTTCTATGACAAAAAATATATACATTAGGAAATTAATTAGTATTTAAAATATTTAATTACAACAATGTCAAATCACAAACGCTGTTGGAAAAAGATGATATCCGAGGGACAATACTTTTAGGATATATGTATAAGTGTATTTTGAGGGTCAGAAACTAATATAGATCATGAAATCAATCTTAATCATTGGAGATAATAATTTTTAATGAGAAGATCAAATGAATAATATTTTTTTCTTCATCTAAAAAACAATTACATACTCAACCATATGCACATTGCACATTATTAATGATGGAAGTTTGAGTCCCCACAGTACGTGTTTTACAAAGGTGTGTGAAGTTTTCTTTCAATTGTCTTAGGAGTAATGTCTGAACCACGTATATAATACTTAATTTTGACAGTTAAAATAGTATTGACACTTTACTTCCAAAATTTTTTAAGAAATATAATATTTTATCAAATAAAACAATTAATTATATTAATATTTCATTTTGGGTTAGGATATATAAATGATGTGACTTCAACCTCTCTCCATTTACTTGGTTTAAATCTAAGGATTGGCATTTGCAGGATGAAAATTGAAGTCACACAATTTCAGTTAAATTTTTAAGGTTTTTTAGGTCAACTTTTATCATATATATATAATTTCTCAGTAACGAAAATTAGTGAAACCGTACAATAATATCCTTAAGTATACATGACTTGATAATTTCGGTATATTTGAAATAGTTTGACTTTATCCCTTATATTTTAATAGCCATTTGCGTGAACCTTTTATATAACTATATATATTTTTTTAATACGATTTTATTTATTTTATGGTTAAAGATAATAATTTCCTTAATTTTATTAATTTTATTAAAAAAAAATTAAACAAGAAAAATATTATAAATATTCGGAAAATTTAGTTATATTAAAGAAAAATATGTAAAACAAATTAATAGTTAAAAGGTAATTTTATTACATGTGTTTAGACGTAATAAAATAAAAATAAATACAGTAAATTTATATTGACTTAGGCACCGTTTGATTTTTTGTTTGAAGACTAAACAGTGCTGAATGTTACTGAAGACTGAATAGTGACTGAAAACTGAAAACTGAAAACTGAAAAACATGTTTGTTTTTTTTCACTGAAAACTGAACATAAGTGATAAGTTGTTTGTTTTTTTAAGTTATAAATATATGAAAATAAATACTTTTACATCTATAACCTTTTAACTATTATTTGTTATATTTACATTTTAATATATTAAGGACAACTCTAACATGTAAATTAATTATAAAATAAATTTATTTAGTTATTAATAATTATTCAAATTTATATTATTTTGGATTGGTTGGTTTGTGAATAGATTGATTTTTTTTTATTTTTTTTTTTTGTTCTAAATTTAATATCATTATCAATGAATAATAACATGAATATCATTTTATTTTATTTTTAAACAGTAAACATTTATTATAAAGGGCAACAACAGCCCAAGAGCAAAGCACAAACAACGACAAAAGTAAACAACCAAATCATGCCAGCAAGACCAAAAATAAATAAAAAAATGAAAAGGCAAGAGTAGGAAATAAATTAAATTATAAATACAATTAAGGCTTTAACAGAAGACAAAATTGAAAATAGATTAAATTGGTGATGATAGTTTTAGAAGTAAAACTTTGTATTAAATTCTTCTGGATTTGTGTTAAGTAAAAAGTGAAAATTTTTCACTTTTCAAAACAAGTGGTTTTAGGTGCTCATTAAGTGATTTTACTACGTAAAAAATCAAACAAAATAACTGAATGGAACACATTAAGTGTCATTCAGTCTTAAGTGGAAAAATCAAACAGGGCCTCTTTGCTTGAAATTTGAAGGTGGCCATTTCGCCCGGTAGCAGGGACACCATTATCCTTTCCTGGTTAAGCTATGGAGCAAAAAATCAAATTTGTTAGATTTCAAGTTAGATTCGTATTCAAACTTTAGTTGGAAAAATAAAATATCTGAAAAAACAAAAGCTAAAGAGGTTAATAACATCGACCCTATCAGAGTATCATACATCATAAGATATTAATAAATATCATATCATCATACAACCAAAAATTATTAGCAAATATATAAGTAAGGCATTTTGAAGACAACAAAGTACGTAGTAGCAGCAGAGAAAATATTACTTAAAAAAAATGTAACATATTTCTTTGTTAATAAATAAAAGCTTAGTGCTTGTTTGATTTTTCTATTTAATAGTAATTAATGGTATTTAATGTGTTCTATTAAGTTATTTTGTTTGATCTTTGAAGCTATCAAATCACTTAAACTACCCCTAAAATCACTTATTTATAAAAGTAAAATTTTTATTTTTCACATAACAAAAAAACCACTAAAATTTAAAACAATTTTTTACTTCCAAAACTATCTTCACAATTCTTTCTTATTTCATCGAGGGCTGTGAAGATGAAAACATGAACTTGCACATGAGTGTGCTTCTCCCTCAAATCCTTCCAACTTATCAGCAACCGATCGACAAGAATATTCTATGGGATGAACAACAACTGGATTTGCTTCAGCTTCTAATTAAATTGCTGGAGGTTTGAACCATCATCTATTGATTTTTGGCAAAAGAACGCTCCCACCTCCTAGCAGTGTCCACTGACACACACACCAAGGGTCAACACTGATGGCCGCATCACTTGGCATATTCTAATAAAATAAAGTCACAAGATCCACTAAATACAATCAAAATTGGTACATAATTAATATTGAATAGATAAATGGCCACATAAAAATAACTAAAAAACATAAGAATAATAGTCCACGAAAAACAAAAAAGCTCAGGTAGATATTGAAAATTCCTACTTAATTATCTAAATATACAACAAATAACAGTTAAAAGAGTATAGATGTAAAATTATTTATTTTCAAATATTTGTAACTTAAAAAAAAAAAAAACAACTTATCACTTATATTTAGTTTTTAGTGGGGAAAAAAAAACATGTTTTTCAGTTTTATTATTTAGTCTTCAATAACATTCAGTATTGTTCAATATTCAGACAAAAAATCAAATACAACCTAGTTTACTCCAATATCCCATTCTTCTGATTTTAATATATCACAGTATATATTTCAAACTGAAATAAAATCCATTAAACAAAAATCAAATGGTTTGACATTAAATACTTTTTTATAAGAAAGTCTCAATTATCATTTTCTTACTAATTATTAATAAAGCATGGGAACTTAATGACCAATGTGTTATTCATGTTCTTCAAAACTAAGCCCGACCCGCTACTTAGCACCATCGGGTCTCATTCTAATAATCTAATGCATTTCCAAACTCGTGACTGTATTACCATCCCAAAAAATTCTATCTGCACCCCGTAATTAAAAACTTTGTTTCATTACAAGAATACTCTTTAACAAATTTATTTTAATAGATAAAATGATATGAAAAAAAAAAATTACACTTAGCTATCGATTATTATAAACCTTAATTGGTCTCTCTCATGGGTAATTGTACTTTTAAAATAAAAAAATAAAAAAAATAGTCATCAACCTTTTAGTTTTTTTTTTTTTTAATTGAAAAATTGAAAAGAGGAGGAAAAATATTTCAAAAACTAAAATTGGATAGCAAAAATTTTATTTTTGATTTTTTAATTATGGGTGGATGAAAATTAAATGGTTGTAGAGAGTAGAAATTTGGATGGCAATAGATGAAACACCTTTACACGCTCCCTTGCTTGTTCTCTATGTGATAAAATCTCCAAATTTTCCATTTATTCAAGCAACTTCTTTACAATAAATCGAAAAGCAAGTAACTATAGTTTAATCAAATTAATTTGATGTTTTTTTCAAAAGAAGGTGATTGAAAAAAAAAATCTTAATAATATGTAGATGTGTGTCATAAAAAGATCCTTATAAAAAGTCCTAAAATTTGTAGGAGATTATGGTTTATTTCATGATTATATAATAGTTAATTTGTTTGAACTTGCGAACATTGTTCTTTACATAAAACATAAAAACTACTGAAATTCAATTAATATTTGTTGTATATAAGTCACTTTCCAACTTAATTTTGTACTCAATACAGTCCACTGTTAAATGTAATGTAAGCGACAAATTAAGACTATAAGAAAGATGCAAAAGTGTCATTTGGTGGACCAAAAACCTGTGTGCGGGGATGAATTAATTAATTAATTTTTAATGAGAAGATAAAATTATCAATATATATATATATAGGTCAGGTTCCAAAGCTTTTGATAAATCAACTAATGTTGAAAACCAATGTGTTTTACCTACTTCAAGAGCCCAAGTGCTTTGTATTTAGAGGAAATACCCCTTTTTAGTCGAAAAAAAAAAAAACAGAAAAAACAGAAGGAGGATTATTGTTTTTATCTAAGATTAGTATTTTTATTATTTTTAGCTAATAATTGGCTGTGAAGACTTAAATGCCCCTCATTATTTTCTTTACCTCTTCTCTCCATTTAGTCAGAACATTTTCTTTTCTTCTTTCTCTCTCTTCCCAAATTCTCTCATGCCTCTCTCCTCTTCAGATCAAAATCATTTTTTTTTCTTCGTTCTCTCTTCCTTCTTTCTCTCTTCAATCTCCTCTCTCTCTCTCTCTCTCTCCACCAGATCTCATGCCTCTCTCCTCTCTCCAGCACAAATTTTTTTTGCAACTCAAATCTCCTCTCCAGATCTCCTCTCTCATGCCTCTCTTCTCTTTAATCCAAGCATTTTTTTTTTGTTCCCCTTCTCTCTCCTTTGGTTTGCAGATCTCACGTCGGAAGGTTTTGATTTGAGTGTTAGTTGTTGATTTTAAGGGTGGTTATGGTTATGTTTAAGTTTGGGTATTTTTTGTTTAAAAATTTTCCAGAATTTTTAAAAAAGTTTAAGTTTTTTTTTTTTTTTTTTTTTTTTGTAATTTTGAAAATTTTCCAGATTTTAAAAAGGTTTGGATTTGAGTGTTAGTTGTTGATTTTAAGGGTGGTTGTGGTTGTACTTAAGTTTGGGTATTGTTTGTTTTAAAAAATTTCAGATTTTGTTTTGTTTAAAAAAAATTCCAGATTTTAAAAAAAAAATTAAGTGTTTTTTTTTTTTTTTTTGAAAAAATTCCAGATTTAAATTTATTTTCAGATTATGTTTGTTAATTTTTTTTTTTCTAGATTATTATTTTTTTAAAAAAAATTGAGATTTTGTTCAATTTACTATAGATCCATTGTTTCAAAAAAAAAATTTAATTTTTTTTTTATGAGGAAATCTTGAAAATTTCTAAATCTATTCAAATCTGAATTTTTTT
Source organism: Acer yangbiense (assembly GCA_008009225.1). Lineage (NCBI taxonomy): Eukaryota > Viridiplantae > Streptophyta > Magnoliopsida > Sapindales > Sapindaceae > Acer > Acer yangbiense. The sequence goes on from CM017773.1 coordinate 9,929,613, forward strand.
CCAGATTTCTTTAAACACGTCAGACCACCAATTAAACACACCATGACAACCCAATTAAACACACCAGGGCAGACCAATTAAACACACGAAGGCAGACTAATTAAAAATATAATGCGTAAATCAATTAAACATATCAGAGCAACCCAATTAAACACACCACGGCAATCCAATTAAACACATCAATCCAATTAAACACATCAGGTGTGTTAAAATGAAAATACACTTGGTGTATCATCTACTTTCACAATGGGGGATGCATTTTGATGTTAAAATGAAAATACATAAAATCTAGGGTACCGATATTGACACTCATAAAACTTATTAGTACACCCATTTTTATAAGCACATCCATATCTAAAATTTAAAAAATAAATATTATTATAAACACACATCCTTTTAAAAAAAAAATTTTTTTTATGAAAACTGCAAGTATTTTAAAGCCACAGCGGGCAAGGAACAACCATAGAGAACCAAAACAACACCAAACAGAGCTACGACACAACAAAAGAGAGCCACAAGACCAAACTCCCGAAAGTCGACCAACATAAAGAAACCAAAAAAGGGAAACAACAAAGCAAAACACCTAAAAGACATTCATTAACTAACTCTGCGAAGTCAGTAGTGAAATTGTGAGCATCTCTAAAAAATTCTTCAAATAAAATATTCGTTAAAGTCAAACGAGCCACATCAGTATATTTTGAGATTCTTCAAATAAGATTTTGTTTCTCTCTCTTCAATATTGAAGATCAACTTCTCACCCTTTAATTATTATTATATTATTTTTTATATCATTAATATTTAATATCTATATCATTTTTATGTTTTTAATTAAATTCAATTAATATATAATAAGTTTTAATTTATAAATTACATTTCAGTGTGTAATGTTCTTGGAAACTTCTTACATGTGATATTTGCACTAAGGGTATTTTTGTCTAAAATTATTTCTCTTGGTTAAAAAAAGAAAAGTTATTGAGAAATGATCTTTATAAAACTTGTATTCTAGTACATGTGTGTGTGTTTAAATTATATTATTGTATATGCATCATGCACAGGGTGGCTCAACGAATTTTGAGGCCCTAAGGGAGAAAAAATAGGTCCCAATTTTTTATATCTAATAAAATTAAAATTAAAAAAATAATGATAGAACATGATTAGAAATATCTAACTAGATTCAAAATATTGCAATTAAAAATTTTCTTCTTATAATATAATATCTTAAGTAATAAGAAAAACAACAACAATTAGTAGATAGTAATTATATTAAAATTAACCATTTAATTTATCATGTAATTAGAAAAAATTAAAATAAAAACTAAATTCTTAAATTTGAATTTATACTTTTTGAACATTAGAATTTATTTTTAAAGATAATATAAATAATAGATTTAAAGAATATTGCATAGATGTAAATGATATAACTCTTAAGCTTTAAGAGATGAAAAAAAAAAAAAAGTAACTTGTAAGCTTTAAGAGATAAACAAAATATAACAAAAAGATAAATGTAGTTGTACTTTAATTATTGTAGATAAATGAGAATAATTTGATTTTTTTATAGATAATTTTAAACCATAAACTATTTTTGGTGAGAAGTTTAAGGGTTTTGTTAATTATGACGATGCTTGAAAAGTGGATATTCAATAATCATTTGTTAAATAAATAATTTTTAATATTATTAATATATTCCTATTTTTTAGGTACTTTTCCCTATAACTAAGCAATAATATTTATATAAAAAAATCCTTCAATATATTTTTATCAGTAATTTTAATTTTTTTAACAATATCTTCAAATTTACAAATAAATGAGGTCCCTAATTTTTTTTTTTAGGTCCCTAAGCTTTACTTGTGTATGCCTTTGGCGGGCCGCGGGCACTAATCATGCATATATAACTGTTATGATGAGATTCTAGAAGCAAGAAATCAACAAAATGTAAAATGTAAAATTTGGTGTGTGTGTCGTTTTGAAGAAGTAGCAATACAAGCTTTGCTTATCAGTTATATCATACACGCGTGGAGGCATGCATGCATCATACACATGTCAATATATAATCCTGCTTGCTAATCTTCTTCTAATCCTATGCTAAAATATTATATAGTATATATATATACACTAAATCAAAACAGAAAATAAACCTCCTTCAATTCGTTGATTTTGAACTACCATCCTCATCTACGTCACTCGATTCACTTCCATCTCCCTTATCCTCATAGGCTGTTACCTTCTGATATCTTGTCCGTCCAAGGAAATATTACTTATAAAAATTTAAGTTATTTTTTTGTTTAATAAGTAAAGGTTCAAATTAGTTTCCTTCAATATCTTAATCTTTTTAAATATAAAAACAAATATCTTAATCTCTTGACGAAATACATACATTTTATTCAAACTGAAATAAAATCCATCAAACAAAAATAAAATAGTCAGACATTAAATACTTTTTTATACGAAAGTCTCAATTATCATGTTCTTACTAATTATTAATAAATCATGGGAACTTAATGACCAATGTCTTATTCATGTTCTTCAACTAATTGTAAAAGAAATTTGGATGAAAACAGAAAGAAATGCCTTTTATATGTAGTTATGTACAGTACAGAGTTAAAACAGGGAGCAAATCTTGGGCCAGAGGCCCGACCTAAGAAGTTGACCCATTAACCCATATTAATTGAGTAAATTAACTGTGATTCTCAAGTTAAACTGAGAAGTTGACCCATTAACCCAAAAGATGCACAATGCGGGCCTAAGCCCAAATCAAATTCTAAAACACACAAAACTAGGCCCGACCCGCCATAATTAACTAAACTAAATTAAACCATTACAAGAGTGCTCTTAAAAAATATATGAGTAACGATATTTACACCCAATTTCCGTATGTACACCCCTTTAGTTAGTTTACACCATCAAAAGTTTTTAAAAAGTTTTAGATTGTTTATACACCCCACTTATTACCCAAAATATCCTTTCTATTAATTTTAGAAATATACAAAAACATTAATATGTGATAAAATAATTAAAACATAAAATATAAAAACAAAAAGAAACGCGTTTCCTCCTTCCATTGACTAGAAGATGTCTCATACTCAGAACATAAACACGGTTCTCCTCCATCTGCACTTCCATCTCCAAGTGACATCATAAGACAGCTCATTAAAATCATAAATCAACACAAATGACACCAACTAACGAAAACCATTGTCTTCAATTCCCAGAAACTGATACTCTACTCCTTTTATCAATTTCTTTTTCTTTTTCTTTTTTTGAAATATCCTTTTACCAAATTCTGAAACTTGAAATTTTGTATTAAAAACAATCATCAAATTGTTAGATGCAGTTTCAGGCCGTCATGTTTGTGCCTCCATTGTTTTTTACTTTTTTTTTATTTAAGTTTTTTTGTTTAATTTTTATGAAATTTTAATAAATAATTATATTAATAAGTTTAAAGTTAATTCAGCTTTTATTTTTAATTTAAGCCTTTAGCTAATTTCACTGAAGGGCAATCTTGAAATAAAAAAAAAAAAACTTAGGGTGCACATACAATTTTGTGGGGTGCAAATATCGTCACTCAAAATATATATATGCATAAAACGATATGAAAACAATAAATAATAAAAAATACGCTTTGGGGCTATTTGTTTTTTTCACTATTACCTCTTATATCTTAAATTAAGATAAATTAGTTTATTTGTTTTTCTAACTTATATATTATTTGAAGATATATATGTCTTTTAGAAAAAGTAAAAAAATTTTAATTTTTTTTTTATGAGGAAATCTTGAAAATTTCTAAATCTATTCAAATCTGAATTTTTTTCCAGATTTCTTTAAACACGTCAGACCACCAATTAAACACACCATGACAACCCAATTAAACACACCAGGGCAGACCAATTAAACACACGAAGGCAGACTAATTAAAAATATAATGCGTAAATCAATTAAACATATCAGAGCAACCCAATTAAACACACCACGGCAATCCAATTAAACACATCAATCCAATTAAACACATCAGGTGTGTTAAAATGAAAATACACTTGGTGTATCATCTACTTTCACAATGGGGGATGCATTTTGATGTTAAAATGAAAATACATAAAATCTAGGGTACCGATATTGACACTCATAAAACTTATTAGTACACCCATTTTTATAAGCACATCCATATCTAAAATTTAAAAAATAAATATTATTATAAACACACATCCTTTTAAAAAAAAAATTTTTTTTATGAAAACTGCAAGTATTTTAAAGCCACAGCGGGCAAGGAACAACCATAGAGAACCAAAACAACACCAAACAGAGCTACGACACAACAAAAGAGAGCCACAAGACCAAACTCCCGAAAGTCGACCAACATAAAGAAACCAAAAAAGGGAAACAACAAAGCAAAACACCTAAAAGACATTCATTAACTAACTCTGCGAAGTCAGTAGTGAAATTGTGAGCATCTCTAAAAAATTCTTCAAATAAAATATTCGTTAAAGTCAAACGAGCCACATCAGTATATTTTGAGATTCTTCAAATAAGATTTTGTTTCTCTCTCTTCAATATTGAAGATCAACTTCTCACCCTTTAATTATTATTATATTATTTTTTATATCATTAATATTTAATATCTATATCATTTTTATGTTTTTAATTAAATTCAATTAATATATAATAAGTTTTAATTTATAAATTACATTTCAGTGTGTAATGTTCTTGGAAACTTCTTACATGTGATATTTGCACTAAGGGTATTTTTGTCTAAAATTATTTCTCTTGGTTAAAAAAAGAAAAGTTATTGAGAAATGATCTTTATAAAACTTGTATTCTAGTACATGTGTGTGTGTTTAAATTATATTATTGTATATGCATCATGCACAGGGTGGCTCAACGAATTTTGAGGCCCTAAGGGAGAAAAAATAGGTCCCAATTTTTTATATCTAATAAAATTAAAATTAAAAAAATAATGATAGAACATGATTAGAAATATCTAACTAGATTCAAAATATTGCAATTAAAAATTTTCTTCTTATAATATAATATCTTAAGTAATAAGAAAAACAACAACAATTAGTAGATAGTAATTATATTAAAATTAACCATTTAATTTATCATGTAATTAGAAAAAATTAAAATAAAAACTAAATTCTTAAATTTGAATTTATACTTTTTGAACATTAGAATTTATTTTTAAAGATAATATAAATAATAGATTTAAAGAATATTGCATAGATGTAAATGATATAACTCTTAAGCTTTAAGAGATGAAAAAAAAAAAAAAAGTAACTTGTAAGCTTTAAGAGATAAACAAAATATAACAAAAAGATAAATGTAGTTGTACTTTAATTATTGTAGATAAATGAGAATAATTTGATTTTTTTATAGATAATTTTAAACCATAAACTATTTTTGGTGAGAAGTTTAAGGGTTTTGTTAATTATGACGATGCTTGAAAAGTGGATATTCAATAATCATTTGTTAAATAAATAATTTTTAATATTATTAATATATTCCTATTTTTTAGGTACTTTTCCCTATAACTAAGCAATAATATTTATATAAAAAAATCCTTCAATATATTTTTATCAGTAATTTTAATTTTTTTAACAATATCTTCAAATTTACAAATAAATGAGGTCCCTAATTTTTTTTTTTAGGTCCCTAAGCTTTACTTGTGTATGCCTTTGGCGGGCCGCGGGCACTAATCATGCATATATAACTGTTATGATGAGATTCTAGAAGCAAGAAATCAACAAAATGTAAAATGTAAAATTTGGTGTGTGTGTCGTTTTGAAGAAGTAGCAATACAAGCTTTGCTTATCAGTTATATCATACACGCGTGGAGGCATGCATGCATCATACACATGTCAATATATAATCCTGCTTGCTAATCTTCTTCTAATCCTATGCTAAAATATTATATAGTATATATATATACACTAAATCAAAACAGAAAATAAACCTCCTTCAATTCGTTGATTTTGAACTACCATCCTCATCTACGTCACTCGATTCACTTCCATCTCCCTTATCCTCATAGGCTGTTACCTTCTGATATCTTGTCCGTCCAAGGAAATATTACTTATAAAAATTTAAGTTATTTTTTTGTTTAATAAGTAAAGGTTCAAATTAGTTTCCTTCAATATCTTAATCTTTTTAAATATAAAAACAAATATCTTAATCTCTTGACGAAATACATACATTTTATTCAAACTGAAATAAAATCCATCAAACAAAAATAAAATAGTCAGACATTAAATACTTTTTTATACGAAAGTCTCAATTATCATGTTCTTACTAATTATTAATAAATCATGGGAACTTAATGACCAATGTCTTATTCATGTTCTTCAACTAATTGTAAAAGAAATTTGGATGAAAACAGAAAGAAATGCCTTTTATATGTAGTTATGTACAGTACAGAGTTAAAACAGGGAGCAAATCTTGGGCCAGAGGCCCGACCTAAGAAGTTGACCCATTAACCCATATTAATTGAGTAAATTAACTGTGATTCTCAAGTTAAACTGAGAAGTTGACCCATTAACCCAAAAGATGCACAATGCGGGCCTAAGCCCAAATCAAATTCTAAAACACACAAAACTAGGCCCGACCCGCCATAATTAACTAAACTAAATTAAACCATTACAAGAGTGCTCTTAAAAAATATATGAGTAACGATATTTACACCCAATTTCCGTATGTACACCCCTTTAGTTAGTTTACACCATCAAAAGTTTTTAAAAAGTTTTAGATTGTTTATACACCCCACTTATTACCCAAAATATCCTTTCTATTAATTTTAGAAATATACAAAAACATTAATATGTGATAAAATAATTAAAACATAAAATATAAAAACAAAAAGAAACGCGTTTCCTCCTTCCATTGACTAGAAGATGTCTCATACTCAGAACATAAACACGGTTCTCCTCCATCTGCACTTCCATCTCCAAGTGACATCATAAGACAGCTCATTAAAATCATAAATCAACACAAATGACACCAACTAACGAAAACCATTGTCTTCAATTCCCAGAAACTGATACTCTACTCCTTTTATCAATTTCTTTTTCTTTTTCTTTTTTTGAAATATCCTTTTACCAAATTCTGAAACTTGAAATTTTGTATTAAAAACAATCATCAAATTGTTAGATGCAGTTTCAGGCCGTCATGTTTGTGCCTCCATTGTTTTTTACTTTTTTTTTATTTAAGTTTTTTTGTTTAATTTTTATGAAATTTTAATAAATAATTATATTAATAAGTTTAAAGTTAATTCAGCTTTTATTTTTAATTTAAGCCTTTAGCTAATTTCACTGAAGGGCAATCTTGAAATAAAAAAAAAAAAACTTAGGGTGCACATACAATTTTGTGGGGTGCAAATATCGTCACTCAAAATATATATATGCATAAAACGATATGAAAACAATAAATAATAAAAAATACGCTTTGGGGCTATTTGTTTTTTTCACTATTACCTCTTATATCTTAAATTAAGATAAATTAGTTTATTTGTTTTTCTAACTTATATATTATTTGAAGATATATATGTCTTTTAGAAAAAGTAAAAAAATTTTAATTTTTTTTTTATGAGGAAATCTTGAAAATTTCTAAATCTATTCAAATCTGAATTTTTTTCCAGATTTCTTTAAACACGTCAGACCACCAATTAAACACACCATGACAACCCAATTAAACACACCAGGGCAGACCAATTAAACACACGAAGGCAGACTAATTAAAAATATAATGCGTAAATCAATTAAACATATCAGAGCAACCCAATTAAACACACCACGGCAATCCAATTAAACACATCAGGTGTGTTAAAATGAAAATACACTTGGTGTATCATCTACTTTCACAATGGGGGATGCATTTTGATGTTAAAATGAAAATACATAAAATCTAGGGTACCGATATTGACACTCATAAAACTTATTAGTACACCCATTTTTATAAGCACATCCATATCTAAAATTTAAAAAATAAATATTATTATAAACACACATCCTTTTTAAAAAAAAATTTTTTTTATGAAAACTGCAAGTATTTTAAAGCCACAGCGGGCAAGGAACAACCATAGAGAACCAAAACAACACCAAACAGAGCTACGACACAACAAAAGAGAGCCACAAGACCAAACTCCCGAAAGTCGACCAACATAAAGAAACCAAAAAAGGGAAACAACAAAGCAAAACACCTAAAAGACATTCATTAACTAACTCTGCGAAGTCAGTAGTGAAATTGTGAGCATCTCTAAAAAATTCTTCAAATAAAATATTCGTTAAAGTCAAACGAGCCACATCAGTATATTTTGAGATTCTTCAAATAAGATTTTGTTTCTCTCTCTTCAATATTGAAGATCAACTTCTCACCCTTTAATTATTATTATATTATTTTTTATATCATTAATATTTAATATCTATATCATTTTTATGTTTTTAATTAAATTCAATTAATATATAATAAGTTTTAATTTATAAATTACATTTCAGTGTGTAATGTTCTTGGAAACTTCTTACATGTGATATTTGCACTAAGGGTATTTTTGTCTAAAATTATTTCTCTTGGTTAAAAAAAGAAAAGTTATTGAGAAATGATCTTTATAAAACTTGTATTCTAGTACATGTGTGTGTGTTTAAATTATATTATTGTATATGCATCATGCACAGGGTGGCTCAATGAATTTTGAGGCCCTAAGGGAGAAAAAATAGGTCCCAATTTTTTATATCTAATAAAATTAAAATTAAAAAAATAATGATAGAACATGATTAGAAATATCTAACTAGATTCAAAATATTGCAATTAAAAATTTTCTTCTTATAATATAATATCTTAAGTAATAAGAAAAACAACAACAATTAGTAGATAGTAATTATATTAAAATTAACCATTTAATTTATCATGTAATTAGAAAAAATTAAAATAAAAACTAAATTCTTAAATTTGAATTTATACTTTTTGAACATTAGAATTTATTTTTAAAGATAATATAAATAATAGATTTAAAGAATATTGCATAGATGTAAATGATATAACTCTTAAGCTTTAAGAGATGAAAAAAAAAAAAAAAGTAACTTGTAAGCTTTAAGAGATAAACAAAATATAACAAAAAGATAAATGTAGTTGTACTTTAATTATTGTAGATAAATGAGAATAATTTGATTTTTTTATAGATAATTTTAAACCATAAACTATTTTTGGTGAGAAGTTTAAGGGTTTTGTTAATTATGACGATGCTTGAAAAGTGGATATTCAATAATCATTTGTTAAATAAATAATTTTTAATATTATTAATATATTCCTATTTTTTAGGTACTTTTCCCTATAACTAAGCAATAATATTTATATAAAAAAATCCTTCAATATATTTTTATCAGTAATTTTAATTTTTTTAACAATATCTTCAAATTTACAAATAAATGAGGTCCCTAATTTTTTTTTTTAGGTCCCTAAGCTTTACTTGTGTATGCCTTTGGCGGGCCGCGGGCACTAATCATGCATATATAACTGTTATGATGAGATTCTAGAAGCAAGAAATCAACAAAATGTAAAATGTAAAATTTGGTGTGTGTGTCGTTTTGAAGAAGTAGCAATACAAGCTTTGCTTATCAGTTATATCATACACGCGTGGAGGCATGCATGCATCATACACATGTCAATATATAATCCTGCTTGCTAATCTTCTTCTAATCCTATGCTAAAATATTATATAGTATATATATATACACTAAATCAAAACAGAAAATAAACCTCCTTCAATTCGTTGATTTTGAACTACCATCCTCATCTACGTCACTCGATTCACTTCCATCTCCCTTATCCTCATAGGCTGTTACCTTCTGATATCTTGTCCGTCCAAGGAAATATTACTTATAAAAATTTAAGTTATTTTTTTGTTTAATAAGTAAAGGTTCAAATTAGTTTCCTTCAATATCTTAATCTTTTTAAATATAAAAACAAATATCTTAATCTCTTGACGAAATACATACATTTTATTCAAACTGAAATAAAATCCATCAAACAAAAATAAAATAGTCAGACATTAAATACTTTTTTATACGAAAGTCTCAATTATCATGTTCTTACTAATTATTAATAAATCATGGGAACTTAATGACCAATGTCTTATTCATGTTCTTCAACTAATTGTAAAAGAAATTTGGATGAAAACAGAAAGAAATGCCTTTTATATGTAGTTATGTACAGTACAGAGTTAAAACAGGGAGCAAATCTTGGGCCAGAGGCCCGACCTAAGAAGTTGACCCATTAACCCATATTAATTGAGTAAATTAACTGTGATTCTCAAGTTAAACTGAGAAGTTGACCCATTAACCCAAAAGATGCACAATGCGGGCCTAAGCCCAAATCAAATTCTAAAACACACAAAACTAGGCCCGACCCGCCATAATTAACTAAACTAAATTAAACCATTACAAGAGTGCTCTTAAAAAATATATGAGTAACGATATTTACACCCAATTTCCGTATGTACACCCCTTTAGTTAGTTTACACCATCAAAAGTTTTTAAAAAGTTTTAGATTGTTTATACACCCCACTTATTACCCAAAATATCCTTTCTATTAATTTTAGAAATATACAAAAACATTAATATGTGATAAAATAATTAAAACATAAAATATAAAAACAAAAAGAAACGCGTTTCCTCCTTCCATTGACTAGAAGATGTCTCATACTCAGAACATAAACACGGTTCTCCTCCATCTGCACTTCCATCTCCAAGTGACATCATAAGACAGCTCATTAAAATCATAAATCAACACAAATGACACCAACTAACGAAAACCATTGTCTTCAATTCCCAGAAACTGATACTCTACTCCTTTTATCAATTTCTTTTTCTTTTTCTTTTTTTGAAATATCCTTTTACCAAATTCTGAAACTTGAAATTTTGTATTAAAAACAATCATCAAATTGTTAGATGCAGTTTCAGGCCGTCATGTTTGTGCCTCCATTGTTTTTTACTTTTTTTTTATTTAAGTTTTTTGTTTAATTTTTATGAAATTTTAATAAATAATTATATTAATAAGTTTAAAGTTAATTCAGCTTTTATTTTTAATTTAAGCCTTTAGCTAATTTCACTGAAGGGCAATCTTGAAATAAAAAAAAAAAAACTTAGGGTGCACATACAATTTTGTGGGGTGCAAATATCGTCACTCAAAATATATATATGCATAAAACGATATGAAAACAATAAATAATAAAAAATACGCTTTGGGGCTATTTGTTTTTTTCACTATTACCTCTTATATCTTAAATTAAGATAAATTAGTTTATTTGTTTTTCTAACTTATATATTATTTGAAGATATATATGTCTTTTAGAAAAAGTAAAAAAATTTTAATTTTTTTTTTATGAGGAAATCTTGAAAATTTCTAAATCTATTCAAATCTGAATTTTTTTCCAGATTTCTTTAAACACGTCAGACCACCAATTAAACACACCATGACAACCCAATTAAACACACCAGGGCAGACCAATTAAACACACGAAGGCAGACTAATTAAAAATATAATGCGTAAATCAATTAAACATATCAGAGCAACCCAATTAAACACACCACGGCAATCCAATTAAACACATCAGGTGTGTTAAAATGAAAATACACTTGGTGTATCATCTACTTTCACAATGGGGGATGCATTTTGATGTTAAAATGAAAATACATAAAATCTAGGGTACCGATATTGACACTCATAAAACTTATTAGTACACCCATTTTTATAAGCACATCCATATCTAAAATTTAAAAAATAAATATTATTATAAACACACATCCTTTTTTAAAAAAAAATTTTTTTATGAAAACTGCAAGTATTTTAAAGCCACAGCGGGCAAGGAACAACCATAGAGAACCAAAACAACACCAAACAGAGCTACGACACAACAAAAGAGAGCCACAAGACCAAACTCCCGAAAGTCGACCAACATAAAGAAACCAAAAAAGGGAAACAACAAAGCAAAACACCTAAAAGACATTCATTAACTAACTCTGCGAAGTCAGTAGTGAAATTGTGAGCATCTCTAAAAAATTCTTCAAATAAAATATTCGTTAAAGTCAAACGAGCCACATCAGTATATTTTGAGATTCTTCAAATAAGATTTTGTTTCTCTCTCTTCAATATTGAAGATCAACTTCTCACCCTTTAATTATTATTATATTATTTTTTATATCATTAATATTTAATATCTATATCATTTTTATGTTTTTAATTAAATTCAATTAATATATAATAAGTTTTAATTTATAAATTACATTTCAGTGTGTAATGTTCTTGGAAACTTCTTACATGTGATATTTGCACTAAGGGTATTTTTGTCTAAAATTATTTCTCTTGGTTAAAAAAAGAAAAGTTATTGAGAAATGATCTTTATAAAACTTGTATTCTAGTACATGTGTGTGTGTTTAAATTATATTATTGTATATGCATCATGCACAGGGTGGCTCAATGAATTTTGAGGCCCTAAGGGAGAAAAAATAGGTCCCAATTTTTTATATCTAATAAAATTAAAATTAAAAAAATAATGATAGAACATGATTAGAAATATCTAACTAGATTCAAAATATTGCAATTAAAAATTTTCTTCTTATAATATAATATCTTAAGTAATAAGAAAAACAACAACAATTAGTAGATAGTAATTATATTAAAATTAACCATTTAATTTATCATGTAATTAGAAAAAATTAAAATAAAAACTAAATTCTTAAATTTGAATTTATACTTTTTGAACATTAGAATTTATTTTTAAAGATAATATAAATAATAGATTTAAAGAATATTGCATAGATGTAAATGATATAACTCTTAAGCTTTAAGAGATGAAAAAAAAAAAAAAAGTAACTTGTAAGCTTTAAGAGATAAACAAAATATAACAAAAAGATAAATGTAGTTGTACTTTAATTATTGTAGATAAATGAGAATAATTTGATTTTTTTATAGATAATTTTAAACCATAAACTATTTTTGGTGAGAAGTTTAAGGGTTTTGTTAATTATGACGATGCTTGAAAAGTGGATATTCAATAATCATTTGTTAAATAAATAATTTTTAATATTATTAATATATTCCTATTTTTTAGGTACTTTTCCCTATAACTAAGCAATAATATTTATATAAAAAAATCCTTCAATATATTTTTATCAGTAATTTTAATTTTTTTAACAATATCTTCAAATTTACAAATAAATGAGGTCCCTAATTTTTTTTTTTAGGTCCCTAAGCTTTACTTGTGTATGCCTTTGGCGGGCCGCGGGCACTAATCATGCATATATAACTGTTATGATGAGATTCTAGAAGCAAGAAATCAACAAAATGTAAAATGTAAAATTTGGTGTGTGTGTCGTTTTGAAGAAGTAGCAATACAAGCTTTGCTTATCAGTTATATCATACACGCGTGGAGGCATGCATGCATCATACACATGTCAATATATAATCCTGCTTGCTAATCTTCTTCTAATCCTATGCTAAAATATTATATAGTATATATATATACACTAAATCAAAACAGAAAATAAACCTCCTTCAATTCGTTGATTTTGAACTACCATCCTCATCTACGTCACTCGATTCACTTCCATCTCCCTTATCCTCATAGGCTGTTACCTTCTGATATCTTGTCCGTCCAAGGAAATATTACTTATAAAAATTTAAGTTATTTTTTTGTTTAATAAGTAAAGGTTCAAATTAGTTTCCTTCAATATCTTAATCTTTTTAAATATAAAAACAAATATCTTAATCTCTTGACGAAATACATACATTTTATTCAAACTGAAATAAAATCCATCAAACAAAAATAAAATAGTCAGACATTAAATACTTTTTTATACGAAAGTCTCAATTATCATGTTCTTACTAATTATTAATAAATCATGGGAACTTAATGACCAATGTCTTATTCATGTTCTTCAACTAATTGTAAAAGAAATTTGGATGAAAACAGAAAGAAATGCCTTTTATATGTAGTTATGTACAGTACAGAGTTAAAACAGGGAGCAAATCTTGGGCCAGAGGCCCGACCTAAGAAGTTGACCCATTAACCCATATTAATTGAGTAAATTAACTGTGATTCTCAAGTTAAACTGAGAAGTTGACCCATTAACCCAAAAGATGCACAATGCGGGCCTAAGCCCAAATCAAATTCTAAAACACACAAAACTAGGCCCGACCCGCCATAATTAACTAAACTAAATTAAACCATTACAAGAGTGCTCTTAAAAAATATATGAGTAACGATATTTACACCCAATTTCTGTATGTACACCTCTTTAATTAGTACACCATCAAAAGTTTTTAAAAAGCTTTAAATTGTTTATACACCCCACTTATTACCCAAAATATCCTTTTTATTAATTTTAGAAATATACCAAAAAATTAATGTGATAAAATAATTAAAACATAAAATAAAAAAATAAAAAGAAACGCGTTTCCTCCTTCCATTGACTAGAAGATGTCTCATACTCAGAACATAAACACGGTTCTCCTCCATCTGCACTTCCATCTCCAAGTGACATCATAAGACAGCTCATTAAAATCATAAATCAACACAAATGACACCAACTAACGAAAACCATTGTTTTCGATTCCCAGAAACCGATACTCTCCTCCTTTTATCAAATTCTTTATTTTTATTTTTGAAATATCCTTTTACCAAATTATGAAACTTGATATTTTGTATTAAAAACAATCATCAAATTGTTAGATGCAGTTTCAGGCCGTCATGTTTGTGCCTCCATTGTTTTTTACTTTTTTTTTATTTAAGTTTTTTGTTTAATTTTTATGAAATTTTAATAAATAATTATATTAATAAGTTTAAAGTTAATTCAGCTTTTATTTTTAATTTAAGCCTTTAGCTAATTTCACTGAAGGGCAATCTTGAAATAAAAAAAAAAAAACTTAGGGTGCACATACAATTTTGTGGGGTGCAAATATCGTCACTCAAAATATATATATGCATAAAACGATATGAAAACAATAAATAATAAAAAATACGCTTTGGGGCTATTTGTTTTTTTCACTATTACCTCTTATATCTTAAATTAAGATAAATTAGTTTATTTGTTTTTCTAACTTATATATTATTTGAAGATATATATGTCTTTTAGAAAAAGTAAAAAAATTTGACTTTTATCTTATTTAAAAAGTGCTACAGTATAGTTTTTTAACAAATTTCCACAAATATCTTATAATAATTCATACATTTATAATTTTATTCGTACATAATAAAACCCTAAAAATCAATTTTTCAAAAAATTTCAATTTTGAAGAAACCCTAACACAACCTAATCAATTTTACATTTGTAATATGTCTTCCAAAATGAAAAAACAAACATATCGTAGTATCTTAATTTATAAGACGAGTGGTGCTATTGGCACACCTCCTGCTGATCTATTTATGCCCCTTATTTTAAATTTTATTTTAATTAAATAAAGTTAGATGGTTTTATTAATTTATTTTATTTATTTCCAAATCTATCCTTTTTACTCATTTTTTAAACTTAATAAACCCCAATTATCTCTATCTATCTCAGACATCTTTTTCAAACTTAGTTTCTTCATTTTCGTAAGACTAGCAGCAGGAGTTTCAGTGTCACTGACACAGTGACAAAATCCTAATGAAATTCAAAACATACAAAGGTTTAGGAACCATAAAATCAACAAACTCAATTAAAAATCCAATAAAACTCATTTGGGCAAATCTCAAAATCAACTGATAAACCAAAAAAAAAAAAAAAAAAAACCCAATTACTCATAGATTTTTTTTTTTTTTTTTGAAATTTTTATTATTATTATAAGGGATAATTACCCCGGTGGCCATCGAATTGATGACACACTATCAAAATGGCCACTGGATTGGAAAGTTGTTCCAAAATGGCCATTTTTTGCAAACTTTGTGACACCAATGACCATTTCATCCAATTCCATCCAATGAGTGGCATTTTGGTAAATAAGGGGATACCATTAATTTAGAGATTTTCTCCTTACAATCCAAGTTTTTTCTTTTCATAGTTTTTTTTCTAAATAAACTTCATTATAAAAACTTAAATTAAAAAAAAAAAAAAATCTAAATACACTTCATTTTTTTTCCAAAATTATCTTTTTTATCTTTTGACACTCTTTAAAAAAAAAATCATCATAAGAACCTAAATTTTTATTAAAATCAATTTGTTTCAAAATTATTATTATTATTGTTTAATTGAATATTTCAATGATCATGATTTGAAGGAGAAAGTCATTCATTAATTGTCTTGTAAAAAAAAAAAGGCAAATAAAAGGGCTGTTAAGTTTTTGAATTTTTTTTCTTCATTTAACTTTTTTATTTTTAATTTTAATTTTTAAGAGTCAACAACACTTGAAAAAAAAATCTGCAATTTTTTTTGTTCTTGTTGTCTGTGTATGTAAACAAAAAATCAACAAAAGTCACACTTTAAAAAGATTTGTTTGTTTCTTGTTTTAAATTATTCTCATCACTTCAAAATCAAATAAAACTTTAATGGTATTGAAAAAAAAAATGTTTTAGGGTTTGAGAAACACAATAAGATTAAAAAACAAATAAAAATCGAACTCTAGCAAAATTGTTCCGTAGTGTATTTAGAATTTCTTTGTCGTTGTTAGTAATTTTAATTAGGATAAATTTGTCATATAATAAACATAATTTAAAATGGAGTGTAATAAGAAATTTAATGGATTGTCAATATCATCACTCTTAATTTATTTTAGATGTTTTTTAGAAATCAATTTTTTCAATGAGTGACATTTTGGTAAATAAGTGGATGACATTAATTTATTTTAGATGTCTTTTGGAAATCAATTTTTTCTTTTTTGAAAAGAATAATTATATTTATTCCCTAAATATAATTATTTTTTTCAAAAAAACAAAATAAATGGTTTAGATCAATACACGTGTCTCTTCTTTGTTTTTTAGATTTTTTAGATTATATATATATATATATATATATATATTTACACACACTAAATATAATTATTCTTTTCAAAAAAAAAAAAAAAAAATTGATTTCCCAAAAACATCTAAAATAAATTAATGGCATCCCCTTATTTACCAAAACGCCATTCATTAGATGGAATTGGATGGAGTTTGATGGAATGGTCATTAGTGTTACAAAGTTCGCCAAAAATGGCCATTTTAGAACAACTTTCCAATCCAGTGGCCATTTTGATAGTGTGTCATCAATTCGATGGCCACCAGGGTAATTATCCCTTATTATAATTAACATTAATAGTTCCCACTCAAACAAGATGAGGTTGGCTGACACGCCAATTAAACGTGGTTCCTAAATATGAGTGTGTATGTTTATCCTGCAAGTGCACAGATCGTTTGACGATCGTAGCAAGTACGGGTTTCGTTCCACAAGGAGATGTCATCTGTCAACCGTTTGAAGTTTTAGAGTTTATTAAAAGCAATGTAAATAAAACCCGGAAGGGTTGAGAGTGTGTGTATGAAGTGTGAGCAATATTACGAATGGAAGAAACGTGGAAGTTGTGAGAAAGGTGTGCGTGAGACTGTGAGGTGTATGCATAATGTGGACGGCGAAGGGAACAGAAAATAAAATAAACACACATACGTTGCTTGATCTCAAGATAATTAAATAAGTTTTGACACTTTACTTCCGAAAAATAGTACTTTATAATAAATAGAATATTTTAATCAAATAAAACAATAATAATGTTTAAAATTACGTAGATATTATATTTTGGGTTAGGATTTATAAATTATGTGGCTTCAATGTCTCTCCATTTACTTGGTTTAAATCTAAGGGTTGTCATTTGCAAGATGAAAATTGAAGTCACACAATTTCAGTTAAATTTTTAAGGTTTTTTAATTTAACTTATATATATTTATATAAGTGAGAGATCCCTCACTTTAATTTTGGTTCACACTTTGATGAAATCATATCGATTTGTATGAATTTTGATATGAATTTTTTTTTGTGGATGGTAAATTCATTGAAATATGTCTATAAATAAAATTTGGGAATTTTTCAAGCACTAAAACTAGTTTTTTGAATTTTCCTATATATTTCCCAATTTTCCGATGCCTTTATATTTAACAAAATCGGGATAACTAGTTTTATTGCTTGAAAAATTCTGAAATTCTATTTAGAGGTGTATTTCAATGAACTTATCATCCACACAAAAATTTCATACAAATCGATGTAATTTCATCAAGGTGTGGACCGAAATTAAAATAATGGATCCTTCACTTCAAAGTTATTATATATATATATATATATATATTGAATATAGTTTGACCCTTATATTTTAATAGCTATTTACTGGAACCTTTTATATAACTATATATTTGTAATATGTTCTTATTTATTTTATGGTTAAAGATAATAATTTCCATAATTTTATAAAAAATTATTATAAATATTGAGATAATTTGATTATATTAAACAAAACAATAATTCTACTTTGTCTAAATTTGATGTCCAAATTGGGTGTTCAAATGATGTGCATGATTTAAACGAATGAATTAGAGTGATGCCACATCATTTGGACATCAAATTTTGACAAAGTAGTATTACTCTAAAGAAAAATATGTAAAATAAAATAATAGTTAAAAAGTAATTTTATTACACGTGTTTAGACGTAATAAAACAAAAATAAATATGGTAAATTTTATTGACTTAGAGTCTAAAAACTATTTAGATTTCAAATTATATGTAAAAGATCTTTATCGTCCCCACACTCTGGTACAACATACAGGTAACCGACATTTACATCAAAACATCATCCTCTTTACGTACGAAGTTATCCCTTCCATTAAATTGTAATATGGCTATGACTGAGCGATCTTCGGATGAAGCTACCATGCACACTCCGTCTACCCGAAATTTGAAGGTGATCATTTCGCTTGATAGAAAGGACACCATTGTCCTGGTATGGGCCACTCTATCAAGCTCCATAGCTGACTTTTCCGGTTTAGCTATGGAGCAAAAGATCAAATTTGTTAGATTTTAAGTTAGATTCAAATTTGTTCAAATTTGGGAGGTTATTTTTATTTTATTTTTTTAACGGCAAAAATTTATTGAAGGGGCTCAAAAAACCTAAGAACAAACAAGCTACAAGAGGCCCAATCGGCAAAAACACAACCCAATGCCCACTAAAAACGCAGCCAAAACAAAGGAGACAAAACTAAAGCCCCCAACAAAACAGCAACAAAGTCCACAGGAAAAAACACACAGATACAAACCTCACATCAACACGGCCACAACGAACCCAAAAAATGCACTGTCTAAAACCCCATGCAGCCCATACAAAGAATAGAAAAACAATGAATAAAAGCCACAACTACAACCTAAGCCAAAAACCTGCACGAAAGAGCAGAAATACAAATCACCAACACTACCCGTCTCCATGCACGGACCAAAACTAACTGATAAATTGACTTCATATCCACTTAGCTTACTTAAAGTTCGCCATTTTCAACTTCACTACCCTCAACTTCGAATACGCTTTCGTAACGATATCAGTAGAGGCAACTCAACAAATTTTGAGGCCTTAAGAGAGAAACAAAATGGACCCCAATTATATATTATAATAATAATAATAATAATAATTTAAAATTAAAAAAATTAACCATAAAGCTTGATTAGAAATATCTAAATAAATTCAGAAGATTGCAATTGAAAATTTTCTTCTTCTAATATAATATCTTAAGTAGAAAGACAAACAACAATAATTAGTAAGTAGTAATTATATTAAAATTAACCACTTGATTTATCATGTGATTATAAAAAATTAAACAAAAATTAAATTCTTAAATTTGAATTTATATACCTTTTAAATGTTAAAATTTCTTCATAGAGATAATATAAATAATGGATTTAAAGAATATTGGAACCGTAGAGATGTGAGTGATGCAACTCTAAACTTTAAGGGATAAACAAAAAATAAAGTAACTTATAAGCTTTAAGAGATAAACAAATTATAGCAAAAAGAGAGTTGTAGTTGTACTTGAATTGTTGTGATAAATGAGAATGATTTGATTTTTTTTAGATAATTTTTAAATAGTAAAATATTATTGGTGTGAAGTGGTAGGGTTTTGTTAATTATAATGATGTTGGTTACTAGTTAAATAAATAATTATTAATATTATTAATATATTCATATTTTTTAGGTACATTTCCATGTAACCAAGCAATAATAATAAAAAAAAGTCCTTTGTGGTAGCCAAAAATGGTCTTTAAGCCCAACGCTTAAGGTCCAAACCATTTTATGTTCAAACTGGCCCAAACCCGCATGCGTCTGGTCGACCTGAACATTGCATATACAAAACTTGGCCTTGAAGACCAAGTCAACAATTGATTCAGTCAACATAGCAGTTGCACCATTTATTAATAACGGTCGTAACTGCCTACAATTTATTGAGAGCGGTTACAACTACCAGGTTTGAATGAGCAAATCTCTCCTAAAATATCTCCTACAATAAAGCTATTACAAGGTGAACGTTGGGAGGGGTTTTTTCCCTATAAATAAGAAGGGCAAAACCACAACAAAGGGTCTCTGGGAAATTCACTCTCAACCAAAGCTCATAAGAAGCGTACTGAAACTCTGCCTCCAAAAGACATTCCGGTCACCGGAAATCAACATCGCTCAGCCCAAGCGCACATAAGGCTATAATCTCCAACCACCATCTTCTTGTTATTTTCTACTTTTTATTTCTATTTAAAACTCTTTTGCAGGTTCATCGAAGTTCAGACGACCGTATCAAGACGACTGTCGACCAATCGACTATCAGCTAAGTTGCTGGTTCATCGAAGTTCAGACGACCATATCCAGACGACAGTCGACCAATCGACTATCAGCTAAGTTGCTGGTTCATCGAAGTTCAGACGACCATATCCAGACGACAGTCGACCAATCGACTATCAGCCTAGTTGCTTTGGGCCTAACACAAATCCGACCCGATCCACATCAACCGTAGGTCGACCCCCTACATCCTTCAATATATTTTTATTAGTAATTTTAATTTTCTTAACAACATCTTCAAAATTTATAAATAAATGAGTTCCCTAATTTTTTGCCCTTTTTATTTTTTTATTTTGAGACCCTACCTTGCTTGTTTATGCCTATAGCCGACACTGGATATTAGCTATCCTCACTTTCTTATCATTTAAATAAAAAACCTAAGCTACGCTAATGTCTGTAAACTAGAAATCTCCTCCTTAAGATACCAAGAGACATTTTATAATTAATATTGGAATTCCTTATCTTCATTCCAAACTTGGTAGGTTATTGGTTGTCCAAATAACATTGAGAGGTTGATGGAACTGACACTATCACAGTATCATACATCATAAGATAATAATAATTAATAAACACCATATCAATATATCATCGGACAATCAAAAGTTATTACCAAAAATATCAGTAATTAAGGCGTTTTGAAGACAAAAAAGTAGTAGGGAAGAAAATATTACTTATATAATGTAACATATTTCTATTTTATTCTTTTTTATTATTTATATGGAAGGATACTACCTAAGGGTTTTTCAGCATATGATCGCTTGCGATGTTTTTTCCCTCTTGGTCAATCCAATTTTAGCGAAAAAAATCTTTGTTAATAAGCAAAATTTTAAATTGGTTTACTCCAATATCTCAATCTTCCGATGAAATAGATGCATTTCATTTTAATATATCACATCAAAAATTTCATACTGAAATAAAATCCATCAAACTGAAACAAAATGGATAGACATTAAATACTTTTTTATACGAAAGTCTTAATTATCTTGTTCTTACTAATTATTGATAAATCATGTGTTATTCATGTTCTTCAACTAATTGTAAAGGAAATTTGGATGAAAACAGAGAGAAATGTCTTTTATATGTACATTTTCTGGATTTGAGTTAAAACAAAAAACAAATATTGGGCCAGATCCTCTGTCTGAACAAGCTGAAGTTGACCCATTTAGCCATAACATGTGACCCAAACATATTTTAGCAACTAGCAAACATGCACAATTCGGGCCGTAGCCTGAACCGAATTTTGAAACACACAAAACTAGGCCCGACCCGCTATCATACCACCATCCGGTCTCATTCTATGCACTTCCCAAACACTTTCATGTGACTATTACCATCCAAAAAACTTCCAAAAATACTCTTTAACAAAATTATTTTTATGGATAAAATGATATGAAAAAAACAATTAAACTTAGCTATCGATTATTATAAACCTTAATTGGTCTCTCTCATGGGTAATTATACTTAAAATAAAAAAAATAAAAAAAAATTAGTCATCTACCTTTTAGGTTATTTATTTATTTGTTTTTTTTTTAATTGAAAAATTGAAGAGAGAAGGAAGAATATTTCTAAAACTGGATAGCAAAAATTCTAATTTTGATTTTTTAATTATGGGTGGATGAAAATTAAATGGTTGTAGAGAGTATAAATTTGGATGACAATAGAACCGCCCTTTATTCGAGTAACTCCTTCACAATGGTATTTTTTTTAAAGCTTTTTTTCCATTAGTAGGATTCGAGTTGTTGACTTGGGAGTTATTTATCCAAGCCCAGCTCGCTTATATACCAGATGAGCTACACCCTGGGGAGATATTTTTTTCAAAAAGAAAGGGAATAAAAAAATAATCTTAATTATTGATAATGTAGATGCGTGTCATAAAAATATCCTTAAAGTACTAAAATTCGTTAGAGATCATGGTTCATTTTATGATCATCTTGTTCATTATATAATAGTTATAAATTGGGTATCACATTATTTAGATTCTTTGGTCCTTTTTATTTTTAATATTATAATAATTTAAGGTTTTGGGGCCGGGGGGAGTGACTCAGCTTGAACCCACAACATATTAGTATAGGTGTGAGAGATATACCACCGGACCAACCTCATCTTGTTTTTAGGTTCTTTAGTCTTAAGATTTGTTTGAACCGTTGAAAAATTACTGAAATTCAATTAATATTTGCTGTTTATAAGTCAATTTCCAACTTAATTTTGTAATCATACAATATAGTCGATCCATTGTTTTCTTATTTTTATTTTAAGTATTACATAAAAAAAAAATTCAGGGGGCAGGATTTAAATCCATAACCTCGTGGTGTAGGTGTAGAGGGTTTACCACAAGACAAACATCATCTCGTCTAGTAAAGTCCATTTGTTGCCTTGTTGGATGTAATTTAAGGGACAAATTAAGAGTTAAAGACTATGAGAAAGATGCAAAAGTGTCATTTAGTTGACCAAAAACCTTTGTGTGGGGATGGAAAAAATCTTTAATTAAGGCCTTAATGGAGGTATTAATTTTTAAAGAGAAGATAAATTAATGATCTATATATATATATAGATCAAGTTCCAGATTAAGCTGTTGATAAAGCTAATGTTGCAAACCAAAGTGCTTTATACTTTATAACTTATAATAACATTTCTTATAATGACCAAATGTTAAAAATACTATCTCATACTTTGAAGTTGTTATTGAAAAAATTGGTAGAAAGTACATGCGATACAATGATTCAAAAAAAAAAAAACATGCGATACTCATGATAGGGGTAATTAGTTTGCAAGTCACTTCATAACCTGATAAATTAATTTTTATCTATTCTAAACATTTTATAACAGCGATATGCATTTCCTTCTAATAATTCTTGTATGAAGTCTACATGGTTCTTTGTATATATATTTAAGATAATAAAATTTAAGTAGACGTTTAACAACACATACAATTATTTTCTATTCTTCTGACATATCCATATTTTGAATATTAAACCTATAATAAACCATCCAAGCAAAACATCATTTCAAACACAATAAATCACTATTTTTAAATAACAATTTAGAGACATGGATTAAAAAAAAAAATCAATAATGTAAATCATAATATGATAACTTATTAAAACACAAATGTTTTAAGAATATATAAAAAATTAATGGTATATAACACCTTATTCCAAATTAAAAATGACATAAAAGAAAACGCTTGAGATTTGAAAACTAATATAATATCTAAGATTATGAATCAAGTTCTTTCATATAATTAAGCCATTTAAGCTTTGTCTAGGGTTTCTTCATGATAGAAAACAACTCTCTTCTCTTTTGTTAGAAATAGATGGGTAGAAAATAGCCATAAACCACTTCCAATCTCCACTCCAGGTAAAGATTCAACCAGTGTCGGACCCCATGGAGGTCGGGGCCCAATGGCCCCCCTACCCCATTGAAAAAATAAAGTTAAAAATTAAAAATTTATAAAAAATTAAAAAAAATAATAATTGAATTTTACATTTTAGTACCATAATTTTTTAGTTTTTATCATTTGGCCCCCCAATCCCTCAATTCCAATTCCACCCTTGGATTCAACCATAATCATTAATTGATTTTGTAAAAACTACCCGTTGGTCGCAATTAATGGTGTTCCAGAACAGCATCCGGAACACCATGCCAACGGGTAGTTTTTACAAAATCAATCAAGGAATCAATTTGTTATGACACTTTTAACCTCCAATTTTCCCACTTTTTATATCCATTTTTTTATTATTTATTTTTGTTACTTTTGTTTCATATTCTTCAATAGCCCTCTTATTTATTTATTTTTTTCCATAAACCCTCTGCATCATGGGTAATGACGACACGTCGTTGCGGTGTCGGTCAAAAGATGAATATTTAAGTTCGATCTCGCTAGCGCGCGAGTCACAGGGACTAGCACAGCGGCAAGTGAGGGTATCGTTCCGCAGGGAGGTGGGATTCACCGACCGTCACCGGTTCTAGCTATTATTACAACACGCCGAGAGAACTCGTGTGTTGCGTTTGCGGAAAAGTGTAAATGATAATATAAATAAATAAACTATATACTATAATATGTACATGGATAGGATAGAATGGAGAGATGGCATGAATTATGGTTACACTAAGGAAATGATTCAACCGTAACAATCCACATAATTAAGCTCTAGACTCACTTAGTCCCTCAATATGCAAGTATATCATAGGCTCGTGTCCCTTTAATTGATCTCTAATCTCTCTCGAGTCTTAGAAATCACATCCACACATACAAAGTACACATGAATTCATTAAGTGTCGTGGCACACACACAAGAGCCCTGTATGCCAGCCTAGTGTATCTCTCACTGTCTGGTCATATACAGTGGTTATTTCGTTGGGCATGTAATGTGCAACCACATGGGCCATACTACAGCCAATAATTCATTCACAATGGCTAACCAAATACGGGATGGCAACCAAGTGAAAGCATTAAGAATACGAGATACCCATACAACACGTATGTTATATGCTCGTGTCCCCTTAATTAATCTCTAATCTCTCTCGATGTCTTAGAGATTACATCCATGCATAAATGCTTGGATTCATTAAGGATTGTGGGACACACACACGAGTTCTACACGCCAGCCTAGTGTATCTCTCACTGTCTGGTCATATGTAGAGGATATCACGCTGGACATATTAATGTGAACCACGCAATATATAACACATAGCCTAAATATCATCCACAAGGTGGCTAACCGAGTGAAAGCATTAAGCAATGAAATACCCATATAACTACACAAGTACAAGGGGAATTCAGTTTATCTTTACTCTAGATACGGATTCGGTTTTATCAATCTCCCTAGGATGGCTAGACATGGGAAACTAGTTTACCAAACAATAATGTGCAATAAGTTGGTTGTTATTCATTAAGACCATTCAATATAGGTTAAGGGTTCATCCTCTTGATTTGGGAATTCTCCCAAAATCAATTCATCACCCAATCCGGCCAAGGAAGGGCAATTGTGTCTTAAAAAGACCCATTAAGCACAAGGATTTGAACCAAGGCCAATTTAGCAACTAAATGCCTGAACTGAAACCTTTCATACTCTTTGGAGCTAAATCTCTAACACTCAAAATTACTCTAAACATTGCATTTTGGTCATCCATCAATCAATCAACAATCATGGGAAGTTAAATTACACTACTCCTACATTAAATTACTCTACTCCTAATCCCAATCATGGACACATATCAATTTCGGACCTCTACACACATGGATATTGCAATTAGAGCTTAAAACATGTAATTGGCAAAGAGTAAAACAAAACCCAACCAAATTTAAGAACAAACATACATATATTACACATGTGAAGGTTTACAATATTCCCCAAATCGGGGTTACACATCAAAGAAACGAAAATTACAAAGGAAATGAGTAAATAAAAGCAAACCCTTGAAGATAATCCTCCAAACTTGCTCCATAGCTTCCTAACTCGAAATTAACTCCTATTTCCTTGAAATCGGTTCTAAAATGGATGGAGGAAGTGAGAAATGGTGTTGTGGAGATGTATGGTAGGCTCCCATGGAGGAAGAATCTCTATGGGAGCATGGGTCTCTCCTTATTATGTGAAGAAGATGAAGAAGGATGAAGAAGATGGAAGAGAGAGAGTTGGGCGGAGGAGAGAGAGAGGGAGAGTGTGGATTCTGGAAAAACTGATGAGAGGAAAGAAAATGGGGATATTTATAGTGTTTAGGAGATTAGGGCAGAAATGGGGGAAAGGACGAAAATGCCCTTAAGTGGCTGAAGATTGGGCATTTCGTGGATGGGTTTCCAGCAGCGCGCACCGTTACGGAAATAGGCATAACTTTCTCCACAAACATCGGAATTGCGTTCTTGATGAACCGTTGGAAAGAAGACTTCTGGGGTTTTCCAACTATATGTAGCACGAAAGCCAGTTCGATCGGAGGAGAGAGATATGGCCCCCGCAAGTTGAGTATTCTGCAGAAAGCTTTCGTCAAAATTCCGCGCCCTTTTATGCGCCCTATTCTGCGCCCTAGGGCGCAGAATTGTAAAAATGTGATGTTCTGGTCCCTTTATGTACCCTTTTCTGCTGCCCCTAATCGCAGAACAAGGGTGCAGAACCAACTTCTTGAAATTACACTTTTGCCTCAGAATTTCCTTCTTTTTGCACAAAGGCCCTTCTTCTGGAAAAAATCCTGAAACACTTATTTAAAACGTTAAATACCCGGTTTTACCCTGAAAACAAACATAAAAGATAAAAGTAAGGGGCTACACAACGTGTAGAAATAAAAGTTATCAGGTAACTTGCTAAGCAGTGTTGGCATCTCATTAACTCGCCTGAGCCTCTTGCTACGAGAGTGATAAAGGGCTGCTATTTTCCTAATTCTTCTTTATGGCGGCAAAAGTTGGTTATGGTTCTTTTCTTTGGAAAAGTCTGATATGGGGAAGGGAGTTGGTTGTCAAAGGGTCTCGTTGGCCGGTTGGGGATTGGAAATTGATTCGTATTTACCATGATAGATGGATTCTACGTCTGTATACTTTTAAGGTGGTCTCTCAGCAACTCTTGGATGAGAATGAAACCGTTGATAGCTTAAAATTGTCGTCTGGTGCTTAGAATTTTGACAAGGTGAGGGATTGCTTCCTTCCGCTTGATGTTTATGCGATTCTGAGACTCCCTCCGTGTAGTGTGGGATCTGGTGATAGGCTGCTTTGGCATTACAACTAGTCGGGGTGTTTTTCAATGCGAAATGGGTATTGGCTCGCTAATTCCTCAGTTTTGAACCCTAGTTGCTTTGGTTTGAGTGCGACTGATTCATAGTGGAAGTATCTTTGGAGGCTGAATCTTCCTACTAAGATTAAGCTTTTTATGTGGAAAGCTTGAAATAATTGGTTACCAACCAAGGTTAACCTTGCTGCTCATGGAGTTTGGCTGGAGATTACTTGTCCTCTGTGCTTAAATAATGCAGAGACTTCTCTTCATGCTCTGTGGCACTGTCCGTCTTTTAAGGGTGTGAGAGCTGATATTTGTTTTTCGGGTGGTGGCTCATTTTTAGACTCGAGTTCTTTCCTTGATTTTGCTCTTTCTTGTAGTCATCAAGTTGGAGGTCAGGAATTTGAGTCCCTTTGTATGTTATGGTGGCGTATTTGGTTCCGTAGAAATAATGTGGTCCATGGTAAGGGTCTGCTGCAGGACTCTGATATCAACGACTAGTCTGGTTCGTTTGTCAAGGATTTTTGGCTTGCGAATGAAAATGTGCCCAACAAAGTGATAGTGTCTCAGAAGCCTCATTGTTGGCTTGCTCCGTCGCAGGGAATCTTTAAAATTAACACGGACGCTGCCCTAAATATCCACGACAACGTGTCTGGTTTAGGGGTGGTTATTCGTGACTGGCACGTGAGGGTTATGGCTTCTCTTTGTCAGAACCTGAGGACCTGTTATAATCCCCAAGTCGCCGAAGCGCTGGCCATTTTGGAAGGTATTCGATTTGCTGCCAACTCTGGTTTTCTTCCAGCTACTCTTGAGTTTGATGCTTTAACGGTGGTGCTTGCAATTGCCAAAAAAAAGGCTCCTTTTGCGGAAGTTGGCATGGTAGTAGATGATATCCTCAGTTTGCTCAGTTATGTTAATGTTTTTTCTGTTAGTTTTGTTCCTAGGGTGGCGAATAGCATCGCCCACGGTTTAGCTAAGCTTGTGTTGGCTTATTCGGGCAATTTCATTTGGTTAGAAAACTGTCCTTTGTGTGTGGAGAGTCTGGTTTTGGGTGACATCCCAAACCCCGTGTAACTATTTTTCCCTTCTATGGAATTAAATTTAAATTTAAAAAAAAAAGAAAAAAAGAAATGAAATAGTTGAACCTTCATTATAATGATAAAGATTTATAGCTACATTTTAATTTTTTTTCGATTGTATACATGAATTGCAATAAGATTTTAGAAAGGCTTATGGGTAGATTATCTTATTTATTTATTTATGACAGAATTTCACATAAGTCCTATTTTTTTGGTGATTTGTCACATTTATAAATGTCTTTTCAAATTCATCACTTTAGTCCTTACTTTTTCCAAAACTCATCACTTTAGTCCATTTGACAAAATATGTGAAAGTCAACTATTTTAAAACTTGTGAAAGAACATTTTTACCCCTATTATTATTTAATTTAGCTAAAATGATTATCTTAGCTTTAAATTAAAATGAAAAACAATAAAATTATCAATAATAAAATCTTAAATAAATATATTTAAAAAAAAAAGCTTAAATAAATAATTAAAAAATCCATTAATTTTTTCTTATTTTTTATTTTTTTCATAATGGATTTTTATTTAGCTAAAATGATTATCTTAGCTTTAAATTAAAATGAAAAACAATAAAATTCTCAATAATAAAATCTTAAATAAATAGATCACAAAAAAAAAATATGAAAAAAAAAAAAATCATTTAAAGCTAAGATAATCATTTTAGCTTAATTAATATCCATTATGACAAAAATACAAAAAAAATAAAAATTAATGGATTTTATTATTATTATTTATTTAAGATTTTTTTGTAATATATTTATTTAAGATTTTATTAATTATTATTTTTCATTTAAGTTTAAAGCTAATATAATCATTTTAGCTAAATTAAACAGTAATAAGGGCAAAATTGTACTTTCACAGGTTTTAAAATAGTTGACTTTCACATATTTGGTCAAACGGACTTAAGTGATGAGTTTTGGGAAAAGTAAGGACTAAAGTGATGAATTTGGAAAGACATTTATAAATGTGACAAATCACCAAAAAGGTAGGATTTATGTGAAATTCTGTCTTTATTTTATTTTATTTTTTTAAGTATTACATTATCACATAAAATCGGAATTTTTTGGGGGAAGAGAATGACTCAAACCCGCAACCTCGTGATGCATGTGATCCATAATAATTTATGGAGGGGAGTCAGGGGACTTAATATTTTTCCCCTTATAGTTTCTTTGTTTTTTTTTTTTTTTTTTGAAAATCCCTGTAGTTTCAAAAAAAGGTTTTATATCCCCTCTAGTTTTGTGTTTCTGTCTTTCTTCAAACCTCCCCCGAAAAGCTGAGGTGCCAATAATACGGGCCTAGATCCAAATCCAACAGTTAAAACCCACAAAATTAGACCCGACCCGCCCTCTCACTTACCTTTTAATTCCATTGATTTCAATTTTCCATTCCCAAACCTGAAACCCCCAAGCGGCTTCTCTCTTCTTGGTGATAAAATCTTCGAATTTCGTCATTAATCAACCAACTTGGGTTACACTAATTCCAAAATCAAGCAATCGTGACCAGTGAACGTACTTTAATAGTCGAATTCGTACTTCAGACCTAGGACAACAAAACCCTAGATTCTATGGCGTCGAAGAAGAAACAATCGGAAGGGATCGCTCTGCTGTCCATGTACAACGACGATGAAGACGACGAGGAAATGGAAGACCGTGAAGAGCAAGAAGAAGAAGAAGAAGAAGAAGAACAGCAACAAAAAGACGAACAAGAAAGTAGAGAAGCTACAAATTTAGAAGATGATTCGAGAATGAACGGTGGCTACGACATGGGTGCTGGCGACCAGACTTCGACGCCGCAACAGCCTCCGGTTTCGTTCACGTCGCCGAAAAAACAGGTGGCGTCTTTGAATTCGAGGAGGAGTACGCGAGGGAGATTGACTATTGTGGACTATGGTCACGATGAGGTTGCCATGTCACCTGAACCTGAGGTACCATTATAAATCTTGAATTTTTACTGTGTTTAAGCACAGTGCATAATCTGAATTGAATTTCGCTCTCTTAGGTGTGAAGTTTTTGTCACTTAATGTTATGTTAGTTCCCTCTGTTGGACTATTTTTGATTAGTTTTCTTGTAGTGTTTTTGTTGATGGAGAAGGGATGGTTGTTGATTCTTTGTTTTTGGTGCTGTTTAATTGCAGGAAGGGGAAATTGACCTTCACAATGCTAATGGTATGTATAGCTTCTATTTGAGCTTTACGAGTTAATTGTTCTTGGCATTGTTGCTTTCAATTATCATCTGTTTATCAGTTTAATTTTTTTACTAAATTGTTCTTAATTACATTTGCAAACTGATTGATTGTGTTAGTGTTTTTCCTTACACGTTTTAGTTAATTTGTAACAGATGATTTCCAAGAAAGGACACCTATGGGAACTGAAACAGCAGAGCATTTAGAACAATCACAGTCTGATACTATGAATTTTGCTTTGATGGAAATGGAAGCTGCAGTTCTTCAGGAGACTGTTGAGGTTTCAGAAGAGGCCGATCCATTGGATAAGTTTCTGCCTTCTCCACCGAAATTGAAGTGCTCAGAGGAGCTGCAAGTAAGTAGTTATTGTATCCGTTACCAACTACTGCGGTTAATACTTAATAGTTAATATGTCAGTTTTCGTGTACATGTTATATTTTTCTAGAACTTGACAACCTTTATCTTTGCATCATTGGGTTATGATGCATCTAGAACTTTTGTTAAGACATTATGTGTCTAGAACTTGCTAAATGTAATTAATGGGTTTCCAGAAAACTAGTTACTACTAGCTTTACTAAGGGAGTGGGTTGAGGCACCAAGGAATATAGAACAGTGTTTTAAAAAGCGGTTTGAGGCGCCCGCCCCGGGCGGATTTGCCCGCCTCACGGCGATTCCGCACTGGTGCGGCCGCACGGCAGCGTTTCGTCCAAAACCCCGCCTCCGCTGCTTGAGGTGGCCGTATATGCGCCGAACACTCCTCACTCAGCCGCCTCATCTGTTATGCGGTTTCAATTTGGTTTTTTAAAAAAACTTGCCAAAACGCAGCGTTTTGGTCTGTCACTTATTGCCCCAAAATCCTAAATCCCTAATTTCTCTTTGGGTCAGACATCGACCACTTCTTCTTCTTCTACACACATTTCTTCTTCGTCTTCTTCGTCGATTGCTGTCTTCCACTCTTCCTCGTCGTCGACTTCTTCATCGCCGTCGAATCCTTCCTCGCCGTTAACTCCTTCATCGCCGTCGACAACTGCAGCTGCTCTATCTCCATTGAAGGGTCGATTGCATCTCGCCGTTGACTTCCTCCTCGCCGTCGACTTCTTCCTTGCTGTCGACTACTGCAGCTGCTTCTGTTTCTGGTGAAGGTCAGTTCATCTTCGAAGTTCGAACTGCCTCTTCATCTCTATTCTTCCAAGTTCTTCATCTCTGTTATTTCGTAAAAAAAAATTCTTATTTTTTAATTTTTTTTTTCTTAGCTTCATCTCTGAAAACTAGTGTTTTATTTTGTTAGTAATACTAGTGTTTTTTAATATAAGTATATAAATATGTAAGTATTGTTTTTTTCTTAGACAAAACAGAGCAACATAATCTGTTTTTTTGTTAGTAATATATTGCTTTTTTCTTTAGTAATTCGAAAATGTCATGCACCCATGCTTTGTTTACTGTGTTTTTTTTTGGAATGTTTAATTTGTATGAGATATTTTATGTTTGTATTGTTGGATACTTGGATATGACTTATTTCTTGAATTTTATGGAATATTCTGTACTTGACTGATTTATTTATAATTATTTTAATTTTTTTTTTATCATTTTCGGTTGAGGCGTCCGCCTCGCCTCGCGGAGGCCTTCCCGCCCTGTACCGCTTTCCGCGTTTTAAAACTTTGATATAGAAAACTGTTTTAAAATATCATTTGATTGCTCAGTGTATTGTTCTTACCATAGGCATTTGACTGATCGGAATTTAAGTATCTTTAGATAAATTAATTAAATAGGATTTAGACTGAATTCTTGAGAAGTTATGAAGGAGAGAAGACCCCCTTAAGGTACTCCTTTCTTTTCTTCAGATGGCCATTTTGATTTTGCCAGATTCATCCACAACAATTGTTCCTGATTGGAAGTAAGGTTTTTTTTCAGGTTTATTGGTTGTTAATGACTACTTTGAAGAAATTTGAGGTAGCAATAGAAAGGAATGTGTATTGTGTAGTATAAATTGTATAGTGAGACAATCTGCCTAATACCAATTGAAAATGTTTTGAAGGTTTCGTTTGTAAATTTTCACCAAAAGAATGTTTGAAAGCCTCTTGTGTTACCTTTAGTTCACAAATAGTTTAAGATAGCCAACAGAATTTTTGTTTTGATTGATCATGGAGCTACATTTGATAAAATATGGCTTTGTTTTGTGTTGGTCTATCTGTAATAAGACTGTATAAGGCTGCTTATCATCGGGAGCTCATAGAATTGTGTATGTGATCAATTGAGTAACCTATGTCAATCAATTGATAAAATGTGCTGTTAGTGGAGGTGTGTGTCCAATTTTATACTTCAGATAAGAATAGTTGCACAAAGAGAGTTGATTAAGTGTGTATAAAGGGATTTGACAGTGTACCTTTTTTTTTTCAAATTTTGAATCTACTATGAGGTTTGTATTTCTTTTCAGTTATACTTTGGGTAAATTTGTAGCATGGTGCTACTCTGAGTAACCTATTTATTTCTTTTAGTTGAGCACTGATATTCTTTTATTTCTGTTATATTTTACAGAGGAAAATAGATAAATTTCTGGGATTAAAGAAAATCGGAAAAAGCTTCAATGCAGAAGTGCGCAATAGGAAGGATTATCGAAACCCGGACTTTCTTCTGCATGCAGTGAGGTATCAAGATATTGATCAGATAGGGTCTTGCTTCAGTAAAGATGTATTTGACCCACATGGATATGACCAAAGCGACTACTATGATGAAATAGGTCAACAGCAGTTCCTTCTATAACTTTTCTCCTTATCCTTTCCCCTCTCCAAGCTCTCTTTTCTGTGTGTGTGTGTGTGTGTGGTTTTGCTAAATATAGTGTCAAAATTGGAGTTCCATTAGTTATTAATAGGATTCTCTATTTAGTGTCGCCGTATTTGAAAACATGCTTGTGTGGTTTTGTCAATGCTACTCCATTTCTTTAATTAAATTAGACTGCATTTGGTATTTCAGAGAGAGGGTTTTTAGAAATCTCCATTCTCATCCTTCTTTTCTGTATGGATTTTTAATGCTTAAATTGGGATTTCTGAACATTGTGCCAGACTTATGGAAACTTTTTTCAATTAATAGTTTCTAAATTCTTTTACCAAGAAAACCATCAGTGTTTGCTACTTTATAAATACACATTATGGCTGGGCAACATTGTTAGATCTGTTTGCTTCTTCTACCTCTCTTTACTGAATAAAGATGATCGCTTCATAAGGTTGCATGCAAATCTGGGATATTTGTACTTTTGAATACCAGACAGTGCAAAAACCTGAATGTGGCGTGCAGTACTCTGCTCAAAAAGAAAATATCAGAAGCTAGTGATTAGTATTATAGTTAAAGATGATTGTAGAAATCTTTGAAGATGTGAATTTGCAGATCATATCTACATCAGCCTTAGTCAGTTGTTGCATGCCTTTTTTTGTCATCTAAAATTTACAAATACATATTTTTTTTTTTATAATTTATTTTGAATATAAAGTTAGGTAGCCAGGACCTGGTGATTCAAAAATTCACTTGGGTCTGAGTCTTATACTGTATATTTCATTTGTTTTCTCATGCAGAAGCTGACATGAAGCGTGAAAAGGAAAGAAAGGACCAAGAAAATAAAAGGAATCAGAAGGTTGAATTTATTCCTGGAGGAGTGCAACCTGGATTAATTGCTGCTGCTCCAAAACCTAACATACCTATTACAGGTGGATGAAGATTGCTTTTGAAGTAACTTTTCCCAGGGTATCGATAACTTATTATGTATTGTGTTTTTAAATTGAGTCATTGTAATGTGCAGGTCTTTCAGCTGCAGTGGCTGGTGGTTTCCATCCTGTGCAAACTGCAGTTGATGCCATTTCAAGGGATGGTAGACAAAACAAGAAATCAAAGTGGGATAAGGTTGTCAGTTGTCACCTATAAATATGCATTATAGCTCATGTTTGTTGACTTTGTTCTATAAAGCTACTAGGGTTGTCTTATTGGTTAATTTGCTTTCAGGTGGATGGTGATCGAAGAAATCCTCTACCTTCTGCGGGGCAGGATTCTCTGTCTACAGTTGGCGCTCATTCAGCAATTTTATCTGCTGCTAATGCTGGTGCTGGATACACAGCTTTTGCGTAAGTTCTTCTTTGAGTTTGTGTTGTAGCACATCTTGTGGTGAACCATGTCTTCTGGAATTTATGCATTTGCCTTGTTGAAGCAGAACTCATGGCATCGTTTCTTCTTGATTGTGTTTATATTTTCTTATAAGGGAAACTTACAAAAACACCCTTGATGTGAAATAGACATCTTTTTAGGTTTTTAAGGTACTGATTTGGAATCTTGGATTCTTAATCAAACATCACTTACTTCACCCAGTTCTAATGCAATAGAGCCTTCCTGCTTTTTTATATGAAAAACCCTACCTAGTTTATCACTTGGTATTGGTCGTTTGTGATTTTTACGATGACTCACATATGTTCATCTATTCATACAATTTCCAAGATTTGTAGTGTATAGTTGAAGATCTATGCAGTGATTCTCTACTGCACCTTAACTTCTTTGATAGTGGCGATGTTAGATTCTCACATGGGTGGTTTTAGGTTTTTACAAATGCAACTGCCTTATTCTTACCATGAATGCATACATACTAAACAGCAGTTTACCTAAATCATTGGACTGATTGGATAAGCAGTTCTTACTAATCAGATTTTGTGCAGTAAAGGAATCTGTAGGGAGATTGATAGAACATTAAGTGGATCTATAGGGAGGCTGACCTAACTAGATGCTAGAAAGATGATATCTTTCTACCAAATGTTTGGAGAGGTAAATTTCATCTTGACAACCTTAGCGGGCCAGTTTCTTTTGTCATGCCCTGAAATCTGGGTTGAAATGATGAAATGCATCAAACAAGAAAAAAATGCTAGCAGTTAAGGCTTGCTAGTCGACTGATAATAAGTAGAATTTGTTTACTGATCCAGGTACTTCTGTTATTCACATATTTGATGTGTTGTGTCAAAACTAGAAAAACATCTGTGGTGTGTAGAATATAAATGTATGTTTAAATTATGAAAACCGCTGCTTTCACAGTACATCAAAAGTTTGAACAAGAGTACACATATGATTATATGAATGGTCCTATATAATTTTATATCTGTTGCAACTATATTCGACTATATATAATTCTACATATCCGTTGTTGAACCTATATTTGATAACCGATTAACCTCCTTGAACATTCTGTGCAATTGGCATTTTACTCATTGCAGCAGCAATGCTGGAGCTTACTTATCTGTTTTTCTTAAATTGCAGGCAGCAAAGACGGCGAGAGGCAGAAGAAAGAAAATCTAGTGAAAGAAAGTTTAGAAGTTCTTGAGCCATTTTGTAATATACTCTTTGGAGGAAATGAATAGGAGGCACTATTTCGGAGATGAATCAATTGGCTCTGGGCATATCCTGTTCAGATATATTTCACTTTCCCAAATCATAGAATAATTCAAAACGTAGTAAATCGTATCTGATAGGTAACGTTACTCATTGTCAGCTTCAATGTCATCGCTAAATAGTTGCATACCTCTCTCTCTCAACCCCACCATTTTAGTATGGCATGTACTATTTATAGTCTTTAATAGCTGTTGCCAGCTTAAACACCATTAGCGACTTGTCACAAAGCTAAAATTTGTGGCCGTACATCTTTTAGATGGAGAGACTGTAGAAAACCGTGTTGAAAAAGTGGAAATTCTTGCTCTCCAGCTTGTACGAGTATTGTTGGACCCTAGTATTCTTAATACAAGTTAAATTGCACAAGAAAACGAATATACTTGACAGAGATAGTTTAGTCAATAAAAAGTGAAAAGTGATCTTTTTTGCATTGTCTTTTTTTTTATTTTATTTTTAAAGTATGATTTCATGCTTTGTTGCCTCTCTCAGTCTCTCTCTCCAGGTCAGAATCAAACATTTGTAATGATACTTATACGCATATTCGAAGCCCTAGCCGAAAGGAAAGCAATTATTAAAAAGAAGTTAAAAGGACCCACTTCGTCACACAAGTCCTACCATAGGTGCCAACAACATCGTCCTCCCTCTCTCTCAATCGTAAATTTAGTCCGTCTTTTCAAAGGCAATTGACAAAATCATCTCCCTTCACCCCACCACAATTTTATCAAAAAAGTTTGATTATTGATTTAATAACACCCTCTCACAAGATGTTTTTAATTCATTTAAATAAAATGAATTTGACCATTTTTGTACCTTTTAATGTCATACAAATATTTCCTCCTACATTACTGCTTTGGGGCTCATACCTTGCAAAATGATAGCTTTGCAAACTTTGCAGGGGATTATATGGTGGTGTTGACTGATGACTGATGAGAGCTAACAGTCAAATATTTTTATTTGAATGTACATTTGAGTACTTGGTCCATCCAACCAAACACCTTTTGTACTTGGTTTTTATCCAAACTCAACCAATAAGAGTATCTTTTGCTTTTGTATTACTTGGGCCTAGGTCTAGTTCTTCTCTCATTGGTTTGGTTGCTTAAAAACAAAATACAGTAGAAAAACAAATAATACCTCTCAAAAGTCGAAATCTGCATGTCCCTTTCCAAAGTACAAAAAAAGAGAAAAATAAAATTAAATGTTGAGAGTGGGATTTGAACCCACGCCCTTTCGGACCAGAACCTTAATCTGGCGCCTTAGACCAACTCGGCCATCTCAACTCTGATGTTCAAATTTTAACAAACATACAATATATAGCCTCTCGTAGTCTCGTTTCATCTAAAAGAAAGTTAATCAGTTTCATCATCTTTTAGGACAAATCCTTTTAGAAAACCAAATGATATCATTTTAGTTTTAAAAGAAAATGTTATGAACTTATGATCAACCATTATAAGATATTAAATAATATGACGAGATGAGATTGACTTAATGGTAAACCCCTCATAAACATATCTGTGAGGTTGCGGGTTTGTGTCACTCTTCTAATCCCGAAATATTATAATATATATATTTTAAATATATTTAATAATATTAGACATCCCAACTAAAATTTTAATTAGTATAGTGACTTGTGATGTGATACTTTAATTTCAATGAAGTTGTAAGAGGGTTTTCGCCCACATTTGTTGAAATCAATACTAATTTGTGGTATACATAAAATAAATAAATGTTAACTTTAACCCCGTAAGGACTCCTTTAAAGATAAAAACATGAGATTCAATTGTCCAAAGTGAATAATACCTTATGGCCGGTCATGGATAATCTCGAATGGATACATGAGTGACATTCACCACCATGACACATTTAGCGATATAAATACCGTGTATTTACCACTAACATATCATTTTAATAAAAGTATCGTATCATCAATTGAACTACAAATTGGAATCTGAGTGTAGATATCTAATATTATTATAAAACAGTGAGAGGCTATACACATTAACATCAAACATAGATTTTTTTTACGGTGGTAAAAAGATGTTGGGAACCAAAATAAACATTATCTTAAAAAAAGATGAGCAGAAAACATGGCAGGTTTAATGCATATATTGTAGTAAATTTTTTTTTTTTTTGTTTTATAAAAAAATTATAAAAGAAAAATATAAGATATAATTAATTGTTCATTTTTGGTCAGTGAAAAGAGAGGAGGTGGACAGAGCCGTAAATAGCATGAAAGTTGGTGCCACTGCAGGGGAAAAAAAGAGGGCATATTGAAATAGAAATAGTAGGCTCAGATTTCTAAGCTGCTTGTCTTTGCATCAAATTAGAGACGTTATAAGAGAATCGTACCACTGACCACTGTTCCATCACACCTTTGGGGCCTAGTCACTCTGTCACTCAAATTAACTACTCATACAACTACCTGTACAAAATATATAACAAAATTAAATTTTAAAACAATACATATATATATCTTTGAAAAATTAATATATATATATATAACTATTCAAATCTAATAGACACATATAACTTACTAATGATCGATTAATCATCCTATAAAATACAACTCCATAATTAAAAATAAAATTACATTAATTTAATATATGTTTTAAAATTAGACACCAAACAGGTCAAGGTTCTAATGCGATCAAGTCCGAATATTTACGTCCACAATATAAAAAGAAAACACTCCAAACATGTTAGAAATTTGTTGGGATCAAGTACGAATATGTATCTTAAGCTATTAATTTTAATATGTATCTTAAAAAGAAATAAAATTACATTATTATTTTTTTAGCCAAATATTAAGTGGACCCTTTTAAAAAACTATGAACAAGACAACTTTCCTATTCAATTTGACACTTTAAATCCTCTTTGTGAGGATTTTGTCTCTCTTTGTGAGGAGAAAAACTTTGGTGCATCCGATGCACCACACTGGAATCTGATGATGGTGCATCGGATCCATTCAATGAGTGACACGTGTCGTTCCAAATTTTATTTTTTCCAACTCATTTTTTCTCTCCTTCTCCATCTATCAGGCACCACTCTCTTTCATTTTTAGACCGCCGCCGATCACCGATCTCTGACCGCCAGAGCAAGTGAGTCAACACCTCCCATACCGGAAGGTGCAAAATGTGACGATCTTCCGATCTCTCAAAAGGGTCATCGCCAAACGAAATCGTCTTAGGGGTCAAACCGTCGTTCGAAGTTCGACAAAATAACCGCCGCCGACATCATCACCGGTGATTTGACCAACAAAACCACCGGGGAAACATTCGCCGGGTTCCTGCCGTCGTAACCCAAGTGTCCGTTTTTGGATTCGGGCTGTGTGGAGAGAGAAACGAATCAAAACCCGAACCGTCGTCGAACCGTCGTCGAACCTTCGTCATCAGATCTGTGGCGATCCGCCGTGAATTTGACGAAACCAATCGGGCCAATGAACTTAGCGTCGTTCGATCTTCCAGATCCGACTATCGCCGGAGTCAAACGGCGCCAGAGAAGGATCGCCGGTGACAGATTGAAACTGTGCGTGAGAAAAAAATGGAAGAGTCTGATATGGACAGTGAAGAAGGAGAGAGAAATGAGGTGGAGGAAAAAAATAAAATAAAGTGACACGTGTTATTCAATGAGTGGATCCGATGCACCACCATCAGATTCCAGTGTGGTGCATTTGATGTACCCAAGTTTTTCTCCTTTGTGAGGGTGTAATTCCCACCTGTTTGTGGGTGATCTCTCCCCGTAGCGGGAGTTGTAATCTGGGCTGTGCTTCGATGTCAATTCTTGATTGGTCCCAGTTATTGTGAAAATATCTGGACCAGATTTCCAGTTGTTGTAACATTGTTGTTGCTTCCAATAAAAATAAAAATAAAAAAGGAAAATAAAAAACCAATTTTTTTTCATGTCATGTTCATGTTGAAATCACTCAAAATTTGATGTGCAATTTGTTAACAATCATTCAAATTACATTATTCTCTCAAGCTACTCATCCAAACCAAACCACATTAGTTAGTTTTGTTTTGTTTGTTTTTTGAAATCTAATGTCCACACATTAAAATTAATCACTACAAACATGATCCGAAACCAAACCACATTAATTATTCGGACAACGTTTAAAAAAAGAAGAAGGTGATGGGTATGTTAACTCTATCCATAAAATTAGATGGACATGGGTAATCTCAACTTTAATATGATGATCCACAAATAATCATAAACTAAACAAAAAGAAAAAAGAAAGATGGGTCGGTTGATCCCATCTTTTTATCTCTTGCCATACCATGTTAAATGTACGGCGGAGATTAATTCATAATACTGCAAAACTGGCCCAGATACAAGATCATCATCCAATCACTTTTTGACTAAAAAGATGTTTAAGCCATTGGATCCATGTCTAGAATTGATAAAAAAAAAAAAAAAAAAAAACTTCTTTCTACCACAAAAAAATTGAACTTATTGGTGCTTGACCCTTGAACTGTACGCGAATTTATAATGTGTCTTTTGAATGTTTTTTTAGACGTTAAACCTCTTGAACTCTCATTTTTATGGTAAACAGTTTGTTTTATTGTCCCTTGACCATCTGTTTGAGGGGACATCTACATAAATGTTTTGATAAAAAATTAAAGGTTCAGAGGGTTTAACGCCTAATAAAAACATTCAAGGGGCGCATTACAAATACGCGTACAATTCAGGGGGTCTAGTGCCAATAAGTCAAAAAATTAACCTAATATTTATAATTTATCTTTTTTTTTTATAAACAGATTTTACTTTTTATCTTTGTATGGTAAAGATTAAAGACGAAAGAATCAAAGAAGTATTCAAGAAGTGGAGTTGTAAAAATTAATTATGACAACGGTAACATTCAGTTTGGAAGTTCCTTAAGGGGCAATTTGGGAATATCATAAAAGTTAACGGCAACTTTTGATATAAAAATGTAAAGTAGGAGTTGGTAGTGATGAAAAACAAAAAAACTCTACAAAGAGAAAGAGAGGAGTGTGTTAGTGGGTGGCTACTGGCAAGTGCCTAAAATAACACTGCTTTGCTTTCTTTCTCACTTCATTTCTAGTCACACTCTTTTTTTCCAGTTACTTTCTCCCCTCTTTTCACTATCATTGATTCTTTATCTCCGTGTGTCTCTCTTTTTCTTTTTTCCTTTCATTGATTCAATCGATTTTTTTTGCTAGTATATTTCTCTTTGATTCTTTTAGTAGATACCCATTTGAGTTAAGGATCAAAAGAAGAGTTTTGTGAAGTCAAATCAGCC
Source organism: Acer yangbiense (assembly GCA_008009225.1). NCBI lineage: Eukaryota > Viridiplantae > Streptophyta > Magnoliopsida > Sapindales > Sapindaceae > Acer > Acer yangbiense. Next base: position 9,971,023 of record CM017773.1, read on the forward strand.
ATGGAAGCTCCAAAACCAGAAGAGATAACTCACCAACCAATGGACCAGCTTCAAGGTCTGGAGTACTGTATTGACTCTAATCCATCTTGGGGTAGGTTCATTTTTAGTTCTTTATCGATTTTATATCTTCAATCACTGGTTTTTTTGTTTATGTATATGTTTTTGTTTTTGAGCTTGTTTTCACCTTTTTGTTGCATTTGAATGCAGCGGAGGCCATAGCTTTAGGTTTTCAACATTACATTTTGGCTTTAGGGACTGCAGTGATGATCCCTTCATTTCTTGTTCCTATAATGGGAGGCTCTGATGTAAGTCAGTTTTTAAAATCAGTGAGAATCTATTTTTGTCTGATCTATTATGAACAAAGTCTTATTGTTTTTTTTTTTTTACAAGAATCTATGTAACTGAAGTTATTTTTTTATTAATGGTGATGGTTCAGGGTGATAAAGTGAGAGTGGCACAGACACTGCTTTTTGTTGAAGGGGTTAATACTCTTCTACAGACATTGTTTGGAACCAGGCTGCCAACTGTGATTGGAGGGTCTTACGCATTCATGGTCCCCATTATTTCAATCATTCATGATCCATCATTGACGCGCATCACCGATGATCACGTGGTTAGAGTCTCTAATTGTGAATCTTAGTTTCACTGTTCACCTCTGCATTTGAGTTGGATTCCATTTTCCATATGTGAAACAGAAAAAAGTGTTCTTTAGTCAACATTTGTGTGACCCACTTACTTGATTAAAGTTTTACTATGGACAAATTCATTCAATCAATCAATTACAAATCAAAATGTCAAATCAGTGTCTGTGTGTTCAAGTTTGATTTTTGATGGATGATGAACTGACCCAGTAACTGTTACAGGGCAACAATGATTCTATTTTGTTAAATAGTTTATTTGGTTAAAAGCTAATTTAGCCTCACCATCTTCACTATGAATATTATGAGATAAGTGATGGTCTTGTTTGTTGTATGCAGAGATTTCTTAACACAATGAGAGCAGTCCAAGGTGCTCTGATAGTGGCATCAAGCATACAAATCATTTTAGGATACAGTCAGCTTTGGGGAATTTGTTCCAGGTGCAGCTTTTATCTGAACAAACTTCAACATTACATGAAGTTTTAGAGATCAATTGATAACAAATTTTTTGTCTTCCAGGTTCTTCAGCCCACTTGGAATGGTTCCGGTTATTTCGTTGGTGGGTTTTGGCCTGTTTGATAGAGGCTTCCCTGTGGTATGTGGAAATTGGCATTGTTTTCTGAATACAAGTTTTCACAAATTAAGATGGAATCAAATATTTTAATTATCTCAAGCAAATTACTTCATGTTCCTTAATGTTTTACTTTATTTCAGGTTGGACGGTGTGTGGAAATTGGCATTCCTATGCTCATCCTATTTATTGCCTTCTCACAGGTTTGTTATTACAGAATTTACTTACAGAGATTTAATTTATACTCATAGAGCAATTTATTAAGTCAATCTAGTGAACTTAGAAGAGAATTTAGAATAAAAACTCTCTTTCTAGGAGGGTAAATTTTAGAATGCATTTGATTTGTGCCTAATCAAGTTCCTCTTAGTTATAAAAAACAATTAGAGCTATTATAATTCTGTGTTGTGCACTCGTTTTGCAGTACTTGAAGAATTTTCAGACAAGACAAATGCCAATACTGGAGAGGTTTGCTCTCCTTATATGTATCACAGTGATATGGGCATATGCACACCTCTTGACAGCCAGTGGTGCATACAAACATCGTTCAGATGTTACCCAAGTGCATTGTCGAACTGACAAGGCCAACCTCATTTCTTCTGCTCCATGGTTTGTACTAAACTTAAGGATGTCAAACATTTTATGAAATCCAAAGACCCTCTTTGACATTGAAACTTGCTGCAATCAGGATAAAAATTCCATATCCTCTTCAGTGGGGTGCTCCTACATTTGATGCTGGTCATGCTTTTGGGATGATGGCTGCTGTTCTCGTTTCATTGATTGAGGTATTTTGCTTGCTTGCTTGTTTGATTTAGAGATTTCAATCATAATTTAAGTTTTGGTTTTGTGATAATACAAGTGTTTGTCTTGACAGTCAACTGGAGCATACAAAGCTGCGTCACGTCTCGCGAGTGCCACACCACCTCCAGCCCATGTTCTTAGCCGCGGTATTGGCTGGCAAGGAATTGGGATTCTACTGAGTGGACTCTTTGGAACATTGTCTGGTTGTACAGTGTCTGTGTAAGTGTTTGTTGATTTTGCACACAAAGTTCTCTGCTTTTATAAAACTTTGATTAATGTTTTAGAGAAACAACAGAGAAAATGTGGGGCTACTTGGAAGCACTCGCGTTGGAAGCCGTAGGGTCATTCAAATCTCAGCTGGATTTATGATATTCTTCTCAATGTTAGGTTAGTGGCAAATTATTGCAAATACTAATATACACTACACAATCTTGTTCTTGTTCTATTTTTTTTTTCAAAATAATTATGATTATTTTAATTTCTGCAGGAAAATTTGGAGCTTTCTTTGCATCTATCCCCTTCACCATATTTGCTGCTGTATACTGTGTTTTGTTTGGCCTAGTTTGTAAGTACCAATTATTTTTTTCTGAGATGGTTTTGTATATTCTTCTCAGTATCTGATTGTTAATTTATTCTTGTTTTCAAGCTTCTGTGGGGCTGTCATTTCTGCAATTCACAAACATGAACTCAATGAGGAACCTCTTCATCTGCGGCGTTGCCCTCTTCTTGGGGTTGTCTATTCCTGAATACTTCCGGCAATACACTGCCACTGCTCTTCATGGTCCTTCACACACCAGGGCTGGATGGGTAAGTTTGAAAGCTTTGAAATGTACAATGAACGATTGCATTGTGGTTTTCTATTATAGTGTAACTTGTTTGATTGACTTATGCTTCTTTTGTGGCCACCACCAGTTCAATGATTTCCTGAACACCATATTCTTCTCATCTCCAACTGTTGCATTGATCGTTGCGGTTTTCTTAGACAACACTCTTGACTACAAGGACAGTGCTAGAGACAGAGGCATGCCCTGGTGGGTTAAGTTCCGGACATTTAAAGGAGACAGCCGGAATGAGGAATTCTACACTCTCCCGTTCAACCTCAACCGTTTCTTCCCTCCATCATGAAGTAGTAAAAGCCCTTGCAAAAGACAGAGATGTTAAGAGGAGGAAGAGTGTAATCAAATCCCAGAAGATGATGACCCCAGGATCCCATATATATTTTGCAAGGCAGAGAAATGACAACTCAGTTTTCTCTCCCTCTTTATCATCTTCATATGTATATTTGACTCGGGTTATTTGAGTTTAATCCAATGAAATTAATTTTTTTTTGTCTCTTCCATTCAATTTGATTCATTCTTCATATTTTATTTAGTTGTTTTTTGTAATTTTGAGAACAACTTGCTTCTAAGTCCACAATTTACAAAAAAATTACAGTGATCAAATTTTATTGAATAATGATGAAAATAATTGAAAGAATATGGCAAAGGGATGATAATTTACTACTTAATATGTTTCTTCAACAACATTTTTGATTCATTAGCAAGAGAGGCCTTTCAATTTCAGTGTCAAAGTGTTCAGATGACTAATTAGATTGCCTTGCAAGGAGGTATAAGTGGCTCAAAAGGAAAAGAATTTCAATACCATAAAAGAGTTCAAAGGCTTGCAAGATGAACATCCTAGTAGGATCTGCACATGCATTCCGGGCATCTAGGCTGTCGATAAATGCTTCGACCAAAACCTCTCACTCGCGCCCTCTGACCTTCCTCAATCATCTTTCTTACTCTATCTTCAAAATCGTTCCATCCTATGGTGCCATTTTCCGACAAAATTGCAGCAAGCCTCTTCTTGTTGGGGCGCAAGTTAGGAGCATGTCCACCACCATAGTAAGTTCGGAATCCAGACACTAGAGATGATAGCTGGCTCCCAGAGTCAGTCATGGCAAAGACATCAGCAGTTGCACATGCTATAAAATCCAATGCTGCCATCTGCACCCATAGCAATTTTCTACCATGTCAGTGAACACAGACTTCACTAAGTAAACAAAGTTAGTAACTCTAGTATGTAGTAAAGAATCTGTTACGATTATAAAAGGATAAGTTAAGACTATAATAATTTACCTGAGATGAAAAATTTCTAAAAGGTTCGAGTTCATTCGGTGTAAGGAGTGTTTCCTTGGTGACCAAATTCGGATAGAGGCTCGTGAACGGATGCATCCGTGATTTTCCTCCATATATACTAGAGCCAGCAAGGTAAATGTAAGTTCCACCCTTAAAACCAAGACCAGAAAGAAGAAGTGCCGCTTCTTCTGGTGTCAGTGGGCATCTCCCCAGCTTTCTCAACTCCACCGGAGAGATAGGCCTGCAAACATCGATAGTATAAAGCAAACATATACACAGAATGTCATGTTCACTGAAACAACATTTGAGAAAGCATAAAACATACTTCGATATTTTTAAGCGTTCCATTAGGAGAGGGAAATGGATTTCTCGGTATGCTTGAAGTTCCTTCCGCTCATCTTTTCCACCTCCAAAATTGCATTGGGAGTAGGCAACCATATCCTCTTCAAATCTCAAGTGCAAGGCAAGATAGCTAGATAGACCTCTTGCAATGTTTTGGTGTTCAGAGGGAAAATTGGGTATGAAGTTTCCTAGCAGCTGTTTATCTAGCATACTGTGTTCGGAATCATATTTCCTAATCCTTCTGACCAACAGTGCACCAGCTTGCTGAATTTTTGGCACAAACTTCAATGCATGGAAGTTGCATTTGCACCTTAATCTCTGTCAGAAATTCAAGGATATATCATTGAATCATGAAGCTAATAAACAGAATTATCTTGCAGAAATAAAATCCATTAGGAATGTACTTTACTTGAAGCTCAGAAGGCAATGGATCGAAGCCTAATCGATTTCCAAATCCAAGGAAGTGAACAATTCCATTCCGCACAAGGAGAGGAAGTACTTTTTTGACATAATCAATGGGCGTGGCCTCCTTCATGATATCGGCATCAGTAATCTGAGAAAAGCATGGAAAAATTTAGACAATATTTCGAGAGGATACAGATTATTCTTACAAAGTGTGTAGAACTAAAAAGATAACATACTAAGCTGCCAATTGCTTCAATATCTATTGATTTCATGTAAGGAGGAAGCTCTTTGATAATATTTATTTCATCTTTCAACATATTCATAAAATGCTCTTCTTGGTAGATATCACCAAACTGACTGCAGTTCCATTGAAACAACATGGTGTAAGTATGAAACGATATATTGGACATCGATAAACCATGTGATCTTATTAGAGTATACGATTCAAAGCATAATATCCGACATAATCGCAGACCTAGGATCCTTCCATACATTGCTGTAAAGAAATCTTGGGAGGACAAGAGTTGCGTTAAGCAAAGATGCCACAGCAACGGCGTTGCAAATCTGAAGGGAACAACAATGTGTTACTAAAGTATTACAGTCACACGCACACAACAGCAGAGAAACAAAACAGTAAATTTGCGGTAATATCATAATCTGTTAGGTATAATTAAGTATTACAATTGAAAAAAAAGAGAGAAGAGAATGCTGCATATGATAAAAATACAAGTTTGAAGAATCAAATTCGATCGTAGTTCTTTTTCTGCGAAGCTATTAAAGACACAAATCCATTGCTTACCAACCGATAACTATATTTATTAAAAGATTTCACCACTAAATACATTTATCCAAGAAAATGAAAAGTATGTAGAACAAGGCATCTTAGATACTTACAGCAACTCGTTGTTGATTGAGTCCACCATTTGCACTAACTAATATGTAGCCATTACTTTCTTTAGGTTTCCCTGGCTCGACAAAATGAATTGAAGGAATTAATCATATAACTTGTCAACATTTAACTTCCCAGACATATTATGTAGTCATCAGTTTATCATGCACTAATGTTGTGTAAAATGAAGCAATTGGTTAAATTATTTAGACGAACTAATCCGGGAAAAGACCAGTCAATTACCTAGATTTGGAATTCTCCTATCAGCACAGGGTTTCCATACAGAAGCCTGCTGATATGGTTCCTCCCAGAAATCTGATTTCTCTTGCTTGAACTCTTTCTAAAGCATAATAAATGTTTCAGAATTTCAAGGGGAAGAAGTTTGCAGTAATCTATACTAACGAACTTACATAGATATATAAGCATTGATTTAAATTTATGAAGCAAACCTCTGCAAGAGCACCGTAAGCCAAATTTAGAAGCCGACCATACATCTTTATTGGAGGTTTTTCTTTGTTAATGTAGGCAACAGTATCATCCTTTGCCTACATTAGGTAAAAGATTAGCACTGATGGAGCACTTACACGTGAATTATGAATCAATAACACTGTTTGATTTGTGAAAGGGAAACCAAAATAAAAGCCTAAATCTGCAGATACAACAATGAGCATGCAATTGTTTTCCTCTTCTGAAATACTACAAAAGATACCACTAACGCACTTAATTCACGAAAGCAGTAAACATTAGTGCATGATCAAGAGTAAACAGTTAGTAATTGAGATATTCAGTCACATAGATGGGAACTTTTGATAGCTCTAGTTTTTGGTTTGTGGAACTGAAACGGACATGGTGCACCATAGATATTGTCAAATATGAACATAGAGAATTAATATAAAAGTGGAACATACAAATATTTGCAATAAAAAAGCACACAAAGTCCTACCTTAAGCCCTTTTGAATTTTTTGAAGTTGAAGTGTTGTGAAGATTTATTGAATCAAAAATTGACACCATAAGAGAATCAAGGAAGAAAAAGAATCCCATCAAGACAAAAATACAAGCAATCGATCTAAGATGCTTACGAAACCACGTATGCCTTTTCACTACATAAGCTCCTTTAAAAGAACTTAATTTCCCAGAATCATTTTTCAACCCATGACCATGAAGCAACACAACTTTGGACTTCCAATTATGTTCCCCTCCTGACATTCTCCTCCCAAAGGAAGGATCATTTCTGGGCAAATTTTCCGAACTTCTAAACTGATAGTCCTTCATCCCAAAAGATAATTCAACTTCCTCAAATTCAAGATGTGAACTTCTAACCGAGAACCATTACAATTCTTTCTCTCTTAAGAACATCGAATAAACCGATAGAAAGCTTGCATCATCCTAGGTTTCTACACCAATTAAAGATTCAATTTTTTTGAACAACAATTACAAGAAACTCAACAAAGATGCTTCTGCTTATATTAAATATGTAGAAAACTTCTAATAACAATGACCCATCAACTCATTTGATCTTTTATGTTCTAAATTGAGGTTTGGTGGCACAAGTTTTTAACACCAAGAATGAGAAAGACAATTGAATAAATTAATAACAAGTTATATAACAATAAATTCAAAGTGAAGCTAAGCATTAGGTGAAAGTGATTTGAATACATGTAGATGAACTGATGAGTGAAACCCAAGTCAGATATTTGAAAAAGTCTTTGCTGCAAAAGTTGATTTGTTCATACCTGTAACAACTACTTGTCACCAAACGCAACAAATCATCGGTTTCCAGCTTTCTGGCAATTTTGGAACCCAAGTGTTTGAAATTAAAAAACAGGAGGAAGAAGAAGAAAAAGAAAACATTCTTGAAATCGAAGAGTTGCTTCAAGAAATGGTTTCACACTGTTTGCACCAAATCAATTTGGCGGGCCATTTTGAACCAGCTACCTCCTCATTATTTGCACCAGATTAATTTCACATTCTAGTTAAACATACCAGAAATACATATTATTATATTAAAAGCCCAACACTGTCCATCCATAATGTGCCACGAAAGGCCCTCCGGATTTTAGAAAAATAATAATAAAAAGTTTAGCATTTCAATTATTATATAAAAATATTGATATTAGTTACAATATATTTTCGGACTGATATTAAAATGAATAAAAATATTGATATTAGTTAGAAAATTTCAACTCAAATAATAATAATCTAATTAGGATTGATTGAACTTGTTTTAATTAGGAGGAAAACTTGCCTGCATGATGTCTCCGATGCAAATAATGTAATACAGCTTAACCAATGGGTGCACAACATGCTCTAAGGAAAAATTATTTGATCGGTTCTCCTTGCCATATGGCATGCACCCATTGCCCAGATACATTGTATAGTGTGCATTCGGTTATTGGGATGAGAGGGACATAGGGTTAAACTTATAAGGAAGAAATATAGGTTAATTAGTTGATAAATTATTTCAATATGCATAAATGAAATGAGATTGCATTGATAAAAAAAAAAGAAGAAATGAGATTGTAATTTAGAATATTTTAAATTTATACTAGTTAAAAAAAAAAGTATAATGAATTATATATAAGCACTGTGAGATGACAAGTGAATTTTATATATATATATAATAAATTATATAAAAACATTAAAAAAATATATTTATTTAAAATGATTTTATTATGCACATTTAAATTTTGATTTGTTTGTTTGTTTGTTTTTTTTTTTTTTTAACAATATCTATTAAATTTTGATTTGTTAAATGGTTGTACACTTCGAAGAAACTTTATTTTATGTTTAAGACTTTTTGGGGTCAAATCTCAAAATGATTTTAATATGATTTGAAACTTTAATTTAAAATAAAAAAATATAGATAGTTTTTGATTTTATTTATAGATAAAATATAAAGGATATTTTGGTCTTATCACGCACAAGTCTTTAAAACAACACGTCTAAAATTCGTTTAATAAAGGAAAAAAAAAAAAAAAATGATGGTCTCCACCCTTTGATTATTGGATATGCATCATCCAATTTTGTTTTTCTTCTTTATTTTTTTTTTAAATTTCATTTAAATATAATAATTAAATATCATTTCTTGGTCCACAACCAATTTGATTTGGTGGCACTGGTAATGGGCTTGGATTCTGCAAAGTAATGTCTGTTCGATTAGCATATGATTAGTTATGGACTTCCTTAAAAAAAGTTATGGACTATCTTGAAATTTTCCCGTTACGTCTCTTTTGAGTCTTTACTTTGACCGGTCAGGTAAGTTTAGTTAACTAATTGATTTTTTTTTTCTTTCTCAATATCTATTAATTTGAGACTGTGTATTTTTTTAAAGTTTTCGTCATTAGTAGGATTCGAACAGTTGACATATGAGTCATTTGTCTAAGCTCCAAGGTCGTCCACCTACCAGTTGAGATACGCCCATATTGGCTTAACTAATTGAATTTTGGTTTAGAACAATTGAACAAATCAAATTAAGTAAAATAAAACTTGAAAAATGCAACCTGAAAAAAAAAAAATTGACTTGTCCTTTAACAAGAGTCCAAAATTTAGCTCACTAGTCCTTAAGCAAATTCACAACGCTATTAAACATAACTAATAATTCAATGTCATAAATATACATAGCAACAAGTAATTTATTATGATTCTAATAAATCAATAATGTACTAATCTCAAGTTTTAGGGATGACAATAGGTCGAGTTCGGACGGGTTTTACCAAACCCACACCCGAACCCATGAAGGATTTTGCCACTCAAACCTGATAACTCTTATTTATTCGTGAAGTGTTCCCCCTTATTTGTATCTTTTATGCTTGTTTTCCGGGTAAACCGGGTTTTTAACGGCTAAAAATAAGTGTTTCAGGAATTTTTCCAGATCAGGGGCGTAATTGCAAAAAGATGGAAATATTGGGGCCAAAGCGTAAATTCAGAAATTTGGTGTTCTGCGCCCTAATTCGGCGTTAAGGGGCAGCAAAAAAGGGCGCAGAAAGGGACCAGAATGTCACCCTTTCTCGCCTCAATTCGGCGCCCTAATCGGCGGTCATGGGCCGCAAAACAAGGGCGCCGATTCCTAGTCAGAAGATCCCTATTTTCCCATTTCTGCGCCCTTGGGCGCAAAACAGGGCGCAAAATAGGGCGCAGATTTAGCTCGTCAGGTGACCATTTCTGTCTTTTCACGAAGATTTCTTGAGCCACTAAGCTTGGATTTTTCAGACTTTGTCTGAGATTTTTGTGTGGGCTGTGAGAGAGGATGGTGATGATTAGAAATCTTGGTGGGCCCTCTTCAATTAATAGGAGGGGATTTTTTGTCTTTTGGGGGAGATGTGAGGCATGTGGGAAAGGAGCTCCCATTTATATACACACACTACCAACCAAATCCGAACACAGCTGGTTCCAGCAGAAAACACTCCCTTTTCTCTCAAGTTTGAAGCTTCTTCATCATCTTTGGAGCTTGGAGGAGTTGATTCTAGAGGAAGGGAACCATTGGAGACCAAGCATTGCAAGAAGGAGATCATCATCTTAGTTTACTTCTATAACTCTTCTTTCTCTTCTTGTATTTGTTATGGTTTATGCTCATTTGATATTTTGTATGGTTTTAATGTGTAATATGAGCTAAATATCCTTGTGCTAGAACAAGATGAAACCAAACCCTTGATTCATTGATAATCACTACTTAGTTTCTCTACAAGTGCTTGTATGGTTATATGAATGTTTTGTATGCTTAATGCTTTTGCCTTGATTTGCTACCTTGTTGAATGATCAATAGATAAGCAAAACATTCACTATAAATGACTAGAAAGTGAGAGATGCACTAGGCTAGCTTATAGGGTTCATGTATGTATTCCATTAATCTTAATGAGTTCATGCATATTTTATATGTTGGATACAATCTCTAAGACATCGAGAGAGATTAGAGGTTGATTTGAGGGAATATGAACCTATAATCCATACTTGCACAATTGAGAGATTAGGTAAGTCAAGAGTCATATTAGAAAGGTGAGGTGGATTCAAGTTCTAGCACATTTTCCTTATACTATCACATTCATCTTAGTTGTGGTTGGTGTTTACTTGCTTTTATAGAAATCAATTTAGTGTTAGAATTCTAAAAATATTCAATCTTAATTGTTCAAATAGTATATAAATCGATAAAAGCCAGTAATCAATCCTTAGTCCTCGTGGGAACGATCCCTACTCGGCCATTGTATTACACACCGACCTCGTACACTTGCGAGAGTCAAACCGTGTGGTTGTGGACCGATCAAAACCCAACCTACAAAATTAAGCGGGTTCGGGTTTCACCCATGAGTTTTGGGGGAATCCATACCCGCCTCACGAACTCATTGACAACGCAAAGTTATATTCTCAAATAGAATTTCTATTCCAATTTTAAGGAGAACGTAAACAAGCCACAATAGTATAAATCAAAATGCAAACTATAACTTCAAATCAATTTAAGCACCTTAAATTTGAATAATAAAACTACAATAGAAAATTAACTGTGCATTGTACATAAAATAAGCAAAAACGAAGCCAACCCACCTTGTCATTCACTTCACAGGACTTGGAATCTTTGTTGCTCCCCTTGAACTGGTGCGACCCAACCTACCAAAAAGATTTTTTTTTTTTAAAATGTAAGATTTTTTTTTTTTCTCCTTATAAAATAAAAATCATACTTTTAGGAGATTGACGATGATAATACAAATATTTGTTATCGTATTATCATTGTCAATCTCCTCTCCGTTTGAGCTCTCTCCTCCGGATTCTTCTTTTTCATCGTCGCTTTTGCTCGAAGAGAAGCGACGGGAAACAGACCGGTGGGTGCGGCTGTCGAGTTGGGATGTGGTTACGATTTTGAAGGAAATGGCGGCGGAGAAAGGAGGGTTTATTGGGGATTTGGGGTATTGAGAGAGACGAGAGCCGTCGCATGGAGGCACCGTCGGTGAGCCATGGCTTGCTGGTACGAATCAGTAGGGTTTTAGTAAAATATACAAATTGGAGGAGAGGGTTTTGATTCGTTTTGTTTTGTTTTGTTTTGTTTTGTTTGTTTTTTTTTTTTTTTTAAATTTTATGTTTCCAATTCTAATATACGTTTAATTTTAATTTTAATATATTATTTTCTATAATTAAAAATAAATTTTGCATATTTTATGGTGCTTTTTTTTTTTCTTTTTTTTTTTCATTTGCCCTATTGTTAAGACGAGGACATGGTTTTGTCTTATTGGTCGTTTTTCCCCCTAAAAACAAAGAAATGTTAAGGGGCCGTCCTGTAAACGTTTTTCATTTGTTGTTTTTCAAAAATAAAAATAAAAATGAAAACAGTGTTTTTGGTTTCAATTTCGAAATTCGAAACGCGTCTGGTAGCATATGATAAAAGCTGGATTCTGAAAATAAAAATGGAAAAAACGCATCTGGTAGGTTAACCGGAAAATATCAAAATTTGTAATTTTTCTATTATTTTTTCTATTGTATTTTTTTTTTTTTAATTTGAATAAAAAGTGAGTCAATAATTTATCAAATATCTTATAATTGAGAAATAAATATTAATTTTTTACTAAAAAAATAAATAAAGTCTTTCTATTGAAAAAGAAAAAAGAAAAAAGGTGATTGTGTTGTTCTTCTATTGGTCTTTCAAATATCATCTGGTTTGTTTCTAGATGGTCTGCTTCTTCGTTTTTGTTTGCCTTGTCCTTCTGCTATTCCTTTCAGGTTTTGTGTTGTTTTGCGTGGGGGCTTGTCTTGTGGTTGTTCCCCATTGGTTTCCTTTTCTTTTTTCAGTTGTCTTTGGCCTGATTGTGCCTGAATAATATTGCTTTTCAAAAAAAAAAAAAAAAAAAAAAAAAAATCCAATCTCCAACCAAACAAATCCAAGCACTTCAATTATTTTCTATAATCCAAAACCCAATTCAGAATTTCAGATTAAAACTCACAACATCAAAACCCATCATAAATCAAAACCTAAAAATTGTATAGGAGCCGATCTGCTCTTCGAGGAGCAGATCGGTGACACTGAGGTCGGATGAGACGCAAATCGGCGGCACTCTAGCATTGGCTGTGCTCCTCCTTGTTTTCCATCATGGAGAAGATGAAGAGAAGATGAATAAGAAGAAGAGACGAAGAAGATGAGATAAAGAAGAAGATAAGATTAGAGATGGCAGTATTCCCCACGGGGCCGGGGCCCCATGGAGCCCCGCCCCGAACGGGGTGGGGATGGGGATAATATTCGGGGACGGGGACGAGGACGGGGACGAGGACGGGGACGGGGACGGGGACGGGGATGGGGATGGGGATGGGGACAAAATCTTATCCCCGAAGGTGAAGCGGGGCGGGGAAGGGGGAAGCACTCCCCGCCCCATCCCCGCCCCGATATATATATATATATATATATATATATATATTATAATATAATATAATATTCAACATTAATTATTATTTTTTTTGCTTTGTTTTGGGTGTGTTTTGTGTATTTTATTCTTTCTTTTAGTTGTGAGCTTATTGCTCCGTTTCTATTGTGTTTTTGTTTTGGCAGTACTGTACTTGGGTGTTGGCATAGTCTGGGCTGTTGGTTTTTTTGCCCTGTTCTTGTTGGCTGTGTGCTCTTGCTCAGTTTCCTTGTGCCTTTGGCTGGCTGTGATATGGCTAGTTTGTTATACCTTTGTTTGACTTGTTTTATGAAATTGGTTGTTAAAAAAAAAAAAAAAACATTATTTTTTTTTAACATAAATATAAATATATATATATATTTTAACTAAACTTTAGAAGTTAGTTAGTTTTATAAAATCTTTGATTTTGGACATATGAATTTCTACTTTTTTTCATTGTTTTAAGTTGTGATTTGTAAATGTAAAGTTATATTAGACGGGGAACGGGGCGGGTATGGGGAAGGCCCCTCCAACGGGGAATCCCCGTCCCTGCCCCCGCTTCTCTTAATGTGGGGATGGGGATGGAAATGCATTCCCCGACCCGCCCCGTTGCCATCCCTAGATAAGATGAGATGTAGAAGAAGAAGTTGAAGACTGGAAAAGAAGAAAAAAAATGAATTACATTTTTTTTTTTGTTAAAAAATATATATGAAAAACAAAACGAAAAACAAAATGAAAAACATATATTTTGTGTTTTTCAAATATTTCACTGTTAACACTGGTTTTTTTTTTTCATTTTTTTTTGTTTTTTTGAAAATAAAATGAAAAAAAGTTAACGAACGTGAATTCAAAATCATTTTTGAAAAACAAAAATGAAAATGGGTTGAAAAACAGTTGCAGGACATGCCCTAAATCTCCCCCTTCTGTTAGTAATTCCATCCAAATTTGAGTTGATTGTTAAAATTGAGAGGGCAAAATGGTAAATGACTAGAGAGGGCAATATGTGTGGTCCCAAATCCACCACCATTTAATAATAATAATAAGGGTTAATATTATAAACCTCCCCTCACCTTTGAACTATTATTGGATATATAGTTACAAAATCTTTTATTTTAGAAACCTCCCCTATGTACTAACACTGTTAGCATTTCGTTTGTGTTAACCAAGTTTGACTGTTAAAAAGTCCAAAATATCTCTATTTGAGCTTTAATTGTATGAATTGACCATTATACTCTCATACTTTTACTAAATAAATTAATAAATTGATACAAAATACAAGAATGTTAACTTGCAAAGGAGAAGTTATTTTATGGAAAATTTTATCCCTAAAAATAACAAAATTATAAATAAATCAAAAGCGTTGAAAATAAACCAGAATATGTATTTATTTATATGTCTTTTAAATTTTTTTTTTAATTTTTTATAAATCCAAGCAAATACTCATTTTCAATGTTTTTGATTCATTTGTCATTTTGTATTTTTATTGATAAAAATATAAAATTGTTCACAAAATAACTTATCATTTGCAAGTTAACATTCCCGCCTTTGTATTCTTTTATTAATTTATTTGGTAAAAGTATGAGGGTATAATGGTCAATTTGTACAACTGAAGCTTAAATATGGACATTTTAGACTTTTTAATAATCAAACTCAGTCAATACAAATGGAATGCTAATGGTGTTAGTTTATAGGGGAGGTTTATAAAATAAAAGCATTTGTAGCTATACATCCGATAATAGTTCAAAGGTGAGGAGAGGTTTATAATATTAACCTTAATAATAATAATATCATCAATTCTTCTTCTCTCTCCACGACCACATCATCTTCAATCATCATCATCAATTCTTCTTTTCTCTCCACGACAATTCTTCTTCTTCTCCACCTTACCACCATTTCATTTTTCTTAAAAAAATTATATAATAAAAATTAGGGAGAATTGCATTTTAGTCCCTATAGTTTGCCTTAATCTGCGTTTAGTCCACGGTTTTTTTGGTATTATAATTTTCAGTCCATCATTTCTTTGACAATATGGATTGCAGTCCCTACCGTCTAATTCTGTTAGGGTTCCATCAAGTCAACGATGGTCAACAAGGGTAAAAAGGTAAAATAGCATCAATAATTTACAAAGTAATTAAAAAAATATTATTAAATTAAATTATAATTATTATTATCAAAAAATTAAATAATAATTAAATTTTAAAATAAAACTAATTAAAACTAATCAAAAATAAAATATTTTAAATCTCCACCATCCAAATCTTAGATGGATGGTAAGGATTTATTTATTTAAAAAATAAAAAATAATTATATAAAAAAATGAGATAAAAAATTCCATCAAACTAAAAAAATTTAAAACAATTACCAAACCCACCATCATCATCTTCATCGACCATCACATATCAAAAATTCATTCATTACATATTCATCGTCATCCACCATCATCAACCATCTTAGAAAAAAATTCCATCAAACTAAAAAATTTAAAACAATTACCAAACCCACCATCATCTTCATTGACCATCATCAACCATCATCAACCATCACATATTCAAAAATTCAATCATTACATATTCATCATCATTGACCATCACCATCATCACCCCACAACCACACCACCATCCATCTCCAATCACCAAACCCTAACCCCAGATTAGTTCTTTTCTAGATTTCTTCAATCAAATCCTATAAAAAAATAAATAAATCCAAAAATCCAAATCGCGATCGATCGCGGCCACCAACCCAGTTCGTCTTCAACTTCATCAACAACCCAGTTCAGAAACAAACAAATAGAGGTGGAATGACGACGAATAGACACGGAGGTGGAGTGACGAGGCCTGGAGGTGGAGCGATGATGGCGACGCATAGCCGGCGGAGCGACGTGAAGCAAACTTGATGTGCAGCGACGACGGTTTTGTTTGCTGATGTGCAGTGTCATCATTGGACATGGCTTGAGTTTGGATGAATTTAGGTTTCCACTTAAAAAAAACATAAAAAAAAATATGTTTAGTGAAAATGAAGATCTAGGGTTTCAGGGTTTCTGGGTTTTTTAGGTTTGATTTAGGTTTAGGTTTGATGAATTCGATTTGATTTTGGTTTAGGTTTGATTGAATTCAGTTTTGATGAATTTGGTTGCTGGGTTGTTTAGGTTTCGTGGGGAGAGAGAAGAAGAATTGAAGAAGATGATGATGATGATGATGGTGATGATAAAGTATATAAATTTATTTTATATTTATTTGTTTTTAATTTATTTTTTATATATATATTTTTAAAGCTGTTATATATATATATATTATTAAATCTGTTTTTAATTTTTAGTTTTTTAATTTTTAATTAAGGGTAAAACGGTCTTTTCAATAGGATCAGCACACATAGGGGCATTAAGGTCATTTTGCCTTCTAACATGGCAGATTTTGTCCTTTTAATGGATTCCGTCACGGAAGGACTAAAAGTTATAATTCCAAAAACCCATGGACTAAACGCAGATTAAAGCAAACTACGGGGACTAAAAGTCAATTCTCCCTAAAAATTATATATAACAAATTAAAAACCTGGCACTTTCTCTCTCCACTTTTTATCTTCATTGTTTCTCTCTGTATGCTTTTCACTGTTTCTATGTTTCTTCCCCTCCCATCTCTCTCTCTCCGGTCTTTAATGGTTTCGGTTGGCGCCGACGAGGAATGGGAGGTTAGCGGTGGTTGGTGGTGGGCTGAATTTGAGTGTTGGTGGTTGTGTGTGAGTTCGGGTTTTGTTGGTTGCCGAATGGTGGGTTTGATTCGAGTGTTTGTTATTGATTTAAGGGATGGTGGTGGTTGTGTTTAGGTGTGGGTTTTGTTAGGATGAATTTAGGTTTCCACATCTTGTTTTGTTAAAAAAAAATCCAGATCTTGTTATGCTCAAAATCTTTTTTCCAAATCTTGTTCAATTTGCAGATATATATATATATATATTTAAAAAAAAACTGATCTTGTGTTGTTGATTTTTTTTTTCTAGATCTTGTTCATTTTGCAAATCTTTTTTTTTTTTTTTTTTTGCATTTCGTGGAGATAAAATGGATATCTACTGTTTTTATTTTTAATTTTTTTTAAATGAATCTACTGGATATCTACTGTTTGAATTTTTTTGAATTGTTTTATAAAGAGATAAAAACAAATTTGTTTTCAAATTTTTTTATTTTTAATTTCTATTTTTAAAATTAAATAAAAATAAAAAGAGATATCTCCACCATCCATCTCAGAGATGGACGGTGGAGATCCATCTTTTTTTTTTCAATTGTTTTTTTTTTAAATTATTCTTTTGTTTTCTATTTTTTTAAATATATTTTTTATTTAATGAATATTTTGGGGGTTAAATGGTAATTATATGGAGTTAACTGAAGGATAAAACAGTCATTTGATTCAATTTTAACTGTCAAAGGGGCATATAATACATTCAATGGATGGAAAAGGTAACAGAAGGGGCATATAATACATTCTTTCAATTTGATGGGAGAGATTGGCCAATATGGCGAAACCCTATCGTTGGGGGTATTCAAAATGAAAATATAGATGCCTTTATTTTATTTTATTTTTCTATAAATTATATCCAATCAAACTTGGAAAATGAAGAGTTTTGAGTAGGGGTGGCAAAATGGACCTAGGCCGACAGGCCAAGCCTGGCCGATCTGGTCCCGTGACAGGTCTGGCCAGGCCTGGCCAGGCCAAGAAACAGGTCAGGCTAAGGCCTAGTACCAAGCAGACCCAGGCTGGGCCGTAAGAGTGAAGCCCGCAGGCCTGCAGTCGGCCTATAAGGCTTGCTAACACCTTTTTTTTTTTTTTTTTTTTTTTTTTTTTATAAATAAAAACTAATTAAATAATATATATTAATATAAGCATAAATATACATAAACAAGCATGTAGTGAATTGGTTAAGGATCACAACTTTTTCCATAACAACCTGTCACACATGGTCCCTTGCCATAGTGGTGGGCCTTCCTTTGGGAACCCCCCACCACCAAAGTTCAAGACCTAGTGTGTGCATAGAATTATGCAAATTTTCCTTGGCCCATTTAAAAACATGGGTGTTGTCCCACTTTGTGTGGGTGGTTGTCCCTCCTTCGTGTGGGTTCTCTCTCCCCGTTCGTGGGAGCTTCAGTCTGAGCTGCGCTTGGAAGTCGATTCTTGATGGGTCCTAGTTGTTGTTGTAATCATGTAATCATGTCATCATGTCATCATGTAATCATGTCCTGGATCTATATTCCAGTTGTTGTAATCCTGTTGTTGTATTCCAATCAAAAAAAAAAAAACAACCTGTCCAATTCTCCACATACCAATGTTACGTAAAAAAATTAAAAAAACTTATTAAATAATATATATAGCATAATATGCATAGTTTAAAAAAGTTGAGTCTGTAGTGAAATGGTAAAGTCACTCAACTTCTTTTCCATTTCCTTGGTTTGAAACCCACTAAAGACAATTTTACAAAGTTTAAAAAAAAAAAAAAAAAAAACCTTATACAGGCTGGCTGAGGCCCAGGCTGTGCCTCCCTATCCTTAACAGGCTGGGCCCGGCCTGGCCTGTTTTCGCTTCAGGTTTCTTTGGGCCGGCACGGTCAGGCCGGGCCGTCCATTTGGCCAACAGCATCGCTCATTGACAAAGCAGGAGTTTATGGTATCCATCTTTACTAGCTTCACACGCCAACAGCATCGCTCATTGCTCTCTATCCACTGAATCAGGTATGGAGCTTCTTATCTCTGTTTTTTTCCTTCGAATCTCATTAAACTATATCATGTGTTTGTTCTTCTTTATATGTGTACCGATTAATCACCCACGACTGCTTTTACATGATTCTGCAAATCCGCTATTAGTTTTATAATTTAATACAAGTATGGAACCACAACACTCTTTTCAAACTTAATTCTCATATTTTTGCAATTCCTTTCTGACAATTCCTCAGAACAATTCACAGCCACTTGTAGAGTCGACGAAATACAATCCAACTTGGCGCCCAAATTATCTTCTCCCAGTAAATTGGCATCCGCTATATTTCACTCACTGAATCTGGTAATGCCTCTTTTACCCACAACTTCAAGCTCATTCCTTCTTCAAACATGTTGTCTGTTGGCTTCTTTCATGTGAATGTTTCCATCATCAGAATTCCAAAGCTGTACACATCACCCGTCACTGAAACAATTCCTTTTGATCCATACTCAACAATTAGGTTCATTGTTAGAAAATAAATGTTACCTGGTGCCATATATCCAATTGTGGCCAAGGTGTTGGTTATTGAATATTTGAATCCCCTTCACCTAAGAGCTTAGCAATGCTGAAATCACCCACATGTGCAACCATATCTCAATCTAGCAAGACATTGCTAGGCTTTAAATCACAGTGTACAATAGGTATTTCATAATCATGGTGGAGATATTCCAGTGCTGATGCAACGGTGATCATTATGTTCAATCTTTGTAGGATATCCAAACAATAATTGTGAGAATACAGCCACTTTTCCAAGCTCCCTTTTGGCATGTATTCAAGTACCAAGGGTTTGAAGTCTATGTTTGAGCAACTGCTAATGATTTTGACAAGATTTCGATGGCGGATTTTGCTCATTACTTATAACATTCATCATCAAAACTCTTTAATGCCCTGTCTACTTGCAAATTGAAAACCTTCACTGCAATGATCATCACATTCGAAATTTGTCCTCTGTACACTGACCCAAAACCTCCTGTACCAAGTAGATTGCTTTCTTCGAATCTGTTTGTTGCATATTGAAGTTCTTGATATGAGATTCTTCTCCATGTAGCTAGAGTTAACACATCTTCTTCATCCAAAGATTTTGATTTTCTCTTTCGGCTTTGGAACAAAAAAATTATAAGGGTTAGCACAAGTATCGTTGATGCTATTGTTGACAATATTTATACTGGTTTCAGAACACTGGCCTTCTTCTTCTTGGATTCTTGAAGAGTACTAGTTTTGCATTGGGGGACTTGCAGTCGCGAAGCTCCACAAAGTTCACTATTCCCCATAAATGATTCGGCTGAGAAGTTTGTGAAAGGCCCTTTTGTAGGAATTTCTCCTTCTAGACTATTGAAAGTAAAATTTAGATATTTGAGTTACTTGAGTTTATCTAGAGACTTGGGAATTGCTCCTGAGAGGTTATTACTAGATAAATCCAAGGACTCTATGCTAATCAAGTTTCCAAATGATTCAGGACAGGGCCCCTTAATTTGTTATTCGCTATAGATAATTTCATCAGGTTCTGGAGGCCTCCAATGTTGCTAGGGATGTCACCTGATAATTCATCTCTTGATAGGTCTATTCGAGTCCGAACCCTCAACTTTCAATATCCAATATTAGGTGTCCCCCGAGTGGATTTGTGGACAAGTTCACTATCAAAATATCTTTGAGGCTCCATAGGGATGCAGGTATTCATGAAGTGAAATTGTTGGAATTAAGGTATAGAACTCACAGTGAAATAATATCACCCAAGCATGCAGGTATAGGTCGAGAGAGCTTGTTACCACCCAAGTATAGTTCACCTAAGTTTCTTAAATGACAAACTTCATTTGGAATGGAGCCTTGCAATCTATTGCCATCGAGATACAAAACATGGAGCATTCTCATTTTTCCAACTGCAGTTGGAATAGGTCCAGTCTAGTCAATATTTCCGAGGCGTACAGTTGTCAAGTTGCTTAAGCTCCCAACTTCATAGGGAATGCTACCCTTAATTCTGCAATTGTCTACTAGAAAACTTTTGAGAGCAGAGAGATTTCCTATGGAAACTGGGAGTGTGCCATTCAATGGATTATTGCTTTAAAACTAATCTTGTCAAAAGTTTACAGTTTGTCAATGAAGAGAGAAATGTTAGTTCTTGAGTTGGAGATTCTCTTGTGAACTGATTTGAGGCTAGGTTGAGTCTCCGTAGATTCCTTAGATTACCAAGTGTTGTGGGAATAGGGCCAGAGGATGAGTTTGAGGACAGCTCAAGGATGGTGAGTTCAGAAGCTTGGAGATAGAGTCAGGGATTATGCCATTGAGTTCATTACTCCATAGGTAAAGCTCCTTAAGATTTGGAATATTGAAGATTGTAGATGGGATGAGGTCCGTTAAGCTGTTATTATGGAGACTCAAAATCATTAGATTATGAATATTACCAATCTCTGGTGAACCTGCCATGATAAAGAGAAAGACCAAAACAAAATGAATCACTCTTTAGTTTTGTTATTCGTTCAATGATTCTTCTTAAATGCTATTTGTTGATATACATTTGGAACTTTAAGTGTGTGAGACAAATACATAGGATTAATATATATATGTCAACTCAGTGTGTACAAGACAAACCCTTCTTTAAAAATAGAGACCGAACCTTCTTTAAAAGTGATCTCTCCTTATACATGGTTGATCAAATAGTGAAACCTCTACTTTGAAAATAATTTTATTGGAAACCAGATAAATTATTGTATCTTCTATGGTTAATTTGCTTTTATCCGATTATGGTATAAGTTTGATTTTCTGATATGCTCACAAATGCTTCTATCGTAGAAGTATAGTACATGTAGAAAATTCTTGATTAGTCATGTTGATACAGATGGTGTAAGCTCAACAGAAATATGTTTATTATTATATTTTTTCATCCTTTGCCAACTCTGAATAGTCTTTGTTATTTGACCACTAGGTAGTAGGTACCAGTAATATTTTAGACTAGCTAGAATACTTCAATGAATTGTATTAAATGCATATATAAACATACTAGTCAAGCTGCTCCCAGTCAGTTTGATTTCCCTTAGCGAGGTACAATTAGAAACTTCTTGGTATATGTCCTGTTTATTTATTGAGTCCAGATAGTTGAATTGCTATAAGTTACAAATATTCATCTGGTAAAAATTCAGCAGAGAAACTAGTGTCGAGAAGATTAATCTTAAATCATTTTAGAAATAAGATAATGGATTGAAAGTTGAATTTGAACCTGTGATGGGACTTTCACCAGCTCTAAATCTTTCCAAAGCATGAAGAGAACCTAATTCTTCTGGTATTTCACTTGCAATCCACGGTAACCAAGATTCAACTCATTGTGCAAATTCTTAATAAGCTCCATATGAGTTTGCCTATGCCCAAAGTTTAGACCTTCTGATATGAATTTTCAACTTTGATTACGTAATATATTTATTTTGTGACATGTAATTATGATTATAATATGTAACGAAAATATATTTCTTTTATTTTCTTTTATCAATTATAAGTCTAAAGTTTGATGTGTCAAAAGAAAGCTTATAAAGATGTATTTGCTAATAGAGTAACAAATACTCATGTGAAAAGTAAAGCGGGTAAGTATATTTTACCTTTCAAGTCGTTGGTGTCTAGATAAATCTCCTGCAGCAGATTTCCAATATCTCTTGTTATTGTTGCTGTGAATTTATTGTTATCTAGAGATATTCGAAGAAGCTCCCTACATTGCCCCAAACTTAATGGAATGGAACCTTCAAGTTGGTTGTGATGAAGAATCAGTCTTTGGAGAACAGGAAGATATTGGCACATATAATCGGGGAGGCTACAGAAAGCCTATTGAAGGCAAAATCAATCGTATCCAAAGAAGAGATGTTGAAGGTATGGTCCCTGAAATGTGCTGGTTACCATAGACATTGAATGTCTCTAGGCCGGTTAGTCAATTTGCCTCTCTTCTGGAATACTTCCTTGTAGATTATTATTCCACAATTCTAGGTTCTTTAATGTTGTGATATTTCCTAGAGAAGGTGGGATAGTACTTGTAAATTGTTACGAAAGAGATACAAGATTTGAAGTTTAGGCAAGGAGCCGAGCCAAGCCAAGATGGAATCTCTCCTTGAAAAGTGTTGTATCCCAAGTGAAGGATTTCCAATCTGCGCAGATGAACTATATCCACAGGCAGAGAGCCATGGAAACTGTTGTTTCTGAGATGTAGTTGATCAAGAAATGAAAGATTTCCTATATGCAGCGGAATGGTGCTTGTAAGACTCATTGAGGTAAGATTCAAGACTATGACTCTGTTGTTTTGAGAATCACATGTAATCCCTACCCAGTTGCAAACAGAGGTAGAAGCAGTCCAATAGTTTGCCAACAAGTTGTGAGGGTCATTAGTGATATGAGCTTTGAATGCAAGAAGAGAAGAAGATTGATCTGTGGTAATATTAGTTGCTTCAAGCCTTCAATAGCTAAGAAAGCTATTACGGAATACACAAAATTGTTTCCATTTGTGCATAATCATCGAACGAGGGAGGACAAGTGATGCATAAATATTAAATAATGAAAACAGTTCTTTTGACTTGCCAAGAAAGAAGAGAAAGACACTCTTGAATGATTGCTTAATATTATATTTCCTACAATGAAGACTTGTTTGAACATGATAATATCACATGCTATTTCATTTCGGACACGTAACACGTTTTAGATCTAGCCCAAGTTGATATATTGATGCTTCATTTCATACATTAATATAATTGATTACCCAAAATATAAATAATTTAATATTACTAATTTTTCTCAAGCTGCATGTCCTATTAGATTTGAAGAAAAAAAAAATTGGTATAATTTCTGAAGTACTTGAAGCTGATCAATTTAATATTATTAGTTTTTCTCAGGCTGCATCAATCTTAGGAAGTTACAATAGTCTATGTTATACTTGATTGATGATCTATTATGTTGAAAAAATGCACTGTGAGAAGCTGGTTGTTTTATATGTTCATCAGAAAAAATTTGGTATAATTTCTGAAGTACATGAAGCTGATCAGTTTCCTTGTGAGATCTTTGTGACAAGTGGCATAAAAGCTTATATTATAAAAGTTTTCATTCTGCCTACTAACCATTTAAGTTTGGAAAATGTGTACTTTTGTGTTTACTTATGTATAGGCACAACTTGACACAAGCAACTGGGCAATTTTTTAGTGCAATAATATACGTATGTATTTTTGTTTGAACAAATATTATTAAAACAAAGAGGAGCAACCAAACACCACTGAAAACAGGGGAGGCAACAGCCTCAAAGGAACAGGGAGGCAACAACAGACTAAGAGCAACGACAGCAACACTACAAATACAACCACAACACTGAAAACAGGAGAGGCAACAGCAGACTAAGAAAGCAACGACAACAACACTAACATAACAGCCACAACACAAGCCTGCCACAGCCAAACTAAGCCTTATCAATAAATAAAGATGGATAAAACTTTATTCACTACCTTTCGATGCTCAAGAGCTTGATAATAAGCACCTGTGGTCCTGATGGAACAATGGAGAGACAACCTTGGTTGGGATTCAGGTTCTTGCCACACTCTTTTGAAATCTAGTTCTGATATTTGCAAGTGTTGTGTGGACATTAGTTATATCAAGCCTCCTTTCGGGTGAATCCACCGAGCATTCCACAGCTAGTTCCAGAATGGATGAAATACAATCTTTGGTAGCAGTGAAATTCTCTCCTCCGAGTAAATTAGTATCTGCTACTTCAGTTATTGAATTTGGCAATGCCTCTTTTACCCAGCATTTCAAGCTCATTCCTCCCTCAAACTTGTTGTCAGTGGGCTTCTTTCTTGTAAATGTTTCTATCAGCAAAATGCCAAAGCTGTACACATCCCCTTTTACAGAAACAATTCCTTCTGATCCGTACTCTACAATTAAGTATCAATGTTATTCATAGTCAGAAGAGAGAAAACAAAACCTGATACATATAAAACCTAAACTCTATAAGTACATTTTGAAGTTGTAAATATGCATTACTATGGGGATTGGATTATATGTATGTATTTACAAAACAATAAAATCATAAATTATAATGTTACCTGGTGCCATATATCCGATTGTGGCCAAAGTGTGGGTTTGTGTCAAAGAATCTTCTTCGCTTAAGAGTTTGGCGATGCCAAAATCACCCACATGCGCAACCATATCTTCATCTAGCAAGACATTGCTAGGCTTCAAATCACAATGTACAATTGATGTTCCATAACCATGATGGAGATATTCCAATGCTGATGCGACATCGATCATTATGTTAAGTCTTCGGAGGATATCTACACAATAATTGTGGGAATACAACCACTGTTCCAAGCTCCCATTGGGCATGTATTCCAGAACTAATGCTTTGAAGTCAAGGTTAGAGCAACAACTGATGATTTTAACGAGATTTCGATGACAGATTTTACTCATTACTTCACATTCGTCATCAAAACTCTGTAATGCCCTCTCTACTTGCAAATTGAAAACCTTTGCAGCTATATCCATCCCATCTAAAAGTTTTCCTTTATATACCGAGCCAAAACTTCCCGTGCCGAGTAAATTGCTTTCGTCAAATCCATTTGTTGCGCGATAGAGTTCTTCATAGGGAATTCTCCTCCATGTTGCAAGAATTGAAACATCTTCCCTGTCTAAAGAATTTCCTTTCCTCTTTTTGCTTCTAAACCATAGAATTGTGAGAGGTAATACGACCATGGCCGATGCAATTGCTAATAATATGCATATCAATATCACTAATTTGGTCGTCTTGGATTTTCGGATGTTACCTGTTTTACATGGGGGGACTCGCAATCGCGGAGCACCACAAAGTCGACCATTGCCTGTAAACGATTCAGCTGAGAAGTTTGCAAAAGCTCCTCCTGTTGGAATTTCTCCATCCAATCTATTGAAAGACACGTTGAAATATTTGAGGTACTGTAGTTTCTCTAGAGATTTGGGAATTGATCCTGAGATGTTATTACTAGATAATTCTAGTAATTCCAAGCTAATTAAGTTTCCAAACGACTCTGGGATACGGCCTTTTAGCTTGTTGTGAGATATGGAAAAATTAATCAGGGTTTGAAGGTTTCCGAAGCTGCTGGGGATCTCCCCTGATAATTCGTTCCATGCCAGGTCTATATAAGCAACTGCCCTTAGATTTCCAATATCCAATGGTAGGTCCCCGACGAATGAATTGTTGGACAAGTTTAGATCCAAAATATCTATGAGGTTCCACAAGGACGATGGTATTGTAGAAGTCAAATTGTTGGAATTCAGCTGTAAGACTCTTAGTGAAGTAATATCACCCATGCATGCTGGTATAGATCCAAAGAACTTGTTGTCACTTAAGTATAGTTCACCTAAGTTCCTTAAGTTACAAATTTCACTTGGAATGGAGCCTTGCAATCTATTGCCCTCAAGATAAAAACCTTGAAGCTGTCTCAATTTTCCGATTTCAATCGGAATATATCCGGTCAATTCATTGTTGTCGAGAGTTAAGGTTGTTAGGTTGCTTAAGTTGCCAATACCTTGGGGAATGTTACCCTTGATTTTGCAATCATTTGCCTGAAAAGCTTGAATACCAGAGAGATTTCCTATGGAAGTTGGAAGGGTACCATCCAATGGGTTATTATTCAAATGAAGTTCTTTCAAATGTGGGCAGTTTGTCAAAGATGAGAGGAAGGATAATTCTTGAGTGGAGGGTTCTCTCGTCAATTGATTTGATGAAAGGCCGAGCCATTGTAGATTTCTTAGTTCACCAAGTGTTGTTGGAACAGGTCCGGAGAATGAGTTTTCTATAAGCGTTAGGATGGTGAGTTGAGAAGCATTGGAAATAGAGTTAGGGATTACACCATCGAGTTCATTATCCCATAGGTAAAGTTCCTTAAGATTTGGAAGCCTGAGGCCAATGCTTGACGGAAGATGGCCTGAGAGGTGGTTCATGTACAGAGAAATGACTTCTAGTTTTGACATATTGAAGATTGTGGATGGGATGAAGCCTGTCAAACTGTTATTCGAGAGCTGTAACTTCAAAAGATTAGGAAGATCACCAATCTCATATGGTATTGAACCTATCATAATAAAGAAAATAAGAAAGATGAACCAATAATTGAATAAAATAATTAATTAAATAAGCCAATAGCGTTAGGAATATAACCTGAGATTAAATTATTTCCCAAACTTAGAATAGAGAGCTTGGAAACATTGGAGATGGATTTTGGTATTGTCCCTCTGAAATTATTACCAGGCAAGTAAAGCCACTCAAGATTTGGAAGCCCAGAGTCTATGCTTGATGGAAGATGGCCTGAGAATTGATTATCACTAAGTGCAAGTACTTCCATTGTTGAGATGTTGAAGATTGTATTTGGGACAATGCCAGCTAGGTTGTTACTTTCAAGATTCAACATTTTTAGATTGCGAAGATTGCCGATTTCAGATGGCATCATACCTGAAAAAATTGTGTGTATCAGATGACACTTAACTGAAAATAGGTTGTGGGATCTACCACCAATTGGGGTCAGTTATTAAATTATGTATTCTTTACAAAAATGATTAAATAGTGTATTTACTATTTACAGAAAAGTAAATTAATGCATGAAAAATCTTATAAAATTTAAGGGATAATTATATCTGTGGACAATGGTTTTAAAAATGTCCATTAGATGAGAAATTCAGTTCAAAATGATCATTTTATGCAAATAGCGTGATAAATAGCCAATCGTGGGGAAACTACCCTATTGGACACCTATTTGGTTAAAAAGAGAAATTTTTAAAAAATAAGGTATTGCATTTATGACTTATGAGTGAGGGAGATCTTCTAGATCTGGAAGATTCTTTGCTCAACTAATTTTTTACAGAAAACGACCATGCTTTGTTGTGTGCAAAACATACAAAAACAACACGTCATGTTATTGGTTTGTAATGATAGTACTTTAGTTTTACAAGATTGCTCAGCTCATGTGGAATTTCTCCTGAAAACAATATCACAACATAAAATTAAATGGTAGTAAAATTGAAATATCTTTTGGTAAAATGGATGAATATTTCATAATGTCTAAGCTATCGATATCATACCTTGGAGTTTGTTGTCGGCAAGATATAATTCCTTCAGCATAGTCAAGTTTCCAATTTCCTTGGGTATATATCCAGTGAAATTATTATTAAACAAAGATAAAATTTGCAACTGTTGGCACTTTGATATTGTCGAAGGTATTTGGCCATCAAACATGTTGGCAGACAAATGAAGCATTTTCAAATTGGGAAGATAATTGAAAATATGAGATGGAAGACCTCCGGAAAGACTGTTAGATTTGAAGTGAATAACTTGTAATGAAGGCAAGTTAAAGATGATGGAAGGGAAGGAATCAGAGAGCTGGTTATAGCTGAGATCAAGCCTTTCCAGTGAAGATATTTGGAAGATGGAGGAGGGTATGGTACCCGAAAGCTGGTTAACACTAAGATCAAGGACTCGCAATGAAGACAGATTTCCAAGTTGAGGAGGGAGGGTGCCTGCAAGACCAAAGTTAGAAATATTCAAGCCTGTGACTCTATGATGACGGACACCGCAAGTGACACCAATCCAAGTACAGATAGAGCTACTCGTGGTCCAGTTTTTGGCCAATAAATTGGTAGGATCGTACTTTATACGATCTTTCAGAGCAAGAAGAGCATGTTGGTCTGTGGTGATGTTTTTTGGTGCTGCCTTAACTAAGGACAACATCAAACTTAGAACTAAGAAAGCTGTGATAATAACGATGAGAGGATTGTTTTTCGCCATGAGAGAAACTAGTTTCTAGTGTGTGATTCTTTAGGCAATGAGGTATAGGTATAAATAATTAAACCAGAATTTGTCAAAAGTTGCCAAGAAAAGGATGGAGAAAAGAAAATCAAATAGCAAAAATAGAGTTACCTTATACCTTTTTGGTTCCCATTGTAAAGGATATTAATCAAAGTCTCTCAGCCACAAATACTGATGTTCACAAATGACAGCTCAGAGTCTTGCAATATCTGAGCTTGGCAGTTGAGACTTCTAAACACCAAAAATACTGGTGTTTAGAAGTCTCAACTGCCAAGCTCAGCTAACCTGATGTATGCTCTATCATCATAGTGAGCTTCAAGATTGTAATCATGATCAACATCTTAGATTGTCAATCAACGGCAGATATCAGATGACAGTTTAGTATGAAGTAGCTGAGGTGGCAGAAAGTATTAGTTAAGAAATGCGGTAAAATAATTCCGCAAGTTACGGAATTCGTTTTGACTTTCATGTATTTGTTTCTGTATAAATAGATCAGCTTAGGTTGTAATCGTTTAATGAAAATGAAATGAAACGAAACAGTTTCTCTTTCATTCACCGTTGTTGCTTTTCTCTGAGTTCTTCAACAAACACCTTCGTGTGTTTATCATAAAGACATAATAGGTAGAAAATCCAATTTCGAAGAAAAACTTTTTTATTTTTCTGAACTATTACAATATTCCATAATCCAGAAGTTGATTAGTTCAAATTAAAGTTTCTGTTGATGATGGCAGGGACTCAGGGCCGGTCCTGAGATTTCAGGGGCCCTAGGCGAACTAAAAAATTGAGGCCCCCAAATCCCGACTTCCAGGTTCCATATATATAATACATACAAAATTTTAACAAAACTAAAATAGAAAAACGAAATTCGAATATAATACATACAAAATTCAAGAACAATTCTAGCAATGCATACATAAAAATTCAAGAACAATTATTTCTATTGGGTAGTTGGGTTCTTGAATCCTTACTTCCGTTCCGGGTTCCATAATATATAATACATACAAAATTCTAACAAAACTTAAAATAGAAAAACGAAAAGAGGTTTTTCGGATTAAAAGAAGAAGAAGAAGAAGGAAAAGAGGTGTTAAATTACCTTCTAAAACAACTATGATTGATTTCAAGAGAGCTTCCAATTTCCAATCCAAGAACAATTACTTTCCCACCAATTCCCAATTTTGTAAGAAGTCAAGAACAGAGTTGAGAACTGCCAAGTGCTAAAGAAGTAAAGAACCCTAAAAAATTTCGAATGTATGATATAATGAATTGTAATTTGCAATTAGATATGTTGTGGTGGGCTAAGCATAATGATTTTGTCTATAAAAAAAAGCATAATGATTTTGTTTATTTAATAGGCATTTTTTTAACAAAAAAAAAAAAACATATAAGCTATATATAAATACAGTAATGCTACACATCCCATATAAAATCCCACATTTTTCATCCCACTACATGTGGCATGTGAGGTGTCAAATTGTGAGTGGATACATGAGGTAAGTGAGATAAATGTGTATCCACTCACAATTTGACACCTTACATGCCAAATGTAGTGGGATGAAAAATATAGGATTTTAGGTGGGATGTTTAGCATTATTGATATAAATATTTCTTTGGGCCTTTTAAATAATAATTGAAATGTGGATTGTTTAAAAAAAATAAATAAATTAAAAAAAAAAAAAAAAAAAAAACCTACTTGGGCGTAAAGATAGAATACACAGTAAATTAATTTGGGGACCTTTGGAAAACGGGGGCCCTAGGCGGCTGCCTCGTTGGCCTATGCCCAGGGCCGGCCTTGCAGGGACTGCTCAAAGGGCCAGTTAATTGGAAAATGACCTGACTTGCACGATATATATTTCCTTGACAATTATTTTGCATCAAAATAAAGATAAGAAGTCCCTCTGCCATAAATACTATTGTTGACAAAAGAACAATAGTATTTAAAGATCAGTTAAGAAGTCTCAACTGCCAACTGCCAAGCCAGCTAACCTGATGTATGTTCATCATAGTGAGCTTCAAGATTGTAATCAGGATCATCTTAGATTGTCCATCAATTGGTAGATATCAGATGATAGTTTAATTAGTATGAGATGGCAGAAAATATTATACTTAGTAAAGAAAGGCAGTAGATTAGTATGAGTTACCATTGTGAAGTTGATGTATTGTTGACAAAAGATAAGAGGATATTAATCAGAGTCTCTCAGCCATAAATACTATTGTTGACAAAAGAACAATAGTATGAATTTGATGTATTGTTGACAATAATAATTGGTAGAATATCCGATATCCGATTGAAAATAGTGCCTAGCTTTAGTCTAGTGGGTAGTTGGACATCACCATCAGCATTTATACATAACCAATGAAGCTCCCATTGAGCTCACCGTCAAATAGAACAAGCTGCAAACTTTGCTACTCCAAAGACGCGTAGTTCGGCTCTCATTGTTTAATACATCTGTCAGGATCACAAACTGAGATCAACACTACAACGCTGCTTGATACTTCCATAATCGGAAGAAGTCAGCTCTCAACACCGGGAAATGTCTACTAGACACTAGACACATAGTTGGCCACCTCCACGATTAAGGAGGCAAAGCCCCTCCATTAGTCCATTTTCTTACTTTACACATGTATTAGAAGAAATGTTTCAACGATTTAAAAATATCTTAGATTCCTGTTTAAATGATGCAAATACATAACTCAAGTCTCAACTCAATAGGAAAATAGTGCTATGAAATGATACACCATAAAGAGATTATTATACAAAATGAACCAGAATTTGGCTTAGAATCTCTTATTTTTACATTAGCAATGCCCTCATCATGTAATCTACAAACTGCCAAATCCTAAATACCTGACACATGTCAAGTTGAGCAATCCCTGATACTAAATAAAGCAAATCAAACCAAAACTAAGCTGCTTCCCCACTCACCGGTGCAGAAATTTTATTTGAGCTTGCCGAGACAAAAGTACTTTGTGAAGTAGGTCGAGGTTGCCTTGGCATCTGGCATAAACAATAAATTAATGTCATTAAGCAATGTTTTATTCATTGTAAAGCAAGTCATAAAAACAAATTGAAACACAGTCTGCATAAGAACCTCTGTGACCTGAGACTTCGCCTTGATCTCTTTTTCTCTCTGTTCATGCCGATCGTTAAGCATTTGCCTCTTTGACCACACCTCAATGAAGTCATCTTCATCACTAGGGGCTTCTATGCCAGGTTGTTCGAAAACAAGCACAATGCCACTTTGTAATGGAGCATCAACATCCTCTCCAGAACGGATGGTCCTTTTATGGTTCCCCTCTTCAAAGTGTGGAATGTTCTGGCTCTTTGTAAATGATTCCTTTCCAAGTCCCTTCCCACCTTTGCTTCCAGAATCCATTTCCCATGAATTTATTGCATCTGAACCCACTAGGTGATAAACAAAATACAATAAATAAAATACATAAAACTTTACTAACTCGTATACGTCCTACCCTTACCTTGTTCATGCAAGAGCTTGATAATAAGCACTTGCAGTCCTGATAAAACAATGGAGAGAATCCATGTAATATAAATAGTTGGCTCTATCTTGTAAGTTCATTATCTGAAATCATAATGAAAATCTGAAGCTAAGAAAAGCATCTTCAATGGCCACTTTCTCTCTCGTTTCTCTTTGTGACCTTTTATCAAGCACTTACAGTCCTGATAGAACAATGGAGAGACAACATTGGTAAGGATTCAGGTTCCTATTAATTCAATAATGCATGATCCATCACCGATGATCACGTGGTTAGAGTCTCTAATTGTGAATCTTAGTTTCAGAATTCAACTCTGCATTTGAGTTGGATTCCATTTTCCATATGTGAAACAGAAAAAAGTGTTCTTTAGTCAACATTTGTGTGACCCACTTACTTACTTGATTATTGGAGAAATTCATTCAATCATTCTGTGTGTTCAATTTTGATTTTTGATGGATGATGAACTGACCCAGTAACTATTATAGGACAACAATGATTCTATTTTGTTAATTTATTCGATGGAAAGCTAATTTTGCCTCACCATCTTCACTATGAATATTATGAGATAAGTGATGGTTTTGTTTGTTGTATGCAGATATTTCTTAACACAACGAGAGCAGTCCAAGGTGCTCTGATAGTGGCATCAAGCATACAAATCATTTTAGGATACAGTCAGCTTTGGGGAATTTGTTCCTGGTGCAGCTTTTATCTGAAATTGATGTTTGAACAAACTTCAACATTACATGAAGTTTTAGAGATCAATTGATAACAAATTTTTTGTCTTCCAGGTTCTTCAGCCCACTTGGAATGGTTCCGGTTATTTCGTTGGTGGGTTTTGGCCTGTTTGATAGAGGCTTCCCTGTGGTATGTGGAAATTGGCATTGTTTTCTGAATACAAGTTTTCACAAATTAAGATGGAATCAAATATTTTAATTATCTCAAGCAAATTACTTCATGTTCCTTAATGTTTTACTTTATTTCAGGTTGGACGGTGCGTGGAAATCGGCATTCCTATGCTCGTCCTATTTATATAGCCTTCTCACAGGTTTGTTATTACAGAATTACTAACAGAGATTTAATTTATACTCATAGAGCAATTTATTAAGTCAATCTAGTGAACTTGGAAGAGAATTTAGAATAAAAACTCTCTTTCTAGGAGGGTAAATTTTAGAATGCATTTGATTTGTGCCTAATCAAGTTCTCTTAGTTATAGAAAGCAATTAGAGCTATTATAACAGCAGCATACACATTTTGTAATTCAGTGTTGTGCACTCGTTTTGTAGTACTTGAAGAATTTTCAGACAAGACAAATGCCAATACTGGAGAGGTTTGCTCTCCTTATATGCATCACAGTGATATGGGCATATGCACATCTCTTGACAGCCAGTGGTGCATACAAACATCGTTCAGATGTTACCCAAGTGCACTGTCGAACTGACAAGGCCAACCTCATTTCTTCTGCTCCATGGTTTGTACTCAACTTAAACATTTTGTGAAATCCAAAGACCCTCTTTGACATTGAAAATTGCTGCAGTCAGGATAAAAATTCCATTTCCTCTTCAGTGGGGTGCTCCTACATTTGATGCTGGTCATGCTTTTGGGATGATGGCTGCTGTTCTGGTCTCATTGATCGAGGTATTTTGCTTGCTTGCTTGTTTGATATAGAGATTTCAATCATAATTTAAGTTTTGGTTTTGTGATAATACAAGTGTTTGTCTTGACAGTCAACTGGAGCATACAAAGCTGCGTCGCGTCTCGCAAGTGCCACACCACCTCCAGCCCGTGTTCTTAGCCGCGGTATTGGCTGGCAAGGAATTGGGATTCTACTGAGTGGACTCTTTGGAACATTGTCTGGTTGTACAGTCTCTGTGTAAGTGTTTGTTGATTTTGCACTCAAAGTTCTCTGCTTTTATGAAACTTTGATTAATGTTTTAGAGAAACAACAGAGAAAATGTGGGGCTCCTTGGAAGCACTCGTGTTGGAAGCCGTAGGGTCATTCAAATCTCAGCTGGATTTATGATATTCTTCTCAATGTTAGGTTAGTGGCAAATTATTGCAAATACTAATATATACACTACACAATCTTGTCTTGTTCTATTTTTTTTTTTCAAAATAATTATGATTATTTTAATTTCTGCAGGAAAATTTGGAGCTTTCTTTGCATCAATCCCCTTCACCATATTTGCTGCTGTATACTGTGTTTTGTTTGGCCTAGTTTGTTAGTACCAATTATTTTTTTCTGAGATGGTGGTTTTGTATGAGGTCCTTTATATTCTGATTGTTAATTTATTCTTGTTTTAAAGCTTCTGTGGGGCTGTCATTTCTGCAATTCAAAAACATGAACTCAATGAGGAACCTCTTCATCTGCGGCGTTGCCCTCTTCTTGGGGCTGTCTATTCCTGAATACTTCCGGCAATACACTGCCACTGCTCTTCATGGTCCTTCACACACCAGGGCTGGATGGGTAAGTTTGAAAGCTTTGAAATGTACAATGAACGATTGCATTGTGGTTTTCTATTATAGTGTAACTTGTTTGATTGACTTATGCTTCTTTCGTGGCCACCACCAGTTCAATGATTTCCTGAACACCATATTCTTCTCATCTCCAACTGTTGCATTGATCGTTGCGGTTTTCTTAGACAACACTCTTGACTACAAGGACAGTGCTAGAGACAGAGGCATGCCCTGGTGGGTTAAGTTCCGGACATTTAAAGGAGACAGCCGGAATGAGGAATTCTACACTCTCCTGTTCAACCTCAACCGTTTCTTCCCGCCATCATGAAGTATAGTATAAAAGCCCTTGCAAAAGACAGAGATGTTAAGAGGAAGAGTGTAATCAAATCCCAGAAGATGATGACCCCAGGATCCCATATATATTTTGCAAGGCAGAGAAATGACAACTCAGTTTTCTCTCCCTCTTTATCATCTTCATATGTATATTTGACTCGGGTTATTTGAGTTTAATCCAATGAAATTAATTTTTTTTGTCTCTTCCATTCAATTTGATTCATTCTTCATATTTTATTTAGTTGTTTTTTGTTCTTATGAGAACAAATTGCTACTTCTGAGTCCACAATTTACAAAAAAATTACAGTGATCAAATTTTATTGAATAATGAAGAAAATAATTGAAAGAATATGGCAAAGGTGGGATGATAATTTACAACTTAATATGTTTCTTCAACAACATTTTTGATTCATTAGCAATGGAGGCCTTTCTTTGATATACCTTTCAATTTCAGTGTCAAAGTGTTCAGACTAATTAGAGTGCCTTGCAAGGGTATAAGTGGCTCAAAAGGAAGAGAATTTCAATACCATAGAAGAGTTTAAAAGGCAGAGAGCAAGATGAACATCCTAGTAGGATCTGCACATGCATTCCGGGCATCTAGGCTGTCGATAAATGCTTCGACCAAAACCTCTCACTCGTGCCCTTTGACCTTCCTCAATCATCTTTCTTACTCTGTCTTCAAAATCGTTCCACCCTATGGTGCCATTTTCCGACAAAATTGCTGCAAGCCTCTTCTTGTTGGGGCGCAAGTTAGGAGCATGCCCACCACCATAGTAAGTTCGGAATCCAGACACTAGAGATGATAACTGGCTCCCAGAGTCAGTCATGGCAAAGACATCAGCAGTTGCACATGCTATAAAATCCAATGCTGCCATCTGCACCCATAGCAATTTACTACCATGTCAGTGAACACAGACTTCACTAAGTAAACAAAGTTAGTAACTCTAGTATGTAGTAAAGAATCTGTTACGATTATAAAAGAATAAGTTAAGACTATATTAATTTACCTGAGATGAAAAATTTCTAAAAGGTTCGAGTTCATTAGGTGTAAGGAGTGTTTCCTTGGTGACCAAATTCGGATAGAGGCTCGTGAACGGATGCATCCGTGATTTTCCTCCATATATACTAGAGCCAGCCAGGTAAATGTAAGTTCCACCCTTAAAACCAAGACCAGAAAGAAGAAGTGCTGCTTCTTCTGGTGTCAGTGGGCATCTCCCGAGCTTTCTCAACTCCACCGGAGAGATAGGTCTGCAAACATCGATAGTATAAAGCAAACATATACACAAAATGTCACATGTTCACTGAAACAACATTTGAGAAAGCATAAAACATACTTCGATATTTTTAAGCGTTCCATTAGTAGAGGGAAATGGATTTCTCGGTATGCTTGATGTTCCTTTTGCTCATCTTTTCCACCTCCAAAATCGCATTGGGAGTAGGCAACCATATCCTCTTCAAATCTCAAGTGTAAGGCAAGATAGCTAGATAGACCTATGTTTTGGTGTTCAGAGGGAAAATTGGGTATGAAGTTTCCGAGCAGCTGTTTATCTAGCATACTGCGTTCGGAATCATATTTCCTTATCCTTCTGACCAACAGTGCACCAGCTTGCTGAATTTTCGGCACAAACTTCAATGCATGGAAGTTGCATTTGCACCTTAATCTCTGTCAGAAATTCAAGGATATATCATTGAATCATGAAGCTAATAAACAGAATTATCTTGCAGAAATAAAATCCAATAGGAATGTCCTTTACCTGAAGCTCAGAAGGCAATGGATCGAAGCCTAATCGGTTTCCGAATCCAAGGAAATGAACAATTCCATTCTGCACAAGGAGAGGAAGTACTTTTTTGACGTAATCAATGGGCGTGGCCTCCTTCATGATATCGGCGTCAGTAATCTGAGAAAATCATGGAAAAATTCAGACAATATTCCGAGAGGATACAGATTATTCATACAAAGTTTGTAGAACTAAAACGATAACATACTAGGCTGCCAATTGCTTCGATATCTATTGATTTCATGTAAGGAGGAAGCTCTTTGATAATATTTATTTCATCTTTCAACATATTCATAAAATGCTCTTCTTGGTAGATATCACCAAACTGACTGCAGTTCCATTGAACACAAAATAGTGTAAGTATTAAATATGCCAACAGCCAGCAACCACAACTATATTGGACATCGATAAACCATGTGATCTTATTAGAGTAAACGATTCAAAGCATAATATCAGACATAATTGCAGACCTAGGATCCTTCCATACATTGCTGTAAAGAAATCTTGGGAGGACAAGAGTCGTGTTAAGCAAAGATGCCACAGCAATGGCATTGCAAATCTGAAGGGAACAACAATGTGTTACTAAAGTATTATAGTCACACACACACAACAGCAGAGAAAAAAACCAGTAAATTTGCAGTAATATCATAATCTGTTAGGTATAATTGAAAAAAAGAAAAGAAGAGAATGCTGCATAAAAATCCAAGTCTGAAGAATCAAATTAGATCGTAGTTCTTTTTCTGCGAAGCTATTAAAGACACAAATCCATTGCTTACCAATAACTATATTTATTAAAAAATTTCACCACTGAATACATTTATCCAAGAAAAATGAAAAGTATGTAGAACAAGGCATCTTAGATACTTACGGCAACTCGTTGTTGATTGAGTCCACCATTCGCACTAACTAATATGTAGCCATTACTTTCTTTAGGTTTCCCTGTCTCAACAAAATGAATTGAAGGAATTAATCATATAACTTGTCAACATTCAACTTCCTAGATATATTATGTAGTCATCCGTTTATCATGCACTAATATTACGTAAAATGAAGCAATTAGTTAAATTATTTAGACGAACTAATCTGGGCAAAGACCGGTCAATTACCTAGATTTGGAGTTCTCCTATCAGCACAGGGTTTCCATACAGATGCCTGCTGATATGGTTCCTCCCAGAAATCTGATTTCTCTTGCTTGAACTCTTTCTAAAGCATAATAAATGTTTCAGAATTTCAAGGGGAAGAAGTTTGCAGTAATCTATACTAACAAACTTACATAGATATATAAGCATTGATTTAAATTTATGAGGCAAACCTCTGCAAGAGCACCGGAAGCCAAATTTAGAAGCCGACCATACATCTTTATTCGAGGTTTTTCTCTGTTAATGTAGGCAACAGTATCATCCTTTGCCTACATTAAGTAAAAGATAGTAACAACTAATTAGCACTGATTGAGCACTCACACGTGAATTATGAATCAATAACACTGTTTGATTTGTGAAAGGTAAACCAAAATAAAAGCCTAAATCTGCAGATACAACAATGAGCATGCAATTGTTTTCCTCTTCTGAAAGAAAAGGGTATACAGTTAAAATTATACGACAAAAGATACCATTAACGCACTTAATTCACGAAAGCAGTAAACATTAGTGCATGATCAAGAGTAAACAAGTTAGTAATTGAGATATTCAGTCACATAGATGGGAACTTTTGATAGCTCTAGCTTTCGGTTCATGGAACTGAAACGGACATGGTGCACCATAGATATTGTCAAATATGAACATAGAGATCGAATTAATATAAAAGTGGAACATACAAATGTTTGCAATAAAAAAGCACACAAAGTCCTACCTTAAGCCCTTTTGAATTTTTTGAAGTTGAAGTGTTGTGAAGATTTATTGAATCAAAAATTGACACCATAAGAGAATCAAGGAAGAAAAAGAATCCCATCAAGACAAATATACAAGCAATTGATCTAACATGCTTACGAAACCACGTATGCCTTTTCGCTACATAGGCTCCTTTAAAAGAGCTTAATTTCCCAGAATCATTTTTCAACCCATGAAGCAACACAACTTTGGACTTCCAATTATGTTCCCCTCCTGACATTCTCCTCCCAAAGGAAGGATCATTTCCGGGCAAATTTTCTGAACTTCTAAACTGATAGTCCTTCATCCCAAAAGATAATTCAACTTCCTCAAATTCAAGATGTGAACTTCTAACCGAGAACCATTACAATTCTTTCTCTCTTAAGAATATCGAATAAACCGATAGAAAGCTTGCATCATCCTAGGTTTCTACACCAATTAAAGATTCAATTTTTTTTGAACAACAATTACAAGAAACTCAACAAAGATGCTTCTGCTTATATTAAATATGTAGAAAACTTCTACTAACAATGACCCATCAACTCATTTGATCTTTTATGTTCTAAATTGAGGTTTGGTGGCACAAGTTTTTAACACCAAGAATGAGAAAGACAATTGAATAAATTAATAACAAGTTATATAAGAATAAATTCAAAGTGAAGCTAAGCATTAGGTGAAAGTGATTTGTATATATGTAAATGAGTGAAACCCAAGTCAGATATTTGAAAAAGTCTTGCTGCAAAAGTTGATTTGTTCATACCTGTAACAACTACTTGTCACCAAACGCAACA
This sequence comes from Acer yangbiense, assembly GCA_008009225.1. Taxonomy (NCBI): domain Eukaryota; kingdom Viridiplantae; phylum Streptophyta; class Magnoliopsida; order Sapindales; family Sapindaceae; genus Acer; species Acer yangbiense. The sequence goes on from CM017773.1 coordinate 10,010,371, forward strand.
AATCATCGGTTTCCAGCTTTCTGGCAATTTTGGAACCCAAATGTTTGAAATTAAAAAAACAAGAGGAAGAAGAAGAAAAACTGAAAAAGAAAACATTCTTGAAATCGAAGAGTTGCTTCAAGAAATGGTTTCACACTGTTTGCACCAAATCAATTTGGCGGGCCATTTTGAACTAGCTACCTCCTCACTGTTTGCACCAGATTAATTTCACATTCTAGTTAAACATACCAGAAATATAGATTATTATATTAAAAGCCCAACACTGTCCATCCATCCATAATGTGCCACGAAGGCCCTCCGGATTTTAGAAAAAAAATATAAAAAGTTTAGCCTTTCAATTATTATATAAAAATATTGATATTAGTTACAATATATTTTAGGATTGATATAAAAATGAATAAAAATATAGTTTAAGTAATGAAAATTTCAACTCAAATAATAATAATCTAATATAGTTTAAATAATGAAAAATTCAACTCAAATAATAATAATCTAATTAGGATTGATTGAACTTGTTTTAATTAGGAGAAAAACTTGCATACATGATGCGTCCGATGCAAATAATGTAATGCATCTTAACCAATGGGTGCATAACATGCTCTAACCAATCGGTTCTACTTACCATATGGTATACACCCATTGCCCAAATGTATTATATAGTTTGCATTCGGTTATTAGGATGAGAGGGACATAGGGTTAAACTTATAAGGAAGAAATATAGGTTAATTTGTTGATAAATCATTTCAATCTACATAAATGAAATGAGATTGTATTGATAAAAAAAAGAAAAGAAATGAGATTGCAATTATGAATATTTTAAATTTGTAATAGTTAAAAAATATAAATCATAATGAATTATATATAAGTATTGTGAGATGACAAATTGACAAGTGAATTAATTATATATATTTTTTATTTTTTTAAAATAAATTGAATAAAAACCTTAATATATATATATTTATTTAAAAATAATTTTAATATGTACATTTAAATTTTGATTTTCTTCTATTGAAGAAACTTTATTTTATGTTTCAGACTTTTTGGGGTGAAGTCTCAAAATGATTTTAATATGATTTGAAACTGTAATTTAAAATAAAAAATATAGATACTTTTTAATTTTATTTTTAAATAGAAATAAAATAAAGTCTTGATATTTTGATTTTATTTATAGATAAAGTATCAAGGATATTTTGGTCCTATCACGCACAAGTCTTTAAAACGACACATGTCCAAAATTCGTTTAATAAAGAAAATAAAAAAATAAAAAATGAAGGTCTCCGCCCTTGGATTATTGGATATACATCATCCAATTTTGATTCTTCTTTATTTTTTATTTAAATTTTCATTTAAATAAAATAATTAAATATGATTTCTTGGTCCACACCCAATTTGATTTGGTGGCACTGGCAATGGGCTCTGATTTAACAAAGTAATGTCTGTTGGATTAGCATATGAATAGTTATGGACTTCCTTAAAAAAAGTTATGGACTATATTTAAATTTTCCCATTATGCCTCTTTTGAGTTACTTTGACCGGTCCGGTAAGTTTGGTTAACTAATTGAATTTATTTTATTTTATTTTATTTTTTTATATATTTTATTTTATTTTATTTTATGATATCTATTATTTCAGGACCATATATTTTTTAAAAACTTTCGTCATTAGTAGGATTCAACTATTCAAGTAGTTGATATGTGAGACATTTGCCCAAGCTCCAAGGTCGTCCATTTACTGGCTGAACTACGCCTCTGTTGACTTAACTAATTGAATTTTGGCTTAGAACAATTGAAAAAATCAAATTAAGTAAAATCAAACTTGAAAAATGCAACCTTAAAAATAAAAATAAAAATAAAAATTGACTAGTCCTTGAACAAGAGTCCAAAATTTAGCTCACTAGCCCTCGTGCAAATTCACAACGCTATTAAACATAACTAATAATTCAATGTCATAAATATACATAGAAGTAATTTATTATGATCTAATAAATCAATAATATACTAATCTCAAGTTTTAGGGATGATAATAGGTCGAGTTCATACGGGTTTTACCAAACCCACACTCGAATCCACGAAGGATTTTGCCACCCAAACCCGACCTACAAAATTAAGCGGGTTCGGGTTTCACCCATGAGTTTTAGGGGAATCCATACCCACCCCATGAACCCATTGACATCGCAAAGTTATATCCTCGGATAGAATTTCTATTCCAATTTTAAGGAGAACGTAACCCACAATAGTATAAATCAAAATGCAAACTATAACTTCAAATCAATTTACACAGGCTTATGCCTTGGTGGCCTAGAGTCTTCCTAAGACTCTCGCCGCCAAGGTTCGAATCCTGGCTTGGTGTGTATATGGAGGTTTTCCCACCATGTGTGTGGGTCTTATCCCACCTTCGTGTGGGTGCGCTCTCCCCTTATGGAAGTTGCTTGTCCGGGCCGTGCTTGTAGAGCCCGATCTCGCTGGTCCCGGTTGTTGTTGGTGATGTAAAAAGAATAATAAAACTACAAAAGTAAAGTAACTGTGCATTGTACATAAAATATGCGAAAACGAAGCCAACCCACCTTGTCATTCACTTCACAGGACTTGGAATCTCTGTTGCTCCCCTTGAACTGGTGCGACCCAACCTACCAAAAAGATAAATAAAAAATAAAAAATAAAAAAAAATACGGATATTTGTTGCCGTATTATCATCGTCAATCTCCTTCCGTTTGAGCTCTCTCCTCCGGATTCTTCTTTTTCGTCGTCGCTTTTGCTCGAAGAGAAGCGACGGGAAACGGACCAGTGGGTGCGGGTGTCGAGTTGGGATGTGGTTACGGTTTTGAAGGAAATGGCAGCGGAGAAAGGAGGGTTTATTGGGGTATTGAGAGAGACGAGAGCTGTCGCGTGGCGGGTCAGTGCGTGGAGGCACCGTCGGTGAGCCATGGCTTGCTGGTGCGGATCAGTAGGGTTTTAGTGAAATATACAAATTGAAGGAGAGGGTTTTGATTAGTTTCGTTTCTGTTTTGTTTTGTTTTTGTTTTTTTTTTAACATTTTTATGTTTCCAATTCTAATATACGTTTAATTTTAATTTTAATATATTATTTTCCATAATTAAAAATAAAACTTAATTTTATACTTTGGTACGATTATGGAACCACGACACTCTATTCAAACTTAATTTTAATATTTTTCAATGTACAGAGGACATTGGCTATGTCGATTCTCCTTTCTGACAATACCTTCTCAGAGCAATTCACAGCCACTTGTAGAGTCGACGAAATACAATCCAGCTTGGCGCCCAAATTCTCCTCCCAATAAATCTGGTATTTCACGCACTGAATCTGGTAATGCATCTTTTACCCACAACTTCAAGCTCATTATTTCCTCAAACATGTTGTCTGTAGGCTTCTTTCTTGTGAATGTATACATCACCCCAGTACTGAAACAATTCCTTGTGATCCATTCTCTACTATTAGGTTCATTTTTAGAATGTATGTGTGTTTAAAGCATAATTTGAATAATAAATTTAAAATGTTACCTGGTGCCATATATCCAATTGTGGCCAAGGTGTTGGTTTGTGTCATTGAATATTTGAATCCCCTTCACCTAAGAGCTTAGCAATGCCGAAATCACCCACATGTGCAACCATATCTCTATCTAGCAAGACATTGCTAGGCTTTAAATCATAGTGTACAATAGGTATTGCATAATCATGGTGGAGATATTCCAGTGCTGATGCAACAGTGATCATTATGTTCAATCTTTGTAGGATATCCAAACAATAATTGTGAGAATACAGCCATTTTTCCAAGCTCCCTTTTGGCATGTATTCAAGTACCAAGGGTTTGAAGTCTATGCTTGAGCAACTGCTAATGATTTTGACAAGATTTCAATGGCGGATTTGCTCATTACTTAACATTCATCATCAAAACTCTTTAATGCACCTTACACATCCCATTCGAAATTTGTCCTCTATACACTGACCCAAAACCTCCTGTACCAAGTAGATTGCTTTCTTCGAATCTGTTTGTTGCATATTGAAGTTCTTGATATGAGATTCTTCTCCATGTAGCTAGAGTTAACACATCTTTTTCATCCAAAGATTTTGATTTTCTCTTTCGGCTTTGGAACAAAAAAATTATAAGGGTTAGCACAAGTATCGTTGATGCTATTGTTGACAATATTTATACTGGTTTCAGAACACTGGCCTTCTTCTTCTTGGATTCTTGAAGAGTACTAGTTTTGCATTGGGAGACTTGCAATCGCGAAGCTCCACAAAGTTCACTATTCCCCATAAATGATTCGGCTGAGAAGTTTGTGAAAGGCCCTTTTGTAGGAATTTCTCCTTCTAGTCTATTGAAAGAAAAATTTAGATACTTGAGTTACTTGAGTTTATCTAGAGACTTGGGAATAGCTCCTAAGAGGTTATTACTAGATAAATCCAAGGACTCTATGCTAATCAAGTTTCCAAATGATTCGGGATAGGGATCCTTAATTTGTTATTTGCTACAGATAATTCATTAGGTTCTAGAGGCCTCCAATGCTGCTAGGGATGTTACCTGATAATTCATCTCCTGATAGGTCTATTGGAGTCACAACCCTCAACTTTCAATATCCAATGATTGGTGTCCCCTGAGTGAATTTGTGGACAAGTTCACTATCAAAATATCTTTGAGGCTCCATAGGGATGCAGGTATTCACAAAGTGAAATTGTGGAATTAAGGTATAGAACTCACAGTGATATAATATCACCCAAGCATGCAGGTATAGGTCGAGAGAGCTTGTTACCACCCAAGTATAGTTCACCTAAGTTTCTTAAATGACAAACTTTATTTGGAATGGAGCCTTGCAATCTATTGCCATCAAGATACAAAACTTGGAGCATTCTCATTTTTCCAACTGCAGTTGGAATAGGTCCAGTCAAGTCATTATTTCTGAGGCGTACAGTTGTCAAGTTACTTAAGCTCCCAACTTCATAGGGAATCCTACCCTTAATTCTGCGATTGTCTACTAGAAAACTTTTGAGAGCAGAGAGATTTCCTATGGAAACTGAGAGCATGCCATTCAATGGATTATTGCTTAAAACTAATCTTGTCAAAAGTTTACGGTTTGTCAATGAAGAGAGAAATGTTAGTTCTTGAGTTGGAGATTCTCTTGTGAACTGATTTGAGGCTAGGTTGAGTCACTGTAGATTCCTTAGATAGTGTTGTGGGAATAGGGCCAGAGGATGAGTTTGAGGACAGCTCTAGGATGGTGAGTTCAGAAGCAATGGAGATAGAGTAAGGGATTATGTCATTGAGTTCATTACTCCATAGGTAAAGCTCCTTAAGATTTGGAATATTGAAGATTGTAGATGGGATGAGGTCTGTTAAGCTGTTATTATGGAGACTCAAAATCATTAGAATATGAATTTACCGATCTCTGGTGGTATTGAACCTGCCATGATAAAGAGAAAGACCAAAACAAAATGAATCACTCTCTAGTTTTATTATTCGTTCAATGATTCTTCTTAAATGCTATTTATTGATATACATTTGGAACTTTAAGTGTGCGAGACAAATACAGAGGATTAATATATATATGTCAACTCAGTGTGTACAAGACAGACCCTTCTTTAAAAATAGAGACCAAACCTTCTTTAAAAGTGATCTCTCCTTATACATTGTTGATCTTTTAGTGAAACCTCTACTTTGAAAATAATTTTATTGGAAACCAGATAAATTATTATATCTTCTATGGTTAATTTGCTTTTATCCAATTATAGTATAAGTTTGATTTTCTGATATGCTCACAAATGCTTCTATCCTGGAAGTATAGTAGTTCATGTAGAAAATTCTTGATTAGTCATGTTGATACCGATGGTGTAAGCTCAACCGAAATATGTTTATTATTATATTTTTTTCATCCTTTGTCAACTCTGAATAGTCTTTGTTATTTGACCACTAGGTAGTAGGTACCAGTAATATTTTAGACTAGCTAGAATACTTCAATGAATTGTATTAAATGCATATATAAATATACCAGTCAAGCTGCTCCCAGTCAGTTTGATTTCCCATAGCGAGGTACAATTAGAAACTTCTTGGTATATCTCCTGTTTATTTATCGAGTCCAGATAGTTGAATTGCTATAAGTTACAAATATTCATCGGTAAAAATTCAGCAGAGAAAGTACTATCGAGAAAATTAATCTTAAATCCTTTTAGAAATAAGATAATGGATTGAAAGTTTAATTTGAACCTGTGATGGGACTTTCACCAGCTCTAAATCTTTCCAAAGCATGAGGAGAACCTAATTCTTCTGGTATTTCACCTGCAAATCTACTGTAACCAAGATTCAACTCATTTGTGCAAATTCTTAATAAGCTCCATATGAGTTTGCCTATGCCCAAAGTTTAGACCTTCTGATACGAGTTTTCAATTTTGATTACGTAATATATTTATTTTTTGACATGTAATTATGATTATAATATGTAACCAAAATATATTTCTTTTATTTTCTTTTATCAATTATAAGTCTAAAGTTTGATGTGTCAAAAGAAAGCTTAGAAAGATGTATTTTCTAATAGAGTAGCAAATACTCATGTTAAAAGTAAAGCAAGTATATTTTACCTTTCAAGTCGTTGACATCTTCTGGAATACTTGTAGATTATTCTTCCACAATTCTAGGTTCTTTAATGTTGTGATATTTCCTAGAGAAGGTGGGATAGTACCTGTAAATTGTTATTAAAGAGATACAAGATTTGAAGATGGAATCTCTCCTTGAAATATCCCAAGTGGAGGATTTCCAATCTGTGCAGATGAACTATATCCACAGGCAGAGAGCCATGGAAACTGTTGTTTCTGAGATGTAGTTGATCAAGGAATCAAAGATTTCCTATATGCAGCAGAATGGTGCTCGTAAGATTCATTGAGGTAAGATTCAAGACTATGACTGTTGTTTTGAGAATCACATGTAATCCCTACCCAGTTGCAAACAAAGGTAGAAGCAGTCCAGTTGTTTGCCAACAAGTTGTGAGGGTCATGAGTGATATGAGCTGTGAATGCAAGAAGAGAAGAAGCTGATCAATGTAATATTATTAGTTTTTCTCAGGCTGCATCAATCTTAGGAAGTTGCAATAGTCTATGTTATACTTGATTGATGATCTATTATGTTGAAAGAATGATCTGTGAGAAGCTGGGTTGTTTTTTATGTTTATATTATTTCACTAAAGTTTCCTTGTGAGATCTTTGTGACAAGTGGCATCTGCAATTTAGTTTATTATATATTTATATTATAAAAGTTTCCATTCATGAAAAAAAAGGGATTAGTAGGCAGAATTGATAGTTCTTTTAAGTTTGGAAAATGTGAACTTTTGTGTTGACTTAAGTACAGGCACAGCTCGGCACAAGCAACTGGGCAATTTTTTAGTGCAATAATATACAGTTTGTCGCTCATGAAAAAATGTATATGTTTTTTTTAACAGCAAATATTATTAAAACAAAGAGGAGCAACCAAACACCACTGAAAACAGGGGAGGTAACAGCCTCAAAGGAACAGGGAGGCAACAACAGACTAAGAGCAACAACAGCAACACCTCAAATACAGCGACAACAATGAAAACAGGAGAGGCAACAGCAGACTAAGAAAGCAACGACAACTACACTAACATAACAGCCACAACACAAGCCTGCCACGGCCAAACTAAGCCTTATCAATAAATAAAGATGAATACAACTTTATTCACTCGTATACATCCCGCCCTTTCCATGCTCAAGAGCTTGATAATAAGCACCTTTAGTTCTTGCCACACTCTTTTGAAATCTAGTTCTGATATTTGCAAGTGTTGTGTGGACATTAGTTATATCAAGCCTCCTTTCGGGTGAATCCGCCGAGCAATCCACAGCCAGTTCCAGAATGGATGAAATACAATCCTTGGTAGCTGTGAAATTCTCTCCTCCGAGTAAATCAGTATCTGCTACTTCAGCTATTGAATTTGGCAATGCCTCTTTTACCCAGCATTTCAAGCTCATTCCTCCCTCAAACATGTTGTCTGTGGGCTTATTTCTTGTAAATGTTTCCATCAACAAAATGCCAAAGCTGTACACATCCCCTCTTAGAGAAACAATTCCTTCAGATCCATACTCTACAATTAAGTTCAAAGTTATTCTTAGTAAGGAGAGAAAACAAAATTAACCTGATACATATCATAAAACCTAACTCTATAAGTACATTTTGAAGTTGTAAATATGCATTACTATAGGGATATATGTATGTATTTACAAAAAAATAAAATCATAATTTATATTGTTACCTGGTGCCATATATCCGATTGTGGCCAAAGTGTGGGTTTGTGTCAAAGAATCTTCTTCGCTTAAGAGTTTGGCGATGCCGAAATCACACACATGAGCAACCATATCTTCATCTAGCAAGACATTGCTAGGCTTTAAATCACAATGTACAATGGGTGTTCCATAACCATGATGGAGATATTCCAGTGCTGATGCGACATCAATCATTATGTTAAGTCTTTGGAGGATATCTACACCATAATTGTGGGAATACAACCAATGTTCCAAGCTCCCATTGGGCATGTATTCCAGTACTAATGCTTTGAAGTCAAGGTTAGAGCAACAACTGATGATTTTGACAAGATTTCGATGACAGATTTTACTCATTACTTCACATTCGTCATCAAAACTCTTTAATGCCCTCTCTACTTGCAAATTGAAAACCTTTGCAGCTATATCCATCCCATCTAAAAGTTTTCCTTTGTATACCGAGCCAAAACCTCCCATGCCGAGTAAATTGCCTTCGTCAAATCCATTTGTTGCGCGATAGAGTTCTTCATAGGGAATTCTCCTCCATGTTGCAAGAATTGAAACATCTTCCCTATCTAAAGAATTTCCTTTCCTCTTTTTGCTTCTAAACCATAGAATTGTGAGAGGTAATACGACCATGGCCGATGCAATTGCTAATAATATGCATATCAATATCACTAATTTGGTCGTCTTGGATTTTCGGATGGTACCTGTTTTACATGGGGGGACTTACAATCGCGGAGCACCACAAAGTTGACCATTGCCTATAAATGATTCAGCTGAGAAGTTTGCAAAAGCTCCTCCTGTTGGAATTTCTCCATCCAATCTATTGAAAGACACATTGAAATATTTGAGGTACCGTAGTTTCTCTAGAGATTTAGGAATTGCTCCTGAGAGGTTATTACTAGATAAATTCAGTATTTCCAAATTAACTACATTTCCAAATGATTCTGGGATACGGCCTTTTAGCTTGTTGTGTGCTATGGAAAAATTACTCAGAGTTTGAAGGTTTCCGATGCTGCTTGGGATCTCCCCTGATAATTCATTCGATGCCAGGTCTATATGAGTAACTGCCCTTAGATTTCCGATATCCAATGGCAGGTGCCCGACGAGTGAATTGTTGGACAAGTTTAGCTCCACAATATCTCTGAGGTTCCACAAGGATGATGGTATTGTAGAAGTCAGATTGTTGGAATTCAGGTATAGGACTCTTAGTGAAGTAATATCACCCATGCATGCTGGTATAGATCCATAGAAATTGTTGTCACTTAAGTATAGTTCACCTAACTTCCTTAAGTTACAAATTTCACTTGGAATGTAGCCTTGCAATCTATTGGCATCAGGATAAAAAACTTGAAGCTCTCTCAATTTTCCGATTTCAATAGGAATAGAACCGGTCAATTGATTGTCTTCAAGACGTAAGATTCTCAGGTTGCTTAAGTTGCCAATACCTTGGGGAATGTTACCCTTAATTTTGCATCTTTCTGCTGAAAATAATTGGATACCGGAGTGATTTCCTATGGAAGTTGGAAGGGTACCATCCAATGGGTTTTCATCCAAAACAAGAGTTTTCAAATTTTGGCAGTTTGTCAAAGATGAGAGGAAGGTCAATTCTTGAGTTGAGGGTTCTCCGGTCAATTGATTAAAACCAATGTTGAGATATTCTAGATTTCTTAGTTCTCCAAGTGTTGTTGGAACAGGTCCAGAGAACGAGTTTTGGGAAAGCTCTAGGGTGATGAGTTGAGAAGCATTGGAGATAGAGTTAGGGATTACACCATCGAGTTCATTACCCCATAGATTAAGTGTCTCAAGATTTGGAAGCCTGAGGCCAATGCTTGATGGAAGATGGCCTGAGAGGCTGTTATTGCTTAGTGAAATGAGTTCTAGTTTTGACATATTGAAGATTGTGGATGGGATGAAGCCTGTCAAACTGTTATTCCGGAGCCATAACTCCGAAAGATTAGGAAGATCACCGATCTCAAATGGTATTGAACCTGTCATAATAAAGAAAATAAGAAAGATGAACCAATAATTGAATGAAATAATTAATTAAATAAGCCAATCATGTTAGGAATATAACCTGAGATTAAATTATTTCTCAATTGTATAACAGAGAGCTTGGAAACATTGGAGATGGATTTTGGTATTGTCCCTCTGAAATTATTACCATCCAAGTAAAGCCTCTCAAGATTTGGAAGCTCTGAGTCTATGTTTAATGGAAGATGGCCTGAGAGTTGATTATTGCTAAGTACAAGTTCTTCCATTGTTGAGATGTTGAAGATTGTATTTGGGACAATGCCAGATAGGTTGCTACTTTGAAGCCCCAAAATTTTTAGATTGCGAAGATTGCCGATTTCAGAAGGTACCAATCCTGAAAAAATTGTTTAAGTGTATATATGCATATATGTAGACAGCGTTTCTAAAATCTCCTCATGCGAACTGCGAAGTCAAGATTAAAATATTCTTTGACACTTCAACTGAAAATAGGTTGTGGTATCTACCACCAATTTTGGGTCAATTATTAAAGGGTGAGTCTATTGACACCCACAAAACTACTCTCCCCACCGATCTACTTATCACACCCAATTATTAAATTAAAAACTTAAACTTTTACTCACTGCACCCTCCAATATACCAAATTTGACCTTGATGAAATATTTTTCATTTTATATTATGTATTTCTTTTTTTCACTCCATACATTCTCAGATAGATGAAGAAGGGTTAGAAGAGAAGAGTTGAGATATGACAGCTAGAACTCAGATAGATGGATAGAGAAATATAAGAAATCTATAGAGGGAATGAAATCTGTGTGTTTTTTGCCTTCTCTGAAGGAGTTTTTTCATTTTTGGATCAAATTCATAAGCATTGCAAAAAGTAAATTTATTTTTTTCTACGCAAAAGGGTACGGTGTGGCAAGAAATATTTTGAGCCACCCGTTATTAAATTATGTACTTTTTATACAAAAATGATTAAATTATGTTTTTAGTATTTACAGAAAAGTAAATAATAAATTTAAGGGGTAAATATACTGACCTCTCCCAACGTTTGACATAAATACAACTAGAAATCAAGTATGCATTTATTTAGTTAGACCTCCTCTACTAATAAAATTGAACTAAAAAAATACCAAAGTATCCTTAGTTATTAAAATTTAAAAATGAAAATAATATTTTTTATAAAAAAAATTAGTAAAAGCTGGTACAAATAATTTTGAATTTAGAAACAATTTATTATTATAAATTTTAAATTTACAAAACAGTAAGAAAAAATTAATTTAAAATAAAGATAATTTAAAACATTTAAAACATTTTTTATTTACTTTAAAATGGTAAAAAATAAATTTAAAAATAAAGATAATTTTTATTTTTCCATTTAAAGGATTATCTTTAATTAATTTAATTTAATTGTTTTTTTATAAAAAGATTATCGTATTTATTTTTAAATTTTAATATCTAAGGGTAATTTGATCTTTTTATTAGTTCAATTTTAAGAATAGAAGAGGTCAATGTATACTTAATCTCTAGTTGTATTTATGTCAAACATTAGGGGAGGTTAGTGTATTTACCCTTAAATTTAAACTGAAAATATGTTGTATTACCCATTTTATTAGACACTATCAAAATGCTCATTAGATGAGAAAGTTGGTTCAAAATGTCTATTATAGTCAAACATGAAAATAACCATTCATAGGGAAAATTATCTAGTGGCCACCCATTTGGTCAGACGTTACTCTAGTGGCCACCCATTTTAATTTTATAAATAAAATTAACCGATAGAAAGTTTAAAAAAAAAAAAAAAAAAATCATGGCAAAGAATTTTTATTTTTTAAAAAAATAAAATAAAAACTCTCTTTTGGCATATAAAACATTTTTCTTTCCATACACTAAAAAAATTTAGGCAATAAATATTGGAGAGAAAGGCTTATACAATACCTAAGAAGTTGTTGAAGCCAAGAAATAGTTTGGGACTTGACCGGTGAGCAGATTACTAGACATGAATAATTCTTGTAGGGCAGGAAGATGTTGACGTACAATTAAAATAACTTTTGGTAAAATGGATGATTAATTCATAATGTACTCTAAGCTACATCATACCTTGGAGTTTGTTGTTGCCAAGATATAATTCCTTCAGCATAGTCATGTTTCCAATTTCCTTCGGTATATATCCAATGAAATTATTAAGAGACAAGGATAACATTTGTAACCGTTGGCACTTTGATATTATCGACGGTATTTGGCCATCAAACATGTTGCTAGTCAAATCAAGCTTTTCTAATGAAGATATTTGGAAGATGGAGGAGGGTATGGTACCTGAAAGCTGGTTATAACTAAGATCAACTACTCGCAACGAAGATAGGTTTCCCAAGAAAAACAATTCTTCAGGTAGAGAGCCAGAAAAACTGTTGTTTCCAATGGCAAGTACTTGAAGAAAAGACAGATTTCCAAGTTGAGGAGGGAGGGTGCCTGCGAGACCAAAGTAAGAAATATTCAAAACCGTGACTCTATGATGACGGACACCGCAAGTGACACCAATCCAAGTACAGACAGAGCTGCTCGTGGACCAGTTTTTGGCCAATAAATTGGTAGGATCATACTTTATACGATCTTTCAGAGCAAGAAGAGCATGTTGGTCTGTGGTGATGTTGGTTGCTGCTGCCTTAACTAAAGAAAACATCAAACCTAGAACTACGAAAGCTGTGATAATAACGATGAGAGGATTGTTTTTCGCCATGAGATCGAGAAACTAGTTTCTAGTGTGGGATTCTTTAGGCAATGAGGTATAGGCATAAAAATTGAACCATAATTTGTCAAAAGCTGCCAAGAAAAGGATGGAGGAAAAAAATCAAATTACAAGATAGAGTTGCCATTATGTATTGTTGACAAAAGAACAGAAGTATTGTTGACAAAAGAACAATAGTATTGTTGACAAAAGATAGTTGATGTATTAATCAGAGTCTCTCAGCCATAAATACAATTGTTGACAAAAGAACAATAGTATGAAGTTAAGAAGTCTCAACTACCAACTGCCAAAGCCAGCAAACCTGATGTATGCTCATCAAAGTGAGCTTCAAGATTGTAAATTTGTAATCATGATCATCTTAGATTGTCCATCAACGGCAGATCTCAGATGATAGTTTAATTAGTATGAAGTTGTTAGTTAGCTGAGATGACAGAAAATATTCGAATTAGTAAAGAATGGCGGTAGATTGATTCTGGAAATTATGGAATTCAGTTTATACTTTCGTGTATTAGTTTCTGTATAAATTAATAGATCAGTTTAGCTTGTAATTGTTTAATGAAAATGAAATGAAATGAAAAACAGTTTCTCTTTCATTCACTATTGTTTGCTTTTCTAATTCTCAGAAAAGTTCTCTGAGTTCTTCAACAAACACCTTTGTGTGTTTATCAAACACTTAAATTTCAGCAAGTTTTACACCCATTCTGTCTTTGTAGCCAAATGAAATAGATAACCAGACTTCTAGATAGTTGAAACATGACAGGATCATAATTAAATGACATTTTTTCTTTCTATTACTACTTTTCGTTTTCTATTACTACAGCCCTTTGAGCAGCCCTTTTACAATATTCCATAATCCAGAAGTTTACTTTTCTTTCTATTACTACTTTTCGTTTTTATTAAAGTTGCTGTCGATGGCAGGGAGTGCTCAAAGGGCCAGCTAATTGGAAAATTAACTGAGTAACTGAGTTGCACGAAATTTCCAAAGACATTTAATAGCTATAGGTCCTACCAAAGCCTTATAAAACTATGTGAAAATTGTAAAAAATAACCTAACCATAGAATGTATTATTTGTTCTAACTAAATTATAATATTTTATTGCTTGTAACCAATCATCATAAATTTTTATAGCCAAAATCAAATTACAAAGATAGAGTTGCCTTATAACTTTTTCGTTCCCATTGTGAAGGATATTAATCAGAGTCTCTCAGCCATAAATACTACTGTCGACAAAAGTACAAATGACAGCTCAGAATCTGGCAATGGGAGCAGAGGAGTATTTAAAGATTAAGTCTCAAGCCAGCTAACCTGATGGGTATAGGTATAAATAATTGCCAAGAAAAGGATGGTGGAAAATAAACACAAAGCAAAAATAGAGTTACCTTTATAACATTTTCATCCCCTTTATGTCTTTGTAGAATTGTAGGTCCAAATGGAAATAGATAACCAATTTTGCTCAAAAATAATTTACCGACTCCAATGTAAGTGGGGACACTCTGGGCGAAAAACCAAAAAACAAATAATTTACTGACTTAATAGACTTATAGTTGACAGGATCATAATTAAATCAGCTATTTTTTCAATTACTACTTTCGTTTTATGGTTAATCTTCATAATGTGTCTACACTCCACAGTCACACATCAGTTTCATCTTTGTTTCTTTTTTCCATCATTCATGAGTCATGACCCACGCACGTGTTGCACAATTAATGTCTTTATAGTACTGTTTCTTCAATAATAAGACAGAGAAGCAAATTCTAAGAAATTATTGTGTTAAAAGAAAGTTAGAAAGAGAAGAAAAGGGATGCAATGTGAGTAACGTGAATACAGGATTGATGCATCTTTATTGAAGGTTTTTCTTTGTTAATGAAAGCAATTGTATCATCCTTTGCCTACATTACGTAAAAGATTGTAACAACCAATTATGAATCAATAATTTAAGAGAATTTGTTAAATGTGTTAGCAGAACAAATTTGCACCAGATAAGTTGCAGATCTGTACACTGTTTGATTTGCAAAAGGGAAGCCAAAATAAAAGCCTAAAGAGCAAATACAAATGTCTAAATCTGCATATACAACAATGAACATGCAATTAAGATTATACAGCAAAAGATACCACTAGTGCACTTAATTCATGAAAGCGGTAAAAATTGGTGCATTGTCAAGAGTAAACTAGTAATTGAGATATTCAGTCACACAGACGGAAACTTTGATGCTATAGTTTTTTTTTGTTTGTGGAACTGAAACGAACACGGTGCACCACATACCATCAGACATGTATGATAGGATACACTCGTACAGGTTACAGAACTAAACCCCAAGTCCCCAACAAACTAGTTCTAGATATTTAAACAGGAACAAGAAAATGTTTGCAATACAAAAGCACACAAAGTCCTATCTTAAGCCCTTTCGAATTTTTTGAAGTTGAAGTGTTGTGAAGATTCATTGAATCAAAAATTGACACTATAAGAGAATCAAGGAAGAAAAAGAATCCCATCAAGTCAAACATACAAGTAATTGATCTAAGATGCTTACGAAACCACGTATGCCTTTTCGCTACATAGGCTCCTTTAAAAGGGCTTAATTTCCCATAATCATTTTTCAACCCATGACCATGAAGCAACACAACTTTGGACTTCCAATTATGATCCCCTCCTGACATTCTCCTCCCAAAAGAAAGAAAGATCATTTCTGGGTGAATTTTCCGAACTTCTAAACTGATAGTCCTTCATCCCAAAAGATAATTCGACTTCCTCAAATTCAAGATGTGAACTTCTTAGGGGCTATAACCGTGAACCATTACCATTCTTTCTCTCTTAAGAACATCAAATAAACCGACAGAAAGCTTGCATCATCCTAGGTTTATACACCAATTAAAGATTCAATTTTTTTGAACAACAATGACAAGAAACTCAACAAAGATGCTACTGATAAGAATACAGTGGACTCAGGCAAGCTTTCAGCTGCAGTTATGCAAACCTCTTCTCCAACAAGCATGTTAAGTATCAGGTCAAGTATCAGGTCTCATGCAATAAGGAGAAATGATACTGTGAGTACAGAGCACAACAATGTGACCTCGCTTGATCATCCGCATTAGTCGTCTGCAGATCATGCTATGCTAACTAACCAGTCTCTAATTAGTTAGTACTTGTATTAGGTAGTTAACAGAATGCTGACCTGGAATGTACAGCTAGGAAAAGTTGGTTAACAATTCTCTGAAATTCAGGGAACACAAGTATTGCCGATTGTGTGATTCAGTGATTGTAACTGGTATATATACCAGACTTCTTGTATCATTGTAAATCAACAAAATACAGAGAAATACTCTTCTTAATAATCTACATTAATGGAGCTTTTCTTAGCTCAGCTTTAGCCTTCGATTTTCAATCAAGACTTTTATCGAACACCTAGCTGTCTCTATTAAACACCTTAATCTGTTTTAAAAACTTCTAATAACAATGACCCATCAACTCATTTGATCTTTTATGTCCTAAATTGAGGTTTGGTGGCACAAGTTTTTAACACCAAGAATGAGAAAGACAATTGAATAAATTAATAACAAGTTATATAATAATAGATTCAAAGTGAAGCTAAGCATTAAGTGAAAGTGATTTGTATATATGTAGATGAGTGAAACCCAAGTTAGATATTTGAAAAAGTCTTGCTGCAAAAGTAGATTTATTCATACCTGTTACAACTACTTGCCACCGAACGCAACAAATCATCAGTTTCCAGCTAAATTTCTGGACATTTTGGAACCCAAGTGTTTGAAATGGAAAAAAAAAAAAAAAGGAAGAAGAAGAAAAAGATTGAAATTGAAGAGTTGCATCAAGAAATGAAAGTGACGAGGTTTCATCAATTTGGCGGGCCAGTTTGAACTAGCCACCTCCTCACTGTTTGCATCAGATTAATGTCACATTCTAGTTAGAGACATACCAGAAATGTATATTATTAAATTCAAGGCCCAACACTGTCCATCCATAATGTGCCACGAATAGGCCTCCGGATTTTAGAAAAAAAAAAGTTTATCATTTCAAATATATAAAAATGAATAAAAATATTGAGCTTAGTTACAATATATTTAAAATAATGAAAATTTAATCGGATTGAACATTTGAACTTGTTTGAGGAGAAAAACTTGCATCCATCCGATGTAAACAATGCAATGCATCCTAACCATCGACAAAGCTATGAAGGGGTTTGGAAGGGCAATGACCCATTTAGTCTTTCGAAAAATTTACTTTTATTCCTCATATTTTATTTAAATTTATTAAATTTACTTTCTTTAAAATAAAATTTTTATTGGTTTGTCCCTCTTAATTAAATTTGAAATTCTAGTTTCATCTCTAATCCTAACCGATGGGTGTATGACATACATCAAAGGAAATGTATTTGATCGATTGGCATATGCACCTATTGGCCGGATGCATTGTATGGTGTGCATCCGGTTATTGGAATGAGAGGGTCAAAGTAATTTGAAAGAATAGAGGTTGATTTGGTATGATGAATAATTTCCATCCATATGGATGAAATGTGACTGTTATAATAGTTTAAAAAAAAAAAAAAAAAAAAAAAGCGCATAATGAATTATATCAAAGCATTGTGAGATGACTAGTGACTTAATTATATATTTTTTATCTTTTGAAAATAAATTGTATAAAAACCTTAAAATATATATATATATATATTTATATTTAAAAATGATTTTCATATGCACATTTAAATTTTGCTTTGTTAAATGGTTGTTCACTTCTTTTTTTTTCGAAGCAACTCCCTTTTCTTTTTTGTTTTAGACTATTCGGGTCAAGTCTCTAAATGATTTTAATATGATTTGAAACTTTAATTTAAAAATATAGATACTTTTTTATTTTATTTTTCTAAAATTATATCTAAAGTATTTTAAAAAAACACGAACCGATAATTTTATTTTAAAATGTATTTACAAATTAGAAAGATCACATGTCGAACAATATTTTGAGTTTATTTATAGAATTATAGATAAAGACTGAAGGATATTTTGGTCTTATCACGTACATATTTTTAAAAATGACACATGCCCATAATTTGTTTAAAAAAGAAAATTAAAAAAATGATGGTCTCCATTTTTTTTTCTTTTAAACAAATTTTCTTCTTTATTTATTTTTTTAATTTTCAGTTAAATAAAATAATTAAATTCGGTTTCTTCCAACATTTCTTCCAACATTTATTTTTTTTAATCTTTAAGTTTTTAATAGTTTAGATTAAATTATTTTATTTCAAAATAAATATTTTATATGATTTTTTCTTCTATTTATTTTATTTTTATTATTTAGTCAAAGGGATTACATTGGGACATTGGGTGCCCCTTTACCACCGTACATTCAGCACAGCAGTAGCATATGAAAAATGCGAAAAGCTATGGACTATATTGAAATTTTACAAATCAAAAAGTTAAAAAAATAAAATAATAATAATCAAACTTGGAAAATGAATGGTTTTGAGTTTTGAGTTGACAAAATTGGAGTTTATGGTATCAATTGGCCACAATGTTACCATCTTTACTAGCTTCAGACGCCAACAGCATCGCTCATTGCTCTATGTTCACTGAATCAGATATGGAGCTTCTTTTTTCCGCTATTAATTTTATACTTTGATACGATTATGGAACCACAACATTCTTTGCAAACTTAATTCTGATATTTTTCAATTCTCAGAGGACATTGGCTATGTCTTTTCTCCTTCCTGTACAGTCGACGAAATACAATACGATTAAAGCATAATTTGAATAATAAATTTAAAATGTTACTTGGTGCCCTATATCCAGTTGTGGCCAAGGTGTTGGTTTGTGTCATTGAATCCCCTTCACCTAAGAGCTTAACAATGCCGAAATCACCCACTTGTGCAACTATATCTCTATCTAGCAAGACATTGCTAGGCTTTATATCACAGTGTACAATAGGTATTGCATAATCATGGTGGAGATATTCCAGTGCTGATGCAACATTGATCATTATGTTCAATCTTTGTAGGATATCCAAACAATAATTGTGAGAATACAGCCACTTTTCTAAGCTCCCTTTTGGCATGTATTCAAGTACCAAGGCTTTGAAGTCTATGTTTGAGCAATTGCTAATGATTTTGACAAGATTTCGATGGCAGATTTTGCTCATTACTTAACATTCATCATCAAAACTCTTTAATGCACCTTACACATCCCATTCGAAATTTGTCCTCTATACACTGACCCAAAACCTCCTGTACCAAGTAGATTGCTTTCTTCGAATCTGTTTGTTGCATATTGAAGTTCTTGATATGAGATTCTTCTCCATGTAGCTAGAGTTAACACATCTTCTTCATCCAAAGATTTTGATTTTCTCTTTCGGCTTTGGAACAAAAAAATCATAAGGGTTAGCACAAGTATCGTTGATGCTATTGTTGACAATATTTATACTGGTTTCAGAACACTGGCCTTCTTCGTCTTGGATTCTTGAAGAGTACTAGTTTTGCATTGGGGGACTTGCAATCGCGAAGCTCCACAAAGTTCACTATTCCCCATAAATGATTCGGCTGAGAAGTTTGTGAAAGGCCCTTTTGTAGGAATTTCTCCTTCTAGTCTATTGAAAGAAAAATTTAGATATTTGAGTTACTTGAGTTTATCTAGAGACTTGGGAATAGCTCCTAAGAGGTTATTACTAGATAAATCCAAGGATTCTATGCTAATCAAGTTTCCAAATGATTCGGGATAGGGACCCTTAATTTGTTATTTGCTACAGATAATTTCATCAAGTTCTGGAGGCCTCCAATGCTGCTAGGGATGTTACCTGATAATTCATCTCCTGATAGGTCTATCTGAGTCACAACCCTCAACTTTCAATATCCAATGGTAGGTGTCCCCCGAGTGAAGTTGTGGACAAGTTCACTATCAAAATATATTTGAGGCTCCATAGGGATGCAGGTATTCACGAAGTGAAACCGTGGAATTTAGGTATAGAACTCACGGTGATATAATATCACCCAAGCATGCACGTATAGGTCGAGAGAGCTTGTTACCACCCAAGTATAGTTCACCTAAGTTTCTTAAATGACAAACTTCATTTGGAATGGAGCCTTGCAATCTATTGCCATCAAGATACAAAACTTGGAGCATTCTCATTTTTCCAACTGCAGTTGGAATAGGTCCAATCAAGTCATTATTTCTGAGGCGTACAGTTGTCAAGTTGCTTAAGCTCCCAACTTCATAGGGAATCCTACCCTTAATTCTGCGATTGTCTACTAGAAAACTTTTGAGTAGAGAGATTTCCTATGGAAACTGAGAGCGTGCCATTCAATGGATTATTGCTTAAAACTAATCTTGTCAAAAGTTTACGGTTTGTCAATGAAGAGAGAAATGTTAGTTCTTGAGTTGGAGATTCTCTTGTGAACTGATTTAAGGCTAGGTTGAGTCACTGTAGATTCCTTAGATTACCAAGTGTTGTGGGAATAGGGCCAGAGGATGAGTTTGAGGATAGCTCTAGGATGGTGAGTTCATTAATCCATAGGTAAAGCTCCTTAAGATTTGGAATATTGAAGATTGTAGATGAGATAAGGTCTGTTAAACTGTTATTATGGAGACTCAAAATCATTAGAGTATGAATTTACCGATCTCTGGTGGTATTGAACCTGCCATGATAAAGAGAAAGACCAAAACAAAACGAATCACTCTCTAGTTTTATTATTCGTTCAATGATTCTTCTTAAATGCTATTTGTTGATGTACATTTGGAACTTTAAGTGTGCGAGACAAATACAGAGGATTAATATATATATATATGTCAACTCAGTGTGTACAAGACAGACCCTTCTTTAAAAATAGAGACCGAACCTTCTTTAAAAGTGATCTCTCCTTATACATTGTTGATCTTTTAGTGAAACCTCTACTTTGAAAATAATTTTATTGGAAACCAGATAGATTATTGTATCTTCTATGGTTAATTTGCTTTTATCCAATTATAGTATAAGTTTGATTTTTTGATATGCTCACAAATGCTTCTATCCTGGATGTATAGTAGTTCATGTAGAAAATTCTTGATAAGTCATGTTGATACTGATGGTGTAAGCTCAATAGAAATATGTTTATTATTATATTTTTTCATCCTTTGTCAACTCTGTATAGTCTTTGTTATTTGACCACTAGGTAGTAGGTACCGGTAAATATTTTAGACTAGCTAGAATACTTCAATGAATTGTATTAAATGCATATATAAACATACCAGTCAAGCTGCTCCCAGTCAGTTTGATTTCCCATAGCGAGGTACAATTAGAAACTTCTTGGTATATCTCCTGTTTATTTATTGAGTCCAGATAGTTGAATTGCTATAAGTTACAAATATTCATCTGGTAAGACTTCAGTAGAGAAACTACTATCGAGAAGATTAATCTTAAATCCTTTTAGAAATAAGATAATGGATTGAAAGTTTAATTTGAACCTGTGATGGGACTTTCACCAGCTCTAAATCTTTCCAAAGCATGAGGAGAACCTAATTCTTCTGGTATTTCACCTGCAAATCTACTGTAACCAAGATTCAACTCATTTGTGCAAATTCTTAATAAGCTCCATATGAGTTTGCCTATGCCCAAAGTTTAGACCTTCTGGCACGAGTTTTCAATTCTGATTACGTAATATATTTATTTTTTGACATGTAATTATGATTATAATATGTAACCAAAATATACTTCTTTTATTTTCTTTTATCAATTATAAGTCTAAAGTTTGATGTGTCAAAAGAAAGCTTAGGATGATGTATTTTCTAATAGAGTAGCAAATTTTTTTTTTGAAAGGCAACAAAATTTATACAAAAAGCCAACGGCCAAAACAGCGCCAGCAAAAAGACTGCAGCACCAGAAACACAACAACAACAACAAAAAAACAGTGATAGAGGTAAACACAACCCCTCAACCACTGTCTCCGAAATTGACAAGCAGCACGAAGAAAAAAGAAAAAGAAAACCCAAAACACAACAAACACCAGACCAACAAAACTGAAAACACAAAAGGCAGCAATAGAGAAGAAGCACACCCCTCAGCGCAACAACAAACCAGAAAAAACAGAACAACAGCGAAAAAGAAAAAAAGACTACAAGCTCCAATCCAACAAATCATCCCCAGCAGCACCCTTTTTAGCTAACATGTCTGCATAAGAATTAGTGTCTCTTGAGTTGTATTCCACTGTAGTCTGACCCAAATTGCCCAACATACATCTAATATCCAGAATCATCTGCAGAAACTTCCAATCCCCCACCCTACTGCTGTTAACCCACGCCACAGCCTGCTTGCAATCACTAATCACCATAATTTTTTCCTTTTTCAACTCAGGTCTGTTAACACAGAGGAAACAAGCTTTAGCAATAGCAAGGAGCTCAGCAGATGTTTGCGACAGGGGTTGTTCTTGCTGCCCCTGTCGCAAGTGTTTGCAGTTGGTGTTTGCCCGGATTACCAAACTGTCCAGACACCCTCTAAAAGCTTCCCATTGCTCTTGCTCCCAGTTAAAACAAGGTCTTCTAAGGTTAATATTCCACCTCCAATTCCCATCAATCCAACTGCCATACTCTATCACACAGTTGACCTTATTGGAAGCAAGAGAGAATATCCTAGGAAAAGCTTCATTCATCCTCACACCTCCGATCTTAATGTCATCCCAAAGTCTAACCCTATCACCCCTAACCAAAACCACTTGAAGCCCTTCCTCTAACACATTTGCCATCTTCGAACCTTGCTCAAAGAGCCCACCTACAGATTTTATGAAGAAAGAACTTGAAGGGCCACCATTCCAATTCCACTTGATAGCATTCAAGGGAACGTTATATTTCGCACAAATTACTCTTTTTCAGAGCGACCCCTCTTCTTTTCCAAGCCTCTACACCCATTTCGCCAAAAAACCTTTATTTTTGTCTAGAACAGAACCAATACCTAAACCCCCATTCTCCTTACTTCTACATAATGTGTCCCACTTTAAGGCATGTAACTTCCTCCTCTCCCTACCATCACCCAAAAAAAAAACCCCCTCTGTAGCCTTTCTATTCTCTAAGAAACAGCAACCGGAACTTTAAACACCGACATAAAATAAATAGGGATACTAGACATTACGGATTTAATAAGCGCCAATCTACTCCCTTTATTTAAAAACAATTTCTTCCAATGGGCCATCCTCAGCTCAATATGATGCACGAGATCTTTCCAAAAAAGGTTTGAACACGGCCTACCCCCAAGCGGAAGCCCCAAAGAAGATATTGGCAATTTCCCATTATCACAATTGAACACAGCCGCCCCATTAGTCTCCCTCTCCACACCTTTGCTAATTTGCACAACACAACACTTACTGAAATTTATGCGTAACCCAAAAGCCACCTCAAAACATCTCAAAATTCTCCTTACATTAATCAAATACTCCGCTCTAGGTTGAAGGAACAGAATTGTGTCATCTACAAATTGCAAAATGAGACGCCTGAACCCCCTCACTCTCAAAAGATACACCTTTCATCAAATCCAAGCTCTCCGCTTTTTTGAACAGAGCACTCAAACCCTCCACCGCCACATTAAACAAGAAGAGGGACAGAGGATCCCGCTACCTTAGCCCCTTTTCCAATTCGAACTCCCTCGAAGGACTACCATTCATCAAAACCGACATCCAAGGGGAAGCTATACAATTTTCCATCCATTGTCTCCATTTCCACCCAAAACCCATCTCACCTAACATGTCATCCAAAAAGGTATGATCGACACTATCATACGCCTTTTCGAAATCTAACTTCACCAATTGGCCACCCTTTTTGCTCTTTTTCGAGTGATGAATTATCTCCTCCGCTATGATGAAACCATCCAAAATATGACGGTTTCTTACAAAAGCCATTTGAGTCTCTCCCACAACAGTCTCAATAACCCTTCTCATGCGGTTAGCTAGAACTTTTGCCAGAATCTTATATAGGGAACTCACCAAGCTAATAGGTCTAAAATCCTTCATAGATTTTGGTTTCACACATTTGGGAATAAGAGCGATAAAAGACCTATTTAGCTCCTTAACAACCTTCCCATCTCTATGAAACTCCTCCATAAATCTCATGAAATCGCCACTAATGACAGACCAATTCTCTTTGATAAAATTTAAATTAAAACCATATGGCCCTGGTGCCTTATTCCCGTCACAACTGTCAAGCGCAACTCTCACTTCTTCAATACTAAAACTCTCCTCCAAAGAATCCCTATCGCCTCTAGATAACTTCTTCAGAGGGAGACCAACAACTTTAGGGCGCTTCCACGAAACATTGCTGTAATGCTTCTCAAAAAAATCTGCCACTCCACTTGACACCTCTCTCGGATTTGATCTTATTACCCCATCAAAAGCTATATTGTCTATGAAATTCCTTCTCCGGCGTCCACTCGCTACGCTATGAAAAAAACAGGTGTTTCGATCACCATCAACCAACCATTTCACTCTCGAATTTTGTTTCCACTGCTGCTCCTCACGTCTAAGGATCTTCCAAAGCTCCGAGACCACCTCCAATCTTTCCTTTCTCAAATCTGCCGACCAGCCCAATCTAACAGCCGCTGTTTCAATTTTTAACAACCTATCCTCCATCTCCTTAGTAGAGTCACTATCTTTTCCTTTTGGAATTGCCCATCTCTTAATTTTACCCTTCACACTTCTCAACTTTACTTGAAGGATACCACTGCTGGAACCTTTAACTCTTTTATCCACCCGAACCTTTTTAATCTCATCCATTAAGGGTTTTTCTTCCAACCACCTATTATTAAATCTAAAAGGATTAGGGCCCCAAAAAAACTCTTTGCTCACCCAAGGCAATGGCCGAATGATCTGAAATAGTTTTAGGCAAACAAGATTGTTCTAGGTTGTTAAACCATGACAGCATACTGAAAAGGATGGCGGAAAATAAACACAAAGCAAAAATAGAGTTACCTTTATAACATTTTCATCCCCTTTATGTCTTTGTAGAATTGTAGGTCCAAATGGAAATAGATAACCAATTTTGCTCAAAAATAATTTACCGACTCCAATGTAAGTGGGGACACTCTGGGCGAAAAACCAAAAAACAAATAATTTACTGACTTAATAGACTTATAGTTGACAGGATCATAATTAAATCAGCTATTTTTTCAATTACTACTTTCGTTTTATGGTTAATCTTCATAATGTGTCTACACTCCACAGTCACACATCAGTTTCATCTTTGTTTCTTTTTTCCATCGTTCATGAGTCATGACCCACGCACGTGCTGCACAATTAATGTCTTTATAGTACTGTTTCTTCAATAATAAGACAGAGAAGCAAATTCTAAGAAATTATTGTGTTAAAAGAAAGTTAGAAAGAGAAGAAAAGGGATGCAATGTGAGTAACGTGAATACAGGATTGATGCATCTTTATTGAAGGTTTTTCTTTGTTAATGAAAGCAATTGTATCATCCTTTGCCTACATTACGTAAAAGATTGTAACAACCAATTATGAATCAATAATTTAAGAGAATTTGTTAAATGTGTTAGCAGAACAAATTTGCACCAGATAAGTTGCAGATCTGTACACTGTTTGATTTGCAAAAGGGAAGCCAAAATAAAAGCCTAAAGAGCAAATACAAATGTCTAAATCTGCATATACAACAATGAACATGCAATTAAGATTATACAGCAAAAGATACCACTAGTGCACTTAATTCATGAAAGCAGTAAAAATTGGTGCATTGTCAAGAGTAAACTAGTAATTGAGATATTCAGTCACACAGATGGAAACTTTGATGCTATAGTTTTTTTTTTTGTTTGTGGAACTGAAACGAACACGGTGCACCACATACCATCAGACATGTATGATAGGATACACTCATACAGGTTAAAGAACTAAACCCCAAGTCCCCAACAAACTAGTTCTAGATACCATAATATAAAACAGGAACAAGAAAAT
This sequence comes from Acer yangbiense, assembly GCA_008009225.1. Lineage (NCBI taxonomy): Eukaryota > Viridiplantae > Streptophyta > Magnoliopsida > Sapindales > Sapindaceae > Acer > Acer yangbiense. The sequence continues at coordinate 10,036,308 of CM017773.1, forward strand.
GTTTGCAATACAAAAGCACACAAAGTCCTATCTTAAGCCCATTTGAATTTTTTGAAGTTGTAGTGTTGTGAATGTTCTTTGAATCAAAAATTGACACCATAAGAGAATCAAGGAAGAAAAAGAATCCCATCAAGACAAACATACAAGCAATCGATCTAACATGCTTACGAAACCACGTATGCCTTTTCCCTACATAGGCTCCTTTAAAAGAGCTTAATTTCCCAGAACCATTTTTCAACCCATGAAGCAACACAACTTTGGACTTCCAATTATGGTCCCCTCCTGACATTCTCCTCCCAAAAGAAGGATCATTTCCGGGTAAATTTTCTGAACTTCTAAACTGATAGTCCTTCATCCCAAAAGATAATTCAACTTCCTCAAATTCAAGATGTGAACTTCTTAGGGGCTATAACCGCAAACCATTACAATTCTTTCTCTCTTAAGAACATCGAATAAACCGATAGAAAGCTTGCATCATCCTAGGTTTCAACAGCAATTAAAGATTCAATTTTTTTGAACAATAATTACAAGAAACTCAACAAAGATGCTTCTGATAAGAATACAATGGACTCAGGCAAGCTTTCAGCTGCAGTTGTGCAAACCTTTTCTCCAACAAGCATGTTAAGTATCAGGTCTCATATAAAAAGGAGAAATGATACTGTGAGTACACATACAGAGCACAACAATGTGACCTCGCTTGATCATCAGCATCGGTCGTCTGCAGATCATGCTATGCTAACTAACCGGTCTCTAATTAGTTAGTTCTTGTATTAGGTAGTTAACAGAATGTACAGCTAGGAAAAGTTAGTTAACAATTCTCTGAAATTCAGGGAACACTAGTATTGCGTGGTTGTAACATTGTAAACCAACAAAATACAGAGAAATACTCTTCTTAATAATCTCCATTAATGGAGCTTTTCTTAGCTCAGCTTTAGCATTCGATTTTCACTCAAGACTTTTATCGAACACCTAGGTGTCTCTATTAAACATCTTACTATGTTTTAAAAACTTCTAATAACAATGACCCATCAACTCATTTGATCTTTTATGTTCTAAATTAAGGTTTGGTGGCACAAGTTTTTAACACCAAGAATGAGAAAGACAATTGAATAAATTAATAACAAGTTATATAAGAATAAATTCAAAGTGAAGCTAAGCATTAGGTGAAAGTGATTTGTATATATGTAGAATTGTAGACGAGTGAAACCCAAGTCAGATATTTGAAAAAGTCTTGCTGCAAAAGTAGATTTATTCATACCTGTTACAACTACTTGCCACCAAACGCAACAAATCATCAGTTTCCAGCTTAAATCCTGGACATTTTGGAACCCAAGTGTTTGAAATGAAAAAAAAAAAAAAAAAGGAAGAAAACATTCTTGAAATCGAAGAGTTGCTTCAAGAAATGAAAGTGACAAGGTTTCATCAATTTGGCGGCCATTTTGAACTAGCTACCTCCCCACTGTTTGCACCAGATTAATGTCACATTCTAGTTAAACATACCAGAAATATATATTTTAAAAGCCCAAGAAAGGCCCTCCTGATTTTAGTAAAAAATAAAAAGTTTAGCATTTCAATTATTATATAAAAATATTGATATTAGTAATAGGTAGACATGATGTCAGTTCGGTTCCAACCATGGAACCGAACCGGAACCGTGACCTCTGGAACTAAACCTGAACCGGAACCTCCCTGGTTCCGGTTCCAAAAAATGGAGAACCAGACCGGAACCGCCGGTTTGGTTCCGGTTCTTGAACCGGCGGTTCCTTTATTTTTATTTTTTTAATTTTCTAAAAAAACTTATTAAAAATCTTTCCAAAAAAAAAATTATTAAAAAAAATAACACTTTATTTATAAAAATAAAATGTTTAAAAGATAATGGACAATATAGAGTATTGGGTCGTGGCCCAAAACCTTTTTCCAAGTAGATATATTTTCATTTGCATTATCCTCCTTTTTATATAGGTTAGGCGATTCTTCAATTCTCTTATTTATCCGATGTGGGATGTGGGATTGAATATAATTGGTTATAAGCAATCACTCTATGACCAAGATTAGGGAAGAATAATATGTGAACGAGATTTGATGATTTATTAATATAATATATATATATATATATATATATATATATATGATTTTTGTTTATAGATGGAAAAGATGGTAATAGAAATGAAGCTTGGGTGACAATGGAAGAGGAAGAGATGTTCAACTGTTCTTTATATATGTTCTTTATATTGAATTTTTTATTTTTTGTGATGGATTGGCCGGGTTTCAATATTTGCTTTTTCCTGTTAATTTTTATTGAAGGTTGAATTACAATTTACATGAACTGGGTGAGATCTTTTATCACTCATGACAAATGACATGTACAAACTCAAATAGATAGGGATTTTAGATGAAATCAAGAACTTTAGAATTGGATTGATCAGAGAAATCAAAATAAATTGGAGATTCATTAGCTTAAAAGCTCTCATATCATTCCTCATTCATCTACATTAAATAAAAATTATTGCAATTTGCAACTCACCACTGATCCAACTAAAAGCTAACTATCACGGGCTTAGAATTGCGCAACGGATCTCGTGCGGCACTTAGGCAACTTCTGGGTGAATGCTGTTAAGTAAGCCTTAAAAGTCTTGCTTGTCACTCTCAAAGGCAAAAGAGAGACTAAAGAAAAGGGTTGGAAGAGCTTGTGAGAATGTAAAAGAAACTTGTATTGCTTAACAAGTGAATTTTACAAGGCTTGAATGCTAGTAGGCTTGGATTGCCTTACAAATGAGAGGGGCTGGCTATTTATAGTGTGCCACCTCCTCAATAAATGGTTAGGATCAATTTGACCCAATGGTGGAGGTTTGTCCTCCAGAATAATCCATAACTATGTACAAGTTTCTAGATTATTCCTACATTTATCTACATATGTGTACATGCTTCTAGATAATTCTACACCTATCTAGATATGTACAAGAACAACCTAGATTGGTTGTGTTGCTAGAGACTTCCAGAAGCATCCATTGCTAGACCTATCCGAAAATCTCTAGAATCTTCCATGTAACTAGAGACTTTCATCCATCCTTGAAGTGTGTGGAAATCTGAGAGTTTTCCAGCACTTAGCCTTGTTGTGGGATCTTTGGGCACCTTGGCTGGAATCCTAAATTTGGATTTCATGGGCCGTGACATCCTACCCTACCTAAATTCGCGACGTCCTCATCGCGTGTGCGTTATGCATGTTGGAGTCTGCCATGGATTGGCTCATTCGGACAGGTGGACTTCAGCTTGGGAAGCCTTTCATGAAGGATTGCCTTCGTGTTAGGAGTTGAACGTATGTTGCGGTGCGTTGACTCCTTCGGCTTGGTGCAAGTGGGCTTGCGTTGTTAGAACGGTAGTTTGGCATTTGTGGCGCCTCCCTCCGCTGTCTTTGATCGTCACTTCCCATGGCTTGCACGATTCCTCTTCTTCTAAATGCCGTCAGTTGGCTTGTTGCTCTTCGAAGAGGTGGGAGAACTTGACTTCTCCACAAGTTGAATGGCGGATAGCATTGGCGGCTTTGATGGCACCTTTGTCGTTGGTGATTCGAAGACCAAGTCGTTTGGCTTCGTCCACCGATATGAAGTTGTGCGTTGCCCCGGTGTCCTGCATCACACGAACTTGCTTGCCTTTGATGGTGGTGCCCATAAACATGAGGCCTTTCTTAGCAAGCGTTGGAGGCATGGCTCACCCACTGAGTGCGTAAATCTGTTGAAGAGAACCTATGCTTGCTTGTGACTCGGATGCCTTCGCCTCCTCGAGCTGAGTGACTATGGCATTGAGCATCTTCTGTTTTGGGCAGTTTCAAACCCAATGTGGCCCATTACATATGAAGCATGGACTCTTCGGCTTGATTATTTCAGGCTTGCCTCCGTTGGGTTTATCACGCCGATTGTCACCATTGGGGTACTTGGAGCGCCCTTTGTCCTTGTGATCGTGGTCTCTGGACTCGTCTCCCCCAATTTTCTCATGGATATCTTTCCGTTCTTTGGGCTGAGTGTAGTCAGCCAACGACTATGCTACGGCAATGGCTGCATCTAGATCTTGTACATTCTGCCTTTCCAACTCCACTCTTGCCCAATCTTTAAGGTCATCCATGAAGTAGAAGAGCTTGTCTTTGTCGGACATGTCTTCGATCTCAAGGATTAATGCTGTGAACTCCTTGATGTAATCGGAGATGGATCCCGACTGTTTGAGGCAACGGAGGCGGCTGCGGGCCTCATTTTCGGTATTGGTCGGAGAAAACTGCTTCTTGAGTTCCCTTTTGAACTCATCCCATGTGGTAATTGGATTAATGGTGTCACCATATTTGCATCGCCACCATAGTTTGGCGGAATCCCTGAAGAAAGGTAGGAGCATTGGCAATCCGGGTGGCATTGTCCCTAACTCCCTTGGCTTCGAAGTATTGTTCTAGGCCGAAGAGAAAGTTCTCCACTTCTATGGCTTTCTGGTTGCCGCTGTAAGTGGATGGCTTAGGGACTTGGATGGTGTTGGTGCTCATGGTGGCACCGGAATGGATGGTGGGGCTGTTCCGGTACAAACCCCATTCAATGCAGATTTCCTCCATTTCCACGCGGATAGCTCGCAACTTGTGCTCCACGAATGTGCGGAGGTTGTGAATCTCTTGAGTGAGAAGGCATGTATCTTCATTGACACCATTTTGATACTCTCGAAGCATGGCCTTTGTTGCTTGTGTGATCTCACCATAGTCTGTCTCTAAGCCGTTAAGACGGTCGACTACATCACTCAAGGTAACCTGCGTGTCGGAGAGGGTGTCCTTTAAGTTGGTCATCCGAGTTTCCAAGGAGTCCATGGACAGACCCTTAGACTTGCTCTGCTTGGTGTGGGTGCGTTGCTCGCCATGACCTTATGCTTGCTCTTCCACTCTAGCAGCAACTTCGTTATTGGAGGCCATTGCTTCGCGAACTAGCTGTGGTTGCTTTGACAAGGCTCTGATACCAACTGTCACGGGCTTAGAATTGTGCAGCGGATCTCGTGCAGCACTTAGGCAACTTCTGGGTGAATGCTGCTAAGTAAGCTTTAAAAGTCTTGCTTGTCACTCTCAAAGGCAAAAAAAAGACTAGAGAAAAGGGTTGGAAGAGCTTGTGGGAATGTAAAGGAAACTTGTATTGCTTAACAAGTGAACTTTACAATGCTTGAATGTTAGTAGGCTTGGATTGCCTTACAAATGAGAGGGGTTGGCTATTTATAGTATGCCACCTCCTCAATGAATGGTTAGGATCAATTTGATCAAATGGTGGAGGTTTGTCCTCCAAAATAATCCATAACTATGTACAAGTTTTTAGATTATTCCTACATGTATCTACATATATGTACATGCTTCTAGATAATTCTACACTTATCTAGATATGTACAAGAACAACCTAGATTGGTTGTGTTGCTAGAGACTTCCAGAAGCATCCATTGCTAGACCTATCCGAAAATCTCTAGAATCTTCCATGTAACTAGAGACTTCCATCCATCCTTGAAGTGTGTGGAAATCTCTAGAGTTTTCCAGCACTTAGCCTTGTTGTGGGATCTTTGGGCACCTTGGCTGGAATCTAGAATTTGAAATTTGGGTTTCACGGGCCCGTGACATAACTCTCCCCTGGCTTATAACTAATGATATGCTAATGGGCGGTGATTGCCCGTTTAAATTGAGCAAAGTAAGAAGGCCATGGTACTAAAGACATGCAACTATGAACTATGTGCGTAACATGTAGTGAAGATATGCAACTATGTGGGCAACATGTAATGTATATATCCTTATCAAAACAAAAAAATGTAGTGTATATATTAAGGTTACACCCTTTTTGTAACTGTACTGGTCTTTGAAGTGAAATGGGTGATGCCTTGGCATCCTTCATTTTTTATGGTTTTAAGAGGGTAGGAATGTTACGTGTTCATCCATCCCCCCACCCCTACCATTTATTAGTATAATGGCTCATAGAGAATATCATTATGTTATATCAATGAATGGAAATGGAAATTCAATCCCATATCCCACATCAGATAAATAAGAGATGTGAAGAGAGGCATAACCTACATAAAAAGGAGGAGAATGTAACGGAAAACTTACTTACTTGGACAAGAGTTATAGGTCACAACCCAAAACTTTACAATGTCCTTTCTAACATTTTATTTATTTTTTATAAATAAAATGTTATGTTATTTTTTGTAAAAAAAAAAATGGAACCGAATAGCGGAACCACCCAGAACCAGGGAACCGACGTCATGTCTAGTTACAGGATATTTTAGGATTGATATGCAAATGAATAAAAATATTGATATTAGTTACAATATAGTTTAAAGAATGAAAATTTCAACTCAAATAATAATAATCTAATTAGGATTGATTGAACTTGTTTTAATTAGGAGGAAAACTTGCATGCTTGATGCGTCCGATGCAAATAATGTAATGCATCTTAACCAATGGGTGCATAGCATGCAACATGGAAAATTTATTTGATTGGTTCTCCTTGCCACATGGCGTGCACCCATTGTCCATATGCATTGTATAGTGTCATGTTTTTGGGAGGGGGTAATGCTCACCCCTCTTTAAGGAGGGTGAGCAAAAATGGACTCTATTGGGATGAGAGGGACATAGGGTTAAACTTATGAGGTATGTTAGACTCACTCTCTCTTTATGTGATGACATGTGTACAATGTTAATTTTTGTATATCAAATTTTGAGCTATCATAAATGACCTCATTCTTCATTTTATTATGCACCCATTGGTTAAATTTGTTAAATTTTAAAAACTTGATGAAAATAATGAAAAATCCTTTCATTTTATTAATTTTGACCAAATTTGACTAAACACAAGGGAGGTGTGTGCAATTTCTTATCGTATTTTTAATCCTATCATATGTTGCACAAAACACATGATTACTCTATTTTTAATCTTATCCTATATTGCACCAAACACATCATGACATTAAAATTAATCACATCCAATCCAATCCAATTCAATCTTATAGAATCCTATCATATCTCAAGTATCAAATGGGGCTGTAGTGTCTCAACAAGCCTTCACAGTATCCCTTTACTCTTTTTTTAATCTCTGCATCCCTTTACTTGTAACCATCTCTTAAAAAAAGATATTAAATGATTTTTTTATAAAGGTATTAAATGGTAATTTATTAAAGTTAAAAAAGAAAGGGTAAGTTAAGAAATTAGTTGTTGGTTTGCATTGTAAATAAAATGAAACGTGGAACATTTATAATGACTTAAAGTTTAATAGAAAAAAGTAAATGTTGTACACATGTTATCACATAAAGAGAGAGTGGATTGAGAGAGTGATTTGAAAGAGTGATTTTAGTATCCTCTAAACTTATAAGGAAGAAATATAGGTTAATTCGTTGATAAATTATTTCAATCTACATAAATGAAATAAGATTGCATTGATAAAAAAAAAAGAAGAAGAAAGGAGATTGCAATTACGAATATTTTAAATTTGTAATAGTTAAAAAAAGCATAATGAATTATATACAAGTATTGTGAGATGACAAGTGAATTAATTATATATACATATATATATATTTATTTATTTATTTATTTTTAAAAAATAAATTGTATAAAAACCTTAAAATATATATTTATTTAAAAATAATTTTAATATGCACATTTAAATTTTGATTTGTTAAATGGTTGTACACTTCTTCTATTGAAGAAACTTTATTATATGTTTCAGACTTTTTGGGGTCAAGTCTCAAAATGATTTTAATATGATTTGAAACTTTAATTTACAATAAAAAATATAGATACTTTTTAATTTTATTTTTAAATAGAAATAAAATAAAGTCGATATTTTGATTTTATTTATAGATAAAAGTATCAAGGATACTTTGGTCCTATCACACGCAAGTCTTTAAGACGACATATGTCCAAAATTCGTTTAAAAAAGAAAATTAAAAATTAAAAAATGATGGTCTCCACCCTTGAGTTCATGTCTCCTTGATTAGGGATGACAATTAAACCCGAACCCATGGGACTCGTTTGAACTCAACCTGCTTAAAAAGGGTTTGGGTTGGGATATTAATTATACCCGTGGACGGGTTTGGGTTTAAAAATTGTACTTGTCACAGGTTCGGGTATGGATTTGAAAAACAAACCCACGAGTAACCCACAAACAATAAAAATTATATAATATTTTATTATTTAAAATATTATAAATTTAAATTCCAGTAAAAGCTTTTTAATTATATAGACAATAAAATGTAAACATTTCAATATATTAAGTGTTTTTATTCTTTAAATTATAAATTTATAATATTTCATATATTTAAATAATATAGAAATAATTTTCAAAATAAAAAAATTTGACAGGTTCGTGGGTTTGACCTGTGGACCGGCTTGTTTCACAGGTTCGTGGGCGGGTTTGGATGTCCTCCAAATCCACGAGTAAAACCCGAACCCGAACCCGAACCCGAACCCGAACCCGAACCCGAACCCGAACCCGTTTATTTTCGCGGGTTCGCGGGTGGGTTTGGTAGACACAAAGTTTCGTGGGTTTGGGTTTGGATTTTACCAAACCCACCCGAACCCGCCCCATTGCCATTTCTATCCTTGACCCTTGGATATACATCATCCACTTTTGTTTTTCATCTTTATTTTTTATTTTCATTTAAATAAAATAATTAAATATGATTTCTTGGTCCACATCCAATTTGATTTGGTGGCACTGGCAATGGGCTCTGATTCAGCAAAGTAATGTCTTTGTTCGATTAGCATATGTCTCTATCATAGTATACAATTTTCAGTAACAATAAATGTTTCAACTAAGACATTTCTAACTGACTTGACTTAATTAAAACTTATAACAGACTCGCACCAAGGTCATTATCATAGTAATGTTTAAAATTTAAATTTTAGATATGGGTATACTTATAAATATATGTGTGCTTATCATATTTATGAGTGTCAATATCCACACCCATTTGAAAATATCATTGAAAAATTTTAAGAAAGAGAAGAACCCATAATTTAGAAATAATATTAATTTTATTAAATATAAATAACGGAAAATTATCAAGTGTAGAATCCTGCACGAAATCAGGGGAATTTGTGCAATGTTGAGTAAAAAGTCCATCCAAGTGCAATTAGGCCTAAAATCAGGGGCATTTGTGCAATTTCCCCAATTAATAAAATCAGGAAATTTAGAAAAGAAAGTCGATAAGTTAACCTTAAGAATTACATTCAATCACAGGCTTGGTTGCGTTACAAAATTTGTAATGGCAGAGTGCCAAAGTTTGTTTTTGTTTCGGCTTGGTTGCAGTTTTTTGTCACAGGCTTGGCTTCGGATAACAAAAACAAAGGACTAGAAGAAGAAAAAGAAAACAGAAGCCAAAGGAGTTGGAAAATGGCTTCAATTTCGTTAATAACATCACCACCTTGGCTCCCCACCAAAGCCACTCAACATGTACGGATGATTCTTTCAGCTCTCGCTGTTTTCCCTAAATTTTGACATTTTGTAGGTTTAATTTTGGTGGGACGAAATCAATTTTGGGTTTTTAATCTTTTCTTGTTATTTTGTTCATTTTTTTTTGTTATTGCATTTGATTTAATGGTGTAACACTTGTTTGATTGAGAAAAAAATAATAAAAACCGGTGAGGAAAGTGTGAGTAGCTAGTATGAGTTGAGAAGCACTCAAGGTGTTTGACAAAATTACTTAGAGAAAAACAGAGATGAGAAGAATCGCCATTGCATAGCTGATCATCTCCGTTGCTAGCTTTCCTTTCTTTAGTCTTTACTGTGAAGCTCTTCTCTTTTCAGCTGAATGAGCTGTTGTATTAACATCTCTAACAAAATTGGGGTTTCACGGTTGAAATTTTGGTGCTTGTATTGGTTTCTAGGCCACTTTGGAGGTAATTCTTGCATTTAGGAAGTAGAATCAATGCGATTTCCAATTTGGGACAGTGGGTACTTTGCCCAAAGTCCAACTCCAATAGTGGGAAGCGTAAATTGTAATTTTAATGTTATTCACTAGATGGTGTATCTGAACTTCAACGGATGCATCTTTTGATGTTTCGTTTGAGCAATTTTTTTGTTTATTGAAGTTCTCTTTGTTATTATCATCTTCTAGTATTCTTGTTTTCTTCTATTATTGTTGCAAGGAGCTTTACCCAAGGAAATATGTAACCAATTTTACCTCTTCCTCATGCTGTTCACCTGCAATATCTGACTGTGAACATTGGGCGATAAGCTGGATTCTGGAAGTTGGTCAGATGCCTCCTATTCAGGTTTTCATTATGGAAATCCTTTTGTTCACAATTTGGAATACATTTTTGTATTGATTGTCTTATGCTGTTCTTATTATTTGTGCTAGCTGTCTTTGTGGCGAATTTACACTTGTACTGTCTTTATATTTAACTGTTAAATTGTTCTTTTATTATGGTTACCAAGTATAGATTTAAGTCGGACAATTATATGCCATGTATCGGCAGTTGTAGATGTAATTTCAAAGTTACCTTGTGGTTTATAATCCCAGAATTTGATATTCAATTAGTTTGAGATTTTATTGTGACTTTTTTTGTTCTTTTTTTTTTCTTATTGGTGTAACTAAAAATTATTGAACCTCGATATACATTTGTGATAGATTTTCTTCTTCACATTTGTTATACTCTACCTTTCAAACTGGAACTCCTACTGTTCCTTCATTCGATGTTATTAACTGTGTGCTTTTTGACATTTTTCTCAGGTGATTGATTATGTTACTGGGTTATAATAATTGTGAGTTGCTGCATAGTTGCACAGTTAAATTAAGCGAGTAGAAAATTATAGCAAAGCAAAAGATTTTCTGATTATAACTTATAAGTAATTGAAGGGTTGAAGAATCATCCACTCTTCAATACAAGTTATTGTGCATTTGGAAATGGAGGTATGGTTAAAATACCACAAGGACCTTTAGGAAAACCAGATTCTCTGATAATCCTCATGTAGCCACACTCTCCCCAACCCCTGCCCCATGAATTCTTGAGTATCCAATATTTGGTACCATATTCACTTACACCATACCCAACAATTACAACTGCATGGTTGATTGAATCTCTGCAATTTCCATTGTAGATTCCAATCGTATATTGCTTGAAATCACCATCTGTGTTAATGTAAGCTGAGATGGGTTGTCGAGTTACAAAGACTTTTAATTGCATCTCATTAGCATTATAGCTATCTTTATAGAACCGATGATCTCGGCAGCTTTCTCGGCTGCCTTCGACAGGGTCCTTTATGTTCCTGGTATTGGTAATTGGACTCTGCTGGCGAGAGCCGTCGCGTGGCTTGCTGGTGCGGATCAGTAGGGTTTTAGTGAAATATATAAAAATATTAAGTGTCAAAATGATTTAATATGATTCAAAACTTTAATTCAAAATAAAAATATAGATGCTTTTATTTTTTTCTATAAATTATATATAAATCATTTTATTTTTCTATAAATTATATCGAAATCAATCTTGGAAAATGAATGGTTTTGAGTTTTAAGTTGACAAAGCAGGAGTTTATGGTATCCATTGGACACAATGTTACCATCTTTACTGGCTTCAGACGCCAATAGCATCGCTCATTGCTCTCTGTTCACTGAATCAGGTATGGAGCTTCTTTTTTCCGCTATTAATTTTGTACTTTGATACGATTATGGAACCACAGCACTCTTTTCAAACTTAATTCTGATATTTTTCAATGTACAGAGGACATTGGCTATGTCGATTCTCCTTTCCAACAGTTCCTCAGAGCAACTCATGACAGCCACTTGTAGATTCGACGAAATACACTTCTCCCAGTAAATTGGCATCTGCTATTTCACTCACTGAATCTGGTAATGCTTCTTTTAACCACAACTTCAAGCTCATTATTTCTTCAAACATGTTGTCTGTAGGCTTCTTTCTTGTAAATGTTTCCATTAGAATCCCAAAACTGTATACATCTCCCAATACTGAAACAATTCCTTGTGATCCCATACTCTACAATTAGGTTCCATGTTATCCATTGTTAGAATGTATGTGTGTTTAAATCATAATTTGAATAATAAATTTAAAATGTTACCTGGTGCCAAGGTGCACCAGGTGTTGGTTTGTGTCATTGAATCCCCTTCACCTTAGAGCTTAGCAATGCTGAAATCACTCGTGTGCAACCATATCTTTATCTAGTAGGACATTTGCTAGGCTTTAAATCACAGTGTAAAATAGGTGTTGCATAATCATGGTGGAGATATTCTAGTGCTATGCAACATCGATCATTATCTTCAATCTTTGTAGGATATCCAAACAATAATTGTGAGAATACAGCCACTTTTCCAAGCTCCCATTTGGCATGTATTCTAGTACCAAGGCTTTGAAGTCTATGTTCGAGCAACTGCATGCTAATGATTTTTACAAGATTTTGATGGCGGATTTTGCTCATTACTTCACATTCATCATTGAAACTCTTTAATGCTCTGTCTACTTGCAAATTGAAAACCTTCACTGCAATGATCACCTCATCCGAAATTTGTCCGATGTACACACCCAAAATCTCCTGTACCAAGTAGATTGCTTTCTTCGAATCTGTTTGTTGCATGTTGAAGTTCTTGATATGAGATTCTTCTCCATGTAGTTAGTGTTAACACATCTTCTTCATCCAAAGATTTTGATTTTCTCTTTAGGCTTCAGAACAAAAAAATTATAAGGGTTAGCACAAGTATCGTTGCTGCTATTTTTGATAATATGTATATTGGTTTCAAAACACTGGCCTTCTTCTTCTTGGATTCTTGAAGAGTACTAGTTTTGCGTTGGGGGACTTGTAGTCGCGAAGCTCCACAAAGTTCACTATTCCCCATAAATGATTCAGCTGAGAAGTTTGCAAAGGGCCCTTCTGTAGGAATTTCTTCTTCTAGTCTATTGAAAGACAACTTTAGATATTTGAGATACTTGAGTTTTTCTAGAGACTTGGGAATTGCTCTTGAGGTTATTACTAGATAAATCCAAGGACTCTATGCTAATCAAGTTTCCAAATGATTCCAGGGTAGGGCCACTTAATTTGTTATTTGCTACGGAGAATTTCATCAGGTTCTGGAGGCTTCCAATACTGCTAGGTATGTCGCCTGATAATTCATTTCCTGATAGGTCTATTTGAGTCACAACCCTCAACTTTCCAATATCCAATGGTAGGTGTCCTCTGAGTGAATTTGTGGCCAGGTTCACATCCAAAATTTCTTTGAGGCTCCACAAAGATGAAGGTATTGTCGAAGTTAAATTGTTGGAATTCAGATATAAGACTCTGAGTGAAGTAACATCACCCAAGCATGCCGGTATAGGTCCAGAGAGCTTGTTACCACCTAAGTTTCTTAAATGACAAACTTCATTTGGAATGGAGCCTTGCAATCTGTTGCCATCAAGATACACAACTTGTAGCATTCTCATTTTTCCAACTGCAGTTGGAATAGATCCAGTCAAGTCATTATTTGAGGCGTAGAGTTGTCAAGTTGCTTAAGCTCCTAACTTCATAGGGAATGCTACCCTTAATTCTGCAATTGTCTACTAGAAAACTTTCGAGAGCAGAGCGATTTCCTATGGAAACTGGGAGTGTGCCATTTTATGGATTATTGCTTAAAACTAATCTTTTCAAAAGTTTGCAGTTTGTCAATGAAGAGAGAAATGTTAGTTCTTGAGTTGGAGATTCTATTGTGAACAGATTTGAGGCTAGGTTGAGTTGCCATAGATTCCTTAGATTACCAAGTGTTGTGGGAATAGGGCCATAGAATGAGTTTGAGGACAGCTCTAGGATGATGAGTTCAGAAGCATTGGAGATAGAGTCGGGGATTATGCCATTGAGTTCATTACTCCATAGGTAAAGTTCCTTAAGATTTGGAATATTGAAGATTGTAGATGAGATGAGGCCTGTTAAGCTATTATTATGGAGACTCAAAATCATTAGATTACGAAGATTACCAATCTCTGGTGGTATTGAACCTGTCATGATAAAGAGAAAAACCAAAACAAAATGAATCACTCTCTAGCTTTGTTATTTGTTCAATGATTCTTCTTAAATGCTATTTGTTGATATACATTTGGAACTTTAAGTGTGTGAGACAAATACACATGATTAGTATATATGTCAACTCTTTGTGTACAAGACAGACCCTTCTTTAAAAATAAAGACAGAACCTTCTTTAAAAATGTTCTCTCCTTATACATTGTTGATCTTAATGTGAAACATCTACTTTGAGTGGAATTTTATTTGAAACTAGATAAATTATTGTATCTTCTATGTGTTGGAAAATTAAAAAAATTATTTTTACATTTGTTGCTCGACTGGTTTCAAACGTATGAAACTAGGCAAGTTGAAGTCTTCTATTTTCATACAGCTGAAACCAGTAGATGATAACTCTTATTTCTACACATTGTGTAGCCCCTTACTTTTATCTTTTATGCTTGTTTTCCGGGTAAAACCGGGTATTTAATGATTTAAATAAGTGTTTCAGGGTATTTTTCATCATAGGGGCTAAAGTGCAAAAATGGCAAAATATTGGGGCAAAAGTGCAATTTTCAAAAGTTCAATTTTGCTCCCTAATTCGGCGATTAGGGACCGCAGAAAAGGGCGCAAAAAGGGACCAGAAATTCATTTTTTTGTAAATCGGCGCCCTAGGGCGCAAAACAAGGCGCGGAATTTTAACGAAAGTTTCCTGCAGAACACTCAACTTGCGGGGCTCATATCTCTCTCCTCCAATCGAACTGGGTTTCGTTCTTTATATGGTTGGAAAGGTCCAGAAGTCTTCTTTCCAACGGTTCTTCAAGATCGCGATTCCGACGTTTGTGGAGAAAGTTATGCCTGTTTCCGTAACAGTGCGTGCTGTTGGAAACCCATCCGTGAAATGCCCAATTTTCAGCCACTTAAGGGCATTTTCGTCCTTTCCCCCATTTCTGACCTAAACCCTTCTCTCCACTATATATATCCCCTCTTCTCTTCAGCTTTTACACAGAACCCTAACCCCTCTCTCTCTCTCCTCCGCCCTACTCTCTCTCTCTTCCATTTTCTTCACCTTCTTCACATTCTTCATATAATAAGGAGAGACCCATGCTCCCATGGAGGTTCTTCCTCTATGGGAGCTCCCCATACATCTCCACAAACCCCCCTTCTCACTTCCTCCACCCATTTTAGACGAAATTTCAAGGAATTAGGAGCAATATTCGAGTTAGGAAGCCATGGAGCAACTTTGGAGGATTATCTTCAAGGGTTTGCTTTTATTTACTCATTTCCTTTGTAATTTTCGTTTCTTTGATGTGTAACCCCGATTTGGGGAATATTGTAAACCTACACTTGTGTTATATAAGTTGTTTGTGCTTAATTTCATATGGGTTTTGTTCTACTCTTTGTTAATTACATGTTTTAAGCTCTAATTGCAATATCCATGTGTGTGGAGGTCCGAAATTGATATGTGTCCATGATTGGGATTAGGAGTAGAGTAATTTAATGTAGGAGTAGTGTAATTTAACTTCCCATGATTGTTGATTGATTGATGGATGACCAAAATGTCATGTTTAGAGTAATTTTGAGTGTTAGAGATTTAGCTCCAAAGAGTAGGAAATGTTTCAGTTCAGGCATTTAGTTGCTAAATTGGCCTGGGTTCCAATTCTTGTGCTTAATGGGTCTTTTTAAGACACAATTGCCCTTCCTTGGTCGGATTGGGTAATAAATTGATTTAGGGAAAATTCCCAAATCAAGAGAATGAACCCTTAGCCTTTATTGAATGGTCTTAATAAATAACAACCAACTTATTGCACATTGTTGTTTGGTAAACTTGTTTCCCATGTCTAGCCATCCTAGGGAGATTGATAAAATCGAATCTGTATCTAGAGTAAAGATAAACTGAATTCCTCTTGTGCTTGTGTAGTTATATGGGTATTTCATTGCTTAATGCTTTCACTCGGTTAGCCACCTTGTGGATGATATTTAGGCTATGTGTTATATATTGCGTGGTTCACATTAACATATCCAGCGTGATATCCTCTACATTTGACCAGACAGTGAGAGATACACTAGGCTGGAGTGTAGAGCTCGTGTGTGTGTCCCACAGTCCTTAATGAATCCAAGCATTTATGCATGGATGTAATCTCTAAGACATCGAGAGAGATTAGAGATTAATTAAGGGGACATGAGCATATAACATACGTGTTGTATGGGTATCTCGTATTCTTAATGCTTTCACTTGGTTGCCATCCCGTATTTGGTTAGCCATTGTGAATGAATTATTGGCTGTAGTATGGCCCACACGGTTGCGCATTACATGCCCAACGAAATAACCACTGTATATGACCAGACAGTGAGAGATACTCTAGGCTGGCATACAGGGCTCTTGTGTGTGTGCCATGGCACTTAATGAATCCATGCATTGTGTGGATGTGATTTCTAAGACTCGAGAGAGATTAGAGATCAATTAAGGGGACACGAACCTATGATATACTTGCATATTGAGGGACTAAGTGAGTCTAGAGCTTAATTAGGAGGATTGTTACGGTTGAGTCATTGCCTTAGTGTTACCACATTTCATGCATTTCTCCATTTCATTCTATCCATGTATATATTATGGTAGTTAGTTTATATATTATAGTATTATTTACACTTTTCCGCAACCGCAACACACGAGTTCTCTCGGAGTGTTGTAATAATAGCTAGAACCGGTGACGGTCGGCGGATCCCACCTCCCTGCGGAACGATACCCTCACTTGCCGCTGTGCTAGTCCATGTGACTCGCGCGCTAGCGAGGTCGAACTTAAATGTTCATCTTTTGACCGACATCGCAACGACGTGTCGTCAGTAGACAAAAAAGAACATTTTCCATATTGAAAATTACAGAGAACATTGCTCTGTTACCAGAAAAACATCACAAAAAACATATTGTTAAACATTTATAAAAGCATTACATGGAAACATAAATAGAGAGACATGATCATAAATTAAAAGAGAAGAAACATAATTTTGAGAACATTTTTATATTGACATCACAGGCCATTTTCGGTGATGGCTAAACATACACACACATTTTTCTTCAATCCCCGAAAGGGGTATATATAGACACAAAGGACATCTTTAGAAGACTAGAGATATCTTTACACATTTACATCATCCATTACATCATAAATTACATCATTCATAACATCATAACTAAACCATATATAAACCATAATTAATAACATAACCATAGTTACAAAATAGGCCATAATTAAATCATTGGGCCATCCATACATCAATCTATGAGCTATCAATTTGATCCATAACCATTGTCTTTAAGAGCAAATTTCATATTTCCAACACTATGGTTAATTTGCTTTTATCCAATTATAATATAAGTTTGATTTTCTGATATGCTCACAAATGCTTCTATCCTGGAAGTATAGTAGTTCAAGTAGAAAGTTCTTGACTAGTCATGTTGATGCTGATGGTGTAAGCTCAACAGAAATATGTTTATTATTTGCTGTAATTCATATAGAAAATATTTTTCTAGTCTTGGTGATCAATGGTGATAGCGAAAGCATAACAGAAATATGTTTATTATTATATTTTTTTCATCCTTTGTCAACTCTGAATAGTCATTGTTATTTTACCACTAGGTACCAGTAATACTTTAGACTAGCTAGAATACTTCAATGAATGGTATTTAATGCATATATGTTGACGGTGAAATTTGGATTGCTACGCACTTAACAATTATATCAATTTAATATAAAACAAGAAAATTAAGAACGCATGCAAAAGACAGATTTTACGTGGAAAACCCTTGAATGGGAAAAAACCACGGCGCCCCTGAGGGCAGAAAAATAATACTAGGTTTTCGTTGCCTTGTTACACGCTTAGATCTCTCTTACAATTGCTCTCCTCTCTCTCAATTTCTGAACCCTTTCCTCGTGGGATAGGTGGTTCTATTTATACATGATATTTAGGGTTTTCCCTTGATTTTGGTCCTGCTCATAGTAGGATTTCCTTTCAGATTTGTACTGGGAATCCCACGTTGCTGTGGATATAGATAGGTCTTCTCCTTTTCCCCCCTTGATTCCTTGCTGTTATGGGTTTTCTAAAGTGTAGGGTTTATTTCCGTGTTTCTACCGAGTCGGTTCAGGCCCAGTATGCTGGTGCAGCGAGTACATTTATTTTTGGGTTGGGTTTCGTTTCTTCGGCGACCATATATCTAGATTTGGCGAGCATGTTTTTGACCTTTTTGGTTTTGAGGTACTTTGACATTGACTTGTCACATTTCCTTCATTGACCCGGTCAATGAGTGACGTGACAATCTTTATTGACTCTTTTTGATGACGTGTCAGGTTGACGAATTTATGCATACAACAATACCCCCATAAATACTTTGAGCTGGGCGAATGATTTGTTCTTCTCGCTTCGTTTGTCTCTGCGAGTAGTATTTATATTTATACTTACAAGATTTCGACGCATTTTGTAATAACCCCCTCTTCCCTTTTTGTCACGCGCTGTATTGATTAATTGATTCTTCCGGTGTAAGCTTTCAACTTGGTCCACATAATTGCTGACGCTTCCACTTACCTGACAGACGAAGAGACATTTTGATCGCTTGGCTTTCCCCGAGATGCCATATGTCTGTTTTCTGATGGTGACTATTGTGGCTGGTCACTGTGGCTGTCATTCTCATTAATTGCATATCCTTTTACTTGATTTTCTTTTTTGAATTTTGAAACTCCCTCTTTTTAAGGTCCGATCGTTTCCTTTTCTCCATTTCATTCTTTCCATTTATTTCTCCACTGGTTTTCTCAGAGCAGAAAAGAACAGTTTGATTCTTCGTTTTTATCTACCTTATTCCTTCGAGTACTTGCTACAGTCCTTTCCCTGTGCTTTCTATTATCAGACGGTTCACAGGAATCGATTATTCCTGCCTCTCTACGAACCTTTCGCGAATATAGGGTTTTCTGGTGAGTTCTTATGGACCCTTCTTTACGCTCTTCTCTTTTTAATCGGATGATGCAAGCCATGGAGCTTGGTGATAAAAGTATTGCGGACAAAATCGAATCTCTGATTCGTAATTTTCGTCCGGATTCTCCGGTCCCATTGTCTGTGATGATGGTATTTGGTATCCCGAATCTGTATCCCGAATCTGTACAAGATGTTTTTCTTCACAAAGCTTATGGTGTTTGCTTCTGTTATGTGTACCAACGGCTCAGCCTCTACCCATTTTGTAAAATAATCCACTGCTACTACGGCATGCTTCGCTCCTCCAGTTGCTGTTGGCATTGGGCCGATCAAGTCAATTCCCCACATGGCGAATGGCCAAGGCGAGGTAATACTTTGCAAGAGTTCAGGTGGCTGTCGGATGTTATTGGCAATCTTCTGACACGCCTCACATCTTGCTGCCACCCTTTTGGAGTCGGCGAACAGTGTTGGCCAGTAAAAACCCTGCCTTAATGTTTTGTGGGCTAGGCTGGCACCCCCTGCGTGGTTCCCACAATTTCCGCTGTGTATGCTTCTCAGGATACCTTCTGCTTCTTCAGGTCCGACACATCTCTGCAGCGCCCTCGAGTACCCCCTTTTGTACAGTTCTCCATTGAGTACTGAGTATCTTGTAGCTTTGTACTTCAGCCGCTTTGCTTTTAATGGGTCACTTGGAAGTATATCATTAACGAGATATTCTTTGATTGGTGTGATCCAGCTGTCCCTTTCGCCAAAGACTGCCCCAACTTCCTTTGTTTTAACTATACTCGGCTGCGATAGGTGGATCATAGAGATATTTTTGGGCCAGGTGTTGATTGTGGCAGATGCCAACTTGGCTAAGGCATCAGCCTTTTCATTTTCTTCTCGAGGGATGTGAACAATCCTGTATTCTTTAAATCTTTCTAAAAGTTCCTTTGCTAATTCCAGGTAGGTGATCATGCTTTCATCTCTCGCCTGGTACTCGTCTAACACCTGATTGACCACGACTTGGGAGTCGCTGAATATTTCTACCTCATCTACTCCTAGGATTGTGCAAACTTTTAATCCTGCTATGAGTGCCTCGTATTCAGCTTGATTGTTAGTAGCTTTAAAGTCAAAACGCAAGGCACATTCGACTGAATCTCCTTCTGGGGTTGACACCACTACCTCTGCCCCGCTGCCGTGCGTGTTTGACGAGCCATCAACACGAAGTTGCCATTTGAATGTTTTCTTATTTTGCTCCACCATCATTTTTGCTCCATCATCATTCTCGCCACCTCTATACTTGGCTCGGTGAATTCTGCTACAAAGTCTGCTACTGCATGGGCTTTAATTGATGTTCTTGGGAGATACTCTACATCGAATTCACTTAATTCGATCGCCCACTTTGTTAATCGCCCGGATACTTCTGGTTTTTGCAGGATTAATTTCAGTGGGCAGTTGGTGTACACTCCGATTTTATGAGCCTGGAAATATAGCCTTAACTTCCTTGCTGCTGTTATTAGAGCGAGTGCCATTTTTTCAGCCGGCGAATACCTTGTTTCGGCTGGTAACAGTGCTTTGCTGGTGTAGTATACTGGTTTCTGGATCCCATCTTCCTGTCTTACTAGCACAGAACTTGTGGCTGCTTCAGAGATGGACAAGTATATGTATAATGTTTCTCCTGTTTCTGGTTATGATAGCAGCGGTGCCTGTCCAAGGTAGTCTTTCAAGGCCTGGAAAGCTTTTTCACAATCCTCATTCCATTCGACTCCCTTTCCTTTCTTTAGAGCTTTGAAAAATGGTAGGCATCGGTCTGTTGACTTGGCTATGAACCTGTTCAGTGACGCTAGGCACCCTGTAAGTTTTTGGACGTCCTTCAAAGTTCTCGGCGAGACCATTCTTGCTAATGCTTGGATTTTTTCAGGGTTCACTTCTATTCCTCTTTGGTGTACTTGATACCCGAGGAACCTCCCAGATGGTACGCCGAATACACATTTTGCTGGGTTCAACTTCATTCCATACTTGACCAGCACATCGAATGTTTCCCTCAGGTCATCTGCATGTTTATCTGCTGTGATGCTTTTTGTTAGCATATCGTCAACGTAAACCTCCATATTTCTCCCTATTTGCCTGGCGAACATTTTGTTGACTAAGCGCTGGTAAGTTGCTCCAGCGTTCTTCAGGCCGAATGGCATGACTGTGTAACAATACAACCCCTGGTCTGTGGTGAATGCTGTCTTCTCCTCGTCTGGCTTGTGCATCTTTATCTGGTTGTATCCTGAATATGCATCCATGAAGCTCAATGTCTCATGTCCGGCAGTTGCATCGACTAACTGGTCAATCCTTGGTAGCGGGAAGCTATCCTTGGGGCAGGCTTTGTTCAGATCGGTGAAGTCAACGCACATCCTCCATTGATTGTTCTTCTTTTTCACCAGGACCACATTCGCCACCTATTCCGGGTACTTAACTTCTCTAATTGACCTTACGGCGAGTAGCTTTGATACCTCCTCTTTTATGGCTGCACTTCTTTCTGGGTTAAAACTTCTCCTTTTCTGCACGACTGGTTTGCAGGTTTCATTCACAGCCAAATTGTGTGAAATTACGCTTCTGTCAATCCCTGGCATGTCTTCGTGGCACCAAGCGAAAATCTCTTTATATTCTTTCAATAAACTTGTCACATCTTTCTTGATTCGTTCAGTCAGTCTTACCCCGATCTTTACTGTTTTATCTGGCTTCGCTTCATCTAGAACAACTGACTCAGTCGGCTCTTCTTTTTCTCTGCTCGTTTTGTCCCTTGGGTCTAGTTCGAAGTTTTCCAGATATTCTTCCTGTACTTCACTGTCTATCTCGAATATGTTCATGGTTTCCACCCCGGTTTTATCTTTGAAGATTGATAGGTTGGCGCGACGAGCCATCTCTTGTGACCCTCTCAATTCTCCGACACCAAATTCTGTAGGGAACTTTATTTTCAGCGCATGGGTTGAAGTTACAGCTCGTGCTTTGTTAAGGAATGGTCAGCCAAGTAAAGCATTATACGGCCAATTATGGATATCGACTACAACAAAGTCCAGCAGGATTGTTCGCCGGCATGGTGCTGTACCAAACCTTACTGGTAGTTTCACAGTCCCTAACGATATTACTTCTGCACCACCGAAACCTTTCAACGGTACATGGAAAGGCTCAAGATCTTTCCTATCCAGTCGTAACTCATTGTATACTCTGGCACTTAAAATATCAGCTGAACTTCCGTTGTCAATCATCACCCGAAGGACATCCCTATGAGCTATTTGAACCCCCACGACGATTGCATCGTTAGGTTTTGCATCAATTCCATCTGAGTCTTCTGCTGTGAATACTATAGGATCGTGTCCCTCTCTTCCCTTCTTGGGGTTTCTTTGCACAGAATTGACCTCCATGCTTCTGCTTTCATACATTACTTCCCGGACTTCCGACATCCTTTCTCGATTGCTTCTCCCAGTATGAGGTCCGCCAAAGATGGTGTTTATGGCGGCGCTAGGGCTGTTTCTCCTTGGACTCTTTCTTTCCTGCACGTTTCCTTGGCGGCTATCCTGGCGACCACTATATTTGTCTCCCTTCAGAGCAAAGTCCTTCAGGTGCCCATCTCTGATCAAACTTTCAATGTGATCGCGCAGCTGAAAACACTTTGAGGTTTCATGCCCATGGTCTTTGTGGAATCGGCAGTACTTTGTTGTATCTCTCCTAGCATTTGCTGATTGCTGCCGAGGGTATTTAGCGAGCCCTTTGTCTTCCACCACAGAAAGTATCTCCTCTTGATCGCCGGTCAAAGGGGTGTAATGGTTGTACCTTCCTCGAAACCTACTGGCTCGAGGATTTCCTTTGCTTTCTCTCGAATGTCCCTTTTGGCCCTTCTCATCTCTTTGGCGATCACGTGACTGCGTTTTTTTGTCATCCTTATGGTCCGGTTTTGAGCCAGGCTTGTGTCCATGCACATAGCTACCCCCTTGCGCTACTTCTTCTTCTTCTTCTTCTTCTTCTTCTTCTTCTTCTTCTGCCGGTGCGTAGTTGCCAGCTATTTCCATCATCTCCTCATAAGTTTTTGGTCCCTTCGTAGGTCAAATGATAATCGCCCACTTTGTAACCCATTGGTGAATGCGGCGATTACAGCTACATCACTGGCGTTTTCAATTTGAGCAACCTCCTTCCCAAATCTCGCTAGATACTTCTTGATTGACTCGTTATGTTCCTGTTTCAAATTGGACAGATGAGCGAGTGACTTTCTTCTCTGGACACTCCCCATAAATTGCCTTATGAACACTTTGCTGAGATTTGAGAAGCTGTTTACATTCCGGGAGGAAGTCTTCCAAACTATCTAGATGCAAGGTCGCCGAATATTTGCGGGAAGGTGAGGCATAACAACCCGTCGTTGGATGAGTACTGGGCCATAATGTTACGGAATCGGTGAACGTGCTCCTTCGGATCCCTATTCTCCTTGTACTGCTCGATAGTTGACATTCTAAATTTGTCTGGAAATTGGGTGCGAGCAATGGTTTCGATGAATGGGATATCTGACTCATCATCCGAAGATACATTGCGACCATACCTTCGCGCCATTGCTGAAACTTTTCTTGATAGCTCTTGCAGAGTGACATCTCGCTGACCAGTTGGTTCTCCTGCTGGATCGAGTCTACTTTTGATTGTCATTCTACCATGATTGCCTCTCTCGTTCGGGCTTCTTCGATCTTCAGTGCTCTCGGATCTTCTTCGCTTTGCTCTTTTGGATCGTAATTCCCTTCGTGGACGAGGACTCTTATCTTCAGATGAGATGGAACGGTGTCTCCGCCGGTTCCGTTGGTACGTATCACTGGAATTGACCCCATGTGTTCGCACCTGGTCTCGTTCCTCCCTGGATTCTTTATTCATCACACCTTTTCCCTTCCTTTGTTTTCTCCCCTCGAAGTCCTCAGTGTGGTCCTGGGGAGTCTCCTCAGTGGATTGTCTTGCTTGAGTATCGGGAATTGTAATGTGAACTTCTGACCGTAGCCTTCCGGGTGGATGGATTCCAAGAGTGGTTAACTCATAAGGAGATGAAACCCCCAACCCTATGGGGAGCGAAAGTCCTATTTTGCTGGCTTTGCTGATTAAGTTTACCAATGCAGCTTGGAAGTGCTGCAGAATCCCGGGATCAGCTGCCCTAGTTCCTGGTGTTACCGCTGATTGTTGCCCGATTGTTGCTGCCCTGTCTCCCGTCTGCGTGGTTGGTTCAACAACTAGATCTCCGCTGGAGTTACCATCTCTGTCGCTGTCATTGTTCATGTTGTTTGATTCGCAAGGGTCCCTCGAAGTTTTTTGTTCAAGGATCCCCTCCTTCTAGCGCCAATTGTTGACGGTGAAATTTGGATTGCCACGCACTCAACAATTATATCAATTTAATATAAAACAAGAAAATTAAGAACGCATGCAAAAGACAGATTTTACGTGGAAAACCCTTGAATGGGAAAAAATCACGGCGCCCCTGAGGGCAGAAAAATAATACTAGGTTTTCGTTGCCTTGTTACACGCTTAGATCTCTCTTACAATTGCTCTCCTCTCTCTCAATTTCTGAACCCCTTCCTCGTGGGATAGGTGGTTCTATTTATACATGATATTTAGGGTTTTCCCTTGATTTTAGTCTTGCTCATAGTAGGATTTCCTTTCAGATTTGTACTGGGAATCCCACGTTGCTGCGGATACAGATAGGTCTTCTCCTTTTCCCCCCTTGATTCCTTGCTGTTATGGGTTTTCTAAAGTGTAGGGTTTATTTCCGTGTTTCTGCCGAGTCGGTTCAGGCCCAGTATGCTGGTGCAGCGAGTACATTTATTTCTGGGTTTCGTTTCTTCGGCGACCATATATCTAGATTTGGCGAGCATGTTTTTGACCTTTTTGGTTTTGAGGTACTTTGACATTGACTTGTCACATTTCCTTCATTGACCCGGTCAATGAGTGACGTGGCAATCTTTATTGACTCTTTTTGATGACGTGTCAGGTTGGCGAATTTATGCATACAACAATATAAACATACCAGTCAAGCTGCTCCCAGTCAGTTTGATTTCCCATAGCAAGGTATAATTAGAAAGACTTCTTGGTATATGTCCTGCTTATTTATCGAGTCTAGTTAGTTGAATTGCTATAAGTTACTAATATTCATCCGGTAAAAATTCAAAGAAACTATTATTGAGAAGATTAATCTTAAATCCTTTTAGAAATAAAATAATGGATTGAAAATTGAATTCGAACCTCTGATGGGACTTTCACCATCTCTCAACTTTCCAAAGAATGAAGAGAACCTAATTTTTCTGGTATTTCACCTACAAATTCATTGTAACCAAGATTCAACTCATTGTGCAAATTCTTAATAAGCTCCATTGGTATAATTTCTGAAGTACTTGAAGCTGATCAATTTAATATTATTAGTTTTTCTCAATCTTAGGAAGTTACAATAGTCTATGTTATACTTGATTGATGATCTATTATGGTGAAAGAATGATGTGTGAGAAGCTGGGTTGTTTTATATGTTTATTTTATTTCACTACAGTTCCCTTGTGAGATCTTTGTGACAAGTGCATCGGCAATTTAGTTTATTATATATTTATATTATAAAAGTTTTAATTCATGAAAAAAGGTGATTAGTAGGCAGAATTGATAGTTCTTTTAAGTTTGGATAATGGGAACTTGTGTTGACTCATGTACAGGCACGGCTTGACTCAAGCAACTGGGCAATTTTTTAGTGCAATAATATACAGATTCCCGATTTGGTCAGGTCAAATTTGTCGCCTCATGAAAAATGTATGTATTTTTGTTTGAACAGCAAAGATTATTAAAACAAAGAGGAGCAACCAAACACCACTGAAAACAGGGGAGGCAACAGCCTCAAAGGAACAGGGGAGGCAACAACAGACTAAGAGCAACAGCAGCAACACTACAAATACAGCAACAACACTGAAAACAGGGGAGGCAACAGCAGACTAAGAAAGCAACCACAACTACACTAACCTAACAGCCACAACACAAGCCTGCCACAGCCAAACTAAGCCTTATCAATAAATAAAGATGAATAAAACTTTATTCACTCGTATACATACCACCCTTTCAATGCTCAAGAGCTTGATAATAAGCACCTTTAGTCCTGATAGAACAACGGAGAGACAACATTGGTTGGGATTCAGGTTCTTGCCACACTCTTTTGAAATCTAGTTCTGATATTTGAAAGTGTTGTGAGGACATTAGTTATATCAAGCCTCCTTTCGGGTGAATCCGCCGAGCAATCCACAGCAAGTTCCAGAATGGATGAAATACAATCCTTGGTAGCAGTGAAATTCTCTCCTCCAAGTAAATTAGTATCTGCTACTTCAGTTATTGAATTTGGCAATGTCTCTTTTACCCAGCATTTCAAGCTCATTCCTCCCTCAAACATGTTGTCTGTGGGCTTCTTTCTTGTAAATGTTTCCATCAGCAAAATGCCAAAGCTGTACACATCCCCTCTTACAGAAACAATTCCTTCTGATCCGTACTCTACAATTAAGTTCAATGTTATTCATAGTCAGAAGAGAGAAAACAAAACCTAATACATATCATAAAACCTAACTCAATAAGTACGTTTTGAAGTTGTAAATATGCATTACTATAGGGATTATATGTATGTATTTACAAAACAATAAAATCATCATTTATAATGTTACCTGGTGCCATATATCCGATGGTGGCCAAAGTGTGGGTTTGTGTCAAAGAATCTTCTTCGCTTAAGAGTTTGGCAATGCCGAAATCACCCACATGCGCAACCATATCTTCATCTAGCAAGACATTGCTTGGCTTCAAATCACAATGTACAATGGGTGTTCCATAACCATGATGGAGATATTCTAGTGCTGATGCGATATCGATCATTATGTTAAGTCTTCGGAGGATATCTACACAATAATTGTGGGAATACAACCATTGTTCCAAGCTCCCATTGGGCATGTATTCCAGTACTAATGCTTTGAAGTCAAGGTTAGAACAACAACTGATGATTTTGACAAGATTTCGATGACAGATTTTACTCATTACTTCACATTCGTCATCAAAACTCTTTATTGCCCTCTCTACTTGCAAATTGAAAACCTTTGCAGCTATATCCATCCCATCTGCAAGTTTTCCTTTGTATACCGAGCCAAAACCTCCGGTGCCGAGTAAATTGCTTTCGTCAAATCCATTTGTTGCGCGATAGAGTTCTTCATAAGGAATTCTCCTCCATGTTGCAAGAATTGAAGCATCTTCCCTATCTAAAGAATTTCCTTTCCTCTTTTTGCTTCTAAACCATAGAATTGTGAGAGGTAATACGACCATGGCCGATGCAATTGCTAATAATATGCATATCAATATCACTAATTTGGTCGTCTTGTATTTTCGGATGGTACCTGTTTTACATGGGGGGACTTGCAATCGCGGAGCACCACAAAGTTGACCATTGCCTATAAATGATTCAGCTGAGAAGTTTGCAAAAGCTCCTCCTGTTGGAATTTCTCCATCCAATCTATTGAAAGACACATTGAAATATTTGAGGTATCGTAGTTTCTCTAGAGATTTGGGAATTGCTCTTGAGAGGTTATTACTAGATAAATCCAGTAATTCCAAATTAACTACGGTTCCAAATGATCCTGGGATACGGCCTTTTAGCTTGTTGTGTGCTATGGAAAAATCACTCAGAGTTTGAAGGTTTCCAATGCTGCTTGGGATCTCCCCTGATAATTCATTCCATGCCAGGTCTATATGAGTAACTACCTTTAGATTTCCGATATCCAGTGGTAGTGCCCGACAAGTGAATTGTTGGACAAGTTTAGAACCACAATATCTTTGAGGTTCCACAAGGATGATGGTATTTTAGAAGTCAAATTGTTGGACTGCAGGTGTAGGACTCTTAGTGAAGTAATATCACCCAAGCATGCTGGTATAGATCCAAATAACTTGTTGTCACTTAAGTATAGATCACCTAAGTTCCTTAAGTTACAAATTTCACTTGGAATGGAGCCTCGCAATCTATTGCCGTCAAGATAAAAAACCTGAAGCTGTCTCATTTTTCCGATTTCAATCGGAATAGAACCGGTCAATTGATTGTTACTGAGACGTAAGGCTGTCAGGTTGCTGAAGTTGCCAATACCTTGGGGAATGTTACCCTTGATTTTGCAATCTTCTGCATACAAAGTTTGAATACCGGAGTGATTTCCTATGGAAGTTGGAAGGGTACCATCCAGTGGGTTATCATGCAAACTAAGAGTTTTCAAATTTTGGCAGCTTGTCAAAGATGTGAGGAAGGTTAATTCTTGAGTTGAGGGTTCTCCGGTCAATTGATTTGATGAAAGGCCGAGCCATTGTAGATTTCTTAGTTCACCAAGTGTTGTTGGAACAGGTCCAGAGAATGAGTTGCTGGAAAGATCTAGCTTGATGAGTTGAGAAGCATTGGAGATAGAGTTAGGGATTACACCATCGAGTTCATTACCCCATAGGAAAAGGTACGTAAGATTTGGAAGCCTGAGGCCAATGCTTGATGGAAGATGGCCTGAGAGGCGGTTCTTGTACAGATGAATGACTTCTAGTTTTGACAAATTGAAGATTGTGGATGGGATGAAGCCTGTCAAACTGTTATTGGCGAGCCATAACTCCAAAAGATTAGGAAGATCACCAATTTCAGATGGTATTGAACCTGTCATAATAAAGAAAATGAGAAAGATGAACCAATAATTGAATGAAATAATTAATTAAAAAAGCCAATAGTGTTACGAATATAACCTGAGAATAAATTATCTCCCAATTGTAGTATATAAAACGTACATAGTGACTAGTAAAATTAAAATATCTTTTGGTAAAATGGATGATTAATTCATAATGTACTCTACGTTACATCATACCTTGGAGAAAGTTGGTTTCAAGATGTAATTCCTTCAGCATAGTCATGTTTCCAATTTCCTTGGGTATATATCCAGTGAAATTATTATAAGACAAGAATAACGTTTGCAACTGTTGCCACTTTGATATAGTCGACGGTATTTGGCCATCAAACATGTTATTATCCAAAAAAAGCTGTTTCAAATTAGGAAGATAATTGAAAATATGAGATGGAAGTCCTCCAGAAAGACTATTATAAGCGAAGCCAATATCTTGTAATGAAGGCAAGGTAAAGATAATGGAAGGGAAGGAACCAGAGAGCTGGTTATGGCTGAGAAAAAGACTTTCCAACGACGATATTTGGAAGATGGAGGAGGGTATGGTACCTGAAAGCTGGTTATCACTAAGATCAAGGACTTGCAATGAAGACATGTTTCCCAGGGATGGTGGAATAGTCCCTACCAAGTTGTTACGACTCAAAAGCAAGTATTGAAGTTTAGATAAAGTACCAAACCATGAAGGAATCTCTACCTGAAAGATATTGAACATGAAATTAATGCGTTTCAATCGGCGTAACTGAGCCAACTCATCAGGTAGAGAGCCAGAAAAACTGTTGTTTCCGAAGTCAAGTACTTGAAGAAAAGACAGATTCCCTAGTTGAGGAGGGATGGTGCCTGAAAGACCAAAGTAAGAAATATTCAAGATTGTCACTCTATGATGACGGACACCACAAGTGACACCAATCCAAGTACAGATAGAGCTACTCGTGGACCAGTTTTTGGCCAATAAATTGGTAGGATCATACTTTATACGATCTTTCAGGGCAAGAAGAGCATATTGGTCTGTGGTGATGTTGGTTGCTGCTGCCTTAACAAAGGAAAACATCAAACCCAGAACTAAGAAAGCTGTGATAATAACGATGAGAGGATTGTTTTTCGCCATGAGATGGAGAAACTAGTTTCTAGTGTGGGATTCTTTAGGCAATGAGGTATAGGTATAAATAATTAAACCAGAATTTGTCAAAAGCTGCCAAGAAAAGGATGGAGAAAAGAAAATCAAATTGCAAAAATACAGTTACCTTATAACTTTTTGGTTCCCATTGTAAAGGATATTAATCAAAGTCTCTCAGCCACAATACTGCTGTTCACAAAAGAACAAATGACAGCTCAGAGTCTTGGCAGAACTAATAGCTGAGGTGACAGTTTAGTATGAAGTAGCAGAAAATATTCGAATTAGTTAAGAAAGACGGTAAATTAATACCGCAAGTTACGTAATTCAGTTTTGACTTTCGTGTATTTGTTTCTGCATAGCTTGTAATCGTTTAATGAAAATGAAATGAAATACAGTTTCTCTTTCATTCACCATTGTTGCTTTTCTCTGAGTTCTTTAACAAACACCTTTGTGTACTGTGTTTATCAAACACTTACCTTTCTGCAAGTTTTACACCCTTTCTGTCTTCGTAGGTCCAAATGAAATAGCAAAAATAATTTAGTGACATTTTTTTTTTCTATAACTACTTTTCGTTTTATTGTCATCAAAACAAACTTCTACAGTCCTTTTACCTGACCAAGTGGGCAAGCCATAATCGGTAGAAAATCCAATTTCGAAGATTCTTTTTTTTTTTTTTTTTTTTTTTTTTTTTTTTGAACTATTACAATATTCCATAATCCAGAAGTTGACTAGTTCAAATTGAAGTTGCTGTTGATGGCAGAGACTGCTCAAAGGGCCAGCTAACTGGAATAACTGACTTGCATGAAATTTCTTTGACAATTATTTTGCATCAAAATTCCAAAGACATTCAATAGCTATAGGTCCTGCCAAGTACCAAGGCCTTGTAAAACTATACAAGACTCCAAGTCAATGATGGAAAAAAAAGAAGAAAAGGAAACTATCAAGTCAACAAGGTTGATAAAGAGAGGGTATCAAATGTTACTGATCGGATTAGATCTATCCGATTAGTTGTGGACATTGTCGGATTTCGGATTTGTATGAAGCAAATGAGGTGATAGAAAATATTAGAATTAATTAAGAAAGGCGGTAAATTAATTCCGGAAATTACAGAATTCAGTTTTGACTTTAGTGTATTAGTTTCTGTATAAATAGATCAGCTTAGCTTGTAATTTTTTAATGAAAATGAAATACAATTTCTCTTTCATTCACCATTGTTGCTTTTCTGAGTTCTTCAACAAATACCTTTGTGTGTTTATCAAACACTTACATATCAACAAGTTTTGCACCCATTCTGTCTTTGTAGGTCCAAATGAAATAGATAACCGGTTGCTAGGACCATAATTAAATGAACCTTTTTTTTTTTTTCAATTACTAATTTTTGTTTTATGGTTTTCAAAACAAACTTCTACAATGCTTTTAAAAGACCAAGCCGGCAAGCCATAATTGGTAGAAAAATATAATTTCAAAGAATTTTTTTTTTTTTTTTTTTTTTTTTTGGAACTATTACAATATTTTAGGATTAGGGATAAGGAATTACAATCTCTAGATGTTGGTGTGAGGGATTCTTCGGAGGGGCTGGAGGAGTAGTTCTTCCAAAATAAAAATAGTGTTATTTCATACCATTTCCACATTTTAGAAATACATTATCTTATAATTTAATCAAATTATTAATATATACATACCATTAATTTTTGTTAAAAGTTTTTATCTTGTAAACGCACCCCACACATTACCAAATATATCCTGCTACAACAGTCAAATAAACGCCAATAGCATTGCACACCTGCTGATTAAGCTGCGAATTACCCCAAGATCCCATGGATGTTTGGACATTATTATTGCTGTCAAATTTGAGCTTGCCGAGTGGCATAAACAATAAATTAATGTCATTAAGCAATGTTTTATTCATTGTAAAGCAAGTCATAAGAAGAAATTGATACACAGTCTGCATCAGAACCTTTGTGACCCGAGACTTCGCCTTGATCTCTTTTTTTATCTGTTCACACCGATGGTTGAGCATTTGCCTCTTTGAACTCACCTCAATGAAGTCATCTTCATCACTAGGAGCTTCTATGCCAGGTTGTTCGAAAACATGCACAAGGCCACTTTGTAATGGAGCATCAACATCCTATTAGGGTTTTTAATCTTTTCTTGTTAATTTGTTATTTATTTATTTTTTATTTTTGTTATTGCATTTGATTTAATGGTGTAAAACTTGTTTGATTGAGAAAAAAACAATAAAAACCGGTAAGAAAAGTGTAAGTAGGTGGTATGAGTAGAGAAGCACTCAAGGTGTTTGACAAAATTACTTAGAGAAAAACAGAGATGAGAAGAATCGCCATTAGAGGCATTGAAGCTCTTTCAGGTATTTTATTATTTCTGTCTCTTAATTAATAAATGAATTGCTACACTTGACTACTTATATTACACAAAGAATTCACCAACTGTCTCTAACAACTGACTAATTAGAACAATTAGCTTAGCTCTTTTCTAATTTCATGGTTGATTGAATCTCCCAACAATACTTGGTACCATATTTATTTACACCATACCCAACAATTACAACTGCATGGTTGATTGAATCTCTGCAATTTCCATTGTAGATTCCAATCGTATGTTGCTTGAAATCACCATCTGTGTTAATGTAAGCTGAGATGGGTTGTCGAGTTACAAAGACTTTTAATTGCATCTTATTAGCATTATAGCTGTCTTTATAGAACCGATGATCTCGGCAGCTTTCTCGGCTGCCTTCGACAGGGTCCTTTATGTTCCTGGTATTGGTAATTGGACTCAAAATTCCTTGACAATTATTTTGCATCAAAATTCCAAAGATATTTAATAGCTATAGGTCCTACCAGGGCCTTGTAAAACCATACAAGACTCCAAGTCAATGATGGAAAAAACAAAACAAACAAAAAAGGAAACTATCAAGTCCACAAGCTAGGTTGATAAAGATAGGGTGTTCAACGGATCAGATCGGATTAGATCTATCCAATTAGTTGCGGACGTTGTTGGATTAAAATTTCCTTGACAATTATCTTGTATCAAAATTCCAAAGACATTTAATAGTTATAGGTCCTACCAACTACCAAGGCCTTATAAAACTATACAAGACTACAAGTCAATGAAAAAAAAAAAAAAACTATCAAGTCAACAAGGTTGATAAAGTGAGGGTGTCAAATAGATCGGATCGAATTGGATCTATCCGATTAGTTACAGATGTTGTCGGGTTTCGGGTCGGACCGGATCGGATTATAAAAGTAAGCAGATCAGTTCAGATTGGATTTACAAACATAGAATGTAAGATCTAATCCTGTCCATATATGAGCTTAGCTCAGCTAACCTGATGTCTGCTCATCATAGTGAGCTTCAAGATTGTAATCATGATTGACCATCTTAGATTGACCATCAATGGCAGATATCAGATGGTAGTTTAATTAGTATGAAGTTGTTAGTTAGCTGAGATGACAGAAAATATTATAATTTGTAAAGAATGGCGCTAGATTAATTCTGGAAATTACGGAATTCAGTTTATACTTGCGTGTGTATATTAGTTTCTGTATAAATTAAAAGATCAGCTTAGCTTGTACTTGTTTAATGAAAATGAAATGAAATGCTAAACAGTTTCTCTTTCATTCACCGTTGTGTGAGTTCTTCAACAAACACCTTTGTGTGTTTATCAAGCATTTACATTTCAGCAAGTTTTACACCAATTAATCTATCTTTGTAGGTCCAAACTCCAAATGAAATAGATAACCCTCCAGTGTTAGAGGTTATCTATCTTTCTGGTTATAAATAAACATTTAAAAGACGAAAATAACCCTCCAGTGTTAGAGGTTATCTCCAAGGGATGTGAGTGTAAATCAAGCAAACTTTTCCATCTAACTGACTTCACCCCAAACCTTAAGGTGTCCACTGTAATTTCCCCTTTATTTATTTATTCAATTGTTATTTTAACTTATTTTTAATTCTCATCAAATTCGAATATCTGATAAGTCGGTCGAGAATTCGAGATCTGACAACATGGGTTGAGGACTTGAGGTTCCCATGGACCTTGGTCACTGCCCATAGATGAGTCTAAACCCATCGTTGACTGTAATCTCTATTTTTGTTTTTTGAAAAAAAAAAATTGTTTTCAATTCTTAGTTAAAAACACTGTAGTTATTTTCAAAGTTTTCTTCCGGTTAATTCAGGCTTATTCTTGTAAGTTGTAACTAACGTTTATAAAATGATTTTGTATTCGTTTTTTTTTTTTTTTTTTTTTCGTTCAAAATATTAATTAATATTTTTATTTGACATATAGGGTGTATTTATTATTATTTTAATCATTTTAATAGTTTTTTTGTTTTTTTTTAAAGAAAATCATTTTAATAGTGTTATTCAAGGGTAGTGTTGGAAATTTTGAAAAAAAAAATATAATTTGGGTTGTAAATATAATTTCTAGGAGTGTAAACATCGCCACTCTTGAAAGAAAAAAAAGAGGCTAAAATCTTGTCAAAGCCTGAATCGGTCCAGTCAAAGCCCGATCCGGTTAGAATTCGATCGAGGTCTGATAATCGAACTTTTCATGTTCGATAATTTTTAGGTGCGGTCCGAATAGTGTTTAGGGCATAATCTAGCTCAATCTGAACATAGATCAGGCTCAAAAATGAGTGGTGATATTTACACCTCGAAAAAACTGTATGTGCACTCCTTTATGTATATACACACCAATAAAATTTTGTTAAAAGTTTTTATCTTGTAAACACACCCCACATGTTACCAAATATATCCTTTCTTTTAATTTAGAAAATTTAAAATAATAAATAAAAATTTCGGAGGAGCGACCAACACCAGTGAGATCTGATTAGTTGATACTTGATAGTTCTTTGTCTTTTATGATCTGCTGCACCTTTTTCTTCAAGCAGCTGCAATCCTGAACAAGTTTTAATAGAATTTGTAGAGGCTTATCCCATTCCTGAATTTCGATTTTCTTACAGAGCGTTTAATCAAGTTGCCCATCCATTGGCTCAATATGCACTCAACTCTGATTATGCTTTTGTTTGGATTTGTTAAGTTTGTTTTGGCTGATATAATGAATATTTTGTCATTTGTTGGCTTGTTGCTGTGATATTTTGTAATTTTGTAATCATATGACGAATAAAATCTCTACTTTAATCTTTTCTCAAAATAAAAACAATATTGATAATAGTAAAAAAAAAAAATTGATAATTTAACTCAAAGGATAATTTTGGAATTTTAAAAATATATAAATTTAGAGTATACACACAGTTTTGGATCGGTGCAAATATCGCACCTCAAAAGGACCAACACAATCCGGCCCGTTTGACACCTCTAGCTTCTTATTGATCCCTTGTTCACGGCTAAGGGAGGTCGGAGCCTCATTACTGCAAACCAGGGGAGGCGAAACCTCCCCCGCCACGCCTCCCTCTTTGTAGTGGGGAAGGATGGAGATCTCCATGGATCATGGTGGAGCTTCTCCACCTTTGTTTTTTCTATTTTTTTTTTAGGTTTTTGCTTTTTTAAAATTCTATTTAATCTCCACCACCCATCTTTAAGATGAATGGTGGAGATCCATTATTTTTAAAAAAAAAAAAAAAAAAGTTTTGTTTTTTGTTTTTTTATAAAATTTTCATTTTTATTTATTTATTTTTAATTTGATCTCAATATATCAGCCATCTTGGTTAAAGATGGACAGTGTAGATCTTTATTATTATTATTATTATTTTATTTTTATTTTTTTATAATTTCTGATTTTATTAAATTAAAAGTAAAATGACGATATTACCCTCAAACTATTGAAGGTGTTAAACTTAATAGTCAACTATGTTCAAACTCTAACGACAGGGGAGGTAAGTGTCAATTTTTGATAAAGTTGTTTCTGAGTGTAAAAGATCAAACTTTAAGAGAGTTTGGTGCAATTAGCTCTTCTTTTAATAACTAATTACTGTTAAATCATTACAGAGTATGTCCATATTTATAATATACAATGAAAGATAAGTCCTGCCGTGAACCTTAGGTTGTTAAGACAACCATAACTAAACTTATTCCTACCTTGTTGGTCAGGTCAAGTTTGTCGGTTCATGAAAAATGCATGTATAGATTTCAATTTTAATATATAGTATTGACAATGACTCAATGAGATTTGAAAATTTTCATTTTGGAATTTATATTCCTACCTTCAAGGAAGTAGTTGGAATTTATATTTTATTCATTCAATATTTATTTAGTTATTTTTTTTAAGAAGTTGAGAAATGCTTGTTAGGTTTTGACTTGTATTCCTAAGCGAACCTGATGTGAACCAAACAAGACTCAACTGATGTGGTACTTCCTAGAAGACGTGGGATAACGTTTGGAAGTTGAAGGCGGTGTTTTAGGGAGGTTTGAAGATCATGAAGAACTGAATAAGTGGTTTGTTTCATCGTATGGATCGCGGTTTTCTGAGCGATGTAATTTAAGGTGACTTGTAACGTTTTAGGAAGTGGGTGTACAACCGTGACCCGAATCGTAGTCAATAATAAGTATACGTGAAACGGGAAATCTTCAATGGAAAAGGAAGTAGTTTGTTTCTGGAAGTTCTTGTGCTTGAAGGAAAAGGATTTACTTCTTACAAGAA
Organism: Acer yangbiense; assembly: GCA_008009225.1. Lineage (NCBI taxonomy): Eukaryota > Viridiplantae > Streptophyta > Magnoliopsida > Sapindales > Sapindaceae > Acer > Acer yangbiense. The sequence continues at coordinate 10,072,665 of CM017773.1, forward strand.
GACTTGTCATAAAAGGAAATAGTATTTATGTGGAACAAATAAGTCTTGTACGTTTAGGAGTAGGATTTCCTTTTATATTATACTCCCTATAACTAGTATAAATAGACCTTGTATTTAGGTTATTTTGTGTGGAGCAAAAAGAATACCATGTAAACATCAGAGAGTGTGAGTGAGATCTGGGGAGACCCAATGGGAATATCCGAGGAGGGATCCAAGGGAATATCAGTGGATCAAGTTAGAGATCCGTGGGTGATATTTAGGGGAGACCTAGGGGATATTGTGGGGTTCTTGATGAGTATCTTATGAGTGTGGTTTGGGGTTAGGTGTGAGAGAGAATCCTGGAGTATATGGTTGTAACAATTTATCATATAGTGGAACTTTCTTTGTCGTCCTGACGGCCCGTGGTTTTTTACCCGTTTTGGGTTTTCCACGTATATCTTGTGTTATGATTGTTTTATTCTCTCTCATCTATTTTTCTGCTTATTGATGTTATTATTTGCTATGAGTTATGGGCGTATATTAGGCATGGCATTTCCGCGTTCATCGTTTTAGAGGATTATCCCCAACAATTGGTATCAGAGCCTTATGGTTTGGCGATGGCGATTTCAAGTCTTTACGGGAGATCGTATGGAGGACTTGGTGGCATTGGGATAATGATGATCATGGTTGTCTAGTATGGTTTAGCAAAGGAGATACGTCTTGAAGGCGGTATTTGAACTCGTTAGGGTTTGATGAAAGGAAGAATTTGACGGAGCAGAAGTTTGGCTTGTGGTGACAGGTACATGTCATGGAGATTCAATCTGGGTTACACAAGGAGCTGATTGACTATCAAAAAAAAAAAAAAAATCTCCTGACTACAAAAGAAACTCCTGACTATTAAAAAAAAAAAAAATCTCTTTGTGGTGTGGTGTGGTGTGGTGTGGGGCTTATCCGGCAGAGCACTCCCAGTTTCTAATAGCAAGTCTTTCACCAGGTATGTGATGTAAGGACAGAAGGTCTTTCATAGGTTTGGGTGATGTAAGGACATGTTTATCCTTTTGGCAGTTTTCCCCACTAGCCATGGAAGAGGATATGTTGCTGCTAGTGGTCCATAATTGTGCACAAGGCATTGGTCAGAAAGTGATGCAAGGTGTATGGTGGACAAAGATGTCGATGGCTGACGAACTTTCTGGAAATCTGACTTGAGGAGTTGCACCACAATTTCAGCAGGTTATTTCGACATGGTGCCGGAACAACGAACAAAAAAAAAAAAAAAAAAAAAGTGTTGAAGGAAAATCTTAGGATAGTTCGTTCCTAAGTGGTTATACCTTGTGGTGGGGTATGGTGATTCTCGGTGATGAGAATTGCAGCTGTGGACAAAGGTCTTGAGAATTCAAGTCAAAGGGGAGAATTGTTAGGTTTTGACTTGTATTCCTAAGCGAACCTGATGTGAACCAAACAAGACTCAACTGATGTGGTACTTCCTAGAAGACGTGGGATAACGTTTGGAAGTTGAAGGCGGTGTTTTAGGGAGGTTTGAAGATCATGAAGAACTGAATAAGTGGTTTGTTTCATCGTATGGATCGCGGTTTTCTGAGCGATGTAATTTAAGGTGACTTGTAACGTTTTAGGAAGCGGGTGTACAACCGTGACCCGAATCGTAGTCAATAATAAGTATACGTGAAACGGGAAATCTTCAATGGAAAAGGAAGTAGTTTGTTTCTGGAAGTTCTTGTGCTTGAAGGAAAAGGATTTACTTCTTACAAGAAGACTTGTCATAAAAGGAAATAGTATTTATGTGGAACAAATAAGTCTTGTACGTTTAGGAGTAGGATTTCCTTTTATATTATACTCCCTATAACTAGTATAAATAGACCTTGTATTTAGGTTATTTTGTGTGGAGCAAAAAGAATACCATGTAAACATCAGAGAGTGTGAGTGAGATCTGGGGAGACCCAATGAGAATATCCGAGGAGGGATCCAAGGGAATATCAGTGGATCAAGTTAGAGATCCGTGGGTGATATTTAGGGGAGACCTAGGGGATATTGTGGGGTTCTTGATGAGTATCTTATGAGTGTGGTTTGGGGTTAGGTGTGAGAGAGAATCCTGGAGTATATGGTTGTAACAATTTATCATATAGTTGAACTTTCTTTGTCGTCCTGACGGCCCGTGGTTTTTTACCCGTTTTGGGTTTTCCACATATATCTTGTGTTGTGATTGTTTTATTCTCTCTCATCTATTTTTCTGCTTATTGATGTTATTATTTGCTATGAGTTATGGGCGTATATTAGGCATGACATTTCCGCGTTCATCGTTTTAGAGGATTATTTCCAACAATGCTGCTAGCTTCTTCAGTCATGGCTTCTCTTTATTATCTTTGTATTTTGCTAATTATTGATTGCTATCTTAATAGGATCCATGATTCTAGCAATTTCAGGGTGTATTAGTATCACTAGTTGTTATTGTTTTCGTTCTGTTAGGATCTATATATATATATTTTTTGATAATATCTATTAATTCGGAATCATGTATTAGTATTAGTAGTCTATTGTTTAGTAAGAAATTGTTTTTGTTTTCGTTATGTTAGGATCTATTTGTTTATCAAAAGCTCTATGCTAAATCAATTTAAAGCAAAACTGATAAACAAAATACAATAAATAAAGATGTATAAAAATTAATTAACGGAGAGAAAACAGGGTTGATGATAAAGAAATATAATTCCAGTCAGAGATGAAAATGTGAGTCATGAAAACAAGGTTGATGATAAAGAAATATCATTCCAGTCTTCCACAATGTCTGCATTATTCAACCAAGGCCACGGGAGATAAACTTTTCCACACGGCACACCTAGATTGATTGATTGATTGATTGATTGATTGGTTGGTTGATTCCAGCCCTATATTAGCCAACTCATCATAGGGTAATTCACCATTAAAACAAAGTCTTTGAATTGAAAATCAAAGCCTCAGCTCCATACGATAAATGAATTAAGGTCCCTATTTGGGTAGTCGGTGTCATGAATTAATTAACTTCCAAAATAATGAAAATGCCAACTTCAAACAATTAGGAACCACTAGAAAATTGATTGATGCTTGCTTTGTGCCGGTATTATTAAGGGAAAACACTATCCTGCAGAAAAATATAAATTTGAATAATGAGCTGAATAATTAAATGGTGCCTCACATATCTAAGCTTATTGACATTCAAACTGATACTGTGATACATGTACAAAAGGCAATAGATAAAAGTCATAAAACTAAAAAAGTTCGATTTCATATATATACAACATGCCCCTTCAAAGTACAAGAGCTTCACTATTAGCTGCAGTTTGAATGCAATAATGGAAACACATCACCTCATGTAGAAACAATTCGATCCTTCTGACCCATACTCTACAATTAATTTCATCAGTATTCATAGTTGGGACAATTGATATGAAAAACTCTCGAAATTATAAAATATAGATCATAAATTACAAATTTACCTGGTGCCATATATCCAATGGTGGCCAAAGTGTGGGTTTGTGTCACGGAACCTCTTCACCTAAGAGCTTGGTGATGTCGAAATCACCTACACGAGCAACCATATCTTCACCTAGCAAGATATTTTTAGGCTTCAAATCACAATATACAATTGGTGTCTCATAACCATGACGGAGATATTCCAATATTGATGCCATATCGACCATTATGTTCGGTCTTTGTTGGACATATAAAAAAAAAATAGTTGTGAGAATACAAACACTTTTCTAAGCTTTCATTAGCCATGTATTCCATTACCAAGGCTTTGAAATCAATATTGTTAGAGCAACTGCTAATCAGGGATGTAACCGGAGTTATAGGCCGAGGAAATAGGGGTTTTTGGCACTTTTTTGAGCTGGTGTTGCACGAGGGGCACCACTTTAATAACTTATGTTTAAAGGCACCAAAGTAAGTGATATCAAAAAATGCCCTTACTTTACATATTTTTTAATTATTTTTTTGACTTTAACTTCTCTCTTACTTTTATGTTGTATGAGATCTACTTCTCTCTTTAACTTTAAAAGTTAAAGCTCTGTTAGTTATTCCCAACTCAAACAAAACCAACTTTATAATATTATCAATGGATCTTCATTGGATTAGTTTAGTGGCGCTATGTTGACGCACTCGGGGTCATAACATTTCTCTCATTTCCTATGTTGTTTTGGTTTTGAATCTTCCATTGTTAAAGTTGTTGAGGGTTATGATTTTCGAGTGGGGAAGAGGATGAACAGTAACTTAATTTTCGAGACTTTTAAATGCTTTCCGAGACTTTCCATAAACCTTCCGAGACTTTTGAGTGCTTGAGGCTTTTCATAAACCTTCCGAGACTTTTGAATGCTTTCCGAGACTTTTCATAAACCACCCGAGACTTTTATCTGAGTCTTTTGAATGTTTTTTCGAGACTTTTGCATGCTTTCCGAGACCTTTGAATGCTTTCCAAGACTTTTATCCGAGACTTTTTAATGCTTTTCGAGACTTTTGAGGGACATACCTCGTTTTTGATTGAGATCGAAACTTGCTACAATCATTGGTCGTGTTCTACGTCATCGACATCCCCGTAATCTTGTTGGTGGTCCATCGTCGCCGTCACAATCACCATTGCCGTTCGCGTGTTTGCCGATATTTGAACGGAACTTTCTCACTCTACTCACAACTCTCTCACTGTAAACTGAAAAGTAAAACTTTCAAAATAGTTGACATGGAAGTAATGTAAGGGTATTTTTGGAAGAAGCCCATTTTTGGTGCCTTTTAAACATAACTTATTAAAAGAGTAATAGTCTTAAAATGCCACCTCTAAAAAGTGTCATTTAATTTTTAGACTCGGAGGCTTGTAAACATCAATAGTATAAAGGAGACATATACACAGAATGTCACATGTTCACTGAAACAACATTTCAGAAAACATACTTGGATTTTTTCAAGCGTTCCATCAGCAAATCGAGGGAAATGGATTTCATTGTATGCTTGAAGTTCAATTCATTTCTCTCATCTTTTCCATCTCTGAAATCACATTGGGAGTAGGCAACCATATCCTCTTCAAATATCAAGTGTAAAGCAAGATAGCTTGATAGACCTCTTGCAATGTTCTGGTGTTTAGAGGGAAAATTGGGTATGAAGTTTCTGAGTAGCTGTTTATCTAGCATACTGCGTTCGAAATCATATTTCCTTATCCTTCTAAGCAACAATGCACCAGCTTGCTGAATTTTCCATACAGACATAATCGTAGAGACGCATACCTAGGATCCTTTCCATACATTGCTGTAAAGAAATCTCGGGAGAACAAGAGTCACATTAAGCAAAGATGCCACAACAACGGCGTTGCAGATTTGAAGGGAACAACAACAATGTATACTAAAGTATTACAGCCACACACACAACAGCAGATAAACAAACCAAGAAATCGGTGGTAATATCATAATCTATTAGGTATAATTAAGTATTACAATTGAAAAAAGAAAAGAAAAGAGAATGCCGCATATTATAAAAATCCAAGTCTGAAGAATCAAATTTGATCGTAGTTCTTTTTCTACGAAGCTATCAAAGACACAAATACATTGCTTACGAACCAATAACTATATTTATTTAAAAGATTTCACCATTGAATACATTTATCCAAGAAAATGAAAAGACCGTAGAACAAGGCAACTTAGATACTTACAACAATTCGTTGTTGATTGAGTCCACCATTCGCACAAACTAATATGTAGCCATTTCTTTTGTCCAAGTTTCCCTGCATGTCTCGACAAAATGAATTGAAGCTAGGAATTAAATAATTAATCATATAACTTGTTAACATTCAACTTCCCAGACATAATTCTGTAGTCATCGGTTTATGTTGCCTAAAATGAAGCAATTAGTTAAATTATTTAGAAGAACTAATCTAGGCAAAGACCGGTTAATTACCTATATTTGGAGTTCTCCTATCAGCACAGGGATTCCATACAGATGCCTGCTGATATGGTTCCTCCCAGAAATTTGATTTATCTAGCTTGAACTCTTTCTAAAGCATAATAAATGTTTTAGAATTTCAAGGGGAAGAAGTTTGCAATAATCTATGCTAACAAACTTACATAGATATATAAGCATTGTTATAAATTTGTGAAGCAAACCTCTGCAAGAGCACCGAAAGCCAAATTTAGAAGCAGATCATACATTTTTATTGGCGGTTTTTCTTTGTTAATGTAGGCAACATTATCATCCTTTGCCTACATTAAGTTAAAGATAGTAACAACTAATTAGCACTGATTGAGCACTCACACGCTTGTGTTGATGATTGGAACAAGGCGCAAAACAAACAACAAGAAATTGTTCAAGATGCCCCCTACAATTTCTTCGATGATGAGCATACCGGCACTACCATTGGAACAAATGGCAACAATTAGTTAGGTACCACCTCACATCACGTCATCACCAACTCGGCAATAATAGGTAAGAGAACTACGTGGCCTTTGATTCCTCTAAACCCCAAGAGGATACATAGGCAACTTAATTGTGGTAAAAATTAAGTGCAATGCCAATTTTACATTTTTTTAGTTTTATTTTTAATTTCTTTTTTTAGTTTGTAATATATTTATTTTATTTTAATTTCAGGTACCCAATAAAGTGCATTTACAATTTTACATGTCTAATATTTTTTTTTTTTTGTTAGAATAATAATAATTTGAAAAAAAATAGAACCGAACCGCTGGAACCTCCCTGAGGCCGGTTACGGTTACGGTTCCCCTTACCCTGGAATTGGAACCGGAACTGGGGTCATGTCTACCCACATTATAATAAGATCTTTAATTGAAAATCTTCAAGATTCTTACCATATATAGTACCCACAAAAATTCTGGGGCAAAGAATAATCAATGATTGCAACTAATGTACTATCAGAAGTACAGATGAATTTCTCCATCATAGTATATAATTTTCAGTAACAAGAAATGCTTCAACTACGACTTTTCTAACTGACTTCACTTAATTGAAACCTATAATAGTTGCACGAAGGTCATAATCCCATATCAACCCATGAATTACAATGTAACTTTCAAACATGTAACTTTCAAACATTTAACTTTCAAAACCTTTATAGGAAAAAAAAAAATACTTAAAACCCTTAAATTTCATCTACACTTGTAGATCAATATTGAATATATATATATATATATAAATGTATACAACTCAATCCATTCTAATATCCGTTAATCACCAAACCACTTTAATACCAAAAGTTCAAACAACACAAGGTCTATCCTTGCTATTTACAGGTCTCTACCTTTATTTCATACAACTTTTGCCTTTTGAAGGCACAAGACACAATCAGCAATGCCAAAGCTCTCAAATATGTGCTAAATAATAATCAATCCAGAATTTTCACTATCTCAAACTTAATTGATCAAAGCATAAATTCATATCTTTCAAACATCTAAAATAAACCCATAATTTAGAAATAATATTAATTTTATTAAATATAAATAATAGTAAAAAATTTAAAAATATCATTGGAATATTTTAAGAAAGAGAACCCATAATTTAGAAATAATATTAATTTTATTAAATATAAATAACGGAAAATTATCAAGTGTAAAATCCTGTACAAAATCAGGGGAATTTGTGAAATGTTGAGTAAAAAGTCTATCCAGGTGCAATTAGGCATAAAATCAGGGCCATTTGTGCAATTTCCCCCATTAATAAAATCAGGAAATTTAGAAAAGAAAGTCGATAAGGTAACCTTAAGAATTACATTTACAGTCACAGGCTTGGTTGCAGTTACAAAATTTGTAATGGCAGAGCACCAAAGTTTGTTTTTGTATCTGCTTGGTTGCAGTTCTTGTCACAGGCTTGGCTTCGGACTAGAAGAAGATGAAGAAAGCAGAAGCGAAAGGAGTTGGAAAATGGCTTCAATTTCGTTAATAACATCACCACCAAAACCAGTCAACATGTACGGATGATTCCTTCAGTTTCTCTCACTATCCGCACCGGAAGAAGCACTGTCTCCGACAATGCGGCCACCGTCAGCACCACAACTCGTCCTGGCCTGCTTCATTGCTCCTTTCTTTCTTCCTCTTCTCTCTCTTTCGCTTCTTCCTTTTCGGGTAAACTAAAAAATTTCATATTTTTTCGCTTTTTTCGTTCTCGAGTATTGTTCTCCCCAAATGTTTACATTTTGTAGGTTTAAATTTGATGGGACGAAATCAATTTTGGGTTTTTAATCTTTTCTTGTTAATTTGTTATTTATTTATTTTTGTTATTGCATTTGATTTTAGTGGAACATTTTTGAATTAATGGTGTAACACTTGTTTGATTGAGGAAAAAAAAAAACGGTAAGAAAAGTGTAAGTAGGTGGTATGAGTAGAGAAGCACTCAAGGTGTTTGACAAAAATACTTAGAGAAAAACAGAGATGAGAAGAATCGCCATTAGAGGCATTGAAGCTCTTTCAGGTATTTTATTATTTCTGTCTCTTAATTAATAAATGAATTGCTACACTTGACTACTTATATTACACAGAATTCACCAACTGTCTCTAACAACTTCCTGATAATCAGGAGTGTAAATACATGTGAGGCTGCCACATCAGCAACGTCCTTCAGGGCATCATGACCAGTGCCCACTTAGTGAAGTACAGTTACCAGAATCAACAGGCCCAATTAGTAGACTTCACATTGTGAGGAGAATACCAACCACCAGTCCCGTATTTGGGCTCTCCAAGCCCACTCCAGTCTGATTGCACATTTCAGGCCCATCAGAATTCAAATTGCTCATAACAATATAGTAAAATTCAAATTGGTGCTAGAACAAGTATTTTTGATAAATTGGTACTTGGAAAAGTTTTTGAAATTTGAACTTGAAGACCTTGTCATTGTTGTAATGGCAATGTATTGACTACTGACATGGTTTGCTCTTTCTATAAAAACGAACAGAGCCTTGTGTTTGTTAGGAAATTATGAGAAAATTTAAATTTGAGTTCTTGCATTAGCACTTCAGTCTCGATTTGTAATTTTATTATGTTATGGTTCATTTTCCGTTTTTCTTGTGTTAGGTACTTGAATATGTAAAATTACGATGAATCCCATCAAGTTCTTTTTTTTTTCTTTCTTTCCTGTTGAAATATGTATAAGGATCTTGATTGAATAATTTTGACCTGAATTGTACTCCATTGATTGATTATCTGTTGCCCTTCCCAAAGCTTATCGGCAATTAAGTGTTTGAGAAAAATCTTGAAATGAAAAAAATTAAATAAAAACATAAACTAATCGAGTTAAGCTTCGGAGTTTGTTCTGAATTGTATCAACCATTTGCAGGTTTATTTTTGGGGTTGGATTTCAATTTGAAAATTGAAATAAGTATTGTGACTTGTGAGATAACAAGTGAATTGATTATATATATTTTTTATTTTTAAAAAATAAATTGTATAAAAACCTTAAAATATATATTTATTTAAAAATAATTTTAATATGCATATTTAAATTTTGATTTGTTAAATGGTTGTACACTTCTTCTATTGAAGAAACTTTATTACATGTTTCAGACTTTTTGGGGTCAAGTCTCAAAATGATTTTAATATGATTTGAAACTTTAATTTAAAATAAAAAAAATATAGATACTTTTTAATTTTATTTTTAAATAGAAATAAAATAAAGTTGATATTTTGATTTTATTTATAGATAAAAGTATCAAGGATATTTTGGTCCTATCACACACAAGTCTTTAAAACGACATATGTCCAAAATTCGTTTAAAAAAGAAAAAGAAAAATTAAAAAATGAGGGTCTCCACCCTTCTCCTTGAGATCTTGACCCTTGGGATCTCCTTGATAATAACCAACATACAAAAACAAACATTTAACCTTCAAAACCTTTATAGGAAAAAAAAAATTCTTAATACCCTTAAATTTTTCACCTACACTACTTGTAGATCAGTATTGAATATATCTATAGAATAACTCAATTCATTTTAATATCCGTTAATCACCAAACCACTTTAATACCAAAAGTTCAAACAACACAAGGTCTATCCTTGCTATTTACAAGTCTCTACCTTTATTTCATACAACTTTTGCCTTTTGAAGGCGCAAGACACAATCAGCCATACCAAAGCTCTCAAATCAGTGATAAATAATAATCGATCCAGAATTTTCACTATCTCAAACTTAATTGATCAAATCACAAATTCATATCTTTCAAACATCTGAAATAAACCCATAATTTAGAAATAATATTAATTTTATTAAATATAAATAATAGTAATAAATTTAAAAAGGGTGCCGATATTGACACCCATAAATATGATAAGTACACCCATATTTAAATAAAAAATTTAATTATAAAAATATCCCAATAAAAATTTACCAATAAGGACAAATTAATTTAATTAAAAATAAACAAAATACTATGTACACCCATTAATTATACCCATATCTTCAATTATATCACTTTATTAAAGAAAAAAAACTAAAACCTAATTAAACCATAATTCTATTTCAAGTATCAAAATCTTCCATTATCATATAACAAAATAATGGAAAAAGGATTTCTAGAGGCATGAAAAATCTGAATTCAAACAATCAAACTGTATGCAAAACCATTCGTTTTCAGAGCCAATAAGTTATAAGCTTCTACAGTTTCCACTTTCCATGCAACAATATATATGCAATGTAATACAGCTGTATTGGTTTTTTTTTTTTTTTTTTTTTTTTTTTTTTTGCCGTTCTCGTTTTTGTGATTGGGTTTGGTTGTTTTGTTTCATCCTACTGCTTCCTGGAGTGGCTTCTGCTCCTTGTCATAGTTCCCCTTGATGGTGTGTGGTCCTTTTGTAGCCCTGTTGCTTCTTGTTCTCGGTGTTTTGCTTGTGCCTTGTTTGGCCTTTTTGATACTAAGAACCGTTCAAAAAAATGGTAGTGAATAGTGAGGCATGTCTTGGAAGATCTATGATTGAGAGAAAAAAAGCTCAGACTTATTGTATGTCAAATTTGGAGCCTAGCCTCATATACAAATTCTAATGATTTGTGTAAAGTTCTCCGCATTCAAGAATATATCTTTAAATCGTAAGTTAAATGCAAAATTTTATACATTTTGGCATTAAGGTTTATAATTTAAGAGGATTTATAAATAAATTGTATTAAAATAAAAACATTCATTTAAATAAGGGCATTATTGGTATTAAGATTGATGTTTATAGTAATGCTTTAATTTTAAATTTTATACATGGGTGTGCTTATCATATTTATGAGTGTCAATATCCGCACCCATTTAAAAATATCATTGAAAAATTTTAAGAAAGAGAAGAACCCATAATTTAGAAATAATATTAATTTTATTAAATATAACTAACGGAAAATTATCAAGTGTAGGATCCTGCACGAAATCAGGGGAATTTATGCAATGCTGAGTAAAAAGTCCATCCAAGTGCAATTAGGCCTAAAATCAGGGGCATTTGTGCAATTTCCCCAATTAATAAAATCAGGAAATTTAGAAAAGAAAGTCGATAAGGTAACCTTAAGAATTACATTCAATCACAGGCTTGGTTGCGTTACAAAATTTGTAATGGCAGAGTGCCAAAGTTTGTTTTTGTTTCGGCTTGGTTGCAGTTTTTTGTCACAGGCTTGGCTTCGGATAACAAAAACAAAGGACTAGAAGAAGAAAAAGAAAACAGAAGCCAAAGGAGTTGGAAAATGGCTTCAATTTCGTTAATAACATCACCACCTTGGCTCCCCACCAAAACCACTCAACATGTACGGATGATTCTTTCAGCTCTCGCTGTTTTCCCTAAATTTTGACATTTTGTAGGTTTAATTTTGGTGGGACGAAATCAATTTTGGGTTTTTAATCTTTTCTTGTTATTGCATTTGATTTAATGGTGTAACACTTGTTTGATTGAGAAAAAAAAAAAAAAAAAAAACCGGTACGGAAAGTGTAAGTAGCTGGTATGAGTAGAGAAGCACTCAAGGTGTTCGACAAAATTACTTAGAGAAAAACAGAGATGAGAAGAATCGCCATTGCACAGCTGATCATCTCCGTTGCTAGCTTTCCTTTCTTTAGTCTTTACTGTGAAGCTCTTCTCTGTTAAGCTGAATGAGCTGTTGTATTAACATCTCCAACGAAATTGGGGTTTCAAGGTTGAAATTTTGGTGCTTGTATTGGTTTCTAGGTCACTTTGGAGGTAATTCTTGCATTTAGGAAGTAGAATCAATGCGATTTCCAATTTGGGACTGTGGGTACTTTGCCCAAAGTCCAACTCCAATAGTGGGAAACGTAAATTGTAATTTTAATGTTATTCACTAGATGGTGTATCTGAACTTGAACGGATGCATCTTTTGATGTTTCGTTTGAGCAATTTTTTGTTTATTGAAGTTCTCTTTGTTATTATCATCTTCTATTATTGTTGCAAGGAGCTTTACCCAAGATCCTACACGAAAAATGGGAAATATGTAACCAATTTTACCTCTTCCCCATGCTGTTCACCTACGACTTGCGAATGCAATATCTGACGATGAACATTGGGCGATAAGCTGGATTCTGGAAGTTGGTCAGATGCCTCCTATTCAGGTTATCATTATGGAAATCCTTTTGTTCAGAATTTGGAATACATTTTTGTATTGATTGTCTTATGCTGTTCTTATTATTTGTGCTAGCTGTCTTTGTGGCGAATTTACGCTTGTACTGTATTTCTGATCAGGATCAAGCCTTGATATAAAAATCAGTTCTCATCTATATTAACCTTGCTAGTGAATTTTGTGTTAGCTGTCTTTATAGTTAACTGTTAAATTGTTCTTTTATATATGGTTACCAAGTATAGATTGAAGTCGGACAATTATATGCCATGTATCGGCAGTTGTAGTCTTGTAGAAGTAATTTAAAAGTTACCTTGTGGTTTATAATCCCAGAATTTGATATTCAATTAGTTTGAGATTTTATTGTGACTTTATTTTGTTCTTTTTGTTCTTATTGGTGTAACTAAAAATTATTGAACCTCGATATGCATTAGTGATAGATTTTCTTCTTCACATTTGTTATAAACCTTTCAAACTGGAACTCCTACTGTTCCTTCATTCGATGTTATTAACTGTGTGCTTTTTGACATTTTTCTCAGGTGATTGTATTATGTTACTGGGTTATAATAATTGTCACAGTTAAAATAAGCGAGTAGAAAATTATAGCAAAGCAAAAGATTTTCTGATTATAACTTATAAGTAATTGAAGGGTTGAAGAATCATCCACTCTTCAATACAAGTTATTGTGCATCTGGAAATGGAAGTATGGTTAAAATACCACAAGGACCTTTAGGAAAACCAGATTCTCTGATAATCCTCATGTAGCCACACTCACCCCAACCCTTGCCCCATGAATTCTTGAGTATCCAATACTTGGTATCATATTCACTTACACCATACCCAACAATTACAACTGCATGGTTGATTGAATCTCTGCAATTCCATTGTAGATTCCAATCGTATATTGCTTGAAATCACCATATGTGTTAATGTAAGCTGAGATGGGTTGTCGAGTTACAGAGACTTTTAATTGCATCTCATTAGCATTATAGATATCTTTATAGAACCGATGATCTCGGCTGCCTTCGACAAGGTCCTTTATGTTCCTAGTATTGGTAATTGGACTCTGCTGGCGAGAGCTGTCGCGTGGCTTGCTGGTGCGGATCAGTAGGGTTTTAGTGAAATATATAAAAATATTAAGTCTCAAAATGATTTTAATAAGATTCGAAACTTTAATTCAAAATAAAAATATAGATGCTTTTATTTTATTTTATTTTATTTTTCTATAAATTATATATAAATCATTTTATTTTTCTATAAATTATATCTAAATCAAACTTGGAAAATGAATGGTTTTGAGTTTTAAGTTGACAAAGCAGGAGTTTATGGTATCCATTGGACACAATGTTACCATCTTTACTAGCTTCAGATGCCAATAGCATCGCTCACTGCTCTCTGTTCACTGAATCAGGTATGGAGCTTCTTTTTTCCGCTAATAATTTTATACTTTGATACGATTATGGAACCACAACACTCTTTTCAAACTTAATTCTGATATTTTTCAATGTACAGAGGTCGATTCTCCTTTAAACAATTCCTCAGAGCAATTCACAGCCACTTGTAGAGTCAATGAAATACAACCAACTTGGCGCCCAAATTATCTTCTCCCAGTAATTGGCACCCGCTATACTTCACTCACTGAATCTGGTAATGCCTCTTTCCACAACTTCAAGCTCATTCCTTCTTCAAACATGTTGTCTGTTGGCTTCTTTCTTGTGAATGTTTCCATCATCAGAATTCCGAAGCTGTATACATCACCTGTCATCGAAACAATTCCTTGTGATCCATACTCTACAATTAGGTTCATTGTTAGAACGTATCTGTGTTTAAAGCATAATTTGAATAATAAATTTAAAATGTTACCTGGTGCTATATATCCAATGGTGACCAAGGTGTTGGTTTGTGTCATTGAATCCCCTTCTCTTTCGGCTTTGGAACAAAAAAATTACAAGGGTTAACACAAGTATCGTTGATGCTATTGTTGACAATATTTATACTGGTTTCAGAACACTGGCCTTCTTCTTCTTGGATTCTTGAAGAGTACTAGTTTTGCATTGGGGGACTTGTAGTCGCGAAGCTCCACAAAGTTCACTATTCCCCATAAATGATTCGGCTGAGAAGTTTTGTAGGAATTTCTCCTTCTAGTCTATTGAAAGACAAATTTAGATATTTGAGATACTTGAGTTTATCTAGAGACCTGGGAATTACTCTTGAGAGGTTATTACTAGATAAATACAAGGACTCTAAGCTAATCAAGTTTCCAAATGATTTGGGGATAGGGCCCCTTAATTTGTTACATGCTAGTATGCTACTGAGAATTTCATCAGGTTCTGGAGGCCTCCAATGGTGCTAGGGATGTCGCCCGATAATTCATTTCCTGATAGGTTTATTTGAGTCACAACCCTCAACTTTCCAATATCCAATGGTTGGTGTCCTCCAAGTGAATTTGTAGCCAAGTTCACATCCAAATATCTTTGAGGATCCACAGGGATGAGGGTATTGTAGAAGTTAAGTTGTTGGAATTCAGATATAAGACTCTGAGTGAAGTAATATCACCCAAGCATACCGGTATAGGGCCAGAGAGCTTGTTACCACCCAAGTATAGTTCACCTAAGTTTCTTAAATGACAAACTTCATTTGGAATGGAGCCTTGCAATCTGTTGCCATCAAGATACAAAACTTGTAGCATTCTCATTTTTCCAACTACAAAGATCCAGTCAAGTCATTATTTCTGAGGTGTAGAGTTGTCAAGTTGCTTAAGCTCCCAACTTCATATGGAATGCTCTACCCTTAATTCTGCAATCGTCTACTAGAAAACTTTCGAGAGCAGAGAGATTTCCTATGGAAACTGGGAGTGTGTCTTTCAATGAATTATTGCTTAAAACTAATCTTTTCAGAAGTTTGCAGTTTGTCAACGAAGAGAGAAATGTTAGTTCTTGAGTTGGAGATTCTCTTGTGAACTGATTTGAGGTTAGGTTGAGTCGCTGTAGATTCCTTAGATTACCAAGTGTTGTGGGAATAGGGCCAGAGAATGAGTTTGAGGACAGCTCTAGGATGGTGAGTTCAGAAGCATTGGAGATAGAGTTGGGGATTATGCCATTGAGTTCATTACTCCATAGGTAAAGCTCCTTAAGATTTGGAATATTGAAGATTGTAGATGGGATGAGGCTGTTAAGCTTTTATTATGGAGACTCAAAATCATTAGATTATGAATATTACCAATCTCCAGTGGTATTGAACCTGCCATGATAAAGAGAAAAACCAAAACAAAATGAATCACTCTCTAGCGTTGTTATTCGTTCAATGATTATTCTTAATTGCTATTTGTTGATATACATTTGGAACTTTAAGTGTGTGAGACAAAAACACAGGATTAATATATATGTCAACTCAGTGTGTACAAGACAGACCTTCTTTAAAAATAGGGACAGAACCTTCTTTAAAAATGTTCTCTCCTTATACATTGTTGATCTTATTGTGAAACCTCTACTTTGAACACAATTTTATTGTATCTTCTATGGCTAATTTGCTTTTATCCAATTATAGTATAGTGGTTCATGTAGAAAATTCTTGACTAGTCATGCTGATGCTGATGGTGTAAGCTCAACAGAAATATGTTTATTATTTGTAGTAATTCATATAGAAAATACTTGTCTAGTCATGGTGATCGATGCTATGGCAAAAGCATAACAGAAATTTGTTTATTATTATATTTTTTTCATCATTTGTCAACTCTGAATCGTCTTTGTTTTTTAACCACTAGGTACCAGCAATATTTTAGACTTGTTAGAATACTTCAATGGATTGTATTAAATGCATATATAAACAGACTAGTGTAAGCTGCTCCCAGTCAGTTTGATTTCCCATAGCGAGGGACAATTAGAAAGACTCCTTGGTATATGTCATGCTTATTTATTGAGTCTAGTTAGTTGAATTGCTATAAGTTACTAATATTCATCCGATAAAAATTTAGAGAAACTATTATCGAGAGGATTAATCTTAAATCCTTGTAGAAATAAAATAACGGATTGAAAGTTGAATTCGAACCTGTGATGTGACTTTCACCAGCTCTCAATCTTTCCAAAGCAAGAAGAGATCCTAGTTCTTCCGGTAATTCACCTGCAAATCCATTGTAACCAAGAATCAACTCATTGTGCAAATTCTTAATAAGCTCCATATGAGCTTGCCTAAGCCCAAAGTTTAGACCTTCTTATGTGAATTTTTATTACCTAATATATTTATAATTTATTTTGTGACATGTAATTATGATTATAATATGTAACCAAAATATATTTCTTCTTTTATTTTCTTTTCTCAATTATAAGTCCAAAGTTTGATGTGTCAAAAGAAAGCTTAGACAGATGTATTTGCTCATAGAGTAACAAATACTCGTGTAAAATAAAGGAAGTATATTTTACCTTTCAAGTCATTGGTGTCTAGATAAAGCTCCTGCAGCAGACTCAGATTTACAATATTTCTTGGTATTCGAAGAAGCTCCCTACATTGCCCCAAACTTGATGGAATGGGACCTTCAAGTTGATTGTGATGATGAATCGGTCTTTGGAGAACAGGAAGATATTGGCACATATCTTCAGGGAGGTTACTGGAGAGCCTACTTAAAGCAAAATCAATAGTATTAAAAGAAGAGATGTTGAAGATGGTTGGAGGTATGGTCCCTGAAATCTGCTGGTTACCACAGAGATTGAATGTCTTCAGGTTAGTCAATTTGCCTATCTCTTCTAGAATACTTCCTTGTAGATTATTATTCCACAATTCTAGGTTCTTTAATGCTTTTTATTTTTTATTTTTTTAACAGCTAAGGAATATTTATTAATCAAAGCCTGAGTACAGGCTAGGTTCTTTAATGTTGTGATATTTCCTAGAGAAGGTGGGATAGTACCTGAAAAATTGTTATGAAAGAGATACTAGATTTGAAGTTTAGGCAAGGAGCCGAGCCAAGATGAAATCTCTCCTTGAAAACTATTTAATTCCAAGTGGAAGATTTCCAATCTGTGCAGATGAACTATATCCACAGGCAGAGAGCCATGGAAACCGTTGTTTCTGAGACGCAGTTGAACAAGGAATGAAAGATTTCCAATGTGTGGTGGAATAGTGCCTGTAAGACTCATTGAGGTAAGATTCAAGACTATGATTCTGTTGTTTTGAGAATCACATGTAATGCCTACCCAGTTGCAAACAGAGGTAGAAGCAGTCCAGTTGTTTGCCAAGAAGTTTTTAGGGTCATGAGTGATATGAACTTTCAATGCAAGAAGAGAAGATTGATCTGTGATAATATTAGTTGCTTCAATAGCTAAGAAAGCCATTGCAGAATACGCAAGAATGATTGAAACACCAGTAAGAAAACAAGTTGTCTCCATGAGTGCATAATCATCGAACGAGGGAGGATGAGTGATGTATAAATAATGAAGACAGTTTCATTGACCTGCCATGAAAAAGAAGAGAAAGACACTGTTGAATATTATATTTAAACATGAAAAAATCACATGCTGTTTCATTTCCTATAAGTTCTTTCTCCCAAGTTGACCTATTGATGCTTCATTTCACACGTTAATATAACTGAGAAGCTGGATTGTTTTATGTGTTTATATAATTTCACTACAGTTCCCTTTATGAGATCTTTGTGATAGGCTTAATTAGTCAAGTGCATCAGCAATTTGGTTTATTATATTATAAAAGATTTCATTCATGGAAAAAAATGTGATAAGTATGTAGAATTGATAGTTCTTTTAAGTTTGGATAATGGGAACTCGCTCTGTTGACCTGTGTACAGATCTTTCTTGACTTGAGCAACTAGGCAATTTTTTAGTACAATAATATGCAGATTCCCGATTTGGTCTGGTCAAGTTTGTCTCCCCATGAAAAATGTATGTATAGATTGCAATTTTCATATATATATTATAGGCAGCTTGTTGCACTCTTGGTCCCACGCTTCACTTTATATCTTTTTATTTAAAGAATATAATGAGACTTGAAAATTTTCATTTTAGTAAATGGTTGCTTCAAGGAAGTAGTTGGAATTTATATTTTATTCATTCATTTATTAGATTTTAGTATATGGTTTATTTAGATTTTTAGTATTTTTTAAAGAAGTTGAGAAATGCTGCTAGCGGCTTCTCTTTATTTCTTTTTTCTTTTTGCTAATAGGATCCATGATTCTAGCAATTTCAGGTTGTATTAGTGTTAGTAGTTTATTGTTTAGTAAGAAACTGTTTTTGTTTTAGTTTTGTTAGGATCTCTATTCTAAATCAGTTTAAAGCTAGCTGATAAACAAAATACAATAAATATGCCCCTTTTAATTTTCAAGAGCAATGCAGTCCTGATAGAACAATGGAGAGACAACATTTTTTTTTTGAACTGTAAGTGTATTAAAGCCACAAAGGGCAGGCAAAACAACAATAACAACAAACACCAGCCAAACAGAAACAGCCAAGCAAAAGAAACAACAGAAAAACAGAGCAAAATGCAAAAACAGGGAAAGTCACCCGCTGCCCAACAACACAACAACCCACCCAGAACAAGACCAAACAAACCACACACAACAACCTGGATACAGACCACAACCAACATCTAAGAAAAGGAAAAACAAGGATCGGATATCTCCCCAATTTAAGATATCCCCACTGAAGCTAAAACCATTCTTGGCCAGAGAATCTGCGAAGGAATTGGAAGCACCAGGGTTGAGGACAAACATTGGTTAGGATTTAGGTTCTTGCCACACTCTTTTGAACCTAGTTCTGATATTTGCAAGTGTTGTGAGGACATTGGTTATGTCAAGCCTGTTTTCGGGTGAATTTGCGGAGCAATCCACAGCCAGTTCCAGAATGGAAGAAATACAATCCTTGGTAGCAGTGAAATTTTCTTCTCTCAGTAAATTAGCATCTGCCACTTCAGTTATCGAATGAGGTAGCGCATCTTTTACCCAGCATTGCAAGCTCATTCCTCCCTCAAACATGTTGTCTGTGGGTTTCTTTCTTGTAAATGTTTCCATCATCAATATACCAAAGCTGTACACATCCCCTTTTACGGAAACAATTCCTTCTGATCCGTGCTCTAGAAGTAAGTTCAATGTTATTCATGGTTAGAAGAGATAATAAATCCTGATACATCTCATAAAATCTAAACTCTATAAGTACATTTTGCAGTTGTAGATATGCATAACTGTAGGAACATATGTATGTATTTACAAAACAATAAAATCATAATTTATAATGTTACCTGGTGCCATATATCCGATGGTGGCCAAAGTATGGGTTTGTGTCATAGAATCTTCTTCACTTAAGAGTTTGGTGATGCCGAAATCACACACATGAGCAACCATATCTTCATCTAGCAATACATTGCTAGGCTTCAAATCACAATGTACAATGGGTGTTCCATAGCCATGATGGAGATATTCCAATGCTAATGCAACATCAATCATTATGTTAAATCTTTGGAGGATATCTAGACAGTAATTGTGGGAATATAACCATTGTTCCAAGCTCCCATTGGGCATGTATTCCAGTACTAACGCTTTGAAGTCGAGGTTAGAGCAACAGCTGATGATTTTGACAAGATTTCGATGACATATTTTACTCATTACTTCACATTCGTCATCAAAACTCTTTAATGCCCTCTCTACTTGCAAATTGAAAACTTTTGCAGCTATATCCATCCCATCTAAAAGTTTTCCTTTGTATACCAAGCCAAAACCTCCTGTGCCGAGTAAATTGCTTTCGTCAAATCCATTTGTTGCACGATAGAGTTCTTCATAGGGAATTCTCCTCCATGTTGCAAGAATTGAAACATCTTCCCTATCTAAAGAATTTCCTTTCCTCTTTTTGCTTCTAAACCATAGAATTGTGAGAAGTAATACAACTATGGCTGATGCGATTGCTAATATTATGCATATCAATATCACTAATTTGGTCGTCTTGGATTTTCGAATGGTACCAGTTTTACATGGGGGGACTTGCAATCGTGGAGCACCACAAAGTTGACCATTGCCTATAAATGATTCAGCTGAGAAGTTTGCAAAAGCTCCTCCTGTTGGAATTTCTCCATCCAATCTATTGAAAGACACGTTGAAATATTTGAGGTACCGTAGTTTCTCTAGAGATTTAGGAATTGCTCCTGAGAGGTTATTACTAGATAAATTCAGTATTTCCAAATTAACTACGTTTCCAAGTGATTCTGGGATACGGCCTTTTAGCTTGTTGTGTGCTATGGAAAAATTACTCAGAGTTTGAAGGTTTCCGATGCTGCTTGGGATCTCCCCTGATAATTCATTTGATGCCAGGTCTATATGAGTAACTACCTTTAGATTTCCGATATCCAATGGTAGGTGCCCGACGAGTGAATTGTTGGACAAGTTTAGCTCCACAATATCTCTGAGGTTCCACAAGGATGATGGTATTGTAGAAGTCAAATTGTTGGAACTCAGGTATAGGACTCTTAGTGAAGTAA
This sequence comes from Acer yangbiense, assembly GCA_008009225.1. NCBI lineage: Eukaryota > Viridiplantae > Streptophyta > Magnoliopsida > Sapindales > Sapindaceae > Acer > Acer yangbiense. Next base: position 10,093,663 of record CM017773.1, read on the forward strand.
TATCACCCATGCATGCTGGTATAGATCCATTGAAATTGTTGTCACTTAAGTATAGTTCACCTAACTTCCTTAAGTTACAAATTTCACTTGGAATGTAGCCTTGCAATCTATTGGCATCAGGATAAAAAATTTGAAGCTCTGTCAATTTTCCGATTTCAATAGGAATAGAACCGGTCAATTGATTGTCTTCAAGACGTAAGATTCTCAGGTTGCTTAAGTTGCCAATACTTTGGGGAATGTTACCCTGAATTTTGCATCGTTCTGCTGAAAAAAATTGGATACCGGAGAGATTTCCTATGGAAGTTGGAAGGGTACCATCCAATGGGTTTTCATCCAAAACAAGAGTTTTCAAATTTTGGCAGTTTGTCAAAGATGAGAGGAAGGTCAATTCTTGAGTTGAGGGTTCTCCGGTCAATTGATTTAAACCAATGTTGAGAAATTTTAGATTTCTTAGTTCTCCAAGTGTTGTTGGAACAGGTCCAGAGAATGAGTTTTGGGAAAGCTCTAGGTAGGAGAGTTGAGAAGCATTGGAGATAGAGTTAGGGATTACACCATGGAGTTCATTAACCGGTAGGAAAAGTTCCTTAAGATTTGGAAGCTTGAGGCCAATGCTTGATGGAAGATGGCCTGAGAGGCGGTTCATTAACAGAGAAATGACTACTAGTTTTGACATATTGAAGATTGTGGATGGGATGAAGCCTGTCAAACTGTTATTCCCAAGCCTTAATTCCAAAAGATTAGGAAGATCACCGATCTCAGATGGTATTGAACCTGTCATAATAAAGAAAATAAGAAAGATGAATCAATAATTGAATGAAATAATTAATTTAATAAGTCAATCGTGATAGGAATATAACCTGAGATTGAATTACTTTCCAAATTTAGAATAGATAGCTTGGAAACATTGGAGATGGATTTTGGTATTGTCCCTCTGAAATTATTACCATCCAATAAAAGCCTCTCAAGATTTGGAAGCCCAAAGTCTATGCTTGATGGAAGATGGCCTGAGAGTTGATTATTGCTAAGTGCAAGTTTTTCCATCGTGGAGATGTTGAAGATTGTATTTGGGACAATGCCAGCTAGGTTGTTACTTCGAAGATCTAAAATTTTTAGATTGCGAAGATTGTCGATTTCAGATGGCACCATACCTGAAAAAATTGTTAAGTGTATATAAGCATATATGTAGACAGCGTTTCTAAAAACTCCTCATGCGAAGTCAAGATTACAATATTCTTTGACACTTCAATAGAAAATAGGTTGTGGGATCTACCACCAATTTTGTGTAAATTATTAAAGGGTAAGTCTATTGACACCCACAAAACTACTCTCCCCACCCATCTACTTCTCACACCCAATTATTAAATTTAAAACTTAAACTTTTACTCACTGCACCCTCCAATATACAAAATTTGATCTTGATGAAATATTTTTCATTTTATATTATGTATTTTTTTTTTCACTCCATACATTCTCTTTTTTAATATGACAGAAATTTAAGTTGAAAACGAATGTCAGAATCATCTCTTCCAGTATGACGATTCAAACAATTTTCATTAAGTTGAGCATTAATGTGAGCATAAACAATTTTCATTAAGTTGCACTTTCTTCTGATCTTCTGGTGTAGGTTTTTTACGCTGTTTCTGATTATGATTCCTTTGAAATGGGGTGAAGTATAATTTACGCAAGATTTTTTTTTTTTTTTTTTTATAAAAAGATTATTGTATTTATTTTTAAATTTTAATATCTAAGGGTAATTTGATATTTTTATTAGTTCAATTTTAAGAATATAAGAGGTTTGAGCAGAGAAATACATACTTAATCTCTAGCTGTATTTATATCAAACTCCAGGGGATGTCAGTGTATTTACTCCTAAATTTAAACTGAAAATATGTTGTATTACCCATGTTATTAGACCAAATTTTATCTGATGAGCAAACAACTTATAACATATTTATAGCACAAGTGCCACATCATCCACTTATAAGTATACTATAAGTTGTGTGCTATAAGTTGTGTGTTTACAAGAGAAAAATTGGTTATTAGACACTATCAAAATGCTCATTAGATGAGAAATTTGGTTCAAAATGTCTAATATAGTCAAATATGAAAATAACCATTCTTAGGGAAAATTATCTAGTGGCCACCCATTTGGTCAGACGCTACTCTAGTGGACACCTATTTTAATTTTATAAATAAAATTAACCAATAGAAAGTAAAAATATATATATGAAAAAGAACTAAAATAAAAAAATAAAAAAACAAATTCATCCCAACTGTCCATCATTGGACTATTGGAGACCAAACATTTTTTTGATTGATAAAAAAATTGTTTAATCTCGAAACGTCCATCACAATGATGGACGGTTGGAGAATTTATTTATTTATTTTTTAATTTTTGCCAGAAATATTTTATTATTATTTATTATTTATTATTGATTATTTAGATTTACAAAATTAAAATTAGTGGCCATTAAAGTAGCACTTAACCAAATGAGTGGCAACTAGGGTAATTTACCCTGCAAATGACCATTTCCATCACATTCTTTGCCTATAATGATCATTTTGAACATAAATTTTCATTTAATTGTCATTTTGATAGTGTCTAATTAAATAGGTGACCACCGAGTAATTATCCCAAAATTCAAATAGACACATCATGTATGTCATCCAATTCCAACATGTACGTACACCATAAAAGTTTTAGGCAATAAATAATGCAAATAAATTAATATTGGAGAGAAAGGCTTATACAGTACCTTTCAAGTTGTTAAAGCCAAGAAACAGTTGATTGACCGATGTCAAGTTCCCAATATCTCTCGGTATACTTCCTTCGAATTGATTATATGACAACGAAACAAGTTGAAGATTACGACACCGCCACAAATTGATAGGGATTCGACCAGTGAATTGGTTTAAAGACATAGCTAAGCCTTGTAGAGCAGGAATATATTGACACATTTCAGGTGGCAGGTTACCGGTCAAACTATTATCTGTGAAGTCCATACTTTTTAGAGAAGAAAGGTTGAAGATTGTTGAAGGAATTGGCCCCGTCAAGGTATTGATTCGTAGTGATAATACTTCTAGTTTTGCAAGATTGCCCAGCTCATGTGGAATTTCTCCTGAAAATGTCGCCACATAAAATTAATCAATTATAGCTAGTAGTAAAATTGAAATATCTTTTGGTAAAATGGATGAATATTTCATAATATATAAGCTACAGATATCATACCTTGGAGTTCGTTGATGCCAAGATATAATTCCTTCAGCATAGTCACGTTTCCAATTTCCTTGGGTATATATCCAGTGAAATTATTATAAGCTAAGGATAACATTTGCAACTGTTGGCACTTTGATATTGTCGACGGTATTTGGCCATCAAACATGTTGCTAGTCAAATCAAGCCTTTCTAGTGAAGATATTTGGAAGATGGAGGAGGGTATGGTACCTGAAAGCTGGTTATAACTAAGATCAACAACTCGCAACGAAGATAGATTTCTCAAGAAAAACAATTCATCAGGTAGAGAGCCAGAAAAACTGTTGTTTCCAATGGCAAGTACTTGAAGAAAAGACAGATATCCAAGTTGTGGAGGGAGGGTGCCTGCGAGACCAAAGTAAGAAATATTCAAAATCGTGACTCTATGATGATGGACACCGCAAGTAACACCAATCCAAGTACAGATAGAGCTGCTCGTGGACCAGTTTTTGGCCAATAAATTGGTAGGATCATAAGTTATACGATCTTTCAGAGCAAGAAGAGCATGTTGGTCTGTGGTGACGTTGGTTGCTGCTGCCTTAACTAAGGACAACATCAAACTTAGAACTAAGAAAGCTGTGATAATAACGATGAGAGGATTGTTTTTCGCCATGAGATTGAGAAACTAGTTTCTAGTGTGGGATTCTTTAGGCAATGAGGTATAGGTATAAATAATTAAACCAGAATTTGTCAAAAGCTGCCAAGAAAAGGATGGAGAAAAGAAAATCAAATTGCAAAAATAGAGTTACCTTATAACTTTTTGGTTCCCATTGTAAATGATATTAATCAAAGTCTCTCAGCCACAAATACTGATGTTCACAAATGACAGCTCAGAGTCGTGCAATATCTGTGAACAAAGGAGTGGTGTTTAGAAGTCTCAACTGCCAAGCTCAGCTAACCTGATGTATGCTCTATCATCATAGTGAGCTTCAAGATTGTAATCATGATCAACATCTTAGATTGTCAATCAACGGCAGATATCAGATGACAGTTTAGTATGAAGTAGCTGAGGTGGCAGAAAATATTCAAGTTAGTTAAGAAAGGCGGTAAAATAATTCCGCAAGTTACGGAATTCGTTTTGACTTTCATGTATTTGTTTCTGTTTAAATAGATCAGCTTAGCTTGCAATCGTTTAATGAAAATGAAATGAAACACAGTTTCTCTTTCATTCACCGTTGTTGCTTTTCTCTGAGTTCTTCAACAAACACCTTCGTGTGTTTATCATAAAGACATAATAGGTAGAAAATCCAATTTTGTAGAAAAACTTTTTTATTTTTCTGAACTATTACAATATTCCATAATCCAGAAGTTGACTAGTTCAAATTAAAGTTGCTGTCGATGATGGCAGGGACTGCTCAAAGGGCCAGCTAATTGGAAAATGACCTGACTTGCACGATATTTCCTTGACAATTATTTTGCATCAAAATAAAGATAAGAAGTCCCTCAGCCATAAATACTATTGTTGACAAAAGAACAATAGTATTTGAAGATTAGTTAAAAAGTCTCAACTGCCAACTGCCAAGCCAGCTAACCTGATGTATGCTCATCATAGTGAGCTTCAAGATTGTAATCAGGATCATCTTAGATTGTCCATCAATTGGTAGATATCAGATGATAGTTTAATTAGTATGAGATGGCAGAAAATATTATACTTAGTAAAGAAAGGCAGTAGATTAATTCTGGAAATTATGGAATTCAGTTTATACTTTCGTGTATTAGTTTCTGTAAAAATTAATAGATCAGCTTAGCTTGTAATTGTTTAATGAAAATGAAATGAAATGAAAAGCAGTTTCTCTTCCATTCACCATTGTTTGCTTTTCTAAATCTCAGAAAAGTTTTCTCTGAGTTCTTCAAAAAACACCTTTATGTGTTTATCAAACACTTACATTTCAGCTAGTTTTACACCCATTCTGTTCTGTTTTTGTAGGTCCAGATGAAATAGATAACCAGTTTTCCTCAAAAATAATTTATTGACTAAAACCACTCAACATGTACGGATGATTCCTAAATGTTGACATTTTGTAAATTTAAATTTGGTGGGACGAAATCAATTTTGTGTTTTTAATCTTTTCTTGTTAATTTGCTATTTATTATTATTATTTTTTTGTTATTGCATTTGATTTAATGGTGTACAACTTGTTTGATTGAGAAAAAAACTATAAAAACCTGTAAGAAAAGTGTAAGTAACTAGGTAGGTGGTATGAGTAGAGAAGCACTCAAGGTGTTTGACAAAATTACTTAGAGAAAAACAGAGATGAGAAGAATCGCCATTACAGGCATTGAAGCTCTTTCAGGTATTTTATTATTTTTGTCTCTTAATTAATAAATGAATTGCTACACTTGACTACTTATATTACACAAAGAATTCATCAACTGCATAGATTTTGTGTTACCAAGTATAGATTTAAGTCTGACAATTATATGCCATGTATCAGCAGTTGTAGATGTAATTTCAAAGTTACCTTGTGGTTTATAATCCCAGAATTTGATATTCAATTAGTTTGAGATTTTATTGTGACTTTATTTTGTTATTTTTTTTTTCTTATTGGTGTAACTAAAAATTATTGAACCTCAATATACATTTGTGATAGATTTTCTTCTTCACATTCGTTATACTATACCTTTCAAACTGGAACTCTTCATTCAATATTATTAACCGTGTGCTTGTTGACATTTTTCTCAGGTGATTGTATTATGTTACTAGGTTATAATAATTGTGAGTTGCACAGTTAAATTAAGTGAGTAGAAAATTATAGCAAACCAAAAGATTTTCTGATTATTGTGCATCTGGAAATGGAGGTATGGTTAAAATACCACAAGGACCTTTAGGAAAAAACCTGATTCTCTGATAATCCTCATGTAGCCACACTCACCCCAACCCGTGCCCCATGAATTCTTGAGTATCCAATACTTGGTACCATATTTATTTACACCATACTCAACAATTACAACTGCATGGTTGATTGAATCTCTGCAATTTCCATTGTAGATTCCGATCGTATGTTGCTTGAAATCACCATCTGTGTTAATATGTAAGCTGAGATGGGTTGTCCAGTTACAAAGACTTTTAATTGCATCTCATTAGCACTATAGCTATCTTTATAGAACAGATGATCTCGGCAGCTTTCTCGGCCGCCTTCGACAGTGTCCTTTATGTTCCTGGTATTGGTAATTGGACTCTGCTGGCGATACTGTTTTCTACAATATAAACGTAGGCAGATTCCATATTACCACCAGAACAGCAGAACAGTCATTGCCTAGCTGGACGCAGTCAAGTCTAAAAAATTGTTGTACTCGCCAGTCTTTTTTACGCTATTAATTTTATACTTTGATACAATTATGGAACCACAACACTCTTTTTCAAACTTAATTCTGATATTTTTCAATGTACAGAGGACATTGGCTATGTCGATTCTCCTTTCTGCAAATTCCTCAGAGCAATAAGTGTGGCATAATCACGGTGGAGATATTTCGGTGCCGATGCAACTTTGATCATTATGGTCAATCTTTGTAGGATATCCAAACAATAATTGTGAGAATACAGCCACTTTACCACTCTCCCATTTGGCATGTATTCAAGTACAAAGGCTTTGAAGTCTGTTTGAGCAACTGCTAATGAATTTTACAAGATTTCAATGTCGGATTCTGCTCATTACTTCACATTCATTATTGGGTGGTAAAAAAGTTAGAAAAAGAAGAAAAGGGATGCAAACGTGAATCATGTGAGAGATAATTAATGGAAATAAATTAATGTGATTGATGATAAAGAAATCATACGAGTCTCCAACTTTTCGATCCCCACAAAGATTGATTGATTGATTGATTGTCAAAAGCTACACGGAAAAGTAAAAAAAGGCAAAACTAAAGGTGTTTGTAAAAATTCTTCAATGAAACTCTGTAATTTCTCTCTAATGGAATCTGAGAAAACTGACTTCTATTAATTTCACCACACCAATCGTGTGAGATAATAGAATATATATATATATATATATATATATATATATATATGAGTAATGTTATGCTTCTCAAATTGTTTCCCAAATAGTGTTAGTGTCCGTTTGGGAGAGCTTATCTGCCGGCTAAAAGAGCTTTTTTAATTAAAAAAGCTCTTTTCAATTTTTTTTGTATCGTTTGGTTGTCACCCAATAGAGCTTTTAAATGATTAAAAAAGTTGTTTTACGTCTACTTGGAGAAGCCCAAATTTAAAGTTTTTCGAAGTAGATCTTTTGAAGTTTTTTTAATAACACTAAAATCTCCAATATAACCCTATAATTTAATATTTGCTAGATTATTTTGGTAATTCTATCATTAAAAAAACTCTCTTTTAATTGACAACCAAACGACCAACGACTTTCATTTAAAAGCTCTACCTCTAAAAGATCTACCTCTAAAAGATCTACTTCTATAAGATCAACTTGAGAAGCTCTCCCAAACGTACTCTTAGCACTTGAAGTATCAACATCTTATAAATCATGAGATTATATGGTGAGTGATGTGATGTTAACACCTCACGTGCCAACACCATTTGGGAAGAAATTTGGGAAAAATTTTAGGAAGCTGACACCTCACGTGCCAACACCATTTGGGAAGGAATTTGGGAAAAAATTTAGGAAGCCTAGCATTACTATTTTATTAATATATTTAATATATTTAATATATATCAATATATTTAATTTCTCTCCCATATTTATTCTTTTCTCTCTCCTAAATTTTATTATTTTATTCAAATCCTTTTTTTTTTCTTTTCTTTTCACGTTATTTTTCCTCTTTCTCTTTTTTTTTTTTTTTTGGTCATTTATTTTTAACTTTTCATATATACAGTCTTTCTATTATCAGTTCGAACTAACAATAAATATATCAGGACGAAGAATGTGGACCACAGATTATGGAGAAGTTTTGACAAGTGCATACACTTTGAGTCAAAGTATGTAAATCTAGTTGTCCACATTCTTCGTCCTGATATATTTATTGGCATGAATTTGTGAAAGGACAACTTAATAGCTCTATGATTTAGGATGTAAATCAATTCAGACAAGTACAAACAAGTAATTCTATAAAAAAAACTACAGACAAATAAAAGTGGTAAAATAAAAACTAGAAACAGATAAAAATAAAAGAGCTAATTAACAAAATTTTAGCATACTGTAAACTACTATTAACAAAATGAAAAGGAGAAGAAATAAAGAATTTTTTTAAGAGTATTTAAAGGAGTGAATAATGAAGTTCACATTGGTAGAGTGATTACGTAAAAGAGATAAAAAAAAAAAACATTAAGAAGGAAAGATTAAAAATAAATAAGGAAAGAGAATTATTAAAGTTGAGGAGAAAGGAGGGAGGAAATAGGAAATGATATTAAAAAAATATATATATTAATGGAAGAGAGAGAGAAGATGATTAATATGTTGATCTTGTCCATCCAAATAACTAGAATCCAATGGATACAAAAGTGTGTAAAAAAATGTGGCCATAGGGAGAAAAGGATGGAGAAAAGAAAATCAAATTACAAAAATAGAGTTACCTTATAACTTTTTCCTTCCCATCGGGAAGGATATTAATCAGAGTCTCTCAGCCATAAATACTGTGAACAAAGAACAAATGACAGCTCAGAGCAGAGGAGTAAATACTAAAATGAATGCTTATCTGAGCAGAGGAGCTTCAACATTGTAATCATGATCATCTTAGATTGTCCATCAACGGCAGATATCAGATGATAGTTTAATTAGTATGAAGTTGTTAGTTAGCTGAGATGACAGAAAATATTAGAATTATTAAAGAAAGGCGGTAGATTGATTCTGGAAATTACGGAATTCAGTTTATACTTTCTGTGTATTAATTTCTGTATAAATTAATAGATCAGCTTAGCTTGTAATTGTTTAATGTAAATGAAATGAAATGAAAAACAATTTCTCTTTCATTCACCATTGTTTGCTTTTCTAAATCTCAGAAAAGTTTTCTCAGAGGAGCTTCAAGATTGTAACAACTTACATTTCATCAAGTTTTACACCCATTATGTCTTTGTAGGTCCAAATGAAGTAGATAACCAGTTTTCCTCAAAAATAATTTATAGACCAGTAGACTTCTAGATAGTTGAAACTTGACAGGATCATAATTAAATGGCATTTTTTCTTTCTATTACTACAGCCCTTTGAGCAGCCCTTTAACAATATTCCAGAATCCAGAAGTTGACTGGTGCAAATTAAAGTTGCTGTTGATGGCAGGGAGTGCTCAAAGACATTTAATAGCTATAGGTCCTACCAAAGCCTTATAAAACTATGTGAAAATTGAAAAAAAAAAAAAAATAACCTAACCATAGAATGTATTATATTTTTTCTAACCAAATTATAATATTTTAATGCTTGTAACCAATCATCATAATTTCTTCTCACCATATAGGCAAAATCAAATTACAAAGATAGAGTTGCCTTATAACTTTTCCATTCTCATTATCATCTTAAGCAATACAAATGATGAGGAAAAATTGAACAAATTTGTAACATGAACTACTCTGCCGTATCCATTCTTTTCAAAGCTTTCATCGCTCAAGAAACTACTACTCCAAAGTGAAGTAGGTTTTTTGGTCATCACAAACCTATATATCAAATCTCCCCGAATTCAGTTCCCTTTTGACTAATAACTTCATTTTAATATTCAACACTTTATTCTTTCTTATATATATATTTTGTATATATATTTTTAACACCTTCTATTTATTTATTTTTTACTATATTTGCATATAGGACACACTTGTTTGTAGGATTCTCAATTTAATTGAATTATTTCAACAATTTGATAAATCTAAGGAGTAAAAATATAATTTGTACATATTATTATTATTATTATTATTTTAATAGAATGCTTTCATTTATTATTAGATTTTTCTAGTTGAAATATGATGAGTCAAGATACAAGATCTTATACATATAGAATACTATTAATGTAAGCTCTAAAAATCCGTTCAGCGACTATATAATGTAAAAAAAAAAATGTAAATTACACATAATTTCAAATTTAGAAAAAGAAAAAAAAAGGCTCTCTCAACGTTGGTGACTTTGTGATTTGGGGTGATCTCTAAGTTGTTTTGCTGCCGTTGTTTTTGTGGTTGTGTTCTGTGGGTGATGGAGGTTCTCTTAGTGCTGCTGCTGCTTCTCCTTTTGTCTCTGTTGTTTCTCTCGCTGTTGTTCTCTTTTTTGCTGGGTCTTGGATGTCCTGGTGTTGTTTGTCTCCCTTTTGGGGTTCTTTGTTGCCTCTTGTGCCCTTAATAAATTTGCTGGTTTTCAAAAAAGAAAAAGAAAAAAAAAAACAAATAAAATTGTTAGTATATAATGCTTAAGACAAAGACTTGAAGCATATCATGTGGAAAGTAGGAATCATGTGGGGCCGTGGGGGTACATCAACGGCTTAGATTGTCATTTTATTAGAATAATAATAATTAGGGTTAAATCATTAGATAATAATAATTTAGTTGAAACCGAAGCCAAAAAGCGTGAAAAAGAAAACGAGTTGATTATTAAATATTTATATATTGTTTTGCATGTGCCGAGGTTCTAAGAAGTAAAAAAGAAGCGTTTATTTTTCTCACACCCTTAACCAGGGGGTAACATTACCTCCCTCTCCAAACGTTGCCATGTGTCCAAAAGTTAATCAGGGTTAACAAATTAACTATTATATATTTTTAGGGTTTGTTTTACCGATTTTACCCTTATTTTTTGTTTTTTTATATTTTTTTAAATGTTTTTATTTTCTTAACAAGAAAATAATCCAAATTTAAAAAAAAAATTAGAATTTTTTTAATAAAAAAAAACATCACCATAATTGAAAATCAATTAAAAAAAAAAAAGGAAACAGTTTCCAGATCTAAACTAGAAACCAACATCCTTCTCAATCACAAAACCCTAACACTCAAATCCAACAATATTCAAATGTGAATCAAAAGTTTGATAAAATAATTTATCTGGTGAAAAAGCAACCAAGCATAATCAGATTTATCACATCCAGAACAATTATGAAAAAACACAAAAAATTAAAATAAAAAAATCACCATATTCATCTTCCCACAAACATTTTAAAAAGAAAAATTGAAGAAACACAAAAAATTCTCTAGATTCGGTTTCGATCTCTCTTACTAAACCCAAAGTAAATCTTTTCTCTCTGAACCCAGAAATTTGAGTCAATCACAAAACCTTATCACTCATTTCCAACCAAACCCATCTACACAACCACACCAACCACCACCCCAAAATCAAACCCAACCTCTTCATCTCTCTACCAAAACCAAAACGCAACCCATGGTGGCCGCCACGAAACGCCCATCCTCTCACCTTGTGGTGGCCGCCACCCCTCTGTCAAATGAAATAAGAGGGAGAAGAGAGATGGTAAGAGAAAGAGGGGATCGACGGCGAGGAGGGGATCAGGCGACGAGGAGGAGATCAGAGAAGAGAAGGAGACTGACGGCGAGAAGTAAGAGTGGTGGTTGGGTTGATTTCTGTGGGTTAGGGTTTGAAGGTTGGAGAAGATGATATGAACGATGATGAAGATGTTTGAGATTTAGAATTTAGATTAGTTATTATTATTTTTATTATTAAATCTAAATCTTTTATTTAATATTTGTTAAATAATTTTTTATTAAATTTTTTATTAATTTACCCATTTACCTTTATGATTATTTTCATGTTAACCTTTAGTTAATTGTTGGACAGTTGGCACAATCTAGAGAGGGAGGTAATGCTCACCCCCTTGAAGGGGGTGAGTAAAAATGAACTCTAAAAAGGAGAATCAGTTGGCAACAAAATCTGACAGTGACGCGCCAAGGAAGAACGTGAAAGGAACGCAACGAGTGGATGGTGCATGATCACACACATGGAATGGTTGATGAGAAGTGAGAGTAGTATTTTTGACAACACATGGAGTGTGTCCATGTGACAACCTACCAACCAGGCAGCCCTACCAGCTCACCATTAAAGTTCTGTCCCCACTTTTGTCTAGACCTTGACCCCACCCATTAGTCCGGGTACCCGTGGGGACCCGAACCGTTAGGGGCGGGTTTAACTGTACCAATTAAGTTGTGGTATGGGGACAGTATTTTTTTTAATACCCGATTTAATTTCGGTACGGTTACGGGATTTCAAGTCCCCACCTTGCCCCGTCCCCGTACCCCGTTATCAAAAAATATATATATATATATATTTGAAACACTTAATTAGTATTAGAATTAACTCTTAAAAAAAAAAAAAAAAATTAATACCGTGACTACTATCTTTAGAAAACATAATTTTCCTTCATTTTTTTCCCTCCGACTAACATAATTTTCCCTCTCATTTTTCCCCTTTTTTCCCTCCATTGAAACACTACTCCATTCCAGATTATTATTTATAATATACACCACACTATTATTTTTATATTATTCAATAATATTTATATGATCTTTATTAAAAAGTCATTAAAAAAAATACATTAATGCGATGGGGATGGTATGAAGTAAAAAACCAATCCCTTAATGGGGAATCCCCGTACCCGCACCGTTTCTTTTAAAGCGGGTATTCATAGAGGATGGTATTTCTCATACTAATTGGTATTGGGAATGTTATTAGAAAACTTGTACCCGACCCATACCATTGACATCCCTAAACATAATGCTACCAATTACCTGGCCCCACTTCCCCACTCTCTCATATTATTCCACGTGGACCTCCCTCTCTTGCCACGTCTTCTTTCGAAAATGGTTGGGAAACACTTATCTCCCTCTGTGCCGCATTATTGAACCAGATTGATTGATTATGTACTGAAAAGCAGCATTTTAATTGAAATAATTGAAATGCAGTTACGTAAACGTACTTGACCTCCACACAATTCCTGTGTTAGTATTCGGTGGATAATTGAAGAATAATGGACAAAAGAAAAATAAGGAGCTTTTTATCTCCTCTAATTTTATTAAAGTATGCGTGGAGTATTTCAAAGTCTGCTTTAATTTTTCATACTTTATTTTTAATTTTTTTTTTAATTTTTAATATTACAAGAACTATTACAATATAACTGTCAAGACTTATCAAGATCAAATAATATATGTGCGTAGAGTCGTCTCCAGACATTTTGGGGCCCAAGCGATTTTATAATATTAACAAAAATCGAGGTTCTATATAAAATTATTATCATTAACATAAAAACAATTCAATAAATAATTTTTCATTTACTAAATACAATGTAATCCACATAATTAGAACAAAACAAAAATTATCGTTCAAGTCATCTACGTTCTCATTCAAATCATCAATATATGTGCATTATCATTCTCATCCAAACTAGTAAAAAAAAAATGGAACCTGTGAAGCAAATCGTAGACAAAGTGTCGGAGAGAGAGGGGCAGAGGGCGACGATTAAGTGTTTGAAGAAGAAGCCAAGAAGGGATTCAGCGAAGTAGAGAATGCTTTACAAATTACAAGCACAGATGACAGATTCAACGAAGCAACAAGTCAACAACAACAATAAGTAAAGGTTAGCAAGTAATAGCAACAAGTCTGATATAATCTGCTAAATTGACTTGTTGGGCCTGATGTGAAGAATAAAATAAATGTTTGAGATTAAACCTATTTATACTTAAATAGATTGGGTCCTGAGGCCCCAAATAGATTGGATGTGGAGGCCCCAAATTTTGCAAAATATGAAAAAATTGATTGGGCTAATCGGGGGCCCCAGCAAATGGCTGGGTTTGCTGGGCCCATGAGCCGACCCTGTATGTGCGGTTCGGATATCTACTCCCATAAAGGGAGATAACTATTTCCCACAACTCGGGAAGAAAACTTCCCACACATGTTTGTAAAATACGCATGGTGGAATTTGAACCCCTCACCACCTATGTAGAAAGGAGTTGCACTACCGGCTCTATTAAGAAGTGATGTGCAATTTTTCATGCTTTATTATTTCTCAAAAAGTTGATACAATAATTGTTTAATGGTGGAGCCTATTTATAGGCGACACTATGTCAGCTAATACTAACCATTCTAACTAAGTGAAATCTAATAAAAAAATATATATTTTTTTTACTTATTGCCTATAAAATGATTATGCTAGAAACACCTAGAAATCTAGTTGACTTCTAGAATGTGCAGTGCCGTCTTGATACAACTAGAAGAAACAAGGATTTTTCTTTTGCTTTGCTTCTAGAATTTGCAGCACTTGTTCATCTTGAAAGGTCTCGTTGGGTAACTGAAACAACGTTTGAGAAAGCATAACTTTAAAAACCAATTAAGAACATACTTCGACTTCTTCAAGCGTTCCATCAAACATTAGTGCATGATCAAGAGTAAACAAGTTAGTGATTGAGATATTCAGTCACATAGATGGAAACTTTTGATAGCTCTAGTTTTTGCGTAAAATGAAGCAATTAGTTAAATTATTTAGACGAACTAATATGGGCAAAGACCGGTCAATTACCTAGATTTGGAGTTCTCCTATCAGCACAGGGTTTCAATGCAGATGCCTGCCGATATGGTTCCTCCTAGAAATTTGATTTCTCTTGCTTGAACTCTTTCTAAAGCATAATAAAGGTTTCAGAATTTCAAGCGAAAGAAGTTTACAATAATCTATAAGCACCGATGTAAAATTTATGAAGCAAACCTCTGTAAGAGTGCCAGAAACCAAATTTAGAAGCTGGTCATACATCTTTGTTGAAGGTTTTTCTTTGTTAATGGAAGCAACAGTATCATCCTTTGCCTGCATTCCGTAAAAGATTGTAACAACCAATTATGAATCAATAATTCAAGAGAATTTGTTAAATGTGTTAGCAGAACAAATTTGCACCAGATAAGTTGCAGATCTGTACACTGTTTGATTTGCAAAAGGGAAACCAAAATAAAAGCCTGAAGAGCAAATACAAATGTCTAAATCTGCAGATACAACAATGAACATGCAATTAAGATTTACAGCAAAAGATACCACAAGTGCACTTAATTCATGAAAGCAGTAAAAATTGGTGCATTATCAAGAGTAAACAAGTTGGTAATTGAGATATTCAGTCACATAGACAGAAACTTTGATAGCTCTAGTTTATTTTTTTTCTTTGTTCGTGGAACTGAAACGAACACGGTGCACCACATACCATCAGACATGTCCCAAGTCCCCAACAAACTAGTTCTAGATACCATAATATAAAACAGGAACAAGAAAATGTTTGCAATACAAAAGCACACAAAGTCCTATCTTAAGCCCTTTTGAATTTTTTGAAGTTGAAGTGTTGTGAAGATTCATTGAATCAAAAATTGACACCATAAGAGAATCAAGGAAGAAAAGGAATCCCATCAAGACAAGCATACAAGCAATTGACCTAAGATGCTTACGAAACCACGTATGCCTTTTCGCTACATAGGCTCCTTTAAAAGAGCATAATTTCCCATAATCATTTTTCAACCCATGACCATGAAGCAACACAACTTTGGACTTCCAATTATGATCCCCTCCTGACATTCTCCTCCAAAAAGAAAGAAAGATCATTTCCGGGTAAATTTTCCGAACTTCTAAACTGATAGTCCTTCATCTCAAAAGATAATTCAACTTCCTCAAATTCAAGATGTGAACTTCTTAGGGGCTATAACCGTGAACCATTACAATTCTTTCTCTCTTAAGAACATCAAATAAACCGATAGAAAGCTTGCATCATCCTAGGTTTCTACACCAATTAAAGATTCAATTTTTTTGAACAACAATTACAAGAAACTCAACAAAGATGCTACTGATAAGAATACAGTGGACTCAGGCAAGCTTTCAGCTGCAGTTATGCAAACCTCTTCTCCAACAAGCATGTTAAGTATCAGGTCAAGTATCAGGTCTCATACAATAAGGAGAAATGATACTGTGAGTACACATACAGAGCACAACAATGTGAGCTCGCTTGATCATCAGCATTGGTCGTCTGCAGATCATGCTATGCTAACTAACCAGTCTCTAATTAGTTAGGACTTGTATTAGGTAGTTAACAGAATGCTGACCTGGAATGTACAGCTAGGAAAAGTTGGTTAACAATTCTCTGAAATTCAGGGAACACAAGTATTGCGTGATTCAGTGATTGTAACTGGTATATATACCAGACTTCTTGTATCATTGTAAATCAACAAAATACAGAGAAATACTCTTCTTAATAATCTCCATTAATGGAGCTTTTCTTAGCTCAGCTTTAGCCTTCGATTTTCATTCAAGACTTTTATCGAACACCTAGGTGTCTCTATTAAACACCTTAATCTGTTTTAAAAACTTCTAATAACAATGACCCATCAACTCATTTGATCTTTTATGTTCTAAATTAAGGTGAAGCTAAGCATTAGGTGAAAGTGATTTGTATATATGTAGATGAGTGAAACCCAAGTCGGATATTTGAAAAAGTCTTGCTGCAAAAGTAGATTTATTCATACCTGTTACAACTACTTGCCACCAAACGCAACAAATCATCAGTTTCCAGCTAAATTTCTGGACATTTTGGAACCCAAGTGTTTGAAAAAAAAAAAAAAATGGAAGAAGAAGAAAAAGATTGAAATTGAAGAGTTGCATCAAGAAATGAAAGTGACAAGGTTTCATCAATTTGGCGGGCCATTTTGAACTAGCCACCTCCTCACTGTTTGCATCAGATTAATGTCACATTCTAGTTAGAGACGTACCAGAAATGTATATTATTAAATTCATGGCCCAACACTGTCCATCCATAATGTGCCACGAATAGGCCCCCGGATTTTAGAAAAAAAAAGTTTTATCATTTCAAATATATGAAAAGGAATAAAAATATAGAGATTAGTTACAATATATTTAAAATAATGAAAATTTAATCGGATTGAACATTTGAACTTGTTTAAGGAGAAAAACTTGCATCCATCCAATGTAAATAATGCAATGCATCCTAAGTCCTAACTATCGACAATGCTATGAAGGGGCTTGGAAGGGCAATGACCCATTTAGTCTTTTGAAAAATTTACTTTTAGTCCTCATATTTTATTTAAATTTATTATATTTACTTTCAATAAAATAAAATTTTTATTGGTTTGTCCCTCTTAATTAAATTTGAAATTCTAGTTTCATCTCTATTCCTAACCGATGGGTATATGACATACGTCAAGGAAAATGTATTTGATTGGTTGGCATATGCACCCATTGACTGGATGCATTATGCATTGTATGGTGTGCATATGGTTGATTCGGTGTGATGAATTATTTCCATCCATATCGATGAAATGAGATTGTTATTTCGAATGCTATCGTTTTTTGACTTTTAAATTTGTAACAGCTAAAAAAAAAGCATAATGAATTATATCAAAGCATTGTGAGATAACAAGTGACTTAATTATATATTTTTTTATCTTTTGAAAATAAATTGTATAAAAACCTTAAAATATAGATATTTATTTTTAAATGATTTTCATATACACATTTAAATTTTGCTTTGTTAAATGGTTGTTCACTTATTTTGTTCGAAGCAACTCCCTTTTTTTTTTTTTTTTTCAGATTATTCGGGGTCAAGTCTCAAAATGATTTTAATATGATTTGAAACTTTAATTTAAAAATATAGATACTTTTTTATTTTATTTTTCTAAAAATTATATCTAAAGTATATATTTTAATAAACACGAACCCATAGTTTTATTTTAAAATATATTTACAAATTAGAAAGATCACATGTCCAACAATATTTTGAGTTTATTTTTAGAATTATAGATAAAGATTAAAGGATATTTTGGTCTTATCATGCACTGATTTTTAAAAATGACACATGTCCAAAATTTGTTTTAATTTTTTTTTAAACGACGGTCTCCATTTTTTTCATCCATTAGCATAGGAATTTCTCCTTCTAGACTATTGAAAGTAAAATTTAGATATTTGAGTTACTTGAGTTTATCTAGAGACTTGGGAATTGCTCCTGAGAGGTTATTACTAGATTAATCCAAGGACTCTATGTTAATCAAGTTTCCAAATGATTCGGAACAGGGCCCCTTAATTTGTTATTTGCTATAGATAATTTCATCAGGTTCTGGAGGCCTCCAATACTGCTAGGGATGTCACTTGATAATTCATCTCCTGATAGGTCTATTTGAGTCGGAACCCTCAACTTTCAATATCCAATGGTAGGTGTCCCCCGAGTGAATTTGTGGACAAGTTCACTATCAAAATATCTTTGAGGCTCCATAGGGATGCATGTATTCATGAAGTGAAATTGTTGGAATTAAGGTATAGAACTCACAGTGAAATAATATCACCCAAGCATGCAGGTATAGGTCGAGAGAGCTTGTTACCACCCAAGTATAGTTCACCTAAGTTTCTTAAATGCAAACTTCATTTGGAATGGAGCCTTGCAATCTATTGCCATCGAGATACAAAACTTGGAGCATTCTCATTTTTCCAACAGCAGTTGGAATAGATCCAGTCAAGTCATTATTTCCGAGGCTGATAACTCTTATTTCTACACGTTGTGTAGCCCCTTACTTTTATCTTTTATGCTTGTTTTCCGGGTAAAACCGGGTATTTAATGTTTTAAATAAGTGTTTCAGGTAATTTTTCACCTCAGGGGCTAAAGTGCAAAAATAGAGAAATATTAGGGCAAAAGTGTAATTTTTGAAACTTGGATTCTGCGCCCCATTTTTGCGATTAGGGGCCGCAGAAAAGGGCACAAAAAGGGACCAGAACTTCATTTTTTTGTAATTCTGCGGTCCATGCCCGCAGAATAGGGCGCAAAAGTCAAGGAGGAAAATTTGATGAAAGTTTCCTGCAGATTACTCATCTTGCGGGGCCTATATCTCTCCCCTTCGATCGAACTGGGTTTCGTGCTACATATGGTTGGAAAGATCCAGAAGTCTTCTTTCCAACGGTTCTTCAAGAACGCGATTCCGATATTTGTGGAGAAAGTTATGCCCGTTTCCGTAACGGTGCGCGCTGCTGGAAGCTCACCCGCGAGACCCCCCCAAAAATCTGCCACTTAAGGGCATTTTCGTCTTTTCCCCTCAATTCTGACCTAAACCCTTCTTCCCACTATATATACCCCCTCTTCTCTTCAGTTTACACAGACCCCCTTCACTCCCTCTCTCTCTCCTCCGCCCAACTCTCTCTCCCTTCCATCTTCTTCATCCTTCTTCATCTTCTTCACATAATAAGGAGAGACCCAAGCTCCCATGGAGGTTTTTCCTCCATGGGAGCTCACCATACACCTCCACCACCATTTTTACCCCTCCTACACCACATTTAGGAGTAGATTACAAGGGAAAGGAGTGGTCTTTGGACCAAATCCGAGCTAGGGAAGCATGGAGCATCTTTGGAGGAGTTGTCTTCAAGGGTTGTTTCTATTTACTCTTTCTCTTGTATTTCTTGTTTTCCTTTGTGTGTAACCCCAATTTGGGAATTTTGTAACCCTAAAATTATTGCAATATATGTATGATTGCTCTTATGTTCTTTGAGTTTTGTTCTACTCTTTGTTTTATTCATGATTAAATCTCTTGTTGTGATATTCATGTGTGTGATGGGTCTAAATTGATATGTGTCCATGAATGGGATTAGGAGTAGTGTAATTTAATTTAGGAGTAGAGTAATTTAACATCCCATGATTGTTGATTGATTGATGGATGATCCAAAATACCATGTATAGAATGATTTGAGTGTTGAGTATTAGCTCTAAGGAGTGGGAGAAGTTTGATTGATGCATGTATTTGCTAAATTAGACTTTGGTTCTATATTCTTGTACTTAATGGGTCTTTGTTTCAAAGGCGCAATTGCTCACCAATGGCTTGGGTTGGGTGATGAATTGATTTAGGGATAATTCCCAAATCAAGAGAATGAACCCTTAGCTTAAATTGAATGGTCTTAATGTAAAGCAATCAACTTGTTGCATGTAGTTGTTTGGTAAGCTTGTTTCCATTTTTAGCCATCCTAGGGAGATTGATAAAACCGAATCCGTATCTAGAGTTAAGACAAACTGAATTCCTCTTTTGTGCTTGTGTAGTTATATGGGTATTTCATTGCTTAATGCTTTCACTCGGTTAGCCACCTTGTGGATGATATTTAGGTTGTGTGTTATATATCGCGTGGTTCACATTAACATGTCCAGCGTGATATCCTCTACATTTGACCAGACAGTTGAGAGATCACTAGGCTAGCGTGTAGAGCTCGTGTGTGTGTCCCACAGTCCTTAATGAATCCAAGCATTTATGCATGGATGTAATCTCTAAGACATCGAGAGAGATTAGAGATTAATTAAGGGGACACGAGCATATAACATACGTGTTGTATGGGTATCTCGTATTCTTAATGCTTTCACTTGGTTGCCATCCCGTATTTGGTTAGCCATTGTGAATGAATTATTGGTTGTAGTATGGCCCACGCGGTTGCGCATTACATGCCCAACGAAATAACCACTGTATATGACCAGACAGTGAGAGATACACTAGGCTGGCATACAGGGCTCTTGTGTGTGTGCCACGATACTTAATGAATCCATGTGTACTTTGTATGTGTGGATGTGATTTCTAAGACTTGAGAGATATTAGAGATCAATTAAGGGGACACGAGCCTATGATATACTTGCATATTGAGGGACAAAGTGAGTCTAGTGCTTAATTAGGAGGATTGTTACGGTTGAGTCATTTCCTTAGTGTACACCACATTTCATGCATCTCTCCATTCCATCCTATCCATGTATATATTATGTTAGTTAGTTTATTTATTTATAGTATTACTTTGACGACACGTCGTTGCGATGTCGGTCAAAATATGAACATTTAAGTTCGACCTCGCTAGCGCGCGAGTCACAGAGACTAGCACAGCGGCAAGTGAGGGTATCGTTCCGCAGGGAGGTGGGATCCGCCGACCGTTACCGGTTCTAACTATTATTACAACACGCCGAGAGAACTCGTGTGTTGCGGTTGCGGAAAAGTGTAAATAATACTATAAATAAATAAATAAACTAACATAATATATACATGGTTTGGGTGGAATGGAGAGATGCATGAAATATGGTAACACTAGGGCAATGACTCAACCGTAACAATCCTCCTAATTAAGCATTAGACTCACTTAGTCCCTCAATATGCAAGTATATCATAGGCTCGTGTCCCCTTAATTGATCTCTAATCTCTCTCGAGTCTTAGAAATCACATCCACACATACAAAGTACACATGAATTCATTAAGTGCCGTGGCACACACACAAGAGCCCTGTATGCCAGCCTAGTGTATCTCTCACTGTCTGGTCATATACAGTGGTTATTTCGTTGGGCATGTAATGCGCAACCGCGTGGGCCATACTACAGCCAATAATTCATTCACAATGGCTAACCAAATACGGGATGGCAACCAAGTGAAAGCATTAAGAATACGAGATACCCATACAACACGTATGTTATATGCTCGTGTCCCCTTAATTAATCTCTAATCTCTCTCGATGTCTTAGAGATTACATCCATGCATAAATGCTTGGATTCATTAAGGACTGTGGGACACACACACGAGCTCTACACGCTAGCCTAGTGATCTCTCAACTGTCTGGTCAAATGTAGAGGATATCACGCTGGACATGTTAATGTGAACCACGCGATATATAACACACAACCTAAATATCATCCACAAGGTGGCTAACCGAGTGAAAGCATTAAGCAATGAAATACCCATATAACTACACAAGCACAAAAGAAGAATTCAGTTTGTCTTAACTCTAGATACGGATTCGGTTTTATCAATCTCCCTAGGATGGCTAAAAATGGAAACAAGCTTACCAAACAACTACATGCAACAAGTTGATTGCTTTACATTAAGACCATTCAATTTAAGCTAAGGGTTCATTCTCTTGATTTGGGAATTATCCCTAAATCAATTCATCACCCAACCCAAGCCATTGGTGAGCAATTGCGCCTTTGAAACAAAGACCCATTAAGTACAAGAATATAGAACCAAAGTCTAATTTAGCAAATACATGCATCAATCAAACTTCTCCCACTCCTTAGAGCTAATACTCAACACTCAAATCATTCTATACATGGTATTTTGGATCATCCATCAATCAATCAACAATCATGGGATGTTAAATTACTCTACTCCTAAATTAAATTACACTACTCCTAATCCCATTCATGGACACATATCAATTTAGACCCATCACACACATGAATATCACAACAAGAGATTTAATCATGAATAAAACAAAGAGTAGAACAAAACTCAAAGAACATAAGAGCAATCATACATATATTGCAATAATTTTAGGGTTACAAAATTCCCAAATTGGGGTTACACACAAAGGAAAACAAGAAATACAAGAGAAAGAGTAAATAGAAACAACCCTTGAAGACAACTCCTCCAAAGATGCTCCATGCTTCCCTAGCTCGGATTTGGTCCAAAGACCACTCCTTTCCCTTGTAATCTACTCCTAAATGTGGTGTAGGAGGGGTAAAAATGGTGGTGGAGGTGTATGGTGAGCTCCCATGGAGGAAAAACCTCCATGGGAGCTTGGGTCTCTCCTTATTATGTGAAGAAGATGAAGAAGGATGAAGAAGATGGAAGAGAGAGAGAGTTGGGCGGAGGAGAGAGAGAGGGAGTGAAGGGGGTCTGTGTAAACTGAAGAGAAGAGGGGGTATATATAGTGGGAAGAAGGGTTTAGGTCAGAATTGAGGGGAAAAGACGAAAATGCCCTTAAGTGGCAGATTTTTGGGGGGGTCTCGCGGGTGAGCTTCCAGCAGCGCGCACCGTTACGGAAACGGGCATAACTTTCTCCACAAATATCGGAATCGCGTTCTTGAAGAACCGTTGGAAAGAAGACTTCTGGATCTTTCCAACCATATGTAGTACGAAACCCAGTTTGATCGAAGGGGAGAGATATAGGCCCCGCAAGATGAGTAATCTGCAGGAAACTTTCATCAAATTTTCCTCCTTGACTTTTGCGCCCTATTCTGCGGGCATGGACCGCAGAATTACAAAAAAATGAAGTTCTGGTCCCTTTTTGTGCCCTTTTCTGCGGCCCCTAATCGCAAAAATGGGGCGCAGAATCCAAGTTTCAAAAATTACACTTTTACCCCAATATTTCTCTATTTTTGCACTTTAGCCCCTGAGGTGAAAAATTACCTGAAACACTTATTTAAAACATTAAATACCCGGTTTTACCCGGAAAACAAGCATAAAAGATAAAAGTAAGGGGCTACACAACGTGTAGAAATAAGAGTTATCACACCCCCAAACTTATCTTTTGCTCGTCCCCGAGCTAAACAAAACAAAAAAAATGAAAATAAAACAAAACAAGCAAAACAAACTAAAATAAATAAAAAGTAAAAACTAGGCTAGTCCACTTCCGTAGGAAACACGGTGGCACTTAGCATGTGCCACAAGCCTTTAAACCGCTAGGCGATCCCTAAAGGAGGAGTTATAGTCTCCTGAGGGTTTACAGCTACGACACCCACAAACGTATACTCTGCAAGAAAAGTTGAGATGCAATCCAAACATACCAAGCAAAGACTACATGCATGCTAGTATCTCAAATATACCAATTAATAACAATGCATCACACAATGCAAGTATGCCAATACTTAGGATGTTTTCGGTTTACAAAACAACTACGCTCGAATTGCCTAAGATGAAATTCGCCTTGACTCTAATCCTCCCTGGATTTCAGTCTGATTTTTCCACTCAGAACCTGGGCGATCACTCTCAATCAAACATATGCGAATGAGTTTATGTACCGGAATCTAATATATCGCATATGAGTATTTCAATAAAAGCACATTTATAGTGATAGATCTCATGGAAGGAATTGAAATGCCATGAACGTGGAAAGAGCATGCATTGACTCGCATTCCCAATATAGACTTCCTAAGAGATCAAATGGGCTTTCCCTCACTTTATATTGTGGCCAAGGTGATTTGTGAAGGTGTATGGGATGGAATATATGGTAGGAGTGGAAAGGATAAAGCTATCAACCATGCTAAGGTGTTTACACATTACATTACAACAAAATTAGCTCTATTATATATTACAATACAAGCGTCTAGGCCATAAAATTTACATTTCACATTTGTGCTACATTTGTACTCATATTTAAGAGTAACTTTACAATTGAAGAACTTGAAGGCTTAAGTGTTTATAATTCACACTTATTCTCTTTTCTTTTTTTTTTCTTTTTTTTTTTTCTTTTTTCTCTTTTTTTTTTTCTTTTTTTTTTTCTTTTCTTTTTTTTCTTTTTTTTGTAAGCCTTGCCTAGCACAATTACATACATTGCCTAAGTACACGCTTTTACAAAAATTAGAGCTTTACAATACATAACTTCTATTAAGCTATACACCTCAACATAATCAATAACTAGGGAATGGTTGGGGGTGTAGTGTTTGGCCTCAATTTGCAATGAATATAGGGTTGTGGGAGTGTTTAGGCTATTTTAGTAGTTTCGCACACACTCAAACCCAAAATCATTTCTAAAAGTCCATCTAACAAGGGAATACAAATCTCAACAAGCAATCCACATTATTGTAGTTCTATGGCAATCAATGCAAAATGTATGTACAATGAGATCACAATTAAGAACAAAATCGAAGAGTGTTTAAATAGTAGAAACAAAATATACCCTCTGAATTTGATGCTAATAGGCTCGAAACCTCACTAGGGTAGTCTCCACTATTTTCCTAGGCTAAACAAACATAGAAGTCTCATCCACCTCAACATCAAAAGATTGGCACTGTACAAGCAAATTTAAGTGATGCACGGAGCTAAAAGCATACAATGCATGTCTCTACCGGCACACAAAGAAAACAACTCAACATGGAGGCCAAAGATTTCAAAAACTGTCGAAATTAAAGTCGTCCAATGTCCACTTTCTGGTGCATATCTTTAAAAGAACTTAAAATAATTTCTCAAAACTTTTACACCATAGATTAGACATATAAATACACACTTTTCATTTATAAAGTATTTCAAAATTCGAATGGGAAAAGTGTGAAAATGGACAATGAAAACAGTGAAAGCGCAGTTTCGAAAAACAGGGCATCGCCCATGACCTTTGGTCGAAGAAATGCTCATAACTTTTGATCCACAACCCGGAATTTTACGTTCTTTATATATTCGGAATCAGCACGAGAAATCGAAGAACGTAACGTGGGCGAAAAAATTAATTTCCTCACCAATGAGTACAGTTTTAATGAAACATTTGCCTCAAAAATATTCAAAACAGGGCAGTTTTTGCAGAGATTTGAAAATTTTCTAAAACAAACACCATAAAAATCCTAAGATCTAAGCACAACACATATCCACTCTTAGATCTAAACATAAATAAAAATCACAAAAATAAGCAAAGCATTGTACCCTTGAAGCGTAAGCCCTCGCGAGTGGTTATTCGAACCAACCAAGCCACCGCGAAGCTCTCTTGAGTTGTGTGGTTCATCCGACCTGAAATTTTCCTTCCTTGCACAAAACAACTCAAAGAAAATCAAATGCATATGCTTTAAACAAAAATAAGAAAAATAACACGACTTATACCCCCAAACCTAGCCTAAACATTGTTGATCACACAATGAAAAGCATGAGTAAAAGAGGTGTTTATTTTCAACATAACGAACTAATCCGCAAAGCAATAAAAAGCAATTAATCTAAGATATTTACAGAACCTAAGCTAAAACTAGTAACTATCAACGAATAGGCCACCTCCCCGGCAGCGGCGCCACTTTGACGACACGTCGTTGCGATGTCGGTCAAAAGATGAACATTTAAGTTCGATACCCTCACTTGCCGCTGTGCTAGTCTCTGTGACTCGCGCGCTAGCGAGGTCGAACTTAAATGTTCATCTTTTGACCGACATCGCAACGACGTGTCGTCAGAGGCGTACAGATGTCAAGTTGCTTAAGCTCCCAACTTCATAGGGAATGCTACCCTTAATTCTACGATTGTCTACTAGAAAACTTTTGAGAGCAGAGATATTTCCTATGGAAACTGGGAGCGTGCCATTCAATGGATTATTGCTTAAAACTAATCTTGTCAAAAGTTTACAGTTTGTCAATGAAGAGAGAAATGTTAGTTCTTGAGTTGGAGATTCTCTTGTGAACTGATTTGAGGCTAGGTTAAGTCGCTGTAGATTCCTTAGATTACCAAGTGTTGTGGGAATAGGGCCAGAGGATGAGTTGAGGACAGCTCTAGGATGGTGAGTTCAGAAGCAATGGAGATAGAGTCAGGGATTATGCCATTGAGTTCATTACTCCATAGGTAAAACTCCTTAAGATTTGGAATATTGAAGATTGTAGATGGGATGAGGTCTGTTAAGCTGTTATTATGGAGACTCAAAATCATTAGATTATGAATATTACCAATCTCTGGTGGTATTGAACCTGCCATGATAAAGAGAAAGACCAAAACAAAATGAATCACTCTCTAATTTTGTTATTCGTTCAATGATTCTTCTTAAATGCTATTTGTTGATATACATTTGGAACTTTAAGTGTGTCAGACAAATACAAAGGATTAATATATATATATGTCAACTCAGTGTGTACAAGACAGACCCTTCTTTAAAAATAGAGACCAAGCCTTCTTTAAAAGTGATCTCTCCTTATACATTGTTGATCTTATAGTGAAACCTCTACTTTGAAAATAATTTTATTGGAAACTAGAAATTATTATATCTTCTATGGTTAATTTGCTTTTATCCAATTATAGTATAAGTTTGATTTTCTGATATGCTCACAAATGCTTATATCCTGGAAGTATAGTAGTTCATGTAGAAAATTCTTGATTAGTCATGTTGATACTGATGGTGTAAGCTCAACAGAAATAGGTTTATTATTGTATTTTTTCATCCTTTGTCAACTCTGAATAGTCTTTGTTATTTGACCACTAGGTAGTAGGTACCAGTAATATTTTAGACTAGCTAGAATACTTCAATGAATTGTATTAAATGCATATATAAACATACCAGTCAAGCTGCTCCCAGTCAGTTTGGTTTCCCATAGCGAGGTACAATTAGAAACTTCTTGGTATATCTCCTGTTTATTTATTGAGTCCAGATAGTTGAATTGCTATAAGTTACAAATATTCATCCGGTAAAAATTTAGCAGAGAAACTACTATCGAGAAGATTAATCTTAAATCCTTTTAGAAATAAGATAATGGATTGAAAGTTGAATTTGAACCTATGATGGGACTTTCACCAGCTTTAAATCTATCCAAAGCATGAAGAGAACCTAATTCTTCTGGTATTTCACTTGCAAATCCACGGTAACCAAGATTCAACTCATTGTGCAAATTCTTAATAAGCTCCATATGAGTTTGCCTATGCCCAAAGTTTAGACCTTATGATATGAATTTTCAACTTTGATTACGTAATATATTTATTTTGTGACATGTAATTATGATTATAATATGTAACCAAAATATATTTCTTTTATTTTCTTTAATCAAATATAAGTCTAAAGTTTGATGTGTCAAAAGAAAGCTTATAAAGATGTATTTGCTAATAGTGTAACAAATACTCATGTGAAAAGTAAAGCAAGTATATTTTACCTTTCAAGTAGTTGGTGTCTAGATAAATCTCCTGCATCAGATTTCCAATATCTCTTGTTATTGTTCCTGTGAATTTATTGTTATCTATAGATATTCGAAGAAGCTCCCTACATTGCCCCAAACTTAATGGAATGGAACCTTCAAGTTGGTTGTGATGAAGAATCAGTATTTGGAGAACAGGAAGATATTGGCACATATAATCGGGGAGGCTACCAGAAAGCCTATTGAAGGTAAAATCAATTGTATCCAAAGAAGAGATGTTGAAGGTATGGTCCTTGAAATGTGCTGGTTACCATAGACATTTAATGTCTCCAGGCCGGTTAGTCAATTTGCCTATCATTCTGGAATACTTCCTTGTAGATTATTATTCCACAATTCTAGGTTCTTTAATGTTGTGGTATTTCCTAGAGAAGGTGGGATAGTACCTGTAAATTGTTATGAAAGAGATACAAGATTTGAAGTTTAGGCAAGGAGCCAAGCCAAGATGGAATCTCTCCTTGAAAAGTGTTGTATCCCAAGTGAAGGATTTCCAATCTGTGCAGATGAAAAATATCCACAGGCAGAGAGCCATGGAAACTGTTGTTTATGAGATGTAGTTGATCAAGGAATGAAAGATTTCCTATATGCAGCGTAATGGTGCTTGTAAGACACATTGAGGTAAGATTCAAGACTGATTGTTGTTTTGAGAATCACATGTAATCCCTACCCAGTTGCAAACAAAGGTAGAAGCAGTCCAGTTGTTTGCCAACAAGTTGTGAGGGTCATGAGTGATATGAGCTTTGAATGCAAGAAGAGAAGAAGCTGATCAATTTCTGAAGTACTAGAAGCTGATCAATTTAATATTATTAGTTTTTCTCAGGCTGCATCAATCTTAGGAAGTTATAATAGTCTATGTTATACTTGATTGATGATCCATTATGTTGAAAGAATAATCTGTGAGAAGCTGGGTTGTTTTTTATGTTTATATTATTTCACTACATTTTCCTTGTGAGATCTTTGTGACAAGTGACATCGGCAATTTAGTTTATTATATATTTATATTATAAAAGTTTTCATTCATGAAAAAAAAGTGATTAGTAGGCAGAATTGATAGTTCTTTTAAGTTTTGGAAAATGTGAACTTGTGTGTTGACTTATGTACAGGCACAGCTTGACACAAGCAACTGGGCAATTTTTTAGTGCAATAATATACAGATTCCCGATTTGGTCAGGCCAAGTTTGTCGCTCATGAAAAAATGTATGTATTTTTTCTAATGGCAAATATTATTAAAACAAAGAGGAGCAACCAAACACCACTGAAAACAGGGGAGGCAACAGCCTCAAAGGAACAGGGAGGCAACAACAGCAACACTACAAATACAGGGAAAGCAACGACAACAACACTAACATAAAAGCCACAACACAAGCCTGCCACGGCCAAACTAAGCCTTATCAATAAATAAAGATAAATAAAACTTTATACATCCCGCCCTTCCGATGCTCAAGAGCTTGATAATAAGCACCTTTAGTCCTGATAGAACAATGGAGAGACAACATTGGTTGGGACTTGGGATTCAGGTTCTTGCCACACTCTTTTGAAATCTAGTTCTGATATTTGCAAGTGTTGTGTGGACATTAGTTATATCAAGCCTCCTTTCGGGTGAATATGCCGAGCAATCCACAGCCAGTTCCATAATGGATGAAATACAATCCTTGGTAGCAGTGAAATTCTCTCCTCCGAGTAAGTTAGTATCTGCTACTTCAATTATTGAATTTGGTAATGCCTCTTTTACCCAGCATTTCAAGCTCATTCCTCCCTCAAACATGTTGTCTGTGGGCTTCTTTCTTGTAAATGTTTCCATCAACAAAATGCCAAAGCTGTACACATCCCCTCTTATAGAAACAATTCCTTTTGATCCGTACTCTACAATTAAGTTCAATGTTATTCATAGTCAAAAGAGAGAAAACAAAACCTAATACATATCATAAAAACAAACTCTATAAGTACATTTTGAAGTTGGAAATATGCATTACTATAGGGATTATATGTATGTATTTACAAAACAGTAAAATCATAATTTATAATGTTACCTGGTGCCATATATCCGATTGTGGCCAAAGTGTGGGTTTGTGTCAAAGAATCTTCTTCACTTAAGAGTTTTGGCGATGCCGAAATCACCCACATGAGCAACCATATCTTCATCTAGCAAGACATTGCTAGGCTTCAAATCACAATGTACAATGGGTGTTCCAAAACCATGATGGAGATATTCCAGTGTTGATGCGACATCGATCATTATGTTAAGTCTTTGGAGGATATCTACACAATAATTGTGGGAATACAACCACTGTTCCAAGCTCCCATTGGGCATGTATTCCAGTACTAACGCTTTGAAGTCAACGTTAGAGCAACAACCGATGATTTTGACAAGATTTCGATGACATATTTTACTCATTACTTCACATTCGTCATCAAAACTCTTTAATGCCCTCTCTACTTGCAAATTGAAAACCTTTGCAGCTATATCCATCCCATCTAAAAGTTTTCCTTTGTATACCGAGCCAAAACCTCCCGTGCCGAGTAAATTGCTTTCGTCAAATCCATTTGTTGCGTGATAGAGTTCTTCATAGGGTATTCTCCTCCATGTTGCAAGAATTGAAGCATCTTCCCTATCTAAAGAATTTCCTTTCCTCTTTTTGCTTCTAAACCATAGAATTGTGAGAGGTAATACGACCATGGTCGATGCAATTGCTAATAATATGCATATCAATATCACTAATTTGGTCGTCTTGGATTTTCGGATGGTACTTGTTTTACATGGGGGGACTTGCAATCTCCGAGCACCACAAAGTTGACCATTGCCTATAAATGATTCAGCTGAGAAGTTTGCAAAAGCTCTTCCTGTTGGAATTTCTCCATCCAATCTATTGTAAGACACATTGAAATATTTGAGGTACCGTAGTTTCTCTAGAGATTTGGGAATTGCTCGTGAGATGTTATTACTAGATAAATCCAGTAATTTCAAATTAACTACGCTTCCAAATGATTCTGGGATACTGCCTTTTACCTTGTTGTGTGCTATGGAAAAATTACTCATAGTTTGAAGGTTTCCGATGCTGCTTGGGATCTCCCCTGATAATTCGTTCCATGCCAGATTTATATATGCAACTGCCCTTAGATTTCCAATATCCAATGGTAGGTCCCCGACGAATGAATTGTTGGACAAGTTTAGATCCAAAATATCTATGAGGTTCCACAAGGACGATGGTATTGTACAAGTCAAATTGTTGGAATTCAGGTGGAGGAATCTTAGTGAAGTAATATCACCCAAGCATGCTGGTATAGATCCAAAGAACTTGTTGTCACTTAAGTATAGATCACCTAAGTTCCTTAAGTTACAAATTTCACTTGGAATGGAGTCTTGCAATCTATTGCCATCAAGAGAAAAAACTTGAAGCCGTCTCAATTTTCCGATTTCAATTGGAATAGATCCGGTCAATTCATTGCTGTCGAGAATTAAGGCTGTTAGGTTGCTTAAGTTGCCAATACCTTGGGGAATGTCACCCTTGATTTTGCAATCATTTGCCTGAAAAGCTTGAAGACCAGAGAGATTTCCTATGGAAGTTGGAAGGGTACCATCCAATGGGTTATTATTCAAATAAAGTTCTTTCAAATGTCAAAGATGAGAGGAAGGTTAATTCTTGAGTGGAGTGTTCTGATCCGGTCAATTGATTTGAATGAATGTTGAGATAATTTAGATTTCTTAGTTCACCAAGTGTTGTTGGAACAGGTCCAGAGAATGAGTTTCGGTTAAGCCCTAGGTAGAGGAGTTGAGAAGAATTGGAGATAGAGTTAGGGATTAAACCATCAAGTTCATTACCCCATAGGAAAAGGTACTTAAGATTTGGAAGCCTGATGGAAGATGGAAGATGGCCTAAGAGTCCGTTACCCCGTATTTCAAGGAGTTCTATTTTTGACATATTGAAGATCGTGGATGGGATGAAGCCCGTCAAGCTGGTATTGAAGAGCTCTAACCTGAGAAGATTAGGAAGATCACCGATCTCAGATGCTACTGAACCTGTCATAATAAAGAAAATAAGAAAGATGAACCAATAATTGAATGAAATAATTAATTAAATAAGCCAATAGCGTTAGGAATATAACCTGAGATTAAATTATTTCCCAAACTTAGAACAGAGAGCTTGGAAACATTGGAGATGGATTTTGGTATTGTCCCTCTGAAATGATTACGATCCAAGTTAAGCACCTCAAGATCTGGAAGCCTAGAGAAGTCTATGTTTGATGGAAGATGGCCTGAGAGTTGATTACGGCTAAGTTTAAGTATTTCCATTGTTCAGATGTTGAAGATTGTATTTGGGACAATGCCAGCTAGGATATTGGAATGTAGTACTAGATCTTCTAGTTTTACAAGATTGCCCAGCGGCCCCAGCTCATGCGGAATTTCTCCTGAAAACGTCTCAACGTACAATTAAAACTTGCATAGTAACTAGTAAAATTAAAATATCTTTTGGTAAAATGGATGATTAATTCATAATGTACTCTAAGCTACATCATACCTTGGAGTTTGTTGTTGTCAAGATGTAATGCCTTCAGCATAGTCATGTTTCCAATTTGCAACGGTATTTGGCCATCAAACATGTTGCCATTCAACGAAAGTACTTTCAAATTGGGAAGATAATTGAAAATATCAGATGGAAGTCCTCCAGAAAGAATATTATGACTGAAGTCAATAACTTGTAATGATGGCATGTTAAAGATGATGGAAGGGAAGGAATCAGAGAGCTGGTTATCGCTGAGATCAAGCCACTCCAGCGATGACGTTTGGAAGATGGAGGAGGGTATGGTACCTGAAAGCTGGTTTAAACTAATATCAAGGACTCGCAATGAAGACAGATTTCCGAGTTGAGGAGGGATGGTGCCTGCAAGACCAAAGTAAGAAATATTCAAGGCTGTGACTCTATGATGACGGACACCACAAGTGACACCAATCCAAGTACAGATAGAGCTACTCGTGGACCAGTTTTTGGCCAATAAATTGGTAGGATCATACTTTATACGATCTTTCAGAGCAAGAAGAGCATGTTGGTCTGTGGTGATGTTTTTTGGTGCTGCCTTAACTAAGGACAACATCAAACTTAGAACTAAGAAAGCTGTGATAATAACGATGAGAGGATTGTTTTTCGCCATGAGATCGAGAAACTAGTTTCTAGTGTGGGATTCTTTAGGCAATGAGGTATAGAAGTAAACCAGAATTACAGCTCAGCCACAAATACTGCCGTTCTCAAAAGAACAAATGAAGATTACCTGACTTGCACGAAATTTCCTTGACAATTATTTTGCATCAAAATTCCAAAGACATTTAATAGCTATAGGTCCTACCAAGTACCAAGGCCTTGAAAAAACTATACAAGACTGCAAGTCAATGATGGAAAAAAGAAAAGAAAAGGAAACTATCAAGTCAACAAGGTTGATAAAGAGAGGGTATCATCTTCTAATAGACCGTTTCTAGCCGTTTTTTTTAGTGTTTCAAAGTCATCAGGTTTAACATCGTCCAACTTAGCTTCGAACTTGGAATTCTGAAAAAAAATTGGATGATCAGCATAAAGTTGTAATCCTGAACAAGTTTTAATAGAATTTGTAGAGGCTTATCCCATTCCTGAATTTCGATTTTCTTACAGAGCGTTTAATCAATTTGCCCATGCATTGGCTCAATATGCACTCAACTCTGATTATGTTTTTGTTTGGATTTGTAAAGTTTGTTTTGGCTGATATAATGAATATTTTGTAATTTGTTGGCTTGTTACTGTAATATCTTGTAATTTTGTAATCATATGATGAAATATGAATAAAATCTCAATTTTAATCTTTTCTCAAAATAAAAACAATATTGATAACAGTAAAAAAAAAAAAAAAAATTGATAATTTAACTCAAAGGATAATTTTGGAATTTTAAAAATATATAAATTTAGAGTGTACACACGGTTTTGAATGGGTGCAAATATCGCACCTCAAAAATTTCAGGGTGGACCAACACAATCCGGCCCGTTTGACACCTCTAGCTTCTTATTGATCCCTTGTTCACGGCTAAGGGAGGTCGGAGCCTCATTGCTGTGAACCAGGGGAGGCGAAACCTGCCCCACCGCGCCTCCCCCTTCGCAATAGGGAAGGATGGAGATCTATGGAGATCTCCATGGATCTTGGTGGAGATTCTCCCCCTTTGTTTTTTCTTTTCTTTTTTTCGGTTTTTGCTTTTTTAAAATTTTATTTAATCTCCACCACCCATCTTTAAGATTAACGGTGGAGATCCATTATTTAAAAAAAAAAAAAAAAAAAGTTTTGTTTTTTGTTTTTTTATAAAATTTTCATTTTCATTTTATTTATTTTTAATTTGATCTGAATCATTTGTCTTGGTCAAAGATGGACGGTGGTGAACTTTTTATTTTTAATTTCTGAATTTATTAAATTAAAAGTAAAATGACAATATTATCCTCAAACTATCGAAGGTGTTAAACTTAACGGTAAATTATGGTCAAACTCTAACGATAGGGGAAGTAAGTGTTAATTTTTGATAAAGTTGTTTTTGAGTGTAAAATATCAAACCTTAAGGAAGTTTGGTGCAATTAGCTCTTCTTTTAATGACTAACTAATTAAATAATTACAGAGTATGCCCATATCTATGTACAATGAAAGATAAGTCCTGCCGTGAACCTAACTTATTTCTAACATTGTTGGTCAGGTCAACCATTATAACCTCAAGTCAGGTCAAGTAAGTCCTGCCATGCTTCTTCAGTCATTCCTAACATTGTTGGTCAGGTCAAGTTTAGTCATTGCCACACTCTTTTGAATCCTAGCCAGTTATGATATTTGAAAGTACTGTTGTGAGGAAATATATAAGTTTTTCTTTTTCTTTTTTCTTTTCACATATTGATCTACTCGAAATCATTTCCCAAGAAACCATCACCCATACCCTGCTTGAAAAGAATGTTAGAAATAGAAGAAAAGAGATGCCAAAATGTTAGTCACGTGAGAGGCAATTAATTAACGGTGAGAAAACAGGGTTGATGATAATTATTAATTGATAATTATTATTAATGTGAGTGAGTCATGAAAACAGGGTTGATGATAAAGAAATATAATTCCAGTCAGAGATTACAAGTGAGTCATGAAAACAGGGTTGATGATAAAGAAAGATCATTCAAGTCTTCCACAATGTCTTCATTAGTCAACCAAGGCAAAGGGAGATAAACTTCATTAGTCTTA
The DNA here is from genome assembly GCA_008009225.1 of Acer yangbiense. Classification (NCBI taxonomy): domain Eukaryota; kingdom Viridiplantae; phylum Streptophyta; class Magnoliopsida; order Sapindales; family Sapindaceae; genus Acer; species Acer yangbiense. The sequence continues at coordinate 10,128,654 of CM017773.1, forward strand.
ATTGATTGATTGATTGATTGATTCCAGACCTAAATTAGTCAACTCATCATAGGGTAATTCACCATTAAAACAAAGCCTTAAATTGAAAATTGGTGCTTCAGAGCAACTCTCCAACGTACAACACCAAACAATACTCCAATTTGAAGTTGAATGAGAATCTTTTGAGAATATATTTTCGTCAAAAAAATTTCCACACCAAATTATATATATATATATATCAAGAGTGATGCTACTTTATCCAAATTTGGTACTCAAATGATGTGACAAACACTCTAATCGATTCAGTTGAATTGTATTAGATTTATATGATTAGGATATGTTTTAATAATTAATTAAAAAAATTCTAATTTTTTCTTTTTTCGAAAGAGGAAAAAAATACTAAATTTCCGTTTTATTAAAAAAGAAAAAAAAATCCTAATTTTTTCTAATTTCTAAATTAAAAACTATAAAACTATAAAACTATAAATTAATTATATCACTCTATTCTAACCCTAACCCTAAAAGTAATTTCAGGGGTGTATTAATATAACTAGTTTATTGCTTAGTAAGAATTTATTTTTGTTTTCGTTCTGTTAGACTGTTAGGATCTGTTTGTTTATCAAAAGCTCTATGCTAAATCAATTTAAAGCAAGCTGATAAACAAAATATAATAAATAAAGATATATAAAACTTTATTAACTTGTATACGTCCTGACTATCAATGTTCAAGAGCTTGATAATAAAACAGGGTTGATGATAAAGAAATATAATTCCAGTCAAAGAGATGAAAATGTTAGCATGTGAGTGTGATAGATAATTATTAATTGAGAAATATCATTCCAGTCTTCCACAATGTCTTCATTAGTCAACCAAGGCGAACGGAGATAAACTTTTCCACACGGCACACCTAGACCGATTGATTGATTCCAGCTAGGGATGTCAATGGTACGGGTCAATGACGGGTTTTCAGTACCATCATCAATACCAATTTGTATGAGAAATACCATTCCGATGAATACCCACCTTAAAATAAATGGTGCGGGTACGGGGATTCCTCGTTAGGGGGTCGGTTTTTTACCCCATATCATCCCCCTCCCATTAATGTATTATTTATGGCTTTTTGATCAATATCATATAAATATCAAATAGTATTGAATAATATGAAAATAATAGTGTGAGGGGTATATTATATATAATGATCTGGGATTGAATAGTGTTTCAATGGAGGGAAAAAAGGGGAAAAAAGGGGAGAGAAAATTATGTTTGTGGGAGGGAAAAATATGAGGGAAAATTATGTTTATATATATATTGATAGCGGGTACGGAGACAGGACGAGGTAGGAGCTTGAAATCCTGTAACTGTATCGATATTAAATCGGGGATTGAAAAGCAATGCCTCAACTCTATACAATTAGACCCAGCAAAATTTCACACGACCCATTAAAACCCTTTAGAAAATAGCGATTGGTAGGTCTAGTTTATTGGATTGAGTTGTTAATGGGTCAACCCATTAAAACATGAAATATAATTGGTCGGTTTTGGGTTCATCTTTGAAAAACTATTAATTCGTTAACAACTCATCAATATAAAGATTTTTTTTAATGTATTTATGAAATTTAATAAAAAAAATCTTTGTCAATAGTAAAAAAAAAAAAAAAAAATTTAAGTTATGGAATTTATAAAAATATATATATATATATATATCTATAATTATGGTTATGATATATTTTAATAATTAATTTTTTTTTTTTTTTAAACTTCTAATTTTTCTTTTTTGAAATGGGGAAAAAATCCTAAATTTCTGTTTAAAAAATTCCTAATTTTTTCCAATTTCTAAATTAAAAACTATGAAACTATGAATTAATTATATCATTATATTTTAACCCTAACCCTAAAAGTAATGGTCTTCTACTTGAATTCAGTTATAACCAATTCCCAGTTAATTCCACATGCCCTATTAATTTGAACCACAATAACGGGTCAGGTCGGGTTACCCATTAATTTAACAAATAGTTTCGGATTTATATATTTAAACCCATTAAACTAACGGGTCTAGGTGAGACGATTTTAATACGATAAGACACACATTCGCAATAACACGATCCATTGCTAGGTCTGCATACAATAATTGAATTAAGGTTCCCATTTTCCCATTTGGGTAGTCGGTGCAGTGTCATGAATTAATTAACTTCCAAAATAATTAAAATGCCAACTTCAAAGCAATTAGCAACAGGTATTATTAAGGGAAAACACTAGAAAATTGATTGATGCTTTGTGCCGTTTGGTAAATATATATATATATGTTCCTGTAGAGAAATATAAACTTGAATAATTAACTGGTGCCTCACATCTCTAAGCTTATTGACATTCAAGCTGATATTGTGATGCATGTACAAAAGTTTGATTTCATTAACTAAAAAAGTTTGATTTCATATATATCATGCCCCTTCAAAGTACAAAAGCTTCACTATTAGCTGCAGTTTCAATGCAATAATGGAAACACTACAAAATACATGATTCAGGTTCTTGCCAACTCTTTTCGAACTTAGTTTTGACATTTTGAAGTGCTTCAAGGACATTAGTTATGTCAAGCCTACTTTCAGGCAATTCCACAGTGCAATCCACATCCCTTTCAGCAGAGAAATTTTCTTCTAGCAAATTAGCATCTGTTACCTCAGTTACTGAATGAGGTACTGCCTCTTTTATCCAGCATAGCATGCTCAATCGTTTCTCAAATGTGTCGTCTATGGGCTTCTTCCTTGTAAATGTTTCCTTTATCAAAATACCAAAGTTGTACACATTACCTCTTGTAGAAACAATTCGATCCTTCTGACCCGTACTCTACAATTAAGTTCATCGGTATTCATAGTTAGGACAATTGATATGAAAAACTCGTGATATTACAAAATATAGATCATAAATTACAAATTTACCTGGTGCCATATATTATCCAATGGTGGCCAAAGTGTGGGTTTGTGTCATAGAACCTCTTCACCTAAGAGTTTGGTGATGCCAAAATCTCCTACACGTGCAACCATATCTTCACCTAGCAAGATATTGTTACGCTTCAAATAACAATGTACAATTGGTGTCTCATACCCATGACAGAGATATTCCAATATTGATGCCATATTGACCATTATGTTCGGTCTTTGTAGGACAAAAAAAATATAGTTGTGAGAATACAACCACTTTTCTAAGCTTCCATTAGCCATGCATTCAATTATCAAGGCTTTGAAATCAATATTGATAGAGCAACAGCTGATCAGGGACATAACCGGAGAGACAGGCCTGTAAACATCAATAGTATAAAGGAGACATGTACGCAGAATGTCACATGTTCCACTGAAACAACGTTTGAGTAAACATAATTGGATTTTTTCAAGAGTTCCATCAGCAGAGGGAAATGTATTTCACTGTATGCTTGAAGTTCAATTCGTTTCTCTCATCTTTTCCACCTCTGAAATCATATTGGGAGTAGGCAATCATATCCTCTTCAAATTTCAAGTGTAAAGGAAGATAGCTTGACAGACCTCTTGCAATGTTTTGGTGTTCAGAGGGAAAATTGGGTATGAAGTTTCCAAGCAGCTGTTTATCTAGGATACTGCGTTCGGAATCATATTTCCTTATCCTTCTGACCAACAGTGCACCAACTTGCTGAATTTTCTGTACAGACATAATCGCAGACCTAGGATCCTTCCATACATTGCTGTAAAGAAATCTGAGGAGAACAAGAGTCACGTTAAGCAAAGATACCACAGCAACGGCGTTGCAAATCTGAAGGAACAACAACAATGTGTTACTAAAGTATTACAGCCACAGACAAAACAGTAGAGAAACAAACCAGTAAATTGGTGGTAATATCATAATCTGTTAGGTATGATTAAGTATTACAATTGAAAAAAAAAAAAGTATATGAAAAAACCAAGTCTGAAGAATCAAATTCGATCGTAGTTCTTTTCTGCGAATCTATAAAGACACAAATCCATTGCTTACCAACCAATAACTATATTTATTTAAAGATTTCACCATTGAATACATTTATCCAAGAAAATGAAAAGTGTGTAGAACAAGGCAGCTTAGATATTTATGGCAACTCGTTGTTGATTGAGTCCACCATTCGCACTAACTAATATGTAGCCCTCACTTTTGTCAGGTTTCCCTGTCTCGACAAATGAATTAAAGGAATTAATCATATAACTTGTCAACATTCAACTTCTCAGACATATTTTGTAATCATAAGTTTATCATGCACTAATGTTGCGTAAAATGAAGCAATTAGTTAAATTATTTAGATGAATTAATCTGGGCAATGACCAGTCAATTACCTAGATTTTGAGTTCTCCTATCAGCACAGGGTTTCCATACAGATGCCTGCCGATATGGTTCCTCCCAGAAATTTGATTTCTCTTGCTTGAACTCTTTCTAAAGCATAATAAAGGTTTCAGAATTTCAAGCGGAAGAAGTTTACAATAATCTATAAGCACTGATGTAAAATTTATGAAGCAAACCTCTGCAAGAGTGCCGGTGCCAGAAGCCAAATTTAGAAGCCGGTCATACATCTTTGTTGAAGGTTTTTCTTTGTTAATTGAAGCAACGGTATCATCCTTTGCCTGCATTATGTAAAAGATTGTAACAACCAATTATGAATCAATAATTCAAGAGAATTTGTTAAATGTGTTAGCAGAACAAATTTGCACTAGATAAGTTGCAGATCTGTACACTGCTTGATTTGCAAATGGGAAACCAAAATAAAAGCTTAAAGAGCAAATACAAATGTCTGAATCTGCAGATACAACAATGAACAACCAATTAAGATTATACAGCAAAAGATACCACCAATGCACTTAATTCATGAAAGCAGTAAAAATTGGTGCATTATCAAGAGTAAACTTTGATAGCTCTAGTTTTTTTTTGTTCGTGGAACTGAAACGAACACAGTGCACCACATACCATCAGACACGTACGATAGGATACACTCATACCCCAACAAACTAGTTCTAGATACCATAATATAAAACAGAAACAAGAAAATGTTTGCAATACAAAAGCACACAAAGTCCTATCTTAAGCCCTTTTGAATTTTTTGAAGTTGAAGTGTTGTGAAGATTCATTGAATCAAAAATTGACACCATAAGAGAATCAAGGAAGAAAAAGAATCCCATCAAGACAAACATACAAGCAATTGATCTAAGATGCTTACGAAACCACATATGCCTTTTCGCTACATAGGCTCCTTTAAAAGAGCTTAATTTCCTAGAATCATTTTTCAACCCATGAAGCAACACAACTTTGGACTTCCAATTATGATCCCCTCCTGACATTCTCCTCCCAAAAGAAAGATCATTTCCGGGTAAATTTTCCGAACTTCTAAACTGATAGTCCTTCATCCCAAAAGTTAATCCAACTTCCTCAAATTCAAGATGTGAACTTCTTAGGGGCTATAACCGTGAACCATTACAATTCTTTCTTTCTTAAGAACATCAAATAAACCAATAGAAAGCTTGCATCATCCTAGGTTTCTACACCAATTAAAGATTCAATTTTTTTCAACAACAATTACAAGAAACTCAACAAAGATGTTACAGATAAGAATACAGTGGACTCAAGCAAGCTTTCAGCTGCAGTTATGCAAACCTCTTCTCCAACAAGCATGTTAAGTATCAGGTCAAGTATCAGGTCTCATACAATAAGGAGAAATGATACTGTGAGTACACATACAGAGCACAACAATGTGACCTCGCTTGATCATCAGCATCGGTCGTCTGCAGATCATGCTATGCTAACTAACCAGTCTCTAATTAGTTAGTTCTTGTATTAGGTAGTTAACAGAATGCTGACCTGGAATGTACAGCAAGGAAAAGTTAGTTAACAATCTCTGAAATTCAGGGGAACACAAGTATTGCGTGATTCAGTGATTGTAACTGGTATATACCAGACTTCTTGTATCATTGTAATCAACAAAATAAAGAGAAATACTCTTCTTAATAATCTCCATTAATGGAGCTTTCCTTAGCTCAGCTTTAGCCTTCGATTTTCACTAAAGACTTTTATCGAACACTTAGGTGTCTCTATTAAACATCTTACTCTGTTTTAAAAACTTCTAATAACAATGACCCATCAACTCATTTGATCTTTTATGTTCTAAATTAAGGTTTGGTGGCACAAGTTTTTAACACCAAGATGAGAAGACAATTGAATAAATTAATAACAAGTTATATAAGAATAAATTCAAAGTGAAGCTAAGCATTAAGTGAAAGTGATTGTATATATGTAGATGATTGAAACCCAAGTCAGATATTTGAAAAAGTCTTGCTGCAAAAGTAGATTTATTCATACCTGTTACAACTACTTGCCACCAAACGCAACAAATCATCAGTTTCCAGCTAAATTTCTGGACATTTTGGAACCCAAGTGTTTGAAATGAAAAAAAGAAGAAGGAAGAAAACATTCTTGAAATCGAAGAGTTGCTTCACAGAAATGAAGTGACAAGGTTTCATCAATTTGGCGGGCCATCTTAAACTAGCTACCTCCTCACTGTTTGCACCAGATTAATGTCATATTCTAGTTAGAGCATCCACAATGCAATGCATAGACCCGAACTCGAGACCCATTGTGTGCCACCTCACAATTTGTGCGTCTTATTTTCAAAAAATTGGTCTTCCTATCCATTCTCTCTAAATGGGTCTCAGTTCCCCACAATGCAACTAAAATGAAAAAGAAAATTGGATTCACTTTTTTTACTTTTTTCCAACAATCTTACTCTTCTTTAAAATACAAATATATAATATATTAATTATAAATAAATATATAATATATTTTAAATATCAACACTATCAATAATTATTTAACAAATTGTAATTAATTTAAAATAAAACTTAATTAATTTAAAATTATCACAATCGAATTACATCAATAATGAAAAAAATATTTAAAACAAATGCTCGGATCGTTAGATTGTATACATTGGGAATGGAAGAATTGTCTCACTGCTTGGCATGGCACACACATAGGTCATCATCATAATAAGTTCACTATAATATTAAAGGCGGTTGTATCAAAAGATTTGTGGATTTGGCATGCTTTCTTTAGTATGACCGGTTCACATAATGATTTGAATGTCCTTGACATTCACCATTATTGACAATATCATCCATAGTAGGCCACACCAGTCAATCACGAGGTAAACGACACCAAATACAATGAGATATTTTCTAACTGATGAAATTTATCCCAGGTGGGCTACACTGATCCAATCAATCTCACACCCTACTAGTGATAAAGAAGATTGTTTGCAATGAAGCATGGGGCTACTCGTAAGGAAGTGGAACGTGCATTTGGTGTATTGCAATGTAGATGGGCGATCACTCACAGTCCTGTTAGATATTGGAAGAAAATGATCTTTGTAAGATCATGAAGACATGCATTATATTGCATTACATGATAACTGAGGACGAACAATAGACGAACCTTGAACCATGGGTACCATTACAAGAAGAAAATATCGAACTTCCTGCATATGCATGTGACCCTACATTGTTAGGGTCTCATATTGCATCTCGTCTTGATAGAATACGTGATAGAGTGATATATAATATATTACGATCAGATCTTTTGGAGCATATTTGGAGAAATTATGGTAATTAGCCATAGTACAACTATTAATGTAACATGTTTAATTTTTTTTTATAAATAAAATGTTATTTTATAATGTGACAAGTCTAGTATTCATAATTCAAGTCTAGTAAAATTAATTAACAACAATTAATGTTTTCATTCAAATTATTTTAATTTTATTAAATAAAATTTATCTATATTTTTTCATTATATATATAATTATTGAAATTAATAATTATATATTTAAATTTAAATAATTTAAATATATATATATATACACACACGGTGGTTCTCTAGTCAGGACGTCTAACCACAACCACATATTCATATTTGGCCCATAACCCCACATTAACAAATACTCACACCCAATATGAATTTGTAGTTGTGGTTGGACATCCTTAACTTATAATTTCAGGATGTCTTTACTCGAGAACCAATATATAAGCCCAATGATTGGGAGTTATTAGGAACCAAACTCCAATCATTGAAACTCAATTTGGGTCTAGTCTGATGGGTCCCACAAATTGGTCTCTTTTTTTGGGTCTTATGTGTGCCCCACAACTAGATCCACTCTCAAATAGGTCTTGTGAAATAGGTCTCATTTGAGCCCCATTATAGATGCTCTTAAACATACCAAAAATATATATTTTAAAAGCCAACACTATCCTTCCATAATGTGCCACGAAAGGCCCTCCGGATTTTAGGAAAAAAAATAAAAAGTTTAGCATTTCATTATTATACAGAGTATTGATATTAGTTACAGACTTACAGGATATTTTAGGATTGATATTCAGATGAATAAAAATATTGATATTAGTTACAATATAGTTTAAAGCATGAAAATTTTCAACTCAAATAATAATAATCTAATTAGGATTGATTAAACTTGTTTTAATTAGGAGGAAAACTTGCATGCATGATGCGTACGATGCAAATAATGTAATGCATCTTAACCAATAGGTGAATAACATGCAACAAGGAAAATTTATTTGATTGGTTCTCCTTGCCACATGGCATGCACCCATTGCCTAGATACATTGTATAGTGTGCATTTGGTTATTGGGATGAGAGGGATATAGGGTTAAACTTACGAGGCATGCTAGACTCATTCTCTCAACTTAGAGCATCTCCAATGGTATAAGCAAATTTGGATCCTCAAAAGTTGTCACCTCAGCAGTTAAGGATTGTTTTCAGGGATTGCTAAATTTGATGATTGTATAGTCCACAATGGTACACTTGTAATGGTACATTAATTTTTTTTGCTAAAAAATAATAAAAAAAAATAATAGAAGACAAAAAAAAAAAGGTATATAATATGGGTATTGATCCATTTGTAATGAAGACACGAATTTTACCTGATTGAAATTTTTTGGGTCGAAACAATGATGAAATACATAGGTATAGAGGAAAAAAAAGGGGGGGGGGGGGGGGGGGGGGGGTGGGGGGGGGGGGGGGGGGGGGGGGGGGGGGGGGGGGGGGGGGGGGGGGGTGGTGGGTCAATGGAAGTCACAAAAGAGAGAGAAAAAATAAAATTACAACAGTTATTTTGGGTTAAGTTTATTTTTAACGATTGAATTTTAGTGACTCGATCTATCAAAATTTTGATTACTCTATTACTTTTGAGGACTCTATTATCCTTCTTACCTTTCTATAGATGCTCACTACCTTTCTCTATAGTACGGCAATTTTGATTATTGATAACTATCTAACTGCTCAATCTTCATGAACTATCATGAACTATCATAAATGACCTCAATCTTCATTTTATTTAGGGAACAGTTATTTTGGGTTAAGTTTATTTTTAACGATTGAATTTTAGTGACTCTGTTGGATAGTGTTTTTTTTTTTTTTTCTTTTTTGATAAATAATCAAATTTTGATTACTCTATTACTTTTGAGGATCCATTGGAGATGCTCTTACCTTTCTCTATATGTGATGACGTATGTACAACATTAATTTTTGTATATCAAATTTTGAACTATCATAAATGACCTCAATCTTCATTTTGAACTATCATAAATGACCTCAATCTTCATTTTATTTAGGGAGATACTGTCAAAACACCCCCCCCCCCCCCCCCCCCCCCCCCCCCCCCCCCCCCCCCCGCCGCCGTTTTGACCCTCTAGTTTAGGTAAAGGCCAAAAACCACCCTGTAATTTCAATTAATAGTCAAAAGTCACCCTATCGTTAGAATCCGTTAGTCAAACATTAAACATTTGAAAAATCTACCCCGCCGCCGTTTTGACCCTCTAGTTTAGGTAAAGGCCAAAAACCACCCTGTAATTTCAATTAATAGTCAAAACTCACCCTATCGTTAGAATCCGTTAGTCAAACATTAAACATTTGAAAAATCTAAAGGGTAAATAGGCAACTTTACCCTAAAACATCAATAAAAATAAAAATATTATATAAAATTAATTAAAATAATAATAAATCAAATTAAAAACCCTCTTCTTGCGCAAAAACAAAAACAAAAAACCCATTATCAATCACCTATCTCTTCTTCAAAATAAAATAAAATAAATAAATAAATCACCTCATCTCTCATCCTCTCATTGTTTCTCTCTGACCTTCCACAAACTTTCATATTTTCTCAAACCTGCCACTGCCATCAAAAGCTATCAATCCATTGACTAGTCTTTGAAAATCTCTATTACCTAGAAGTGTTTTCCACAAACCCATCAATTATATATATTTTTAAACTACATAGGCTTGTATTCACTCTCTCTGTTTTCTCCCCCTCCCACCTCTCTCTTCCGTCTCGTCGTGGCCGGCAAGGTGAGCTGGCAACAACAACTCTAGTGGAGGTGGACGATCTGATCCTCCACAAGCAGATCGGCAGGCTATCAACCTCCTCTGGCCTCTCTCCCTCCTTCAGTCCTTTGCCCTCCTCTCGCCACCTCTGAGATCACTTTCCCATTTTCCCCCATTTTTTATTACTATTTTTTCTAGATTTTGGTGGTTTGGGTTGTAGAATTTGGTGGTGGCTATGGTGGGTGTGGTTGACGGTGGAATGGTGGTGGTCACATGAGTGTGGTTTTGGATTTTGAAGATATGTATTTGGGTGTGAGTTTGTGTTTGACATAATTTTTTTTTTACAATTTCAATTTTTTTTCTTATCTTTTGGTGATTGTGTTTCGATTTTTGATTTTTTTTCTTCATTTTATGGTTGTTTTTGGGAGTTTTTTGTGAGAGAGAGAGAAAAGAAGGAATGGTGATTTATTGGTTTGTGGTGGTTTTTCTAGGTTTGTTTTGGTTTCGGTTTCGATTGCGATATTTGGTATTGATGATGATATTCTGGGCTTGGTGGTGTTGATGATGAGTTTCGGTGCGGTGTTATGGTTTTGTTGTGTTGTTTATGGTGGTTCTGGTTTGGTGTTGTTGATGATGATCAGGGGCGTAGCTGGAAAAAAAATTCGGGGTGGACTAATCTAAATTTTTTTTTTCTTATTTAAAAATCCTAAAATTTTGAACCAACTACTAAGCAAAAATTTTCTTTGTAATAATCTAATCAAAACAATACAAGAGAAATTTCATTAAAAAAAAAAAAAAAAAACATCAATGATATAGCTAGTAAGAGATAATGGTAACATACAATAAAATTTTTCAATGTATATTTTTCTTTTCAAATCCCTAAAAGTAAAATAAACCTTAATTAGCTTTCCTAAGAATTTTCTTCTCTTTTCTAACTTTGCTATCCCATAATAAGACACATTAAAATACAAAAGCTAAAATCTCAATAATAAAATACAATACTTAAATAACAATTATAAAATACAAAGCCTAAAATCAAATTCATTCTAAGTAAATAAAAAATATATATATTAAAGTCAAGGGAATTTACTTTCAAATTGAGAGATTAAAGAGAAGAGAGAAGTTAGAGTTTGAGATTTGGGAAAGTGGAATAGAAAGAAAAGTGAGGGGTTTGAGAATCCATCAAATGAAGATTGCTGAAATAAGAAGATGAGTTTTTTTTTACTTTTTTTCATTTTAATTGATTTATTTTAACAGAGTTGTAAAGTTTTGTTTATTAGGCTAGTTGAACATATTTTATAAAGTTTTATTTGTTGGTCTTTAGTAAGCTTAGTTTAAAGTTAAAATTAAACTGTTATTGGCCAAGCAAATACTTAATTTGGGTATAACTACTTGTTCATTTAATTAACTAAAACTTAAAATGTTTTTTCAAAAAGCTTGGGTGGGCTACAGCCCACCCAAGCCCCTAAAGGGCTCCGGCCCTAATGATGATGGTGATAAATATAGAAAATTAAAATGTCCCTTTAAAATTCAAAAGATTCCAAGGGCAACAATGTAATTTCACAACCTGTAGATGTCAGAACATCACTTTTCCATCCAAAACTAACGGTAGGATGTAAAATGACTAATAGATACCTCATAAGTGAGGGTACAAAATAATAATACCCCTTTTATTTACGATGCAAAACCATCAACCAACTTCCTAAATTGCCTTTACTTCTTTCATTTTAACAATTTTTTTTTAAAAAAATATTCACTTTAACAAATTATCATTTTATACCAAAACCAATTGATAACTCTTATTTTCTACACGTTGTGTAGCCCCTTACTTTTATCTTTTATGCTTGTTTTCCGGGTAAAACCGGGTATTTAATGTTTTAAATAAGTGTTTCAGGATTTTTTCCAGAAGAGGGGCTAAAGTGCAAAAATGGTGAAATATTGGGGCAAAAGTGCAATTTTAAAAAGTTTGTTCTGCGCCCTTGTTTTGCGTTAAGGGGCCGCATAAAAGGGCGCAAAAAGGGACCAGAACTTCATTTTTTTGTAATTCGGCGCCCCAGGGCGCAGAATAGGGCGCAAAAACGAAGGCGGAAAATTTGATGAAAGTTTCCTGCAGATTGCTCATCTTGCGGGGCCCATATCTCTCTCCTCCGATCGAACTGGGTTTTGTGCTACATATGGTTGGAAAGATCCAGAAGTCTTCTTTCCAACGGTTCTTCAAGATCACGATTCCGATGTTTGTGGAGAGAGTTATGCCCGTTTCCGTAACGGTGCGCGCTGCTGGAAAGTCACCCGCGAGACCCCCCCCAAAAATCTGCCACTTAAGGGCATTTTCGTCTTTTCCCCTCAATTCTGACCTAAACCCTTCTCCCCACTATATATGCCCCCTTTTCTCTTCAGTTTTCCAGAATCCACAACCCCCTCTCTCTCTCCTCCGCCCCACTCTCTCTCTCTTCCATTTTCTTCACCTTCTTCACATTCTTCACATAATAAGGAGAGACCCATGCTCCCATGGAGGTTCTTCCTCCATGGGAGCTCCCCATACATCTCCACAAACCCCCCTTCTCACTTCCTCCACCCATTTTAGACGAAATTTCAAGGAATTAGGAGCAATATTCGAGTTAGGAAGCCATGGAGCAACTTTGGAGGATTATCTTCAAGGGTTTGCTTTTATTTACTCATTTCCTTTGTAATTTTCGTTTCTTTGATGTGTAACCCCGATTTGGGGAATATTGTAAACCTACACTTGTGTTATATAAGTTGTTTGTGCTTAATTTCATATGGGTTTTGTTCTACTCTTTGTTAATTTTATGATTTAAGCTCTAATTGCAATATCCATGTGTGTAGAGGTCTGAAATTGATATGTGTCCATGATTGGGATTAGGAGTAGAGTAATTTAATATAGGAGTAGTGTAATTTAACTTCCCATGATTGTTGATTGATTGATGGATGACCAAAATGCCATGTTTAGAGTAATTTTGAGTGTTAGAGATTTAGCTCCAAAGAGTAGGAAAGGTTTCAGTTCAGGCATTTAGTTGCTAAATTGGCCTGGGTTCCAATTCTTGTGCTTAATGGGTCTTTTAAGACACAATTGCCCTTCCTTGGCCGGATTGGGTGATGAATTGATTTTGGGAGAATTCCCAAATCAAGAGAATGAACCCTTAACCTATATTGAATGGTTTTAATGAATAATAACCGACTTGTTGCACATTGTTGTTTGGTAAACTTGTTTCTCATGTCTAGCCATTCTAGGGAGATTGATAAAACCGAATCCGTATCTAGAGTAAAGACAAACTGAATTCCTCTTGTGCTTGTGTAGTTATATGGTATTTCATTGCTTAATGCTTTCACTCGGTTAGCCACCTTGTGGATGATATTTAGGCTATGTGTTATATATTGCGTGGTTCACATTAACATGTCCAGCGTGATATCCTCTACATATGACCAGACAGTGAGAGATACACTAGGCTGGCGTGTAGAGCTCGTGTGTGTGTCCCACAGTCCTTAATGAATCCAAGCATTTATGCATGGATGTAATCTCTAAGACATCGAGAGAGATTAGAGATTAATTAAGGGGACACGAGCATATAACATATGTGTTGTATGGGTATTTTTCGTATTCTTAATGCTTTCACTTGGTTGCCATCCCGTATTTGGTTAGCCATTGTGAATGAATTATTGGCTGTAGTATGGCCCACGCGGTTGCGCATTACATGCCCAACGAAATAACCACTGTATATGACCAGACAGTGAGAGATACACTAGGCTGGCATACAGGGCTCTTGTGTGTGTGCCACGACACTTAATGAATCCATGCATTGTGTGGATGTGATTTCTAAGACTCGAGAGAGATTAGAGATCAATTAAGGGGACACGAGCCTATGATATACTTGCATATTGAGGGACAAAGTGAGTCTAGTGCTTAATTAGGAGGATTGTTACGGTTGAGTCATTTCCCTAGTGTTACCACATTTCATGCATCTCTCCATTCCATCCTATCCATGTATATATTATGTTAGTTAGTTTATTTATTTATAGTATTATTTACACTTTTCCGCAACCGCAACACACGAGTTCTCTCGGAGTGTTGTAATAATAGCTAGAACCGGTGACGGTCGGTGAATCCCACCTCCCTGCGGAACGATACCCTCACTTGCCGCTGTGCTAGTCCATGTGACTCGCGCGCTAGCGAGGTCGAACTTAAATGTTCATTTTTTGACCGACATCGCAACGACATGTCGTCACCAATCAACATGTACAGATGATTCTTTCAGCTCTCGCTGTTTTCCCTAAAATTTGACATTTTGTAGGTTTAATTTTGGTGAGACGAAATCAATTTTGGGTTTTTAATCTTTTCTTGTTAATTTGTTATTTATTTATTTATTTATTGTTATTGCATTTGATTTAATGGTGTAAAACTTGTTTGATTGAGAACAAAACAATAAAAACCTGTAAGAAAAGTGTAAGTAGCAGGTATGAGTAGAGAAGCGCTCAAGGTGTTTGACAAAATTACTTAGAGAAAAACAGAGATGAGAAGAATCGCCATTAGAGGCATTGAAGCTCTTTCAGGTATTTTATTATTTTTGTCTCTTAATTAATAAATGAATTGCTACACTTGACTACTTATATTACACAAAGAATTCACCAACTGTCTCTAACAACCGACTAATTAGAACAATTAGCTTAGCTCTTTTCTAATTTCTTTTTTGATGCTTTTTTGGTTTTCTAGGTCACTTTGGACGTAATTCTTGCATTTAGGAAGTAGAATCAATGCGATTTTCAATTTGGAGAGTGAAGAAGATACTCTGAAACTTCACCATTTACTGCAATTTAGATTTTCTTACAATGATAATGAGTAATTCTTTTGTTTTTTGAGCCAAATTTTTTAGGGCAAATGTTGATTCTGTTAACTGTACTTCAAAAACGCTAATCAAACTGTGCCATAGTGTTTGTGTAAATTGGTGCTAGAATAAGTATTTTTGATAAATTGGTACTTGGAAAAGTTTTTGAAATTTGAACTTTGAAGACCTTGTCATTGTTGTAATGGCAATGTATTGACTACTGACATTGTTTGCTCGATTCGTAATATTATTATGTTATGGTTCATTTTCCGTTTTTCTTGTGTTAGGTACTTGAATATGTAAAATTATGATGAATCACATCTAGTTCTTTTTTTTTTTTTTTTTTCCCTTCTTGTTGTTGAAATATGTATATGGATCTTGATTGAATAATTTTGACCTGAATTGTACTCCATTGATTGATTACCTGTTGCTAGGGGTGGGCGTTTAATAGATCGGTTTATTTTTTAAATAGAACCGATAAAAAATCGATAAAGTTCGGTTTCTGAAAATAAGAACCGATCTAAAAAAATTTACAAATGTCAACCGATCAAAAACCAACCGAATTGGACCGGTTCGGTTCAGTTTTTTCGATTTTGGTCTTACTGAGCCAAATTCATGGGCTTTAATTAGTACACATTTTCATATTTTAATCCATTTGGGCTTTCAACCAAATTAAATTATGGGCTTGAACAAAGGGTTAAAAAATTAAATAGCACTATTTGAGGCTCTTTTTTGGGAACAGGCACCAACTTACCAACTTAAGTTTAAAAGGCACCATTTATGGTGAACGGACAAAATTGCCCCCCACGGTAACCTTCTTCACCATAATATATTGATAGTTAAAAAGGCTCGAAAATGTTTTAAAAGGTTCAAAAAAGGCTCGAAAAAGGTTTGAAAAGGCTCGAAAAAGGTTCGAAAAAAGTTCGGAAAAGGCTCGAAATGATTTCGTGCCTTTTTACACTGTCATCGTGCCTTTTGAAATTGTTATCGAGCCTTTTGGAAAAGTTATCGAGCCTTTTAGAAAAGTTATCGAGCCTTTTAGAAAGGTTATCGAGCCTTTTTGGAAAAGTCTCGATAACTCTTCCAAAAGGCTCGATAACCTTTCTAAAAGGCTCGATAACTTTTCCAAAAGGCTCGATTAAAAAATTAAAAAATATTTCGAGCCTTTTTGAACAAAGTTTCCAGCCTTTTTGTACAGTAATCGTGCCTTTTTGTACATGAAAAGGCACGATTGGTGTATGAAAAGGCACGATTGTACAGTAATCGTACATTCATTAAGTGTTCGAGCCTTTTCATACACTAATGAAAAGGCACGATTGGTGTATGAAAAGGCTCGAACACTTCATTTCGAGCCTTTTCAATGGAAGATTCAAAACCAAAAAAAATCTCGCCCCCACACCCCCACGAGCTGACCGGGCAGCTCGACCACGCGAGCTCAGCGGGGAGCTCGACCCCCGAATGCGTTTGCGTAGAGCCACAAAACTAATTATCCATTGGAGGTCTGTTTTAAATCTCAGAAAACTTCAAAGTAAGAAAAGAATGTGTAAAGTAAGGGTATTTTGTCCGTTCACCATAATAGGTGCCTTTTAAACTTAACTTATTAAAACAGTGACATTGTCACCAAATCAGTTTAAAAATGTGACATTTCTCACCAATTCCACCTTGAACAAATTGAAAATACTAGTTTAAAATAATATTTAGCAAAAAAACCACAAAAAAAAAAAATATGATGTGACACACTTTCATAGTTTTATAGTTTTTTTATATAAGTTGGATCTCGGTTCGGTTTTCTAGTTGGGGATAGCGAACCGGGAAAAAAACTGATCCAATCGGTTTTCAAAAAAATGAACTGAACTGAACTGAACTGAACCGGCTAACATAAGAAAATCGGAAAAAAACCGATCCAATCGGTTTTCAAAAAAATAAACCGAACTAAACCGACCAACATAAGAAAATCGGAAAAAAACCGATTGGATCGGCTTGGTTCACTGGTTTGGTTCAATTGATTGGTTTTTTGCCCACCCTTACCTGTTGCCCTTCCCAAAGCTTATCGGCAATTAAGTGTTTGAGAAACATCTTGAAATGAAAAAAATAAAATAAAAAATAAACTAATCGAGTTAAGCTTTAGAGCTTGTTTTGAATTGTATGAACCATTTGCAGGTTTATTTTTGGGGTTGGATTTCAATTCGAAAATTGGATTTCATGTTGTGCCCTTTCAACGAAACCATGCTTTTCCTCCCTCTTCTTTTCGAGATACCTGGAGAAATCACACATAAAATCCTCTGTCCATAGAACCAGATTTATGAGCCAAATCCACACCACCTCTTCTTTTCTGTTGGTCAAATCCCTCAACAGAAATTGGGACAAGACCTGATAAATGATCAGATTCCATGCTTGAGTTTCCAGATATTCTACAGAAATTGCCCTTATTCATCACCTAATTCACGTCCTTCATGGGCATCATGACAACTGCCTACTTCCTCCACATCAGCTCTTATAAAGACAGAGCCAACAGGCCCAATTAGTTGTCCAGACTTCACATTGTGAGGAGAACCAATAATACCACCCACCAGTCCCGTATTTGGGCTCTCCAAGCCCACTCCAGTCTGATTGCACGTCTCAGGCCCATAAGAATTCAAATTGCCCACCACAACCATATCAGACGGAGAGAAGATAATATAAAAACAGGATAGAAGCGTAAATAAAATAAAAAACAAAGGAAGTAATTTAGCATAGAACTCAGACAGAGAGCCTTTATCAACAACGAAATTAAGTCTTTAAGAGTATAAAGAAACATTCCTGACATAATAAAGCACTTACATAATTAAAGCCACCCTTTTACTAAGAATCTCTCCAGAAAATTCAGCTCAACATTCCTATTAATAGCTTCTTCAAGGAAAACACAAGAAACCTAATCTTAGGAACACAAAGGTGCCCGTCATGACCAAAAGATTTTACAACAATAAACCGTAGTCAACATTTTAGTGTAACAATGTCTCAACATCAAAAGCGTACTAATATAATAAATTCTACTTCAATAATAGAGAACAATTTTTGACGATTAACAATGGATAGTTTAGCCAATATTCTCTATCTAACAATTAAACAGGAAATCTAATACTAAGCATTGTTGCATTATGCTATCAACCTATATTAACATCCTAAAAGGTCAAAATCAATCACACCCTAAGGCATAGGTAACAATAAACCATTGACAATGCAAAGTTATATCCTCAGATAGAATTTCTATTCCAATTTTAAGGAGAACGTAAACAAGCCACAATAGTGTAAATCAAAATGCAAACTATAACTTCAAATCAATTTAAGCACCTTAAACTATAACTTTCAATTTTCAAGAGCTTGATAGTAAGCATATGCAGTCCTGATAGAACAATGGAGAGACAACATTTTTTTTTTTTAACGGTAAGTGTATTAAAGCCACAAAGGGCAGGCAAAACAACAACAACAACAAACACCAGCCAAACAGAAACAGCCAAGCAAAAGAAACAACAGAAAACAGAGCAAAAGGCAAAAACATGGCAAGCCACCCGCTGCCTAACAACAACACAACAACCCACCCAGAAAACAAGACCAAACAAACCACACACAACAACCTGGATACAGACCACAACCAACAACTAAGAAAAGGGAAAACAAGGATCAGATATCTCCCCAATTTAAGATATCCCCACTGAAGCTAGAACCCTTCTTAGCCAGAGAATCTGTGAAGGAATTGGAAGCACGAGGGTTGAAGACAAACATTGGTTTGGATTCAGGTTTTTGCCACACTCTTTTGAAACCTAGTTTTGATATTTGCAAGTGTTGTGAGGACATTGGTTATGTCAAGCCTGTTTTCAGGTGAATTTGCGGAGCAATCCACAGCCAATTCCAGAATGGATGAAATACAATCCTTGGCAGCAGTGATATTTTCTTCTCCTAGTAAATTAGCATCTGCTACTTCAGTTACTGAATGAGGTAAGACCTCTTTTATCCAGCATTGCAAGCTAAATCGTTCAACAAACTTGATATCCGTGGGCTTCTTTCTTGTAAATGTTTCCGTCATCAAAATTCCAAAGCTGTACACATCCCCTCTTATGGAAACAATTCCTTCTGATCCATACTCTGCAATTAAGTTCAATGTTATTCATAGTCAGAAGAGAGAAAACAAAACCAAATACTATAAAATCTGAACTCTAAAAGTACATTTTGCAGTTGTAGATATGAATTACTATAGGAACATATGTATGTATTTACAAAACAAAAAAACCATAAATTACAAATGTTACCTGGTGCCATATATCCGATGGTGGCAAAAGTGTGGGTTTGTGTCTTAGAATCTTCTTCACTTAAGAGTTTGGTAATGCCGAAATCACCCACATGAGCAACCATATCTTCATCTAGCAAGACATTGCTAGGCTTCAAATCACAATGTACAATAGGTGTTCCATAACCATGATGGAGATATTCTAGTGCTGATGCAACATCGATCATTATGTTAAGTCTTTGGAGGATATCTAGACAATAATTGTGGGAATACAACCACTGTTCCAAGCTCCCATTGGGCATGTATTCCAGTACTAAGGCTTTGAAGTCGAGGTTAGAGCAACAACTGATGATTTTAACAAGATTTCGATGACAGATTTTACTCATTACTTCACATTCGTCATCAAAACTCTTTAATGCCCTCTCTACTTGCAAATTGAAAACCTTTGCAGCTATATCCATCCCATCTAAAAGTTTTCCTTTGTATACTGAGCCAAAACCTCCCGTGCCAAGTAAATTGCTTTCGTCAAATCCATTTGTTGCGTGATAGAGTTCTTCATAGGGAATTCTCTTCCATGTTGCAAGAATTGAAACATCTTCCCTATCTAAAGAATTTCCTTTCCTCTTTTTGCTTCTTAACCATAGAATTGTGAGAAGTAATACAGCTATGGCTGATACGATTGCTAATATTATGCATATCAATATCACTAATTTGGTCGTCTTGGATTTTCGGACAGTACCAGTTTTACATTGTGGGACTTGCAATCGTGGAGCACCACAAAGTTGACCATTGCCTATAAATGATTCAGCTGAGAAGTTTGCAAAAGCTCCTCCTGTTGGAATTTCTCCATCCAATCTATTGAAAGACACGTTGAAATATTTGAGGTACCGTAGTTTCTCTAGAGATTTGGGAATTGCTCCTGAGATGTTATTACTAGATAATTCTAGTAATTCCAAGCTAATTAAGTTTCCAAACGACTCTGGGATACGGCCTTTTAACTTGTTGTGAGCTATGGAAAACTTAATCAGGTTTTGAAGGTTTCCAATGCTGCTGGGGATCTCCCCTGATAATTTGTTCGATGCTAGGTCTATATAAGTAACTGCCCTTAGATTTCCAATATCCAATGGTAGGTGCCCAACGAATGAATTGTTGGACAAGTTTAGATCCACAATATCTTTGAGGTTCCACAAGGATGATGGTATTGTAGAAGTCAAATTGTTGGAATTCAGGTGTAGGACTCTTACTGAAGTAATATCACCCAAGCATGCTGGTATAGATCCAAAGAACTTGTTGTCACTTAAGTATAGATCACCTAAGTTCCTTAAGTTACAAATTTCACTTGGAATGGAGCCTTGCAATGTATTGCCTTCGAGATTAAAAACTTGAAGCCGTCTCATTTTTCCTATTTCAATCGGAATAGATCCGGTCAATTGATTGCTACTGAGATCTAAGTCTGTCAGGTTGCTTAAGTTGGCAATACCTTGGGGAATGTTACCCTTAAGTTTGCAATTATCTGCTGCAAAAGTTTGAATACTAGACAGATTTCCTA
The DNA here is from genome assembly GCA_008009225.1 of Acer yangbiense. NCBI lineage: Eukaryota > Viridiplantae > Streptophyta > Magnoliopsida > Sapindales > Sapindaceae > Acer > Acer yangbiense. Next base: position 10,149,654 of record CM017773.1, read on the forward strand.
TGGAAGTTGGAAGGGTACCATCCAATGGGTTATTACTCAAAACAAGTCTCTTCAAATGTTGGCAGTTTGTCAAAGATGAGAGGAAGGTCAATTCTTGAGTCGAGGGTTCTCCGGTCAATTGATTTGATGCAATGTTGAGCCGTTGTAGATTTCTTAGTTCTCCAAGTGTTGTTGGAAAAGATCCAGAGAATGAGTTTGCTAAAAGCTGTAGGTTGATGAGTTGAGAAGCATTGGAGATAGAGTTAGGGATTACACCATCGAGTTCATTACCCCATAGAATAAGTCTCTCAAGATTTGGAAGCCTGAGGCCAATGCTTGATGGAAGATGGCCTGAGAGGTGGTTCATGCACAGAGAAATGACTTGTAGTTTTGACATATTGAAGATTGCGGATGGGATGAAGCCTGTCAAACTGTTATTGTAGAGGCTTAACCAAAAAAGATTAGGAAGATCACCAATCTCAGATGGTATTGAACCTGTCATAATAAAGATAATAAGAAAGATGAACCAATAATTTAATGAAATAATTAATTAAATAAACTAATTGTGTTAGGAATATAACCTGAGATTAAATTTCTTCCCAATTTTAGAACAGAGAGCTTGGAAACATTGGAGATGGATTTTGGTATTGTCCCTCTGAAATTATTACCATTCAAGAAAAGCCTCTCAAGATTTGGAAGCCCAGAGTCTATGCTTGATGGAAGATGGCCTGAGAGTTGATTATTGCTAAGTGCAAGTTCTTCCATTGTTGAGATGTTGAAGATTGTATTTGGGACAATGCCATATAGGTTGCTACTATTAAGCCCCAAAAATCTTAGATTGCGAAGATTGCCGATTTCAGATGGCACCATACCTAAAAATATTATCAAGTGTATTTTATGTATATATGTTATATGTAAACACCGTTTCAATGTATGCCAAAAAAAAAAAAAAAAAAAAAAAAAACTTAAAATAGTTTGAGGGATCTACCTACCAACAATTTGGGGTCAAATGATTAAATTATGTATTTATTATTTACATAGAATTAAATAATAGATTTAAACTTAAATAGGTTGTAGGGCAATTAATGCATGAGAAAATCATATAAAATTTAAGGGATAATTACATAGGTCGCCACTCATTCGATGAGAAATTTTGTTCAAAATGGCTATATAGGCAAACAGTGTGACAGAAATAGGTGAAAATTGTTAAAATGACCACATACAACATAAAAATATAGTTTTTAACCACATACGAACGTTTAATTGTTAATAACCACATTTAAAAGAAAAAAAAAAAAAAATTGGTGTATATCTATCTATCAATTATAAAAATACCCCTGTAACTTAGCTTTAAAAAAAAAATGCTAAAAACTTGAAATCCGGAGAAAAATCTTGAATTCTAGGGAAAAAAAATGTGAAATGTTGCAAAAAAAAACTTGAAATCTAGAGGAAAAACTTGAAATCCAGAGGAAAAAACGTGAAATGTTGCGAAAAACTTGAAATATGAAGAAAAAACGTGAAATCTAAAGGAAAAAAAAAACTTGAAATGTACCAACCACCAATTTGGGGTCAAATGATTAAATTATGTATTTACTATTTACATAAATAGTAAATAATAAATTCAAACTGTAAATAGGTTGTAGGGCAATTAATGCATGTGCAAATCTTATAAAATTTAAATAGACACATCATGTATAACATTTTTCTTTCCGTACACCATAAAAATATAGGCAATAAAAAATGCAAATAAATATCGAAGAGAAAGGCTTATATAGTACCTATCAAGTTGTTATAGCCAAGAAATAGTTGATTGATCAATGTCAAGTTCCCAATATCTCTTGGTATACTTCCTTCGAATTGATTAAATGACAACGAAACAATTTGAAGATTTGAACATTGCCACAAATTGTTTGGGATTCGACCTGTGAGCTTATTACCAGACATGTATAATTCTTGTAGAACAGGAAGATGTTGACACATGTTTTCAGGTGGCAGGTTACCGGTCAAACTATTATCTGTAAAGTCCATCATTCTTAGAGAAGAAAGGTTGAAGATTCTTGAAGGAATTGTCCCTGTCAGGATATTGTTTCTTAGTGATAGTACTTCTAGTCTTGCGAGACTGCCCAGCTCATGTGGAATTTCTCCTGAAAACGTCGCAACATAAAATTAAACGGTAGTAAAATTGAAATATCTTTTGGTAAAATGGATGGATATTTCATAATGCATGTCTAAGCTACAAATATCATACCTTGGAGTTCGTTGATGCCAAGATATAATTTCTTCAACATAGTCATGTTTCCAATTTCCTTGGGTATATATCCAATGAAATTATTATAAGACAAGGATAACATTTGCAACTGTTGGCACTTTGATATTGTCGACGGTATTTGGCCATCAAACATGTTTCTAGACAAAGCAAGCATTTTCAAATTAGGAAGATAATTGCAAATATGAGATGGAAGTCCTCCGGAAAGACTGTTAGATTTGAAGTGAATAACTTGTAATGAAGGCAAGTTAAAGTTGATGGAAGGGAAGGAATCAGAGAGCTGATTATAGCTGAGATTAAGCCTTTCCAACGATGATATTTGGAAGATGGAGGAGGGTATAGTACCTGAAAGCTGGTTAAAACTAAGATCAAGGACTTGCAATGAAGACATGTTTCCTAGGGATAGAGGGATTGTCCCTACCAAGTTGTTATTATTCAAAAACATGTATTGAAGTTTAGATAAAGAACCAAACCATGAAGGAATCTCTACGTGAAAGCTACTGAACATGAAATTAACGAGTTTCAATCGGCGTAACTGAGCCAACTCATCAGGTAGAGAGCCAGAAAAACTGTTGTTTCTGATGTCAAGTAATTGAAGAAAAGACAGATTTCCAAGTTGAGGAGGGACGGTGCCTCCAAGACCAAAGCAAGAAATATTCAAGACTCTGACTCTATGATGACGGACACCACAAGTGACACCAATCCAAGTACAGATAGAGGTATTTGTGGACCAGTTTTTGGCCATTAAATTGGCAGGATCATATGTTATATGATCTTTCAAAGCAAGAAGAGCATGTTGGTCTGTGGTGATGTTGGTTGATGCTGCCTTAACTAAGGAAAATATCAAACTTTGAACTAAGAAAGCAGTGATAATAACAATGAGAGAATTGTTTTTCGCCATTAGAGATTGTAGGTTGAAGTGTGACTGTGTGAGATTCTTTGGGCAATGAGTTATAGGTATAAATAATTAAACCCTAATTTGTTAGAAGCTGCTTAGAAAATTTGGATATTTGGATGGTTAATGAAGGAGATGACTTGACTTGGAATTAATTTCACATATATCATGAATTCCCTGATACACAACAATGGCGGACTCACTGTTGACGCTTTATTACTGTACAGTTTCTACAATAGTAAGACATAGAAAGTTAAAAAGCAGGTGATTGAGTGGAAAAAACAATTGCCAAGAAATTATTGCGTGGAAAAAAAGTTAGAAAAAGAAGAAAAGAGATGCAAATGTGAATGAATCATATGAGAGATAATTAATGGAAATAAATTAACATGACTGACGATAAGGAAATCATAAGAGTCTCCAACTTTTCCCCACCTAGATTGATTGATTGATTGATTCCAGTCCTAAATTAGCCAATTCACCATTAGAAGAAAGTCTTCTTTTTTTTTAATTGAAAAACACAGTGCTTGAGGTCCATCCAATAATTGAAGGTTCCTATTTCGGTAATCGAAGAAGACTGTGTCATGACCCATGAACATGCGAACTTCAAAGAAAACAGGAACTGGAATTATTAAGGGGAAAACACTGGAAGTATGATTGGTAAATATATGCTTTTTGCTTTGCTTTATAATTTATATTGGTTGGTATCAATTTTGTCTTCCATTTTGTAAAAGCTAGTAAAATAAAATTTAGAGACCAAGATATTAATGCTTCAAATTCTAATCATGGTCCCGTAGATCCCGTGTTTGACAATAATTGGATTCCCGTGGTGACCAAATCAAAAAGAAAAGTAAAGCCAACTTTTAAGATTTTATCTAGTTCCAAGTCTCAAATGAGTAAGGGAAGTTCTAAGTGCCTTCCTGTAGCTGAGACTAAGATTCACTCTAATTCTGCAACTTCACGCATTATCGCTAATTGGGCCACACATGATGAGGCAGAAAGAAATGATTTCACTGATCTAGTTAATTAAGTTCATTTTTTTTTAAGGTATGCGTGCCTTTTTAGATTAGTGTGTTTTAAGGCATGCGCGCCCCTCTGCTTTTATTATTATTATTTTTTCTTCTTAAAAAAAATAGTAAAATAAAATTTAGAAATTGAGTTTGATTTTTTATTTTATTATTATTATTATTTATTCATTTTTTTTAAGTATTACAACCAGTGGCGGATAGTTGAGAGGGCTGCCTTGGGCTATAGCCCGGGCAGCCCTCTAGAAAAAATATATTTACATTATAATTTATATATAATACATATATTAATCTTTATTCTTTTAACTATAAAGTTGTAGATAGTTGTCTTTTTTTTTTTCTTTTTTTTAAATTGTAGAAATTTTTTTTAAAAATCTGAAAATGGTTTTTGATAATATAAATTATTTCATTTATTTATTCTAACTTAAAATCAAAAGACAATAATAAAAATTACAAATAATCAATTATGGTTGATAAAAGTATTATTTTATGCCTATTTTACATACATATAATATTTCATTGATTTCATTTTGATTGTTTGATTATATAATTTAGATTCACCCCAATGTGGAAGGGAGGTGCTTAACCACCTATATAATATTGTGCTAGGAGATGATCTTTTATTATTATTTTTAGAACATTAACTCTCACTATATTTTCGACAAGTATACCTGGTGTTATTCGGCTTAACAAACACGACCTCAAGCTCCTCTCCCCGCAAAACATTTCATCAGTGCGCTCTTTCAGATGAATGTACATTATTTCCATTAGAAGAATTGCGTACCTGTAAACAGGGGCAGAACAATGAGAGGGCTGCCTCGGGCTGTAGCCTGGGCAGCCCTCTCATTGTTCCGCTGGGCAGCCCTCTTTGAATATATATATATATATATATATTTAAAAGGTTAATTACTTAAACCACCCTTAAGGTTTGATAATATTATATGAATATAATGTGTTTGTCTAAACTTAGTGAAATGTAAATATTTTGTTATTCAAAGTAAGTGATAAAAATACATATAGTATTATGGCTTTTAAAATTACAGAATTAAGTCATTTGTAAGTATAAATTTTTTTTTTTTTTTGAACTACAAATTTAAATAATTGTTCATGCATAAATTTTACAATATATTTTATATTATTGAGTAGTCCATTATTTGTGTCATTGTATTATTAAAAAATTAAACTAATAATATAATCAAGAATCATATAAAAAGTTTGTTATTCTTAATCAATGGCTCGTATGTCTTGCACATAATTTATTATATCAATGTGCATAGAGGAGAAAAAATGGAAAATCACATGAGTTTTCTCTACATTGCACACCGAATTTAATAAATTTAGTGTGAGAGTTTGTGAACCATTAATTAAGCATTAGAAGATATTGACTAAACAAAAGTAGATAAATCCAATTATTGATAGCTAATGAGTTGTCTTTGTAATGTTAGTGTGTAATGAGGAAAAAAAAAAGAGACTATTTATACATATAATTTAGCCTGGGCAGCAAATATTTCATGGGTACGCCTATATACTAATATTGCCTTTTATGATGTATGATCATCTTGAATGAACAATAGAGCACATTGTTGAATATCTGAATGATTAGTTGGAATTTCAAATATTTATTAAGATAATATTATATATATATATATATATATATATATATGCTTGTACTAATTAAACTAATTTCACTAAAAATAGAATGTATTGTCACATGTGATCTTTATCGATATTAAAAGTAAATTAAGATTTTTTTTTTCTTTTGACATTATCTATGTTTCTAGGTAATTTTTTTTTTTTAATGCTTTTTGCTATCGGTAGAATTCGAGCAGCTGATTTATAAGTCATTTAGACAAGCCTTAAGCTTATCTATCTACCAACTGAGCTATGCCCTTGAGACAAATATAAATGAAGATGACAGATGTTAAGTTGGCTTATTATTTACAAATCTTTGATGATTTAATTTTGACATCTTGATACGGTACGTATTTAAGTACCCATGATATTTTGCCATTTTCATCACATTAAATTGGGAAATTGAGAAAACATCATACTAAAAAGCAATGAAAAATTAAATTAAAATTAAGATAAATACTTACAACCATTTTAGACGATTTTTTATAAATTGACATTTGATGCTGAAATATATATTTTTTTTCTCACTCAGATAAAAAAAAAATGCTTAATTACCAATTAAGTTCACAACAAGTTCTTCCAAATTCCAATAAGATGCATGGAAGAAGAAGATGATGGCAAGGGAAGTGTGGAGTGTTAATGTGTTAGTGTGAAGACTGAAGTATGTGGAGTGATAATTTTGCAGTCATGTAGGACCACGCTAGAGTTCTAACAATAGTCTAAAAGAAAATGAAGGGTATATATGTAAAAAAAGACAAAGTTGATGTGGACGTATGTAACTGAAGAGGATGAGGACGGAGAGGGGGAGGAAGACGAAGACAAAGATGAAGACCAATTAAGTCTTCGTCCTCGGCCTCAGTCTCTTTCTTTGTTCTCATCTTTCCAAGCCTCCTCCATTTCTTTTTCTTTATATCATAATATAAGTGTTCATTGTTTTCTTTTAAGACAAAAACATCTTAAAATAATTAATTTGACGTTATACCCTTGTAATATGATGCAACCGAATTAATACTTAACCAAAAATATCTAATATTGATTATATTTCATCTATTAATTTTTTTTAAATGACAATAATAAGTAGAAATATCTTTTTATAAATTTTTTGAAAAATATGTATTACTTTTGTATTATTCAAATTAAATATTTTCTTTTTTAATTATAAACAAATATTTAAAATTACTGTACAAAACAACATATTTCTTATTAGTATCATACAAAGATTGGTTATAATTAATATATTAAGCTCTTTTTCTATGGTCCCATATTTCTTATTAGTATCATACAAAGAAAAAGCTAAAGTTGATAGGAGACTCGAATTTCCTGGAAATGTGGCGTTTACTTGGAATTTATCATCGTTTACTTCTAATTGAAAATTTATGATCATTGCACACGCAAATACTTATTTTACACTATATTAATATTATCTTTTATAAATTACTTTTATGAATGAGGGATTTATTTATTTTTAGACAATATGAGGTTGTTCGCCCCTCACATAGTCGCACACCTACAATATGAGATTGTGGGTTTAAGTCCGCCCGGTTCTTCCAAATCCTTATTATTGTAATATTTTTTTAAAAAAATTATTTAATTTTTTTTTTCAGAAAGTAAACTTAAATTCTAGTGCAAGAGGAAGAGTTAAACTCACTTTCTGGAAGGAAAAAGAAATTAAATTTTAATAATTAATATTTCTAATGCTTAATTATCTTTTATTCAAAAAAAAAAAAAAAAAAAAAAAAAAAAAAAAAAAAAAAAAAAAAAAAAAAAAAAAAAAACTGGCTTACTGCCTATATATATATATATATATGCTTGTACGCACACCAAATCTCACAGAACTCATATCTCATTCCAAGCAGAATAAATTATAATATTTCTATTTCTTTAGGCACATGGAATCTCGTAAAGGCAGCTTGTTATTTATTAATATTATCTCGTACCTAGGAAATATTTGCTGCCCGAGCTAAATTATATGTATAAATAGTCTCTTTTTTTTTTTTTCCTCATTACACACTAACATTACAAAGACAACTCATTAGCTATCAATAATTGGATTTATTTACTTTTGTTTAGTCAATATCTTCTAATGCTTAATTAATGGCTCACAAACTCTCACACTAAATTTATTAAATTCGGTATGCAATGTAAATAAAACTCATGTGATTCTCCAGATCCATTTTTTCTCCTCCATGCACATTGATATAATAAATTATGTGCAAGACATACGAGCCATTGATTAAGAATAACAAACTTTTTATGTGATTTTTGATTATATTATTAGTTTAATTTTTTAATAATACAATGACACCAATAATGGATTACTCGATAATATAAAATACATTGTAAAATTTATGCATAAACAATTATTTAAATTTGTTGTTCAAAATTTTTTTATTTAAACTTACAAATGACTTAATTCTATAATTTTAAAAGTCATAATACTATATGTATTTTTATCACTTACTTTAAATAACAAAATATTTACATTTCACTAAATTTAGACAAACACATCATATTCATATAATATTTTCAAACCTTAAGGGTTGTTTAAGTAATTAACCTTTTATATATATATATATATATATTTTTCAAAGAGGGCTGCCCGGGCTACAGCCCGGGGCAGCCCTCTCATTGTTCCGCCCCTGCATCTGTAGATTGAACTAAAAAAGTTTGATTTCCGATGTAATACTGAAAACACAACAAAATGCAGGATTCAGGTTCTTGCCTCAATCTTTCGAAACTTGGTTTTTATATTTTGAAGTGCTCCCAGTAAATTAGTAAATTAGCATCTGCTACCTCAGTTACTAATGAGGTAATGCCATCTCCTTTTCAAAAATAAGCAATAAATTCATAATTTATTCATAATCGGGAGAAGTCGACACCCAAGACTGTAAAATGTCTACTAGACATACACACATAGATGGCCACCTCCACAATTAAGGAGGCAGAGCCCCTCCATTAGCCCATTTTCTTTCTTTACACGTGTATTAGAAGAAATATTTCAACTATTTAAAAATATCTTAAATTCCTATTTAAATTATGCAAATACATAACTCAAGTCTCAACTAAATAGGAAAATAGTGCTATGACATGATACACCATAGAGAGATTATTATACAAAATGAATAAGAATTGAGTAATGATAGATATCACACCTAAAATCACAACTTTTTCATAACAACACATGTGGCCGTTGAGGTGTCAATCGGTGAGAAGATACATTGATAAGTGAGATAAATTATTATTAATGTGTATCCACTCACAAATTGACACATCAGCTATGTTGTAGTGGAAAAGTTGTGATTTTAGATGTGATATCTAGCATTACTCATCAGAATTTGGTTTAATCTCTTATTTTTACATTAACAATGCCTTCATCATGTAATCTACAATAATGAAATGACTGAGAATAGGAGAGCATTCCCCAAAGCTCACAATTATCATATTACTAGTAGGGAAAATTTTGTAATAAATATTGGATCAACCGTTTATCATTTTAATACATCAATCCCATGTAAGAGATTAACAAATAAGGTATGTAACCTAGACCTGGCACGGTTCCGGTTGGAACCGCCGGAACCGGCTGGAACAGCCGGAACCGGAACCGGAACCGGAATCGGAATCGGAACCGGAACCTGAACCGGCGGAGACCGGTTCCGGTTCTGGTTTAAGAGTTTGGTCGAACCGTCGGTTCGAACCGGATTGGAACCGGCGGTTCCGGTTCCAGTTCGAACCGGCGGTTCAACGAATTAAAAAATATATTTTTTTTTTTGTTTTTTTTGTTGGGCTGCCGTTGGAGCCCAACGGTCGGCTGACGTCAGCCGACCGTTAGGCCCAACGGTCTGCTGACGTCAGCAGGCCGTTGGGGTCCAACGGCTACCCCTTTTTTTTTTTTTTTTTTAATTTATTCCCCCCCCCCCCCCCCCCCCCCCCCCCCCGCATTCATTTTTCCTCACACCAATTTCTTCTCAATTCTCTCTAATTTCTCTCCAACACTCTCTCAACTCTCAACTCTCAAGTGATAAGTCTCTCAATCTCCAAGTTTCCAAGGTTTTTAATATTTATTTCATTTTTTAATTATTTTATTTGAAATTAATTTTATTTCCAATTTCCAATTTATTTTATTTGCAATTTATTTTATTCCCAATATATTTTATTTTCAATTAATTTTATATCCAATTTATTTTATTTGCAATTTATTTTATTTCCAAATTCCAATATATTTTATTTTCAATTAATTTTATATCCAATTTATTTTATTTGTAATTTATTTTATTTTCAATTAATTTTATTTCCAATTTATTTTATTTGCAATTTATCTTATTTCCAATTTATTTAATTTCCAATTAGTCAATTATTCTTCTAAGTTCTAAGTTTCCAATTCTCTCCCAAATTTATTTTTAAATGGCAAGTGGAAGTGGTGGAAATGGAAGGGGTCACGGCTGTGACGGTCCTAGGCGTTCGATTTCAATGAAAGGTAAGGGTACTATGATCAATAATCTCGATCATAACAACCCCACCTATCATGAATATCTGCAACGTCGGACCTATGCTGAAGACCTAGGCCTAAATATTCCTGATCCCCCTCTTACAATTTATGAACCCGATCCCAATGAAACCACCCCCAACAATTTGACAAGCCAGTCAGAAAATATGCCTGATATTGATACACCTCCGGATTTTGGTTTTGATACACCGGAAGTGGATCTAGAAAGGGAGGAAGATCTGATACAGAAGCAGAACAAATCTGATCTCTTCGTTAAACATATGAAGAAAATTAGGAATGAAGATGGAAGCTTTACAGCAGCTTGCAATTACTGCAACAAAGTATATAAATGGAGCAAATCCGGAGGATATGGCACTTATTGGAAGCATATTAAAGTCAAACATCCAGACGCAGTGGTCAGAATGAGGTCACAAACACAAATTCCCAGGTACGCTACTCCTAACCAACAATTATTTCGTTTTAATGATGAACAAAATAGAGAAGAATTAGCTAGGATGGTAGCAGTAGAACATTTATCATTCAGTTTTGGTGAGAGGGTTGGCTTTATTAACTATTGTCGACAAGCATTAAACCCTGCTGCATGCCGAGTCCCTAGATCCACGCTCACACAAACACTTGAAAAGATTTATGTGAGAGACAAAAAAAAGTTAGAAAAATATTTTGAAAAATATAATGGTCGTGTTACCGTATGTGCCGACATATGGACTGACCATTGGCAATCGCATTCATACTTGGGTGTCACTTGCCATTTTATGGATAATGCATGGACAATCCAAAAAAGAATTCTTGCTTTTAGAGTTTTTGATGATTCACACAATGCTCAAAATATTTTTAGACAGCTTAGAATTATTTTTTCAGAGTATAATATTGAAAACAAAATTTTTGCAATTGGTTTTGATAATGCTTCTGCCAATACCGCTACTATTCCACTTTTAATTGATTTATGCAAACCCTTTCTTGGTGGTACATTTTTTCATCAAAGATGTGCATGCCATGTTTTAAATATATGTGTTCAAAAAGGATTAGAAACTCTTCAATTTTTTATTGAACCTATTAAAAAAGCCCTAATGTTTTTATGGAGAAATCCTTCTACAATGAAAGCATGGGCAAGATATTGTAAACAAAATGGTAGACGTGCCATTAAATTTGCTCGTGATGTTCCAACACGTTGGAATTCTACTTATAAATTGCTTGCTCAAAGTTATGAGTATAGGGATTTATTAGTTTCTTTTATTCAATTTCATGTTCCTAACATTCAACTTTTTGAATCTCATTGGGATGCTTGTTACAATGTTTTCAATTTGTTAAGAGTTTTTTATAATGCTACACAAAATTTTTCTAAAATTTATTTTCCTACAACACATTTATTTGTTATTGAGAGTATTAATATTGCTGGTGCATTTTTTTATTATGAATCTGACCAAGCAATAAAGGAAGTCGTTAATTCTATAAAGCAAAAATGGTTAAATTATTATACGGAATTTCCAAATATTTATTTGATTGGTATGGTTTTTGATCCACGACACAAATTACAATCTTTGTCTTATTATCTAGATGGTTATTATGGCAAAGAAGGTTTAAATATTGAATATGATATTGAAGCATGTTGTGGTAGAGTTAAGAAATTATTGTATGATTTATATGATGAATATGTTACATTTTATGGATCCGGTACTCCGAACGTAGATGTTGCACGAACAAAAACTGCATCTCAGCCTCCATCCTCCTCCTCTGGATTTATGAATTTAGGGTATAGTATGTTCTAAAAAAAAAATAAAAAACCAAGATGTTCTTCATCAAGCTCCGATTCGCATGCCGAGCTTGAATCTTATCTAGCTTCTTCTTGTGATTTTCCTGAAGAATTTGACCTCTTAAAATATTGGAATGATGCTACGAAGTACTATCCAATTTTGGCTATGATAGCCAAAAATATTTTTTCAACACCGGTTTCTACTGTGGCGGTGGAACAAGAGTTCAGCGCCGGGGGCAATATTTTGGATGAAAAACGTTCGTGCTTGACTCCAAAAGCACTACAGATACAGGTTTGTGTTGACGACTGGACGAAAGCGGAATACAGACAACAAGAAATCCAACAAGAACCGACATATGATTTCTTTAAAAGCGACGAACCCAAAGCGGGCGAAGGCTCTGGAGTAAGCTGAGCACCGGAATCGTAAATCTGTAAATCTGTAATAAAAGGTATGAGAACTACGTGGCATTTGATTCCTCTAAACCCCCCTAAGAGGATACGTAGGCAACTTAATTGTGGTAAAAATTAAGTGCAAGGCTAATAACTTTACATTTTTTTTTGTTTTATTTTATTTTAATTTAATTTTGTAATTTGTCATTCATTTATTTTATGTTATTTTTGAAATTCGGGTGACTCAATTTCCAAATACCCAATGAAATGTAAATTGTAATTTTGTTTACTTTTATTTTAATTTAATTTTGTAATTTGTCATTTGTTTATTTTATTTTCGGTTGGATACTCGGATGACGATGATCTAACTTCCAACATCCAATGAACTTATGAACCCAATTAATTTTATTTTGTAATTTGTCATTTATATATTTTATTTTATTCAATTACAATCTACAACTTATAAGTTACAAGTTAGAACTTAGAATTTTTTTTTTTGTTTGTTAAAAAAAAAAAAAAAAAAAAAAAAAATCTGGTTCAAAACCGCCGGTTCCTGTAGAACCGGAACCGGAACCGGAACCGGCGGTTCCCGAACCGGAACCGGAACTGGACCGGAACCGTGCCACATGTAACCTAAAAAGGGAAAAATAAAAGGGATAGACTGAAACCGACCGTTACAAGATACTCGTAAAAATCAGTGTCTACCAAGACCAACCCAACCAGTACACTAATATCCATCCCTCACTAAAAAAGATAAAAAAGATGGACAACTTGGTTGAAAACCCAAAACTGCTACTATCCTGGTGAATTATTGTATTGTTGAGAAGACATATTCTTCTGTTGAGACAACTGATGCTTGAAAGCAGAATTAGTGTTTTGGCCGTTAGTATTGCTGTTACTGCCATTTTGGACATCAGTTTTGCCAGTGTCTCCAATGGTGCTTAGGGACAAGCTCTTAGCAACGATTCTCGGTGCTGACACCGCTGCACCAGCAGAGCCCGTAAAGCGAAGTGAGAGTGTTTGATGAACACAAGCAAGGTGTTTGTTGAAATTACTGTGAAGAAAAGTAATGCTAAACTAAGAACAATGAAGCTCCAGAAATGGAGTCTTTTGTATTTTATGATTTATTCATTTTTTCAGAGTACAGAAGAAATGACTGCAGGAGTCTATTTATATACAATTGTGATCAACACACACTTCTCGTGATTTCCAGAAAATAACAAATTAATAACAGAATCTTACATCAGCTAACATCACCGTCTAGTTAATTAACCAATTATGTTGTTCAACCACTAACTACCTTGGTTAATTAACCATAGGATGTTGAACCAGTGTAGTCCTCTGGTTTGGGATACAGCTGATTATGCTTCTTCATACTGGTTGCTAAGTTGATCATGCTTGGCGACCTGTGAATGATATGAGCTGATGAGTTGCTCAAGCATATAGTCTTATCAGCCTGATGTGTCAACCATGGTTAATTTGAGAAGGAGTTACACAGTCACACTGTACATCAGAACACTGCATAAATAAATAAATAAATAAAACAGAGATCCGATATAAAAGAACTAAATCAGGTGACAGCACTGAACAATTTTCCAAAAAGTACAAAGAAGACATCATGGTAAAACATATAAACTTTAACAAGAAACAAACTGCCCAAATCCTAAAATACCCCTAACACATGCCTACATTCTAACACATGTCAAGTTGAGCAATCCCAAACTGGATCTGGGGACATACATGGGTGCAACATTTAACACATGCTGAGACTGTTACTAGAGTGAGGTTCTTAAGTAATATCAAGAACCAAGAAAAATAAATACATAAAAAAAAAATTAAAAAAAAAGTTTTAACAGAAACACATAGACATGCCAACAATTCACAGCCACAACAGTCAAATAAACGCCGATAGCATCGCACACCTGCTGATTAAGCTGCGAATTACCCCAAGATCCCAAGGATGTTTGGACATTATTATTGCTGTCAAATTTGAGCTTGCCGAGACAAAAGTACTTTGTGAAGTAGGTCGAGGTTTCCCAGGCATCCGGCATAAACAATAAATTAATGTCATTAAGCAATGTTTTATTCATTGTAAAGCAAGTCATAAAAACAAATTGAAACACAGTCTGCATCAGAACCTTTGTGACCAGAAGCATTTGCCTCTTTGATCTCACCTCAATGAAGTCATCTTCATCACTAGGGGCTTCTATGCCAGGTTGTTCGAAAACACGCACAATGCCCACTTTGTAATCGAGAATCAACATCCTCTCCAGAACGGATGGTCCTTTTATGGTTCCCCTCTTCAAAGTGTGGAATGTTCTGGCTCTTTGTAAATGATTCCTTTCCAAGTCCCTTCCCATCTTTGCTTCCAGAATCCATTTCCCATGAATTTATTGCATCTGAACCCATAGATTCAGATTCGTTTGTTTGTTTCCATGATTTATTTGATACAACTCTCCTATACCCACCTCGGGTAGACATCCCAATATTCCTTCCACTGATATTTGATTTATCATCCGGCCTAATGTGGTTAGCACTTAGCAGGAACCATGCTTGTAGAATGCTGCTTATCAGCATTTTCCCTAACTCGAAACTCAGTTTGCTGGTGGCGAGGCCTCCTCTGAAATCTGAGCGAGATGATTCAGGAGCAACAAATGATGACTTTGATCTAACTGAAACAACATATTTTTTGCCTCTGCCACCAGATGCAGGACCTTGACCTTTTGATGCAGTTAAGTATTTTTCTTTAACTGCTCCAGTATTTAGCAGGCCTTCTGATTCTTTAGTAGATATGGATTTAAAGTTCCTCATCACTGAATTATGCTGACCCTGATCCTCAGCTAGGAAACCTGACTAGGACCTTGTTTTATTGTTGAAACTAATTTGAGAAGTCTCTGCTTGACCTTCTTGTACACTGACGATAGTTTCTGCGCTTTCCCTTGCAGGCAGTGAAGCGACCTCATTCAATACATTCCCTTGAGATAGATCCATGTCCTTGAACAAGGCCTGGTTGGTTGTCGACCGAACGAGATAAAGCATCACTTTTCATCATATTATGAGCTGAAGTTTCTTGTTTGGGTTGAATAGGCTGAGAGACACCTACATTCTGATTCGTTAAAAGCTTGGCTGGTTTATTAGGTTGAACAAAGGCACTAATTGAGGGAGATGTATATCTCAGCTGGCCAAACTGGAAAATAGGAGGTTGTGATGGGTGCAGATGCGCGAGTGATGGGCCTACGTGGGGATGCCAAAGAGGCATCTGTATAGAACCAATTTGTATGGCTGGGACAGGAGATGGTATCAGTGAAGGACCAGAAAACAACCCAAACTGCAGCTTAACTCGAACCAGCAGATACTGTGTGCAAGACAGTCTGATTGGATGGGGGGGGCCATATTAACAGAAGATGTAACTGGATGCTGAGTAGACACAACAGAATTTCTATTAGCATCCACATGATCTATTAGCTCAGATGCTGCAGACAATTGAGGTGTACTACTGGACTGAATAACCAAATCCTGCATTGCCTTCTCAGAATCCTGGATGGTTCTCGAAGAACTACCAGTACTCACTTGGGAAGGAACATCCACAGGTTGGAGTGTTCCTCTGCAACAATACCTACTGAAATCTGTGGCACTGCAAATGTAGTTTCTTCGGTTGGTGGACTTCTTTCAAACTCATCATTTGGCAGCGCAACCTCAACACCCTCATTGAAGCCTAAGACCAAGTTGTTCATCATGTGGGGTGAGCCTTTCTCATCTAGATCCGATATAAAAGAACTAAATCAGGTGGCAGGTTAGACACCACTGAACAATGTTCCAAAATGTACATTGAAGACGTGATGGTAATGTTGGATATGGCTTGAATATTCCAATGGTACCAAACACGATTTACCAATGCGGAGACTTCCTGGAGACGTGAGAACGTTTGGGAGTATGAGGTTATGATTGAGGGAGGCTTGGAGAGGAGACGAACTAAAGAAGCGGAGAACAGCCAAAACCGCTGCCAAGCCGCTGTGGCTTTGGCAGCGGTAACGGCAGCGGTAGGACACCGCTGCCAATTGTTTGGCAGCGCTACGGCAGCGGTCCAATTCCAGTTTGTACCGCTGCGTGATCGCTGTGGTCATGGCAGCGGTACCGGCAGCGGTCGACGAGATGAGGCGCATAGTGATCACGGTTTTCTGAGTGGTCAAGTTCAACACGGTTTAGGAAGTGGGTGGCCAACTGCAACTTGAATTGTAGTTAATCACAAGCATGCGTCGAATCAGGAAATATTCTTGGAAGAGGAAATAGGTTCCTTCTTGAAGTTCGAATAGGAAAAGGATTTCTCCTTGAAAGAAGACTTGTCTTAAATAGGAAATAGTATTTATGTTGAACAAGTATTCTTGTATGACTAGGAGATAGATTTCCTTATTGATTTAAACTCCCTGTAATACATATAAATAGACCATAATAACTAGGTTATGAGGGTGTGAAAAACACCTGAGAGTGGTGGAGCAAAATAGCAAATACTAGAGAGATCTTAAAGTGAGCATTGGGTGCAATTGGGTGCAATTGGGTTTGGGGTATTATTTAGAGAGAGAACCTGAGTGTGTGGTTGTAACAATTTACTACATATTGGAACTTTCTCTTGTCGTCCTGACAGCCATGGTTTTTTCCCTGATTTGGGTTTCCATGTAAATTCTTGTGTTGTGTGCGATTGGATTTAATTACTTCTCTTCATCTTATCTTTTCTTTGTTATTGTGCTTGTTTGTGTTCTATCCGGCAACGCTTCCGCGACCTAAAATTCTAACAATTGGTATCAGAGCCTGGTTGCTTGGTAGTAGTCTTAACAAACTTTATGGCAAGAGTGATGAGATTCGATATTGAGAAGTTCGACGGAAAGATGAACTTTGGCTTGTGGCAAATTCAAGTCAAAGATATATTAATCCAAAACGGTTTACACAAGGCGTTGAAGGGCAGGTCAACCTCTGCGAACCCTGAAGGCTCTGGAGATTCAAGTAAAGAAAAGGCTAGTACTAGTTCTATGAATTCTAAGATGAGCGATGATGATTGGGAGGATTTGAATGAGAGAGCTGCGAGTGCGATACGATTGTGCCTAGCCAAGAATGTTCTTGCAAATATTCATGGAACATATTCAGCAAAAGAACTCTACGAGAGGCTTGAAGAATTATATCAATCAAGTAGCGTCTGCAACCGGTTCTACTTGAAGGAGCAGTTTCACATGCTGCGTATGACTGAAGGTACGAAAATTTCTGATCATCTGGGAGTGTTCAATGGTATAGTTTTAGAATTAGAGTCGATTGGAGTAAAGATTGATGAAGAAGACAAAGGTCTTAGACTTATCTGGTCCCTACCATCTTCCTATGCGTACATGAAGCCAATCTTGATGCATGGGAGTTCAACCATATGCTTTGGAGACGTAGCGAACAAACTTATCTCTGAGGAACGAAGGCTAAAGAGTGAAGGTAAATCTTCTGATAACTCTGTTCTTTTGGTTGACAGGAAAAAAGGGAACTCCAAAGGCAAATACACTTGTTGGGGATGTGGACAATCTGGACACCTAAGGAAGGATTGTAAAAATAAGAAGACAAGTGCGGCTAATGGCTCCAAAGAGGGTGATCCGGCAATCGCCTCTCTTGAGTTTGACGACTACAGCGATTGCCTATAAAGGGGCATAAACATTCTCATGGCATGACAGCTAGTTGCCATGAAAAGGATGTAGCTGATAGCGGGTCCACAATTGCGCACGGGCATTGGTTAGGAGGTGATGCAAGGTGTGTGGTGGACAAGGATGTCGATGGCTGAGCGAACTCCCTGGGAACCTAACGTGAAGAGTTGCACCACAATTTTCAGCAAAGTAAAATTTCGACATGTGCCGGTGAAATCTTGGGATGGTTGTTTCCTAAGTGGTTATACCTAGTGGTGGGTATGTTGATTCTTGATGATAGGATCGTAGCTGAGGACAAGTTTTGGAATTCTAGCCATAAGGGAGGATTGTTGGATATGGCTTGAATATTCCAATGGTACCAAACATGATTTACCAATGCGGAGACTTCCTGGAGACGTGAGAACGTTTGGGAGTATGAGGTTATGATTGAGGGAGGCTTGGAGAGGAGACGAACTAAAGAAGCGGAGAACAGCCAAAACCGCTGCCAAGCCGCTGTGGCTTTGGCAGTGGTAACGGTAGCGGTAGGACACAATTGGCAGCGCTACGGCAGCGGTCCAATTCCAGTTTGTACCGCTACGTGATCGCTGTGGTCATGGCAGCGGTAGCGGTCGACGAGATGAGGCGCATAGTGATCACGGTTTTCTGAGTGGTCAAGTTCAACACGGTTTAGGAAGCGGGTGGCCAACTGCAACTTGAATCGTAGTTAATCACAAGCATGCGTCGAATCAGGAAATATTCTTGGAAGAGGAAATAGGTTCCTTCTTGAAGTTCGAATAGGAAAAGGATTTCTCCTTGAAAGAAGACTTGTCTTAAATAGGAAATAGTATTTATGTTGAACAAGTATTCTTGTATGACTAGGAGATAGATTTCCTTGTTGATTTAAATTCCCTGTAATACATATAAATAGACCATAATAACTAGGTTATGAGGGTGTGAAAAACACCTGAGAGTGGTGGAGCAAAATAGCAAATACTAGAGAGATCTTAAAGTGAGCATTGGGTGCAATTGGGTTTGGGGTATTATTTAGATAGAGAACCTGAGTGTGTGGTTGTAACAATTTACTACATATTGGAACTTTCTCTTGTCGTCCTGACAGCCGTGGTTTTTTCCCTGATTTGGGTTTCCACGTAAATTCTTGTGTTGTGTGCGATTGGATTTAATTACTTCTCTTCATCTTATCTTTTATTTGTTATGGTACTTGTTTGTGTTCTATCCGGCAACGCTTCCGCGACCTAAAATTCTAACAGGTAAAACATATAAACTTTCACAAGAAACAAACTGCCCAGATCCTAAATACCCCACATGCCTACATTCTAACACTGGTCAAGTTCAGCGATCCCTGATCCTAAATAAAACAAATCAAACCCAAACTAGTATCAGTAGTTTATTGTTAGGATCTCTTATTCTCTTAGTTTATCAAAAGCTCTATGCTAAATCAGTTTAAAGCTAACCGATAAACAAAATACAATAAATAAAATGCATAAAACTTTATTAACTCGTATATCTCCTACCCTTACCATGTTCATGCAAGAGCTTGATAATAAGAACTTGCAGTCCTGATAGAACAATGGAGAGACGACATTGGTAAGGATTCAAGTTCTTGCCACGCGCTTTTGAAACATAGTTCTGATATTTGCAAGTGTTATGAGGACATTGGTCATGTCAAGCCTCCTTTCAAGTGAATCCGCCGAGCAATCCACAGCCAGTTCCAGAATGGATGAAATACAATCCTTGGTAGCAGTGAAATGTTCTTCTTCCAGTAAATTAGCATCTGCTACTTCAGTTATTGAATTAGGTAATGCTTCTTTTACCCAGCATTTCAAGCTCATTCCTCCCTCAAACATGTTGTCTGTGGGCTTCTTTCTTGTAAATGTTTCCATCATCAAAATGCCAAAGCTGTACACATCTCCTCTTACAGAAACAATTCCTTCTGATCCATACTCTGCAATTAATTATGTTCAATGTTATTCTTAGTCAGAGGACAGATACATCTCATATAATTAAGTACATATTGCAGTTGTAGATATGCATTACTATAGGAACATATGTATGTATTTACAAAACAGTAAAACCGTAAATTACAAATGTTACCTGGTGCCATATATCCGACGGTAGCAAAAGTGTGGGTTTGTGTCATAGAATCTTCTTCACTTAAGAGTTTGGTGATGCCGAAATCACCCACATGAGCAGCCATATCTTCATCCAGCAAGACATTGCTAGGCTTCAAATCACAATGAACAATGGGTGTTCCGTAATCATGATGGAGATATTCTAGTGCTGATGCGACATCGATCATTATATTAAGTCTTTGGAGGATATCTAAACAATAATTGTGGGAATACAACCAATGTTCCAAGCTCCCATTGTGCATGTATTCCAGTACTAGCGCTTTGAAGTCAAGGTTAGAGCAACAACTGATAATTTTGACAAGATTTCGATGACACACTTTGCTCATTACTTCACATTCGTCATCAAAACTCTTTAATGCCCTCTCTACTTGCAAATTGAAAACCTTTACAGCTATATCCATCCCATCTAAAAGTTTTCCTTTGTATACCGTGCCAAAACCTCATGTGCCGAGTAAATTGTTTTCATCAAATCCATTTGTTGCACGATAGAGTTCTTTATAGGGAATTCTCCTCCATGTTGCAAGAATTGAAACATCTTCCCTATCTATAGAATTTCCTTTCCTCTTTTTGCTTCTAAACCATAGAATTGTGAGAAGTAATACAACTATGGCTGATGCGGTTGCTAATATTATGCATATCAATATCACTAATCTGGTCGTCTTGGATTTTCGGATGGTACCAGTTTTACATGGGGGTACTTGCAATCGCGAAGCACCACAAAGTTGACCATTGCCTATAAATGATCCAGCTGAGAAGTTTGCAAAAGCTCCTCCTGTTGGAACTTCTCCATCCAATCTATTGAAAGACACATTGAAATATCTGAGGTACCGTAGTTTCTCTAGAGATTTGGGAATTGCTCCTGAGAGGTTATTACTAGATAATTCTAGTAATTCCAAGCTAATTAAGTTTCCAAATGATTCTGGGATGTGGCCTTTTAGCTTGTTGTGTGCTATGGAAAAATTAATCAGGGTTTGAAGGTTTCCGAAGCTGCTGGGGATCTCCCCTGATAATTCATTCCATGCTAGGTCTATATAACTAACTGCCCTTAGATTTCCAATATCCAATGGTAGCTTTCCGATGAGTGAATTGTTAGACAAGTTTAGATCCACAATATCTTTGAGGTTCCACAGGGATGATGGTATTGTAGAAGTCAAATTGTTGGAATTCAGGTGTAGGACTCTTAGTGAAGTAATATCACCCAAGCATGCTGGTACAGACCCATAGAACTTGTTGTCACTTAAGTATAGATCCCCTAAGTTCCTTAAGTTACAAATTTCACTTGGAATGGAGCCTTGCAATCTATTGCCCTGAAGCTTCAAAATTTGGAGCTCTCTTATTTTTCCGATTTCAATCGGAATAGATCCGGTCAATTGATTGTTTCTCAGACTTAAGGCTGTTAGGTTGCTTAAGTTGCCAATACCTAGGGGAATGTTACCCTTAATTTTGCATCGTTCTGCTGAAAAAAATTGGATACCGGAGAGATTTCCTATGGAAGTTGGAAGGGTACCATCCAATGGGTTATTACTCAAACCAAGTCTTTTCAAATGTTGGCAGTTTGTCAAAGATGAAAGGAAGGTCAATTCTTGAGTTGAGGGTTCTCCGGTCAATTGATTTGATCCAATGTTGAACCGTTGTAGATATCTTAGTTTACCAAGTGATGTTGGAACAGGTCCAGAGAATGAGTTTCTGCCAAGCCCTAGGAGGATGAGTTGAGAAGCATTGGAGATAGAGTTAGGGATTACACCAGCGAGTTCATTACCCCATAGATTAAGTATATTAAGATTTGGAAGCCTGAGGCCAATGCTTGATGGAAGATGGCCCGAGAGTAGATTGCCGTACAGTGAAATGATTTGTATTTTTGACATATTGAAGATTGTGAGTGGGATGAATCCTGTCAAAAATAACAAACTTTAAAAATAAAAATAAAAATTTCCAGATTGGATATCCATCAAATCCAAAGAAAAAAAAGAAAAAAAAAATAGAAAGTGGAGATCCAGCTTAAATCTCCAAATGCAAATAGACCTAATTCTTATTTAATGGTAAATGGGTCGAGTCAAATTTTATTCGATCCAAACTCATCCGTTAGCTTATTGGGTTTGAAAATATAAATTCAAACTCATTCGCTAATTTAATGGTTAACCAAAAACCGAATCATTTAATCTGTTATTTTTATTTTTATTTTTAATAATTAATAATATCAATTGTTAACATTAGATAGAAACATATAAACATATTTGAATAATCATAACATAAATAAAAACAAGCATATTATAATACAATAATAACTCATGTCTAAAATTAAATTAAATTGAAAATAAATATTTGTCAATCAATCTACACATGTGTGACAAAAATTTACTTTTGTTATAATAGATTTTTTTTTTTTTTTTTTTTTGACAATATCTGTCTATCCATTGAAGTTTTTTGCTATTAGTAAAATTCAAGCCGCTTAACTTAGAAGTATTTGCCTAAGTTCTAAGCTCATCCATCTACTAACAAAAATACTCCCCTTAGATTGATTATTAAAAAAAAAAAAAATTAATCACATACACAAAAATATATCAAAAGTTGATAGGAGAATGGGGATGCTAACCAAATTAATAAAGAATTTTGAATTCCATCTCAACTTTAAAGAAATAAAATAGAAACAAGAAAAAGTGAATAAATAAAATTGTTTCGCACCTTAAATAAACTAACAAACCAACGTTAATGGTTACGGTATAATGAATTAATAATGAAATATTCATATACATTGCTTAAAATTAATGAATGGTGATAATTGATGGATGAAGCTCACCAAAGTTAGTTGTTTAGCAAAAAAAATTATTAATGAATTTAGAAATTTTAAGGTTTCATTCTATAAGTACAACCTTTTATTTAAAAAAAAAAAATCATTTATTAATATTTACAGTGATTTCATTGACAATCTACTGAATATCTATATTCACTCCATTTAATTACTTTTTTTAATGACAATTTTATCCCAATTAAAATTATTAAAAGGGATAAAAATATTCTAACATAATCCAAACCAATTTTTGAACTCCAAAAAAATTCTAATATATACTAAGTTTAGCAAATTAATGAAATCACCATTTAAGAAAATAAAGTTAATAAAATTATAATAAAAAAATATAAAAAACAAAATAATATTTAAAAATACAAAATATTAATATACTTTAAACAAGTGATATAACTAGGGTGAAGCGGGCTATTATAAATTTCTAATGGCCTCCAACCTCCTTCATCCGTAGATAATTTTAGGGCAATTACCAAATGAGTTTTGGACTTTTTTAAAAATTCCAAGTAGTTTGTAACTTTTACAAAAGTGATCAAATTAGTCTCTAACTTTTAAAATTGTACCAATTTCACCCTTCAATTACCCTTAAGTCAATCAAACCTAACGGTCAATGGGTATATTAGTCTTTTTAACCTGTACAAAAAAAAAAAAAAAAATTTTAAAATCAATAAAAAAACTTTAATCATTTGCGAACAGTATCCCTAAATGGTTTTTTGGGTGAAGATGTTGCAAAACTTCTGAAGGGTGGTGGTGGAGAGTTGAAGAGAGAGGCAAAGGTGGATTTGGAGATAATGGAGTAGTTTATAGATGGGATTTGTTGTGTGATTTCGTTGGATGTTGTTTTTGGGTTCGTTTCATTTGTGAATCTTTTGTATTTTTATTTTATTTATTTTTTTAAGTACTTTTGTTTTTTTTATTTTTTTGACTTCATTTTTGGGACTTCTTAGACAGATGTTCTCTACCATTGTTATTTTATTTAATTTCTGTTTATTTTTTCTCCAAAAATTCTTTGTATTTTTTTAAAAACAGAAAATTTTAACAAGTTTTTAATTTCTACGCATTTATTTATTTATTTCATTGATTGCTTTTGAATATCTTAGGTGAGAAATGACTCATTCATGGTTTTTGTCGTATACAACTGATTTTTTTTAAAGAAAAATAAATATGAAATATCTTACGGATTTTTTGTCTTTTATAATATTATATTAAATTTGGAAAATTATATTATTTTTTATTTAAATAAGTATCTAACTTTTAAAGGGTATTTTTTTTCTTTTAATATTAAATTATGGTCAAATTAACCGTTGAACGAACAGAGCTGAAGGGAAAAAACTTCTTGGTTATTTTAAAAAAAAAAAAAATAGTCACTAAAATGGCACAACATAAAAAGTTTGGGACGAATTTGGTCACTTTTAATACAGTCGCAAATTACTTGGAATTTTAAAAATGCTCAAGACCTATTTGGTAACCGTCCATAATTTTACTATTATTATTAATGTTTTTTTTTAAAATTAAATATTGGTGTCATTTATGTTATTCTAATTTTACTATTATTATTAATGTTTTTAAAAAAATTAAATATTGGTGTCATTTATATTATTCTTTAACGGAAATTTTGGAATTAAGGTATAAATTTAAGTCAAGTTTTTCTACTTTTTAAATATAGATGTTATTTAAAAAAAAAAAAATTAAGATTTCAAATGGTAACAAAAGATGTCTCAGGTTCAAGTTGCTGCCATAGGTGACATATAAAAAAATGGTTGAAAGAAATAAACATAGTCAATTTCACTTTTCAAAGAAATATTTCTTTTTGGGAGCAAAATGAAGTATCTTTAATTGTTTTTAATTTAAGTTTTTAGGATATGGTGTATTTTAAGATAAAAATGATAATTTTATGTTTTTTTAAAAAAATAATAATTTTAATTTAGTATGATTGTCTTTAGAAAATGAGTGTGAAAAGAAAAAAAAAAAAAAAAAAAAAGATTGCGAAGAGTTACCATTATACCCGAGGCCGGCCATGGGCCTTTCTAAAGGGGTGGTCCCGAGTCCAGATTTACTTGTGTTTGAATTTTAATGACTTAGAGTTGCGGTATTTACACCCCTGGAAAACTGTATGTACACCCCTTTTAGTGTGTACACCCTATTAAAAATTTTAAAAATATTATATATTGTAGTTATACCCTGCATATTACCAAATATGCCCTTTCTCTTAATTTTATAATAAAATTTTAAATTAATAAGTTATAAGATAAATAAATTGAAAATTGAAAAAAAAAAAAAAGTATGGAGGAGGAGGTGGCTGTTCTTCCGATTGTTTTTCTTATAATTTTTTAGTTTACTTTTTAAACTAAATTTAAAAGAATTTTTTTTATAACAGTTACCTTTTGTTTTGAGAAAATTTCTCCGGCTCCATTAGAACATTTAAAAAGAGTGCTCGGTTTAACATTAACTTAATAGTTATAGTTTTAAAACAACTATTTTTTAAATTTAAATTAATTAATAAGTAATATTTTAATAAAAAATGTTATAGTTTTTACATTCATGTTCCCTTCAAAAAAAGTTTTTATATTAGTGTAACTAATTATAATATTTGTTAAAATATTTAAAAATATTATATATTTTATTAATATGATATACAAGAAATAATTATCTTAATCAATTTAATAAATTTATTTAAGGGTAATGTTGAAATTTTAAAACTATACAGATTTGGGGTGTACATACAATTTTACAGGGGTGCAAATATCGTCACTCAATGACTTAATTGAAGGGCCAAATTTTATTTATTTATTTCAAATAACAAAAAAGGCCCAAACGTTTGTTAAAAGAAAAAGCCTAAAAATTTAGGAAAATAATGGCCCATAGAGTTTCTTGTTTGTGTTGTGTAATGATGGGCTTTTTTTATTTATTTATTATTATTTCAGACCTAAAGAGGTCAAATTTTAAAAAAAAAAGCCAATTTTTTTTTAGAAGAACGGACAAATTAAAATTGGGCCAAATGTTCTTCGTACAAACAAAAGTCCAAACATTAAAATCTATGGTTTCATCTTTTTTCTAATTTTCTTTATAGGTCATCAATCGTCCAAACACTTTTCTTCCCCTTTCTCTCTCTGCGACTCAGACTTATGTACAAGCAAGGCTGGCCCCGGGCCCTGGGCAGTATGTTATTATTTTGTCTTTAATGAAATTATCATCTTCGAACTAAATATATTAAAACAGGTTATATATATATATAAAAAAGTGAGTCTCTCATAAGGGATTTTTTATTTTAATTTCGGTAAGGACTTTTATAAAATCATATTGATTTTTATGAATTTTGATCTAAATTTATTTATAGATGATAAGTTCATTGAAATCTACCTAGGTATAAAATTTGGGAATTTTTCAACCAACAGAGCAATTTTTCTTGAATTTTCTTATATTTCACATATTTTTCTGTTGCCTTTATATTTAACAAAATCGAAATAAATAGTTCTAGTGCTTGAAAAAATTTCAAATTTTATTCATTAGTAGATTTCATTAAGTTTATTATCCACAAAAAAAATCAAATCAAAATTCATAAAAAATCGATGTGATTTCATCAAGATCCTTACCAAAATTGAAATAAGGGATCTCTTATGAGAGATTCAATATATATATATATATATATTGAGTCTCTCTCTCATGAAGGATCCCTTATTTTAATTTTGGTAAGGTTCACCATGAAATCACACCGATTTGAATGAATTTTAATATGAATTTTTTTGTAGATGATAAGTTCATTGAAATCTACATATGAATAAAATTTGAAATTTTTTCAATTACTTAACTATTTTTACTGATTTTTTTAAATATGAAGGAATCAGAAAAATAGGCAAAATATAGAAAAATCAAGAAAAATAGTTTTAGTACTTGAAAAATTCTCAAATTTTATTCATAGATAGATTTCAATGAACTTATCATTTATATATAAAAAAAAAAATAGATTAAAATTCATTCAAATCGATGTGATTTCATGTTGATCCTTACTGAGATTAAAATAAGGGATCCCTTATAAGAGATTCACTATAATTATGATTTCATGTGTGTGTGTGTTAAAAAAAAAAAAAAAAAAAAAAAAAAAAAAAAAAAAAAAACTAATATGAACAAGGTGTCCATTTTAAAATTTCGATAGGCCTCTAAAAGGTAAGGATAATAGAAAATTTAACATTTTTGACGAAACATTAACGGTAGGGTTGTAATGACAATTAATTATAATTATAGGGGGTAAATTCGTCAATAATGAAATTAAAAGATGCAAAATGGCTAATATGTTAAACTAATAGGATTTTGTTTTTAATAATGTCCCTAAAAATAAAGATCTACGTTAAAACTCCTCATACGAAATCAAGATTACATTCTTATTTTATCATACTTCAATTGAAAATAGGCTGTGGGATCTACCACCAATTTGAGATCAATGAAAAGTTATGTATTTAAAGAAAATTAAATAACAATAAATTTAAACTAGGGCGATTAATGCATGAGAAAATCTCATAAAATTTAAATATTCACATCATGTCTATCATTCAACACTAAAAAAAATTAAGCAATAAATAATTAAAATAAATATTGGAGAGAAATTAGGCTTGTACAATACCTGTCAAGTTGTTAAAGCCAAGACGTAGTATAGTGAGCATTGTCAAGTTGCCGATATCTCTTGGTATACTTCCTCCAAGTTGATTACTCCACACCGAAAAAATTTGAAGATTTGTACATTGCCACAAATTGTATGGGATTCGACCGGTGAGCTGATTGCGAGATATGTGTAATTCTTGTAGAGCGGGAAGACGTTGACACATGTTTTCAGACGGCAAGTTACCAACCAACCTATTACCTGAGATACGCATATATGTTAAAGAGGAAAGGTTGAAGATCGTTGAAGGAATTGTCCCCGTCAGGGTATTGTGTGCTAGCGTTAGTAGTTCTAGTTTTGCAAGATTATCTAGCTCATGTGGAATTTCTCCTGAAAAAAAATTAAAAAAATAATCGATTATGTTTAGTAGTAAAATTATAATGTGGGATTTGGCAATATCTTTTTGTAAAGTAAAATGGCCAAGGGAATATAAAATTATTGAATGTCAGTCATGCACTTTTCTAACCACACACAGCTCATCCGATGTTAGTGTTAACGGTTAAGTTGAACAGTCGACTAGGTCAAAATGGTTAAAAGACTTAAATACCCCTTAATATAATAAAATCAAAAGTTTGAAAATATTAAATAATTTTTTTTTTAAAAAGATGAATCTATAAATAATTCAAAAAAGGGATAATTGTAATTAACCCCCTGTCTTTTGATGAAAAGCCAAATCAAACCCTCTAGTTTGAAAAATTACTAAAATTACCTCTAAAATTGGTTTGACTGTTAGTTGACCAATAGTTGACTTTGATTAAATTTGATAAAATATTATTATTTAAGTAGTTTTCTTTTATATAACTGAACTAATAAAAATAAAAAACAAAAATATAATAAAATATTTTGAAATAATATATATATATATATAGTCTTTATTAAACAAAACTTCAAGTATTTAAAAATATATTATAACCAAACAACAATATCATAAAAAATCAAAATAAAAACAAAATTATTTTAAAATAAATATAAATATGAAGAAAATGCTCACAAACAACATGTCCATATTGGTAATGTGCATGTCTTCTCCATAGTTTTTGATTATATATTAAATATTATTTGGTTATTTATTTTTATTGTATTATATTTTATAATTTTGTAATAAGGTAATTTTATTATTATAAGCATATTTTTTATTATTATTATTTACCCTTTGTTAACGGATTATTTTTTATTATATTTCTAGTTTTGCAAGAGTGCCCAGCTCATGTGGAATTTCTCTTGAAAACTTCTCAACATAAAATTAAACAATTATAGCGATTGGTAAAATTGAAATATATTTTTTTAGTAAAATGGATGAATTCATAATGTCTAAGCTACAGAAATCATACCTTGGAGTTTGTTGATTCCAAGATCTAATTCCTTCAGCATAGTCATGTTTCCAATTTCCTTGGGTATATATCCAATGAAATTATTAGAAGCCAAGTCTAACATTTGCAACTGTTGGCACTTTGATATAGTCGACGGTATTTGGCCATCAAACATGTTATAATCCAAAAAAAGCACTTTCAAATTAGGAAGATAATTGAAAATATGAGATGGAAGTTGTCAGGGACCAAGTATCATGGGATGGGAGTGATTGATGCTTACAATTAATCAATTATAATCAGGGACCAAGCATCATGGGATGGGAGTGATTGATGCTTACAATCAATCAATTATAATCAATGTTATTTCCTTATGTTATTTCCTTTCAATATATTTGTGCTAGAATTATGCAATTGTAATTTCTCTTTCCCTAAGAGCTGTTCGGCTATTTAATAGCTTGAGGCCATGAATAAAATTATGACATGATTATTACTCTCAACCTAGGGTTGACTTGGAGTCGTGGTTTTCCTCGAATTAAACCAAACTAAGGAGGCCTAGGATCCCTCGAAGTATCCTACAAACTTATCATCATAGGTAGAAAACGCAAGGACGATCCTTGTTCTCTACCCGTTCATAAGCCCACCACGAGATCACAAACTTCGGCACGTAACAACTTGGTATCAGAGCCAAACATGTCCGACCACCGTCTCGAGCAAGTGGAGAACGAGCTTGGCTCATTGGCTGCAGGCCAAAGAGAACTACAAGAAGCCATGAAGACTAGTGAAGAACGCCTCTTGAAGCATATGGAGAACTTTTTTGCTCGTTTTTCTACATACAGTGGAGGACATGATGACGATGCCGAGTCCTCTCGTGGGCCCCGTCGTAGCTCCTCTGGGGGAGGCTCTCTCGCACCCAAAGTCACGAAATTGGACTTTCCGCGCTATGATGGTATGGAAGATCCAACCGGATGGATTTGTCGGGCAGAGCAATTTTTCGAGTTCCAACGCACGGAAGAGGCGGAGAAACTTCCCATGGCCGGTTACCACTTGAATGGCGATGTCCAGTTGTGGTATCAACGTTTCAAAAATCGACGAGAAGGTGTCAATTGGGAGGTTTTCAAATACGAGTTACATTTACGTTACGGGCCTTCTAAATACCAAAAATTTTTTGGTGATCTCACCAAGCTTAAACAAACGGGAAGCATCCGTGACTACCAAATGGAGTTTGAACGTTTGTTACATCGAGCTGGCCATTTATCTGAAGAACAACAAGTTGGGTGCTTTGTGAGCGGGTTAAAGGAAGCAATACGAGTTGACGTGCAAGCATGTAATCCAATTTCCTTGTCTGCCGCTATCGGTCTTGCACGGCTCTATGAGTCTCGTATGTACGACCAACGGGAGGGAGGTTACGTGGAACCTCGGAAGGCGCCATCAATCACTGGGCAGCCACCCTTACCCTTGGCATCTCTTGCCCGAGCCCGTAACCCCAGCATCAAGAGGTTGAGCCCCGCCGAGTTACAAGAAAGGAGGACGCGCGGATTATGCTTCAATTGTGACGAAAAATTTTCCCCAGGTCATCATTGCAAGAAATTATTTTTAATAGAAGGAATTTTTCCATCCGTTGATGAGCTGTTGGATGAGACTACCGTAGAGGAGGAAGAGGAAGAGGAGATTCCTGAAATTAGTTTTCATGCTATTTCAGGAAATGTGGGACCTCAGACTATGCATTTTTTTGGGAAAATTGAAGATTCTATGGTTAAAATATTGGTGGATTCCGGGAGCACCCATAACCTTTTGAATTCGAAGTTAGCTACCAAAATGGGAATTTTTCCCACAAAGAAGGGAGAATTTTCAGTGCAAGTGGCGGATGGAAATAAAATGAAGAGTGAAGGATTGTGTGAAAATCTTCCTATTTCAGTGCAAGGGGTTCAATTCCATGTGGATTTTTTCCTTTTACCTGTGGTAGGATGTGATGTCGTTTTTGGAACTCAATGGCTAAAAGGATTAGGTCCAATTATTTGGGAATTCAATGAGCTATGGATGAGGTTTCAGTGGGAGGGAAAAACAGTGGAGTTGCGTGGGACAAAAGTGCCTAGCAATAAATTCATGGGTGATTATGGTTTGGGGGAGCAGTTACGAAAGAAAATAAAAAAGAAGAAAAAAAGGAAAAGAAATAAATGGCAACCACAATGGGAGAATCTGGTAGAATTGAAGGCACATTTTTTTTTTTCCTTGAGGACAAGGAAATTTTTAAGGAGGGAAGAGTTGTCAGGGACCAAGTATCATGGGATGGGAGTGATTGATGCTTACAATTAATCAATTATAATCAGGGACCAAGCATCATGGGATGGGAGTGATTGATGCTTACAATCAATCAATTATAATCAATGTTATTTCCTTATGTTATTTCCTTTCAATATATTTGTGCTAGAATTATGCAATTGTAATTTCTCTTTCCCTAAGAGCTGTTCGGCTATTTAATAGCTTGAGGCCATGAATAAAATTATGACATGATTATTACTCTCAACCTAGGGTTGACTTGGAGTCGTGGTTTTCCTCGAATTAAACCAAACTAAGGAGGCCTAGGATCCCTCGAAGTATCCTACAAACTTATCATCATAGGTAGAAAACGCAAGGACGATCCTTGTTCTCTACCCGTTCATAAGCCCACCACGAGATCACAAACTTCAGCACGTAACAGAAGTCCACCAGAAAGACTATTAGAACTGAAGTCAATAACTTGTAATGAAGGCAAGTTAAAGATGATGGAAGGGAAGGAATCAGAGAGCTGATTATAGCTGAGATTAAGAGTTTCCAAAGATGATATTTGGAAGATGGAGGAGGGTATGGTACCTGAAAGCTGGTTATAACTCAGATCAACTACTCGCAATGAAGATAAATTTCCCAAGGACAGTGGAATAGTCCCTACCAAATTGTTATTATTCAAAAACAAGTGTTGAAGTTTAGATGAAGAACCAAACCATGGAGGAATCTCTATGTGAAAGCTGTTGAACATGAAATTAATGTATTTCAATCGGCGTAACTGAGCCAACTCATCAGGTAGAGAACCAGAAAAACTGTTGTTTCTGATGTCAAGTGATTGAAGAAAAGACAGATTTCCAAGTTGAGGAGGGATGGTGCCTGCAAGACCAAAGTAAGAAATATTCAAGACTGTGACTCTATGATGATGGACACCACAAGTGACACCAATCCAAGTACAGATAGAGGTATCTGTGGACCAGTTTTTGGCTAATAAATTGGAAGGATCATACGTTATATGATCTTTCAAAGCAAGAAGAATATGTTGGTCTGTGGTGATGTTGGTTGCTGCTGCCATAACAAAGGAAAATATCCAACTTTGAACTAACAAAGCTGTGATAATAACAATGAGGGAATTATTTTTCGCCATTAGAGAATATTGTAGGTTGAAGCGTGGGATTCTTTGGGTAATGAATCATAGGTATAAATAATTAAACCATAATTTGTTAGAAGCTGCTTAGAAAATGATGCAAAAAAAAAAAAAAAAAAAAAGTTACCTAACTTTTTCATCCTCATCCTGTTGTTAATTTGTTTTCCTTCCCTTTTATCACGTCATCTCTAATTGCGTATTGATTCAATTTCAATATTTTAGCTTTTAATACGTTATATCCCACATGGCCACATGGCTAGTGATTTTATCACATCATCTTTATCTGTTAATTGATTAAACTTTAGTGTCTTATTAATATGTCACATCTCATGTTAACGTTATGACTTGTATTCAGGTATTGATCATCTTCACTTAGTAGATGTGTTCCAAACCATGATTGAAGGACGCGAACATATTTAATTAATTGTGTTTATAAATTGTACCACCTATGTGATATTCTAATTTTCTTTTCGACTATTAAAGGTGACATTTTACTTGCAATGAGATTAAGATTTAAGAGTGATAAAAATCTAAGATCGTTTGATTTTAATTTGATGAAAAAATAATTTTAAAAAATTAAGATCTATCATGTATATATGTATGGTTATAGTCAGTAAAACAATTTCATTTATATTAACTCTCGAAGAAGATCTTTTTTTCTAGAGAGAGGTTCTCTGCCTTCTCTCTAGCCCAGCGCCGACTCCAACTCTCCTCATGTTCGCCGCCTCAGTCCGCCACCGGTAGAGATGCACATTTGGGGAATGGGGATGGATATAGGTCCCCCCATCCCCATCCCCACTTCCCAGACCCTTCCCCCATCCCCCACCATTTCCCCATTTGGGGAAAATGGGGATGGGGAATTTTGGGAGGACCTATATCCATCTCCATCCCCATCCCCATCCCCATCCCCAATTCCCCATTTTCCCCGTTTTTCCCCATTTTTCCCTATTTCCCCATTTCCCCCG
Organism: Acer yangbiense; assembly: GCA_008009225.1. Classification (NCBI taxonomy): domain Eukaryota; kingdom Viridiplantae; phylum Streptophyta; class Magnoliopsida; order Sapindales; family Sapindaceae; genus Acer; species Acer yangbiense. Next base: position 10,183,025 of record CM017773.1, read on the forward strand.
TTTCCCCCGTTCCCCAATTTCCCCATTTGACTAAAAATTATAAATTAAACTAAAAAAAAAAAAAACATTTCAATAAAAAAAAATAAAAAATTAAAGAGTAAATGTGTATATATACTTAGGGAGTTAGAGTTTTCAAAGAATCAAAAAAATATATTAAAAAAATATATTATAATTATATTTATATATGTTTGGGGGAAATGGGGAAATGGGGAAATGGGGATGGGGGACCTCTCCCCCATCCCCATCCCCATCCCCATTTCAATATAATTGTGGGGGAAATGGGGAAATGGGGATGGGGAGGGGTCCCCCCATCCCCATCCCCATTTCAATTTGGGGATGATTTTCATCCCCATCCCTCCCCATTTCCTCATTTTTCCCCAAAAAAAATTCCCCAAATGGGGATGGGGACGCGGGGAATTGGGGCCCCGGGGAAAAATGTGCATCTCTAGCCGCCGGTTTCTTGCTGTGGCAGCGGGAGCCGGCGGCGATGTCACCCCTCCGGGCGATCTCCTCCTCACGCTGAGTCTCCCCGGTCAGATCGGAGCTTTTTGCGGCTACTACGACGGCCCTGGTGTCGCCTGGCCGACCCTCTCGCGCCACCGGAAGGGTCTTTTTCTCCCAGCTGATGCCGGCAGCGGTTAGATCGGCCGATCCGCCCGGATCCGGTTAGATCTAGAGTGGTTTTCCGGTGTGCACTACGACGGTGTCCATGTGTTTTCGTCAGGCCCGATCCTCTCCGTCGGACACTCGCCGGTAGCCAAGGAAGTTTCCTCCTCTGATCGGTGGCTCAGTCGGTTGTTTTTTCAATTTTTAGTTGCTTTCATTCCTCTTTCTGAGGTTGTTTTTAGTTGTTTTAATCCTTTTTATGAGGTTTGTTTGGTTTTTTAGTTGTGTTCATCCTCTCTGTGAGGTTGTTTTGGTTTCCAGTGGATTTCAATCCTCTTTGTGAGGGTGTGTTGTTTCCCGCCTGTGTGTGGGTGGTTTTCCCCCGATTGTGGGGTTGTTTTCTGGTTTCCCCCGTTTGTGGGGCTTAATCTCTGGGCTGTGCTTATGTGTTCTTAGCTGCTGAGTCCCGGTTGTAATTGCCCTGGTTTTATATTCCAGGCATGTAATCCTTTGGGTTATTCCCCGTAAAAAAAAAAAAAAACAATTTCATTTATTGAAAGAAATACTTAATAAAATAAAATAAAATAAAATCTTTTTATTAATGAATGGATATTTGGGTGGTGAATGAAGGAGTTGATTTGACATTTTGACTTAAAATTCATTTCACATATATCATGACTTAAAATTCACGACTATGGACTCAGTACTGTTGATGTCTTAAAGCAAATTAAAGCAAATTAAAAGCAAAGAACCAGCTTTATGAATTATTCAGACAATATCTTTACAGATGATGGGACAAATACAATATTAATTACAGAAGAAACAATTGCCAAGAAATTATTGGGTGGAAAAAAAGTTAGAAAAAGAAAATAAGAGATGCAAATGTGAATCATGTGAGAGATAATTAATGGAAATAAATTAACGTGATTGATGATAAAGAAATCATATGAGTCTCTAAATTTTCCCCACCTAGATTGATTGATTGATAGATTGCAGTCCTAAATAATTGAAAAACACAGTGCTCCATACAATAATTGAAGGTTCCTATTTGGGTAATCGAAGAAGACTGTGTCATGACTCATGAACATGCGAAATTCAAAGAAAACGGGAACTGGAAATTTTAAGGGGAAAACACTGCAAGTATGGTAAATATATGTTTTCTGCTTTGCTTTATAATTTATATTGTTTGGTATCATTTTTGTCTTCCATTTTCTAACAGCTAGTAAAATAAAAATTACAAATTGAATTTGATTTATTATTATTATTATTATTATTATTATCATTATTATTATTAAGTATTACAACTATGACCAAAAATCAGACAATACCCAAATATGATGGAAGGGAGATGCTCAACCACCTATGTACTACTGTACTAGGAGCATCTCTGATGATATAAGCAAATTTAGATCTTCAAAAGTTGTTATCTCAGTATTTGAGGATTGTTTTCCGGGATTGCTAAATTTGATGATTGTATAGTTCACAATGGTATACTTGTAATGGTACATTGCTTTATTTTTTTGCTAAAAAAAAAAATAAAAAATTATAAAAGACTAGAAAAAGTATATGATATGGGTATTGATCTATTCGTAATGAAGAGACGAATTTTACCTGATTGAAATTTTTAGGGTTGAAACAATGATGAGATACATAGGTGATCAGAGAAAAAAAAAAAAAAAAAAAACTACAGAAGAGAGAGAAAGAATAAAATTACAACAGTTATTTTGGGTTAAGTTTGTATTTGATGATTGAAAGTCAATCTTAATTTTTAGTGTTCGACTCCGTTGCACAGTGTTTTTTGGATAAATATTCAAATTTTGATTACTCCCCTGCTTTTGAGGATACCATTGGAGATGCTCTAGGAGATGATATGCATTTTTCTTTTATTATTATTTTGAGAACATTAACTCCCACTATATTTTTGATAAGTATACCCGGCCGTGTTATTCGGCTGAACAAACACAACCTCAAGCTCCTCTCCCTGCAAAACATTTCATCTGTGCGTTCTTTCCGGTGAATGTACGTTGTTTCCATTAGAAGAATCGCATACCTGTAAATATCATCTTTTTTCGGAAACAATTCTCTTTGATCCAAACTCTTGATTTGAAATTCCAATTAATCATTCAGATATTCAACCATGTGTTGTGGACCTTGAACCCCTGGGATGCCCCCAGTTTGGGTGATGAATGGGCCACTAATTTCAAAACCTTTTAACAGCACTAGAAACACAGAAGATACTAAAAGCACAGAGTCTCACACAGTCACTCTGTACATCAGAACAGAGATCCGATATAAAAGAACTAAATCAGGTGGCAAGTTAGACACCACCGAACAATGTTCCAAAAAGTACAAAGAAGACATCACATGTCAAGTTGAGCAATCCTAAAATACCCCACATTCCTACATTCTAACACATGTCAAGTTGAGCAATCCCTGATCCTAAATAAAACAATACCTGATCCATAAGTTAAAAATCTTATTAGAGTGAGGTTCTGAAGTAAAATCAAGAACCAAAAAAAAAAAAAAAAGAAGGTGTGGAATGTCATCTTCATCACTAGGGGCTTCTATGCCAGGTTGTTCGAAAACATGCACAATGCCACTTTGTAATGGAGCATCAACATCCTGTTAGGGTTTTTAATCTTTTCTTGTTAATTTGTTATTTATTTATTTATTTATTTTTTGTTATTGCATTTGATTTAATGGTGTAACACTTGTTGGATTGAGAAAAAAAAAACAATAAAAACCGGTAAGAAAAGTGTAAGTAGGTGGTATGAGTAGAGAATCACTCAAGGTGTTTGACAAAATTACTTAGAGAAAAACAGAGATGAGAAGAATCGCCATTAGAGGCATTGAAGCTCTTTCAGGTATTTTATTATTTCTGTCTCTTAATTAATAAATGAATTGCTACACTTGACTACTTATATTACACAAATGTCTCTTAATTTCTTTATAGCTTGAACTGATTGCAGCCTCTTTAGTCTTTACTGTGAAGCTTTTCTCCTTTTCAGCTGAATGAGCTGTTGTATTAACGTCTCTAACAAAATTGGGGTTTCGCGGTTGAAATTTTGGTGCTTGTATTGGTTTTCTAGGTCACTTTGGAGGTAATTCTTGCATTTAGGAAGTAGAATCAATGTGATTTTCAATTTGGAGAGTGAAGAAGATATTCTGAAACTGCACCATTTACTGCAATTTTGATTTTCTTACTATGATAATGAGTAATTCTTTTGTTTTTTGAGCCAAATTTTTTAGGGCAAATGTTGATTCTGTTAACCGTACTTCAAAAACGCTAATCAAACTGTGCCATAGTTTTTGAAAATTGGTGCTAGAATAAGTATTTTTGATAAATTGGTACTTGGCAAAGTTTTTGAAATTTGAACTTTGAAGACCTTGTCATTGTTGTAATGGCAATGTATTGACTACTGACATTGTTTGCTCTTTCCATAAAAGCAAACAGAGCCTTGTGTTTGTTTGGAAATTATGAGAAAATTTAAATTTGAGGGGTCTTGCATTAGCACTTCAGTCTCAATTCGTAATGTTATTATGATATGGTTCATTTTCCGTTTTTCTTGTGTTAGGTGCCGGAATATGTAAAATTATGATGAATCACATCTAGTTCTTGTTTTTTTTTTTCTTCTTGTTGTTGAAATATGTATATGGATCTTGATTGAATAATTTTGACCTGAATTGTACTCCATTGATTGATTATCTGTTGCCCTTCCCAAAGCTTATCAGCAATTAAGTATTTGAGAAAAATCTTGAAATGAAAAAAATAAAATAACAAATAAACTAATCGAGTTAAGCTTCGGAGCTTGTTCTGAATTGTATGAACCATTTGCAGGTTTATTTTTGGGGTTGGATTTCAATTCGAAAATTGGATTTCATGCTGACCTTTCAACGAAACCATGCTTTTCCTCCCACATCTTTTCAAGATACCTGGAGAAACCACAGATAATCCTCTATCCTTAGAACCAGATTTTTGAGCCAAATCCACAGATAATCTTCTTTTCTGTTGGTCAAATCCCTCAACAGAAATTAGGACAAGACCTGATAAATGATCAGATTCCATGCTTGAGTTTCCAGATATTCTACTAATCACCTTGTCCTCCAGATCACCTTCAGAAAAGATGAGCAATTGCCTTTCTTCATCACCTAATTCAAGTCCTTCAGGGCATCATGACCACTGCCCACTTCCTCTACATCAGCTCTTATAAAGCCAGAACCAACAGGCAAATTAGTTGTCCATACTTCACATTGTGAGGAGAACCAATATTACCACCCACCAGTCCCGTATTTGGGCTCTCTAAGCCCACTCCAGTCTGATTGCACATTTCAGGCCCATCAAAATTCAAATTGCCGAGAGAGGATAATATAAAAATAGGATAGAAGCGTAAATAAAATAAAAAACGAAGGAAGTAATTTAGCATAGAACTCGGACAGAGAGCTTTTATCAACAACGAAATTAAATTCCGAATTGGTTGATCAATTAAGTCTTTTTAAGTATAAGAAACATTCCTAGCATAATAAAGCACTTCCAAAATTAAATCCACCCTAGTACTAAGAATCACTCTCCAGAAAATTCAGTTCAACATTCCTATTAATAGCTTCTTCAAGGAAAACATAAGAAACCTAATCGCAGGAACACAAAGGTGCCCATCATGACCAAAAGATTTTACAACAATAAACCGTGGTCAACATTTCAGTGTAACAATGTCTTAACGTCAAAAGCGTACTAATATAATAAACTATACTTCAATAACAGAGACAATTTTTGACAACTAATGATGGATAGTTTAGCCATTAAACAGGAAATCTAATACTAAGCATTGTTGCATTATGCTATCAACCTATTTTAACATCCTAAAGCGTCAAAATTAATCGCACCCTAAAGCATCGGTAACAATAAACCATTGACAACGCAAAGTTATATCCTCAGACAAAATTTCTATTCCAATTTTAAGGAGAACGTAAACAAGCAACAATAGTATTAATCAAAATGCAAACTATAACTTCAAATCAGTTTAAGCACCTTTAATAATCTATTGCTATTTGAATAATAAAACTACAACAGAAAAGTAAACGTGCATTGTACGTAAAATAAGTGAAAACGAAGCCAACCCACCTTGTTATTCATTTCATAGGACTTGGAATTTCTGTTGCTCCCCTTGAATTAGTGCGACCCAACCTACCAAAAAGATCAACAAAAAAAATAAATATATTAACAAAAAAAAAAAATCATACTTCTACGTTCAATGCCAATTGAAACAAATATCCATTACCGTATTATCATCGTCAATCTCCTCTTCGTTTGAGCTCTCTCCCTCAGATTCTTCTTCTTCGTCGTCACTTTTGCTTGAAGAGAAGCAACTGGAAATGGACTAGTTGGTGCACCAGGTGGGTCCGAACCTCGAGAAAATGCAGGTGTCAAGTCTGGTGATAACTATACATTTCATTGAAGATCAGATCTCAAGTTCAAATCCCCCTATCCCAAGTAAAAAGAAAATAAAAGAAAAACCAATGATTCTTGCTAATTAAAACTAAACAAAATTTGCTACTACTGTAATTAGATATCTCGTTATGATTGTTTTTTATTTTCAATATATCATTACTTTCAAGAACAATGTATCAAAAGATATTGTGGAAATTAGATAAATAATGGTATGTTAATGAATAATGAGTGAAAAACAAACATTACCTAACCTCAAATATAGATACTAATAGCTAAATGGGCCGGGTCCAACGAACCCGGCCCATGCTCGCACGAATGCGGTCCGGGTACTTAATATCCGCTTTTAATCCCAATTTTCAGACCCACTTTATTTAACTTTCGTTCTCTCTCCAACGAGCAACAACCCCTAACCACCGCCGCCCCACCAACATTTTTCGAACTCCCGCCGGGACTCCGTCGTCAGCTACCGTCTCAACAACGACTAGACTTGTCGTTCCCAAAACAGAAACCGTCTCTGTCAAGTTTTAAAACAGAGGTAAATCTCGGATCAGATTCATTTTCTTTCTGTTTTCTGATCAAAAGTATCCTGATCAATTTCCATAATTTAGAAAAAGAAAAATTAGTGTGATAATACTCCTTCATGATGTTAGTTGCAAATTGAAAACCTTCACTGCTATGATCGTCCCATCCAAAATTTGTCCTTTGTACACTGACCCAAAACCTCCTGTATCAAGTAGATTGCTTTCTTCGAATCCGTTTGTTGCATATTGAAGTTCTTGAGGCTCCACAGGGATGAGGGTATTGTTGAAGTTAAATTGTTGGAATTCAGATATAGGACTCTGAGTGAAGTAATATCACCCAAGCATGCCGGTATAGGTCCAGAGAGCTTGTTACCACCCAAGTATAGTTCACCTAAGTTTCTTAAATGACAAACTTCATTTGGAATGGAGCCTTGCAGTCTTTTGCATTCAAAAGACAAAACTTGGAGCTTTCTCATTGGAATAGATCCAGTCAAGTCATTATTTCTGATGCGTAGAGTTGTCAAGTTGCTTAAGCTCCCAACTTCATAGGGAATGCTACCCTTAATTCTGCAATTGTCTACTAGAAAGCTTTTGAGAGCAGAGAGATTTCGTATGGAAACTGGGAGTGTGCCATTCAATGGATTATTGCTTAAAACTAATCTTGTCAAAAGTTTGGAGTTTGTCAATGAAGAGAGAAATGTTAGTTCTTGAGTTGGAGATTCTCTTGTGAACTGATTTGAGGCTAGGTTGAGTCGCTGTAGATTCCTTAGATTACCAAGTGCTGTGGGAATAGGGCCATAGAATGAGTTTGAGGAAAGCTCTAGGATGGTGAGTTCAGAAGCATTGGAGATAGAGTCAGGGATTATGCCATTGAGTTCTTACTCCATAGGTAATTAAACTCCAAGATTTGGAATATTGAAGATTGTAGATGGGATGAGGCCTGTTAAGCTGTTATTATGGAGACTCAAAAGCATTAGATTATGAAGATTACCAATCTCTGGTGGTATTGAACCTATAATGTTAAAAAGAAAAACCAAAACAAAATGAATCACTCTCTAGCTTTGTTATTCGTTCAATAATTCTTCTTAAATATAATGCTATTTGTTGATATACATTTGGAACTCTAAGTGTGTGAGACAAATACACATGATTAATATATATGTCAACTCCGTGTGTACAAGATAGACCCTTATTTAAAATAGAGACAAAACCTTCTTTGAAAATGTTCTCTCCTTATACATTGTTGATCTTATAGTGAAACCTTTACTTCGAACGTAATTTTATTGGAAACCAGATAAATTATTGTATCTTCCATGGTTAATTTGCTTTTATCCAATTATAGTATAAGATTGATTTTCTGACATGCTCACAAATGCTTCTATCTCGTAAGCTTAGTAGTTCATGTAGAAAATTCTTCACAAGTCATGTTGATGGTATAAGCTCAACAGAAATATGTTTATTATTTGTAGTAATTCATATAGAAAATACTTGTTTAGTACCCTAGTCATGGTGATCGATGCTGATGGCGAAATCATAACAGAAATATATTTATTATTATATTTTTTTCTTCCTTTGTCAACTCTGAATAGTCATTGTTATTTAAGCACTAGGTACCAGTAATATTTTAGACTAGCTAGAATACTTCAATGAATAATGCATATATAAACATACCAGTCAAGGACTCAAGCTGCTCCCAGTCAGTTTGATTTCCCATAGCGAGGTACAATTAGAAAGACTTCTTGGTATATGTCATGCTTATTTATTGAGCCCAGTTAGTTGAATTGCTATAAGTAAAGTGAATTTTGATTTCAAAAATAGGTTAGATTTGTCTATTTCGTCTACTTAGTATTCATCTGGTAAAAATTCAGAGGAACTATTATTGAGAAGATTAATCTAAAATCCTTTTAGAAATAAAATAATGGATTGAAAGTTGAATTCGAAAGCATGAAGAGAACCTAATTCTTCTGGTAATTCACCTGCAAATCCATTGTAACCAAGATTCAACTCACTGTGCAAATTCTTAATGAGCTGTATATGAGCTTGCCTATGCTCAAAGTTTAGACTTTTTGATATGAATTTTTATTACCTAATATATTTATTTTGAGACATTTAATTATGATTATAATATGTAACCAAAATATATTTCTTCTTTTATTTTCTTTTATCAATTATAAGTCCAAAGTTTGATATTTGTCAAAAGAAAGCTTAGAAATATGCATTTGCTTATAGAGTAACAAATACTCATGTGAAAAGTAAAGAGAGTATATTTTACCTCTCAAATTGTTGGTGTCTAGATAAAGCTCCTGCAGCAGACTCAAATTTCCAACATTTCTTGGTATTGTTCCTGTGAATTTATTGCCATCTAGAGATATTCGAAGAAGCTCCCTACATTGCCCCAAACTTGATGGAATGGGACCTTCAAGTTGATTGTGATGAAGAATCAGTCTTTGGAGAACAGGAAGATATTGGCCCATATCTTCAGGGAGGTTACCAGAGAGCCTACTTAAAGCAAAATCAATAGTATCAAAAGAAGAGATGTTGAAGATGGTTGGAGGTATGGTCCCTGAAATCTGCTGGTTACCATAGAGATTGAATGTCTTCAGGTTAGTCAATTTGCCTATATCTTCTGGAATACTTCCTTGTAGATTATTATTCCACAATTCTAGGTTTTTATTTTTTTTATTTTTTTTTATTTTTTTTTATTTTTTTATTAACAGCTAAGGAATATTTATTAATCAAAGCCTGAGTACAATTGTAAAATTTCCTAGAGAAGGTGGGATAGTACTTGTAAAATTGTTACGAAAGAGATACAAGATTATAAGTTTAGGCAAGGAGCCGAGCCAAGATGAAATTTCTCCTTGAAAACTATTTAATCCCATGTGGAAGATTTCCAATCTGTGCAGATGAACTATATCCACAGGCAGAGAGCCATGGAAACTGTTGTTTCTGAGACGCAGTTGAACAAGGAATGAAAGATTTCCAATTTGTGGTGGAATGGTGCCCGTAAGACTCATTGAGGTAAGATTCAACTATGATTATGTTATTTTGAGAATCACATGTAATGCCTACCCAGTTGCAAACAGAGGTAGTAGCAGTCCAGTTGTTTGGCAAGAAGTTGTTAGGGTCATGAGTGATATGAACTTTCAATGCAAGAAGAGAAGATTGATCTGTGATAATATTAGTTGCTTCAATAGCTAAGAAAGCCATTGCAGAATACACAAGAATGATTGAAACACCAGTAAGAAAACAAGTTGTCTCCGTGAGTGCATAATCATCGAACGAGGGAGGATGAGTGATGCATAAATAATGAAGACAGTTTCAGTGACTTGCCAAGAAAAAGAAGAGAAAGACACTGTTGAATATTATATTTAAACATGAAAAAATCACATGCTGTTTCATTTCCTACAAGTTGTTTCTCCCAAGTTGACCTATTGATGCTTCATTTCTACCAAGTTTACTTTAATTAATTTATTTATTTTAAAGAAGTTGAGAAATGCTGCTAGCTTCGTAAGTCACGGCTTCTCTTTATTACTCTCTTCTTTTTGCTAATAGGAATTCTAGCAATTTCAGGTTGTATTAGTAGTTTATAGTTTATAAGTAAGAAACTGTTTTTGTTTTTGTTTTGTTAGGATCTCTTAGTTTATCAATGCTCTATTCTAAATGAGTTTAAAGCTAGCTGATAAACAAAATACAATAAATAAAGCTTGAATATGCCCCTTGAATATTAACTTGAACAATGGAGAGACAACATTTTTTTTTTGAACGGTAACTGTATTAAAGCCACAAAGCGCAGGCAAAACAACAACACCAACAACAAACACCAGCAAAACAGAAACAGCCAAGCAAAAGAAACAACAGAAAACAGAGCAAAAGGCAAAAACAGGGAAAGCCACCCGCTGCCCATCAACACAACTCACCCAGAAAACAAGACCAAACAAACCACACACAACAACTAAGAAAAGGAAAAACAAGGATCAGATATCTACCCAATTTAAGATATCCCCACTGAACCCTTTTTGGACAGAGAATCTGCGAAGGAATTGGAAGCACGAGGGTTGAGGACAAACATTGGTTAGGATTCAGGTTCTTGGCACACTCTTTTGAAACCTAGTTCTGATATTTGCAAGTGTTGTGAGGACATTGGTTATGTCAAGCCTGTTTTCGGCTGAATTTGTGGAGCAATCCACAGCCAGTTCCAGAATGGATGAAATACAATCCTTGGCAGCAGTGATATTTTCTTCTCCCAGTAAATTAGCATCTGCTACTTTAGTTACTGAATGAGGTAAGGCCTCTTTTATCCAGCATTGCAAGCTCAATCGTTCAACAAACTTGTTATCCGTGGGCTTCTTTCTTGTAAATGTTTCCATCATCAAAATTCCAAAGCTGTACACATCCCCTCTTACGGAAACAATTCCTTCTGATCCATACTCTGCAATTAAGTTCAATGTTATTCATAGTTAGAAGAGAGAAAACAAATACATCTTATAAAATCTAAACCCTAAAAGTACATTTTGCAGTTGTAGATATGCATTACTATAGGAACATATGTATGTATTTAAAAAACAATAAAATCATAATTTATAATGTTACCGGGTGCCATATATCCGATGGTGGCCAAAGTGTGGGTTTGTGTCATAGAATCTTCTTCACTTAAGAGTTTGGTGATGCCGAAATCACACACATGAGCAACCATATCTTCATCTAGCAAGACATTGCTAGGCTTCAAATCACAATGTACAATGGGTGTTCCATAACCATGATGGAGATATTCCAGTGCTGATGCGACATCAATCATTATGTTAAGTCTTTGGAGGATATCTAGACAATAATTGTGGGAATACAACCACTGTTCCAAGCTCCCATTGGGCATGTATTCCAGTACTAACGCTTTGAAGTCGAGGTTAGAGCAACAGCTAATGATTTTGACAAGATTTCGATGGCAGATTTTACTCATTACTTCACATTCGTCATCAAAACTCTTTAATGCCCTCTCTACTTGCAAATTGAAAACCTTTGCAGCTATATTCATCCCATCTAAAAGTTTTCCTTTGTATACCAAACCAAAACCTCCTGTGCCGAGTAAATTGCTTTCGTCAAATCCATTTGTTGCACGATAGAGTTCTTCATAGGGAATTCTCCTCCATGTTGCAAGAATTGAAACATCTTCCCTATCTAAAGAATTTCCTTTCCTCTTTTTGCATCTAAACCATAGAATTGTGAGAAGTAATACAACTATGGCTGATGCGATTGCTAATATTATGCATATCAATATCACTAATTTGGTCGTCTTGGATTTTCGAATGGTACCTGTATTACATGGGGGAACTTGCAATCGCGGAGCACCACAAAGTTGACCATTGCCTATAAATGATTCAGCTGAGAAGTTTGCAAAAGCTCCTCCTGTTGGAATTTCTTCATCCAATCTATTGAAAGACACATTGAAATATTTGAGGTACCGTAGTTTCTCTAGAGATTTAGGAATTGCTCCTGAGAGGTTATTACTAGATAAATCCAGTATTTCTAAATTAACTACGTTTCCAATTGATTCTGGGATACGGCCTTTTAGCTTGTTGTGTGCTATGGAAAAATTACTTAGAGTTTGAAGGTTTCCGATGCTGCTTGGGATCTCCCCTGATAATTCATTCGATGCCAGGTCTATATGAGTAACTACCTTTAGATTTCCAATATCCAATGGTAGGTGCCCGACGAGTGAATTGTTGGACAAGTTTAGCTCCACAATATCTCTGAGGTTCCACAAGGATGATGGTATTGTAGAAGTCAAATTGTTGGAATTCAGGTATAGGACTCTTAGTGAAGTAATATCACCCATGCATGCTGGTATAGATCCATAGAAATTGTTGTCACTTAAGTATAGTTCACCTAACTTCCTTAAGTTACAAATTTCACTTGGAATGTAGCCTTGCAATCTATTGGCATCAGGATAAAAAATTTGAAGCTCTCTCAATTTTCCGATTTCAGTAGGAATAGAACCGGTCAATTGATTGTCTTCAAGACGTAAGATTCTCAGGTTGCTTAAGTTGCCAATACCTTGGGGAATGTTACCCTTAATTTTGCATCTTTCTGCTGAAAATAGTTGAATACCGGAGCGATTTCCTATGGAAGTTGGGAGGGTACCATCCAATGGGTTTTCATCCAAAACAAGAGTTTTCAAATTTTGGCAGTTTGTCAAAGATGAGAGGAAGGTCAATTCTTGAGTTGAGGGTTCTCCGGTCAATTGATTTAAACCAATGTTGAGAAATTTTAGATTTCTTAGTTCTCCAAGTGTTGTTGGAACAGGTCCAGAGAATGAGTTTTGGGAAAGCTCTAGGTGGGTGAGTTGAGAAGCATTGGAGATAGAGTTGGGGATTACACCATGGAGTTCATTAACCGCTAGGAAAAGTTCCTTAAGATTTGGAAGTCTGAGGCCAATGCTTGATGGAAGATGGCCTGAGAGGCGGTTCATTAACAGAAAAATGACTTCTAGTTTTGACATATTGAAGATTGTGGATGGGATGAAGCCTGTCAAACTGTTATTCCCGATCCTTAATTCCAAAAGATTAGGAAGATCACCGATCTCAGATGGTATTGAACCTGTCATAATGAAGAAAATAAGAAAGATGAACCAATAATTGAATGAAATAATTAATTAAATAAGTCAACCGTGTTAAGAATATAACCTGAGATTAAATTACGTCCCAAATTTAGAACAGAGAGCTTGGAAACATTGGAGATGGATTTTGGTATTGTCCCTTTGAAATTATTACCAACCAAGGAAAGCCTCTCAAGATTTGGAAGCCCTGAGTCTATGTTTGATGGAAGATGGCCTGAGAGTTGATTATTGCTAAGTACAAGTTCTTCCATTGTTGAGATGTTGAAGATTGTATTTGGGACAATGCCAGATAGGTTGCTACTTTGAAGCCCCAAAATTTTTAGATTGCGAAGATTGCCGATTTCAGATGGCACCGTACCTGAAAAAATTGTTAAATGTATATATGCATATATGTAGAATGTTGAGAATTTGTAGATATCTTAGTTCACCAAGTGTTGTTGGAATAGGTCCAGAGAATGAGTTTCTGCCAAGCTCTAGGAGGATGAGTTCAGAAGCATTGGAGATAGAGTTAGGGATTACACCATCGAGTTCATTATCCCATAGATAGAGTGATTGGGACATCTCGGAAGCCATCGGCAGTAAACCTAGGCAGGTTTACCGTAGAAGGGCCAAGGGTCGTAAAGCCCAAACAGTTGAGTCCCTTTGGCTGAATTAGGGGCCCCCTGAATGAGATTCCAAGTAGCAGCAATTGGGTTTAAAAGTATTTCCTATTTAGTTTAGTTTTCCTAGTTGGTTTAGGAGTCCTATTTTGACAGGAGTTTTTTCTATTTGTTTTCCTAGTTAGTTTTTGCTTTCTTAATTAGTTTTTGCTTTCCTAGTTAGTTTCCCTCTCCTACTTTATAGGATTGAGTTCTTATAAATAGATGGCTTTCTTTGTTTTTTGGGTCAGTGCATTATTAATAAAGAAAAGTTTTCAGAAATCCTGTGAGAGGCCAAGAAAGCTGATTGGTTTGGAGTGAGTCCAACCAACCAGCTCTATTACGAATTTATTGTTTATTTTTGAGCCAACTTATTTTTTTGTTTTTGCAGTTTTCTCTTTCTTCAATTCTGAATTTAGTTCCTAATAAAATCCTAGCAAACGTTTTACATCAGATTGGTATCAGAGCAAGGTTTGGGACGTTTTCTTCTTTTCGGTTCAACCAAATTCAGAACAATGGAAAGCGGAAAAACTTTGACGATCGAAGAACTGTCCAAGCAATTTTCAGCCATGCAGACGGACTTCACAACTTTCCAACACGATGTGCAGGCATTCATGGCAGAAAATAGAACTGCTCAGCGAAATCTGTAGGAATCCATGGAGGCTCTCGTTCGACCTCGTCCTTTGAGAGTTAATCTGCCCCGTAGGGCACAGGGAATGAAACACCCACTGGGGTATATGATGGGACAGCTAGGCTGGAAGCTGGTAGCGACTATGATAGGGAGCGGCCCCTGATTCCAAGAGTGCGGGTCGGTGACAATGACCGATACAGGGGACCCCCGCAGTATGAGTATGATGCGGATGAAAAAGTAATGCGTTCAATCAAGATTGATGCTCCCACATTCGACAGCGAGATGAATCCAAAGGCTTACTTAGACTGGGAAGCTACTATGGACAAGTTCTTTGCTTGGCATAACATGTCTGAAGAACGAATTGCTAAGATTAAGCTAATCGGCCAAGCTAACATGTTTTGGGATAATTTAGAACAAGAATTGGAAGACACCGAGAGGGCACCGATTGTACACTGGGTGGAGATGAAAGCCAGCTTAAAGCAGAAGTATGTCCCATTTAGCTATCATCAGCGACAGTTAGATGAATGGCACCAATTAAGGCAAGCTAATATGAATGTGAATGAGTACATAGCAAAGTTCGAAGGCTATCTACAGCGCTGCAATGCTAAAGAAGATAGAATCGTGACACTTTCACGTTTTCGATCTGGACTTCGAGCAGAAATATGAAGGGAATTGCTGCCGCACAATATTGGATCCTTGGGAAGAGCTTATCAGTTGGCCCAGGAAATGGAGTACTACCTGAAATCCACACCCCCTAAGCGGTTGGATGTTCGCCAACCTACCGAGATTGCAGAATGGTGCCAGAATACCAACAACAACCGTGTGGGGCAGCTGCTACGCCGATCACTCACTGAGATCCCTCGAGCGGAAGATAAAGGTAAAGGTATATTGGAAGAATTACGTGGTAGTTGGGGAATTAAATGTTACAAGTGTAGAGGGATGGTCACTTTGCAGCTCAATGCCCCACTAAGGAACCTATTAGAACAATAATAGTTGACCCTGAGAATCCTGTAGTTGAGGGCACAGTAGAGTTTGGGGAAGACATATATGATCCGGATTTCGTTATTGAACCAGAAGACTATGAGGACAATATGGGTATCAACGATGGAACTCACCTAACAGTAGTAAGGTGCCAACTAGCTCAACCGAGAACCAGTAAAGATTGGAGACGGTCATCAATTTTCCATACATTTACCAAATGTGGGAACGTGGTCTGTAAAGTTTTGGTGGACAGCGGAAGCTGTATTAATGTAGTTTCGGCACAAACAGTTAACAAATTGGGACTCAAACCAGTTAATCATCCTGAGCCCTACCGTGTATCTTGGATTGACACGTCTTCCATACCAGTTACCCAACAGTGCCAGGTACCTATACAATTTTCTTCGTATCAAGAGAATGTGTGGTGTGATGTAGTACCAATGAACGCTGGGCACATACTACTAGGTCGGCCTTGGTTGTATGATCACGACGTAACCACTAGGGAACAGGAGAACATCTGCATTTTTGAACACCTAGAGAGGCAGATTACCCTCAAACCGCAACCTCCGTTAGTAAAGGCTGAGGCTAGATCCCCAACAGACACCTCCCCACTGCAGAGAATGGAAAGGGGACTTCATATTGTGGGATTTCGAGAATTTGAAAAAAACTTAAAGGAAAGAGACAAACTGTATATTCTAGCAGTATGAGAAAAAAATAGAGAGGATGCAACAAATCTCGATACACTTCCCCGGGCTGTTCGGCAGCTAATAGCCAAGTATAGTGATGTGTTTCCAGCTGACCTTCCAAATGAACTACCACCACTCCGTGACATTCAGCATGCCATAGATTTTGTACCTGGAGCAATCCTACCTAACCTACCGCATTACCGAACAAATCCTACCGAACATGCGGAGCTTCAAAAGCAGGTTAATGAATTATTAGATAAGGGATTCATTCGAGAAAGTCTAAGTCCCTGTGCTATACCGGCTCTATTAACTCTAAAGAAAGATGGGTCCTGGAGGATGTGCGTGGATAGTCGAGCTATCAATAAAATAACTATAAAGTATCGGTTTCCAATACCAAGGTTGGATGATATGCTAGATTTGATGAATGGGGCTACAGTTTTTTCCAAGATTGATCTCAAGAGTAGGTACCACCAGATTCGAATAAGGCAAGGGGATGAATGGAAGACGGCATTCAAAATGAAGGATGGATTATATGAGTGGCTGGTAATGCCCTTCGGCTTATCAAACGCCCCCAGTACATTCATGAGAGTCATGACTGAGACACTACGACCATTCATGGGTAAATTCTTGGTGGTTTATTTTGACGACATTCTCATTTACAGCCAGTCCATTGAGCAACACTTGGGGCATTTACAGCAAGTTTGTGAAACACTAAGGCGAGAGAAACTATTTGCTAACTTCAAAAAGTGTGTCTTCTTGACCGATCAGGTGATTTTTCTTGGCTTCGTAGTCTCAACGGAAGGGGTAAAAGCTGACCCGGAAAAGATCAGGGCAATTGTTGACTGGCACGAACCCCGTAACATACATGAAGCTCGAAGTTTCCATGGGTTGGCCACATTCTACCGTCGATTCATTAAAGGGTTCAGCACAGTAATGGCTCCAATCATGGATTGTATCAGAAAAGGGGAATTTCAGTGGACCCCAGTGGCAACCAAAGCCTTTATCCGGATCAAGACTTGCATGACAGAGGCCCCGGTAATGCGACTTCCAAATTTTCAAAAACCTTTTGAGGTCGCATGTGATGCATCCGGAATAGGGATAGGAGGAGTTTTAAGTCAGGAAGGGCACCCAATAGCATATTTCAGTGAGAAATTGAATGAAGTCAAGCAAAGGTACTCGACTTATGACAAAGAATTTTATGCCGTAATCCAAGCATTACGGTATTGGCGACATTATCTCCTCCATCAAGAGTTTGTGTTGTTTTCCGATCATGAGGCTCTCAAATATGTGAACACTACAAAAAAACTCAATGCTCGGCATGCCAAGTGGGCTGAGTTTCTTCAAGAATATTCTTGTGTTAAAACATAGAGCCGGGGTTGAAAACAAACCAGCCGACGCCCTTAGTCGGCAAGTGAATTTATTGGCAGTTATGAAGATAGAAGTTAAGGGGTTTGAGAAGCTAAAGGAAGACTACGAAGGCTGCCCAGATTTCGGACAGATTTATGATGAGTTGAAGGCCAAAGTGGACCACCCCATGGCTGCCAAGATAGCTGCTAGCAGCAGCCTCGATTTCCGGCTGCGGGAAGGGTTCCTATTCCGCGGCAACCGGTTGTGTATTCCACGAACCTCAGTCCGTGAGTTCCTTATCTTAGAGCTCCACGCGGGTGGCATTGCAGGGCACTTTGGCCGAAATAAAACAATCAAATTGGTCGAGGACCGTTTCTATTGGCCGAGCCTTAAAAGGGATGTGATCCGGGTAACTGAAAGGTGTCACACTTGTCAGCTAGCCAAGCACCGAAAGCAGAACACGGGACTTTATACACCATTACCTGTACCACACGCCCCATGGCAAGATGTTAGCATGGATTTTGTTCTCGGATTACCAACCACCGCAAGTAAAAACGACTCCATTTTTGTGGTAGTGGACAGGTTTTAAAAAATGGCACACTTCATCCCTTGTGCAAAGACATACGATGCCCCTAGCGTAGCCAAACTATTTATGGAAGAGGTGGTACGATTGCATGGGTTACCACAATCTATTGTTTCTGATAGGGATGTTCTATTCATGAGTTACTTCTGGAAAACGCTTTGGAAGATCATGGGTACTAAATTAAAGTTTTCTTCGGCCTACCATCCTCAGTCAGATGGTCAAACCGAGGTAGTCAATCGAAGTCTTGGAAGTCTATTACGTTGCATAGTAGGAGAACGGGTTAAATCGTGGGATTCAGTTTTATCAATTGCCGAGTTTGCGTATAACAATTCAGTTAACAGGACCACAGGGAAAAGCCCATTCGAAATTGTATATGGGCGCCATCCTAGGGCCCCAGTGGATTTGATTCCTATTATGAGTTACGATATGTATTCAGATGCTGCTAAAAATTTTGCAGAGCATATTGCAGAGTTGCATGCTTCTGTCTTTTCCAAGATAAATAGCAGCAATGAAAGGTACAAAGCTGATGCAGACAGCCATAGAAAACTAGTTGAGTTTAAGAAAGGGGATCTAGTAATGGCTCGGGTTCGGCCTGAAAGATTTCACGGGGGATCCTCTAAGAAGCTACAAGCCAGAAGCATAGGGCCTTTTCAGATCCGCATGAAGATTGGGCCAAATGCTTATGTATTAGACCTTCCGCCGGATTTAAAGATCAGTGCCACTTTCAACGTGGAAGATTTACAGCTTTACAAGGGCTCGGAGTCACCCTCTCCACTCAACCAGGAGGGTATCCAATTCTTACCTGACATCCCACGAGTGGGGACCCGAGAGGAGATTGAAGACATCCTAGATGAACAACTAGTTTCTACTCGTAATGGTGGTTATCAGAAATTCTTGGTCAAATGGAAGAACCATCCAGATTTAGACAATACATGGATTACAAAGGAAGACATGCAAAGAATTGACCCAGACCTACTTGAGAGGTATTACAGCTTTGTTTCGACGGAGTCGAACCCTTTTCAGACGGGGAGAGTTGATGGGGACATCTCGGAAGCCATCGGCAGTAAACCTTGGCAGGTTTACCGTAGAAGGGAGAAGGGCCAAGGGTCGTAAAGCCCAAACAGTTGAGTCCCTTTGGCTGAATTAGGGGCCCCCTGAATGAGATTCCAAGTAGCAGCAATTGGGTTTAAAAGTATTTCCTATTTAGTTTAGTTTTCCTAGTTGGTTTAGGAGTCCTATTTTGACAGGAGTTTTTTCTATTTGTTTTCCTAGTTAGTTTTTGCTTTCTTAATTAGTTTTTGCTTTCCTAGTTAGTTTCCCTCTCCTACTTTATAGGATTGAGTTCTTATAAATCGATGGCTTTCTTTGTTTTTTGGGTCAGTGCATTATTAATAAAGAAAAGTTTTCAGAAATCCTGTGAGAGGAAATCAAGCTTGGTGAGAGGCCAAGAAAGCTGATTGGTTTGGAGTGAGTCCAACCAACCAGCTCTATTACGAATTTATTGTTTATTTTTGAGCCAACTTATTTTTTTGTTTTTGCAGTTTTCTCTTTCTTCAGTTCTGAATTTAGTTCCTAATAAAATCCTAGCAAACGTTTTACATCATAGAGTTTCTTAAGATTTGGAAGCCTGAGGCCAATGCTTGATGGAAGATGGCCTGAGAGGCTGTTATTGGATAGTGAAATGACTTCTAGTTTTGACATATTGAAGATTGTGGATGGGATGAAGCCTATCAAATTGTTATCCAGGAGTCTTAACTCTAAAAGATTAGGAAGATCACCAATCTCAGATGGTATTGAACCTGTCATAATAAAGAAAATAAGAAAGATGAACCAATAATTGAATGAAATAATTAATTAAATAAGCCAATAGTGTTTGGAATAGAACCCGAGATTAAATCATTTCACTAAACAATAACAGCCTCTCATGCCATCTTCCATCAAGCATTGGCCTCAGGCTTCTAAATCTTATGGAACTTTATCTATGGGGTAATGAACTCAATGGTGTAATCCCTAACTCCTCCAATGCTTCTCATATTTCAATATATATATATATATATATCTTTTGGTAAAATGGATGAATTCATAATGTCTAAGCTACATATATCATACCTTGGAGTTCGTTGATGCCAAGATATAATTCCTTCAGTATAGTCATGTTTCCAATTTCCTTGGGTATATATCCGGTGAAATTATTAATAGATAAGGATAAAATTTGCAACTGTTGACACTTTGATATGGTCGATGGTATTTGGCCATCAAACATGTTGCTAGTCAAATCAAGTATTTTCAAATTGGGAAGATAATTGAAAATATGAGATGGAAGTACTCCAAAAAGACTATTAGAACTGAAGCGAATAGCTTGTAATGAAGGCAAGTTAAAGATGATGGAAGGGAAGGAATCAGAGAGATGGTTATACCTGAGATCAAGACTTTCCAACGATGATATTTGGAAGAAGGAGGAGGGTATGGTACCTGAAAGCTGGTTAAAACTAAGATCAACTACTCGCAATGAAGACGTGTTTCCCACGGATGGTGGAATAGTCCCTACCAAGTTGTTGTTACTCAAAAACAAGTGTTGGAGTTTAGATAAAGAGCCAAACCATGAAGGAATCTCTGCGTGAAAGCTATTGAACATGAAATTAACGAGTTTCAATCGGCATAACTGAGCCAACTCATCAGGTAGAGAGCCAGAAAATCTGTTGTTTCTGATGTCTAGTAATTGAAGAAAAGACAGATTTCCAAGTTGAGGAGGGAGGGTGCCTCCGAGACCAAAGTAAGAAATATTCAAGACCGTGACTCTATGATGACGGACACCGCAAGTGACACCAATCCAAGTACAGATAGAGCTCCCTGTCGACCAGTTTTTGGCCAATAAATTGGTAGGATCAGAAGTTATACGATCTTTCAGAGCAAGAAGAGCATGTTGGTCTGTGGTGATGTTGATTCGTGCTGCCTTAACTAAGGACAACA
This sequence comes from Acer yangbiense, assembly GCA_008009225.1. NCBI lineage: Eukaryota > Viridiplantae > Streptophyta > Magnoliopsida > Sapindales > Sapindaceae > Acer > Acer yangbiense. Next base: position 10,204,041 of record CM017773.1, read on the forward strand.
TCAAACTTAGAACTACGAAAGCTAAGATAATAACGATGAGAGGATTGTTTTTCGCCATGAGATCGAGAAACTAGTTTCTAGTGTGGGAACATGGTATTCTTTAGGCAATGAGGTATAGGTATAAATAATTAAACCAGAATTTGTCAAAAGCTGCCAAGAAAAGGATGGAGGAAATAAATCAAATTACAAAGATAGAGTTGCCTAAGAACTATTGTGGAGGATACTATTGTTGACAAAAGTATTGTTGACAATAACTTTTGCGTCTCTCAAGTCTCAGCCATACTATTGTTGACAAAAGAACAATAGTATGAAGTTGATGCATTTTAAGATTAGTTAAGAAGTCTCAATTGCCAACTGCCAAGCCAGCTAACCTGATGTATGCTCATCATATTAAGCTTCAAGATTGTAATCATGATCATCTTAGATTGTCCATCAACGGCAAATCTCAGATGATAGTTTAATTAGTATTAAGTTGTTAGTTAGCTGAGATGACAGAAAATATTAGAATTAGTAAAGAAAGGCAATAGATTAATTCGGGAAATTACGGAATTCAGTTTATACTTTCGTGTATTAGTTTCTGTATAAATTAATAGAACAGCTTAATGAAAATGAAATGAAATGAAAAACAGTCTCTTTCATTCACCATTGTTTGCTTTTCTAAATCTCAGAAAAGTTTTCTCTGAGTTCTTCAACAAACACCTTTGTGTGTTTATCAAACACTTACATTTCAGCAAGTTTTACTTCCATTCTGTCTTTGTAGGTCCAAATGAAATAGATAAATTGACTAGCAGACTTCTTGTTAATTGTCAGGATCATAATTAAATGACATTTTTTCTTTGTATTACTACTTTTCGTTTTATGGTTATCAAAACAAACTTGTACAGTCCTTTTAGCTACCAAGCCGGCATTGTAGAATATCCGATGTCTGACTGAAAATAGTCTAGTGGGAAGTTGGACAACTTGGTTGAAAACCCAAACTTACATTAGAAAATCTCCAGCATACCTCAAGCAATGGATGCCGGTAAAATCCAAAACTCCACACTTTTGTCTAGTGGGAAGTTGGACATCACCATCAGCACTTGTACATAGCCAATGAAGCTCCCATTGAGTTCACCGTCAAATAGAACAAGCTGCAAACTTTGCTGCCCCAAAGATGCGTAGTTCGGCTCTCATTGTTTAATACATCTGTTGGGATCACCAACCGAGATCAACACTACAATATTGCGGCTTGATTGTCTACTTCCAAAATCAGAAGAAGTCGGCTCTCAACGCCGGGAAATGTCTACTAGACACTAGACACATAGTTGGCCACCTCCACAATTAAGGAGGCAAAGCCCCTCCATTAGTCCATTTTCTTACTTTACACATGTATTAGAAGAAATGTTTCAACGATTTAAAAATATCTTAAATTCCTGTTTAAATGATGCAAATACATAACTCAAGTCTCAACTCAATAGGAAAATGAATACACCATAGAGAGATTATTATAATCCTTTCTTGTTAATTTGTTATTTATTTATTTTTTATTTTTGTTATTGCATTTGATTTAATGGTGTAAAACTTGTTTGATTGAGAAAAAAACAATAAAAACCGGTAAGAAAAGTGTAAGCAGCTGGTATGAGTAGAGAAGCACTCAAGGTGTTTGACAAAATTACTTAGAGAAAAACAGAGATGAGAATTACTTAGAGAAAAACAGAGATGAGAAGAATCGCCATTAGAGGCATTGAAGCTCTTTCAGGTATTTTATTATTTTTGTCTCTTAATTAATAAATGAATTGCTACACTTGACTACTTATATTACACGAAGAATTCACCAACTGCATAGATTTTGTGTTACCAAGTATAGATTTAAGTCTGACAATTATATGCCATGTATCAACAGTTGTAGATGTAATTTCAAAGTTACCTTGTGGTTTATAATCCCATAATTTGATATTCAATTAGTTTGAGATTTTATTGTGACTTTATTTTGTTATTTTTTTATTATTATTGGTGTAACTAAAAATTATTGAACCTCGATTTACATTTGTGATAGATTTTCTTCTTCACATTTGTTATACTGTACCCTTCAAACTGGAACTCCTACTGTTCCTCCATTCAATATTATTAACCGTGTGCTTGTTGACATTTTTCTCAGGTGATTGTATTATGTTACTAGGTTATAATAACTGTGAGTTGCTGCATAATTGCACAGTTAAATTAAGTGAGTAGAAAATTATAGCAAAGCAAAAGATTTTATGATTATAACTTATAAGTAATTGAAGGGTTGAAGAATCATCCACTCTCCAATACAAGTTATTGTGCATCTGGAAATGGAGGTATGGTTAAAATACCACAAGGACCTTTAGGAAAACCTGATTCTCTTATAATCCTCATGTAGCCACGCTCACCCCAACCCGTGTCCCATGAATTCTTGAGTATCCAATACTTGGTACCATATTTATTTACACCATACCCAACAATTACAACTGCATGGTTGATTGAATCTCTGCAATTTCCATTGTAGATTCCAATCGTATGTTGCTTGAAATCACCATCTGTGTTAATGTAAGCTGAGATGGGTTGTCGAGTTACAAAGACTTTTAATTGCATCTTATTAGCATTATAGCTGTCTTTATAGAACCGATGATCTCAGCAGCTTTCTCGGCCGCCTTTGACAGGGTCCTTTATGTTCCTGGTATTGGTAATTGGACTCAAAATTCCTTGACAATTATTTTGCATCAAAATTCCGAAGATATTTAATAGCTATAGGTCCTACCAGGGCCCTATAAAACTATACAAAACTTGAAGTCAATGAAGGAAAAAACAAAACAAACAAAAAAGGAAACTATCAAGTCCATAAGGTTGATAAAGATAGGGTGTCAAACAAATCAGATCGGATTAGATCTATCCAATTAGTTACGGATGTTATTGGATTAAAATTTCCAATTAGTTCCTTGACAATTATTTTGCATCAAAATTCCAAAGACATTTAATAGCTATAGGTCCTATCAGGGCCTTGTAAAACTATACAAGACTCCGAGTCAATGATGGAAAAAACAAAACAAACAAAAAAGGAAACTATCAAGTCCACAAGGTTGATAAAGATAGGGTGTCAAACGGATTATTGTAAGAACAACTCCAACCAACACACCATTCACACCAAACATACCAAACACATCAAAAAATCCTCTCCAACTAACAAAGCAAACACACCAAAAATATTTAGTGTGGTGAGCGTTGTAGTCCGTAGCTATACCAAATCCCCCCCCCCCCCCCCCCCCCCCCCCCCCCCCCCCCCTTTTTTTTTTTTGTTAAATGTCACATTACGATTATAATTTGTTAAAATTACTAATTTAACCCTCTCATACTTAATTATAATGATACGTATTCCTAAAAAATATACTGTTGAAAAGATCTCGTTGTCTGAGGTCGGCTTGATCATTGAGGATATTTTGGGTTTGCTTAATGGTTCCCTGGTTTGCAATGTGGTTTTTACTCCTAGAAAAGCTAATATGGCAGCCCACTGCCTTGCCAAACTCAGTTTATCTTTTGTTGATTTCTTTTGGATGGAAGATGTTCCATCTAGTGTGGCTCCAATTGTTTTGGGAGAAATCCCTTTACTTCTGTAATCCGTTTTTTTTTTTTGGGTGTTTTTATGAAGTTCCATTTTTTTTTTTTTTTTTAAAAAAACTCGTTGAGATCTTTAAAATGATACTAATATTGATATACATATTTAATTTATTAAATTTAATTATTAATTTTTACATTTAACCAATATAGTAATTATTATTATTATTTTTTTGACATTATATGAGTAATTATTTAAGAATAATATTGTTATGAATTTTTTTTTAATTATTATTGTATAAGTTAATTAATAAAAATTAATTAGTATTGTATAAAATATAAATATATATTGAGAGAATATTCTTTAAAAATGCTCTTTTAGTGTAAAATTGGGTGTGGATATATTGAAGTGGAAAAAAATTTAGTGTAAGAAAGATGCTCTTTTTATGACAAATCGGTGTAATATTTGGTGTAATGGGTTAGAGTTGCTCTAAAAGATATTAATCAAAGTCTCTCGGCCACAAATACCGCTGTTCACAAAAGAACAAATGACAGCTCAGAGTCTGGCAATATCTGTCAGCAGAGGAGTGGTGTTTAGAAGTTTCAACTCTCAACTGCCAAGCTCAGCTAACCTGACCATCATAGTGAGCTTTCCTGACATCAGATCATCAGATCATGACATTTCATGGAGTCAAGTCTCTTTTACATATAGATCATACATAGATTCATAGTCAACATTTGTGGCCGCATTTCTTCCTTTCTCACATCCAAAACCAGAGGAAATACACTGGAAAACAGGACAATATAGTTGTGAAAGTGGTTTTGGGCCTAACTCGTCCCTAAAAGATAGCTCATAGGGTGAGGGTTGCCCTCACACTTATCGATTGCAGTTCCCCTTAATGCCCAAGCAATGTGGGACTATGTTAGAGTTCAGTTATAGGTTGCGAAACTATGTTTTAAGTTGACTAAAAACAGAAGTTTGATCAAGTTATAAGAAATAAAGACGACTAATTAAATCAATAACTTCTAACAATTTATTACAAATAGAATCAAATTATGTGGTTTCAATTTGAAACCGAAATGATTGGATTCATTGAAACTTGGGTTAAGCTAGTTATAGAGGCTATTATATAGGTTGAGAAACTGAGTTGTAACTCAACTAAAAACACAAGTTTGGTAAAGCTATAAGCAACAAAAGTGACTAAATTAATATTTCCTAATATTAATAACAAATGGAATTTAATCTCTACGGTTTCGACGGTTTCGGTTTGAAACCGAAATGATCGGAGTCAGTTGTCTAATCTAGTCAATTGTAGGACCTGCATCCATGGCCACTTTTAATTGTTTTGGCACCACTTTGGAAAATCCATCTTGGATGAGCAAGACTTTGTGCAATTTGTTCCTTTAAGTCTGGTCCTCACCACAACACTAATATGTTGGAAGAAGTTTTGGAGGTGAGAATGGAGGAAAAGGGGCTATTATTGGAAGAGGGTATGCGGCCACTAATATGTTGACTATGAATCTATGATGATCTATATCTAAAGAGACTTGACTCCACTATGGAATAATTAATGTGACTGATGTATGGCTACATACAACTCATAGTAAATAGAAGAAGAAAATGGGCATGGAAACACCAGACTTTCTAGCCACATTGATATGATTTTTATTGAAATATCATTGACAGCTACATATTCCCATCTTTGACTCCATTGATTTTCATAAATTTAATATGAACGCTATTATTGCTGTCGTTAGGACCAAGCTTGTGGGTATGGAGGCAACTACATAATCTCCAAAAGCAATAACTCATATGCACTGAGTGGAAAAAAGTGGCCTTGAAGGTGCAGTGTCGTTTCAAAAGTAAAAGAGAATAAATAGACACGCATATTGCATAATATGAACCATATATATCTAAGATATTGCTAATGCCACTAAGATATTGTTGGAATTTGGATTCCAGTTGTTGACAAATTGGATGAGGATAATGATGAGCTTGTGGAAATATGGGGGAGTATGTAGTTGCCTGGAAACGATATTAGAAAAAGGTGTGGCCTGTATTGATGTAGTTTTTTTCGTCACTTTCTTGGTGATGTCTTCCTGTGAATACAAATCAAATTCAATAAATTGAAAGATAACAGAGTTGAAATTCTCATCAAATAATTCCTTTATTTAAAAAAGAAACAATATCATGCAAAACTTATCAATAAGAAACAAAAAACATGGTCTATGAGTTCAAATTTTATTACATGCCAATTTTATTCTGCTTGCGTATAAAAACAAAAGATTTCTACATGCCAATTTTATTCAATGATACATGTTCAGGACAAGGAGAATTACACACAGTCACTAATTTCTTCTTTTTAGAGATCCCAACTGCACCATGCCAGATCGAGGCAAGATCTCCTTAGAGGTCAATAACCTTTTGCTAGTCCAGTAGACAGTAGACCTGAATACCGAACAACACTGATCTGATGAGCTGAAGTCTACCCGCATAGGAAAGCCGTTTGCTAGTCCAAGATTGAACCCTTTTCTTTTGGTAATCTTATCAATGAGTGTATGTTATTTGGCCTTCTCACCTTTCTATTGGGTTCTCTTTTAACAATTTTTACAATCCACCGAAGCTTTCCGGTTAAAAATACGAAACATCCCATTATCATTCCAAGCACCATTCCACATCCATAACCTGACAATTGTACAAAATCAGAAGGAATTTGAGAAGGATTGAAGTCATTGTAAGCAAGGTTGAGGTTTTGGAGGTGAGAAAGGAGGAAGAGGGGCTACTGTTGGAAGGGATGCTGCCATAAAGCCAACTACAACTGAGATGGAGGCCATTAGGCCAATAACATCACCTGTCACCATATCACAAGTGACTCCAACCCATGAACAGCAATCAATATACTTCTTCCAATACTTCATTTTTGGATAATGAAGTTGTCTATCACAAGGATTATCATCAGAAGAAGCACTTTTAATTAAACTGAAGCAATGCAGAAGTCTGGTCATGAGAGCAGGGATTTGCAAAACTCAGTGAATGCAAGAGAACAAATTGGAGGCATAGAAGTTGATAACACCACATTAACCAACCCATTTTTTCTGTATGAATTCACAAGAACTGATACATGATTATATATATATATATATATAGACCTAAATTTGCCACATCAGATTTAATAAACTTAAATTCTTTATCTCTCACTTTCCTCTCTGTTATGCCCAACCTTTTCGTTATAATGTTTTTATGAAAACTTGATGAAATGGTTACCAGATTTGTGTGTTTAATCTAATTGCTTCCTTGTTTCAGGTGAATACAGAGGAAAGAGAAGGATAATCGGAAGAGAGATAAGAACAGATGGTTAGAGAGAGAGAGAGAAATCAAGAGAGAGGTTTGTTGTAATCATTGTTGATTCATTCCACTACCACAATACCAAATATAATCGATGGAAAGCCAGCAGGCTAACTAACTGAGAAATAATCCCCTGTTACACACTCACTACAACACATCTGATGGTTTATCTAAATGAGAGTAATAATCTGCTGCTTCACACACAGCTAACAGGTGCTACAACCAAATAATCAAAACGACCTAGATGGTTTCGTTTTGACAATTAACTACTAGAGGTCTTTAGGGAATTTAAATGCAACTAACGGCTACTGTAGCCCTAACCTTCATTTCCTGACACTCTCCCGCAGCCTCATCATCATAGTGAGCTTCAAGATTGTAATCATGATCAACATCTTACATTGTCCATCAACAGCAGATATCAGATATCAACATCTTAGATCTGCCAAGTTACGGAATTCAGTTTTGACTTTCGTGTATTTGTTTCTGTATAAATTTTTCAGCTTAGCTTATAAATAGATCAGTTTTGATCTTTTTTTTTTTATTTTAACTATTACAAAATTCCATAATCCAAAAGTTGACTAGTTCAAATTAAAGTTGCTGTTAATGATGGCAGGGACTGCTCATCATCACGAAATTTCCTTGACAATTATTTTGCATCAAAATTCCAAAGACATTTAATAGCTATAGGTCCTACCAAGGCGTTGTAAAACTGTATAAGACTCCAAGTCAATGATGAAAAAAAAAAGAAAAGGAAACTATCAAGTCAACAAGGTTGATAAAGAGAGGGTATCAAACGTTACAGATCGGATTAGATCTATCCAATTAGTTGCGGATGTAGTTGGATATAGGATTAGTATGAAGCATTTGAGGTGATAGAAAATATTAGAATTAGTTAAGAAAGGCGGTAAATTAATTCCGGAAATTACAGAATTCAGTTTTGACTTTGGTGTATAAATAGATCAGCTTAGCTTGTAATTGTTTAATGAAAATGAAATACAATCTCTCTTTCATTCACCATTGTTTCTTTTCTCTGAGTTCTTCAACAAATACCTTTGTGTGTTTATCAAACACTAACATTTCAGCAAGTTTTACACCCATTCTGTCGGTCCAAATGAAATAGATTACCAGTTTTCCTCAAAAATAATTTATTGATTAGTAGACTTGTAGTTGCCCGGACCATAATTAAATGAACTTTTTTTTTTTTCAATTACTACTCTTTGTTTTACGGTTATCAGAGCAAACTTCTACAATCCTTTTACCTGACCAAGCCGGCTAGCCATAATTGGTAGAAAAATCTAATTTCGAAGATTTTTTTTTTAACTCTTACAATATTTCAGGATTACGGATAAGGAGATGTAGGTGTGAGGGATGTAGATTCCCTCTTCTCCTCTGGGATCAGGGGTGTTCTTCATAGGGGCTGGAGGAGTAGTTCTTCTACTTATTCACTAAAAATTACCATTTCGGTGTTAACAACTTTTTTTTAACATTTAAAATGTCCATAATACCCATATTTAATAGTATAATATATATATATTAAAAAAACAATATGAAAAGAAAAAAAAAAAATGGGAGGCCACCGGAACGTGGTAAACATAAACTAGTTTAAAACAGAAAAAGGAACAATTATTTCTAAAACTAGTTTCATTCGCTTCAACCTTCAATTAAAATATCTTTTTGATGTTCAAAAGCTTCATATTTTCTTCACTATGCATGTAAAATGAATTCTTCAAATTATAAGAACTTTGCACGGTGCTTTTTTGCTTTAATTTCAATATGATTGGAACTTTCCTAATATATCACATTCAAATCAAACTTTATTAGAACTTTATTAATGCTTATTATCATCAAAATCAAGTATTAAAGCCTTGAGGCTAACTTATATTAGTATCAAAATCAAATACTCCTCAAAGAGAAGACTAACTTAAGTAATCTGAGATGGCTTAAACCAGGTCTAGGTAGATTAAAACTCAACCTGGATGGGAGCAGTTTGGTGAACCTGGGTCCCGCTGGTGGAGGTGGCGTTCTTCGTGACAGTGCAGGTAATTTCATTTTTGGTTTTTCCAAATTCTTTGACTCTTGTTCTAATAATGAAGCTGAGCTGCGGGCAGTGGTGGAAGGAATTACTATTTGTAAGCATTTGGGTCATGGTGGTATTGACATTGAGTGTGATTCTGATGTTGTGGTCTCTTGGATTCGGGCCCAGACATGTAATCTTTGGCATTTATGGGATTTTTGGGACCAACTTACAGGTTTGTATAGTGAAGGTAATACAGTGTCTGATGCTTTGGCGCGTTATGGTGCAAGTGGTAGGGATAATGTGTTTTCAAATTCTAGTCAGCTTCCTAGAGTAATAAAAGGTTTGCTTCATTTGGATAAATTGGGTACGGCTTATGTTAGGCATGTTCAGTTTTTTCTTCTTTCTTGTGTTGTTTATGGTTTGTTTAGGTTGTTTTCTTTTTTGGTTCGTGTTGTTTCTAGCTCCCTTTTTTGTCCGTTTGTTGGGTTCTCAGTATTCCTCCGCCTTAAGTGAGGGCTTTTAATAAATTTGGGTCAGGGCTGCTTTGTGGGTGGCTTCTGGCTCTTTTAATAATAAAATAAAATAACTTAAGTAATGGCATACCAACTTAAGTTGTGTTTGATTCTTCGACGCTTTGCATCCAAAATTAGTCCTTAAATTCTCTCTAGAAGATAAGACTCTAGACGTCGATAGAGGCGTAGCTCGGCTGGTAGATGGACGAGGCTGAGGCTTGGGCAAATAACTCCCAGGCCAGCGGCTCGAATTCTACCAATAACGAAAGCTTTCAAAAAAATACCAAATCCAGATTAATAGATATTGTCAAAAAAAAAAAAAGACTCTAGACTGATTTAATTAATTAGTTAATTACTCATCTTTACATTAACACTTAATAATAATTTTGATGTTACACCACTTACCTTTTTAATGGCAACAGGGGTTTGCACTCTTTTAATAACTTGAGTTTAAATAACACCTATTATGGTGAATAGACAAAAATGCCCTCACAGTTTTGATTTTTTTCTTTTTCTTTTTTTACTTTTCAGTTTTCCAATTAATTAATTAATTTTTTTTTTTTTGTTCTTCTTTGTTTTCTTTGTTGGACCTCCAATGGAGGTTGATGAAGAAGAAATGAAAAAAATAAAAATAAAGATTGGAAAATTTCATTTTTATCCAATAAATCTCAAAAATTACAAAATACCCAAAAAGTCTCGAAAACCTACAAACGAGTCTCGGAAATAGTGAAATACCCAATAAATCTGAGACTTATTTGGATATTTTCGAGATATATTGGGTATTTTCGAGACTGATTGGATATTTTTATAATTTTTGAGACTTATTAGGTATTTTTATAATTTTCGAGACTTATTGGAAAAAAATAAAATTTTCTAATATTTATTTATTTTGTATTTTTTTCAACTTCTTGTTCATCGACCTCCAATGGAGGTCGAAGGAAAAAGATGAAGAACAAAAAGAAAAAAAAAAAAAAAAAGAGGAAAACTTAAATGAAAAAAAAAAAAAAATTAAAACTGTGAGGCCATTTTTATCCGTTAATGATAATAGGTGCTATTTAAAAGTTATTAAATTAGTGGTATTCTTAAAATTCACCCATAAACTAGTGCTAATAAATTTTTGAACCCTGCCTTTCTACAACTTGTAATGGCTTAAAAAGAAAGATTTATAAATTTACAAAGTGTTAATTAATGTAAGCTTATTAAAAAAGATGATTAAGGTGGGGAAGGGATACAAGTAGCATCAATGGACCTAAGAGCATCCCTAATAAGATGAAGTGTCGGTGGATCAAAATTCAAACACAACAATATATATATATATATATATATATATATATATATATATGGTGGTTTTCTAGTAAAGACGTCCTGAAATTATAAGTTAGGGACGTCCAACTATAGTTATACATTCATATTGGGTGCAAGTATTTGTTAATGTGGGGCTATGGATCCATTTGAAACATGTGGCTGTGGGAGGTGGTCCTTAAATTTTTATTTCAGGACCACTCTGATAGGAAAAGGATTATATATATATATAGAGTAATTTTCCACTGAGGACTTTTTACAATGCACATTTTAAGCACCTTTGATGAAATTGCATGGAATATATTGAATCTTGATTTGATTTTTTGTATGGATGGTGAAAACATTGAAATACATTTATGGAAAATAAATAAATAAATAAAAATCGGGTGCAAGAACTAATTTTTTCCAATTTTTTTGAAGATAAACCATTTAAAAATAGGGAAATATAAGAAAAAATAGTTCGTAAATCCAAAAAATTTCCAAATTTGTACTAAATGTGTAGTTTAATTTTCTTAGGATGCATACAAAAAATCAAATCAAGATTCAGTATATTCCATGCAATTTCATCAAAGGAGCTTAAATTGTGCATTGTAAAAGTCTTCATTGGAAAATTACTATATATATAATCCTTCTCCTATCAGGGTGGTCTTTATTTTATAATTTCAGGACATTCAACCATAGTCACACATTCACATTGGGCTCACAGTCCCACATTAACAAATACCCACACCCAATATGAATGTGTTGCTTTGGTTGAACGTCCTTAACTTATAATTTCAGGATATCTTTACTAGAGAACCACCGTGTGTATATATATATATATATATATATATATATATATATATATATATATGAAATATAAAATACTGATATTTCTAAGAAGCCAATAAAAACAACTTTTCAATGATGTAATGATGAAGAAGTAATTTAGGACCTTCAACAAAGGAATACAACATTTTGCAGAAGCCAATAAAAACAACTTTTCAATGATGTAATGATGAAGAAGTAATTTAGGACCTTCAACAAAGGAATACAACTTTTTGACATACCATTTGTTTTAAAAATCAACTAAATTAAAAACGAGTCAATTCCACTACCTCAAAATTAGTGCAATTCATGAGTCTCCCTCAAAATTGGCTACCAATACCATCAAAAAGAAAAAAGAAAAAAAAATCCAAATACATCTCCTCGAAGATAAGACTAACTTAAGTAATGGCAGACCAACTTAAGTGGTGTTTGATTCTTCGACGCTCCACATCCAAAATTAGTCTTTAAATTCTCTCTAGAAGATAAGACTCTATACTTATTTAATTAATTAGTTAATCACTCATCTTTACATTAACAATTAATAATAATTTTGATGTTACACCACTTACCTTTTTAGTGGCAATAGGGGTTTAACGGTCTTTTTTATAGTGGGTTTGCAAGACTGTCACCATTTTAATAACTTGAGTTTAAAGAGCACATATTATGGTGAACCGACAAAAATGCTCTCACAGTTTTGATTTTTTCTTTTCTTTTTTTACTTTACAGTTTTCCAATTTTTTTTTTAATTTTTTGTTCTTCTTCGTTTTCTTCTTTGGACCTCCAATGGAGGTCAATGAAGAAGAAAAAAATAAAATAAAAATTGGAAAATTTCATTTTGCCCAATAAATCTCAAAAATTATAAAATACCCAAAAAGTCTCGGAAACCTACAAAAAAGTCTTGGAAATACTCAATAAATTTGAGACTTATTTGGCTATTTTCAAGACTTATTTGTATATTTCCGAGACTTATTGGGTATTTTTGTAATTTTTTAGATTTATTGGGTTTTTTTAGTAATTTTTGAGACTTATTGGATATATTTATTTTTGAGTAATGCTAGGCGCCTAGGCGTCTCAAATTTCTTCACAAATGATATGGCACTGGGGAAACAAAAAAACTTTAGGAGGGCCAAAGTGAAAAAGACTTAAAACTTGGTAACATTTTTTTTAGGGTAGGGGGTGGCCCCCACCCCCCCTAGGGATGGCAAAATTCCTTGCGGGGACAAGGACCCACACTTTTGGGGTGGGGATGGGTTTCAATTTGGTGGGGATGGGGCGGAGATGAGAACAGATAATCTAACTTGCAATGGGTATGGGGCGGGGATGGGTTTTATACTCCCCACCCCGCACTGCCCCGCTTAAAATAATACTTAGTTAAACTAGCTAGTTTCAAAGAAAATAAATATATCTAAATATATATATATATATCAGTCTTTCTACTATCAGTTCGAACTGACAATAAATATATCAGGACGAAGAATGTGGACCACAGATTATGGAGAAGTTTTGACAAGTGCATACACTTTGAGTCAAAGTATGTAAATCTAGTGGTCCACATTCGTCGTCCTGATATATTTATTGTCAGTTCGAACTGATAATAGAACATCCGTATATATATATATATATATATTAACCCTAACTTTACATCTCTTCACTGTTACTTAACATAAAGTGACAAAACAAAATACTATTAAAAAAAACCCTAGTCGCTAACTATAACTCTAAGTCTCTAATCCTTAAACAACTCGAAGTTCACCGTTCAAGCTTCAATCTCAAACAAGTTTCTCTCTCAAATAACTTTTAAAATTAAAAGTTTAATAACAACCTTTTTTATTTTATTTTAAGTTTATTACTTTAATAATTCTCAACTCTTGAATTAAATTTAATTTGTTTATCACTACTTCAGGTAGACACAAATACGTCTACAGATGCACTAGAAAGTGAAGACCCAATACTGGAGTTATCAAGAGAAAATTGTGTAAACATACAAGAACAACATGGGGTGGAAACAAACTAAAGAAGAGAGAACTAGAGAAATAAATGCAACTATTAGATGATTAGCGTTACGATTTTTGAACATCTTAACTTCATACTTTACGTTTATGTTTGAAAATAATTGAATTTACTTGTGAGAATTATGTTTATGCGATGTTTTTTAATAGTTTCTTGAAATTATTTACTACTTTATAAATTATATCATATTCATTGGTTATATATTTATTATTTAAATAAAAAAATTATAAAGGGGGTAAATGGGTGGGGATGGGGAAAGCACCCCTGTTGTACCCCGCCTCGCCCCAACCCGCCCTATCTATAGTGGGGTTTTATGAGGGGATTGGTTTTCAAAAAATAAATGGGGTGGGGTGCGGGGAAGGCAACCCCGCCCCATTGCCATATATCCCTACCCCCTGCCTCTAATGGTGAGTGATGTGATATTGACACCTCACATACTACATCATTTGAAAAAAAAAAATTGGGATGCCTAACATTACTCTTTATTTTAATCTCCATTTTTTTTCAAGTTGTTAATATTATATATATATATTTAATATTAAGCGGGTTCAGATGTGGATTTTTTTTCAAACCCATAACCAAACCCGAACTTGCTTCGAGTTGTATTTTTGCACCCAAACCCGCAACGGGTTTGGATTTTGCACATCCAAACCTGATTGTGAAGGGTCGGATTCGGGCGGTGCCCGTGGGTGCGGGTCTAATTGCCATCCTTACTCAAGTACTTAGCCTCAATTAGTCTCAATCAATTGCAGATATAATTCCCCACACTGGAATAAGATCTTTCACCGAAAATCTTCAAGATTCTTACAATATATAGTACCCACAAAAGTTCTGGGGCAAAGAATAATCAAGGATTACAACTAATGTACTATCACAAGTACAAATGAATTTCTCCATCATAGTATACAATTTTCAGTAACAAGAAATGCTTCAACTAAGACATTTCTAACTGACTTAATTTAATTGAAACCTATAATTACAATGTAATCATGCACAAATCCAAAATAATAACCAACATACAAAAATCTGATATAGAAACAAACATTTAACCTTCAAAACCTTTACAGGGAAAAAAGAAATACTTAAAAACCTTAAATTTCACCTACACTTGTAGATCAGTATTGAATATATCTAAATAATAACTCAATCCATTCTAATATCCGTTAATCACCAAACCACTTTAATACCAAAAGTTCAAACAACACAAGGTCCATCCTTGCTATTTACAAGTCTCTACCTTGTATTTCATACAACTTTTACCTTTTGAAGGCGCAAGACACAATCAACAATACCAAAGCTCTCAAATCTGTGCTAAATAATAATCAACCCAGAATTTTCACTATCTCAAACTTATTTGATCAAATCACAAATTCATATCTTTCAAATTAACATCTGAAAACCCATAATTTAGAAATAATATTAATTTTATTAAATATAAATAATAATAATAAATTTAAAAATATCATTGAAAAATTTTAAGAAAGAGAAGAATCCATAATTTAGAAATAATATTAATTTTATTAAATATAAATAATGGAAAATTATCAAGTGTAGGATCCGGCACGAAATCAAGGGAATTTGTGCAATGTTGAGTAAAAAGTCCATCCAGGTTTAATTAGGCCTAAAATCAGCGGCATTTGTGCAATTTCCCCATTAAGAAAATCAGAAAATTTAGAAAAGAAAGTCGATAAGGCAACTTTAAGAATTACATTTACAGTCACAGGCTTGGTTGCAGTTACAAAATTTGTAATGGCAGAGCGCCAAAGTTTGTTTTTGTTTCTGCTTGGTTGCAGTTCTTGTCACAGGCTTGGCTTCAGACTAGAAGAAGAAGAAGAAAGCAGAAGCGACAGGAGTTGGAAAGTGGCTTCAATTTCGTTAATAACATCACCATTAAAACCAGTCATCATCTACGGATGATTCCTTCAGTTTCTCTCACTCTCCGCACCGGAAGAAGCACTGTCTCCGACAATGTGGCCACCGTCAGCACCACAACTCGTCCTGGCCTGCTTCATTGCTCCTTTCTTTCTTCCTCTTCTCTCTCTTTCGCTTCTTCCTTTTCAGGTAAACTAAAAAATTTCATATTTTTTCGCTTTTTTCGTTCTCGAGTATTTTTCTCCCCAAATGTTGACAATTTTGTAGGTTTAAATTTGGTGGGACGAAATCAATTTTGGGTTTTTAATCTTTTCTTGTTAATTTGTTAATTTTTTTTTTTTGTTATTGCATTTGATTTAATGGTGTAACACTTGTTTGATTGAGAAAAAAAAAACAATAAAAACTGTAAGAAAAGTGTAAGTAGGTTGTATGAGCAGAGAAGCACTCAAGGTGTTTGACAAAAATACTTAGAGAAAAACAGAGATGAGAAGAATCGCCGTTAGAGACATTGAAGTTCTTTCAGGTATTTTATTATTTTTGTCTCTTAATTAATAAATGAATTGCTACAATTGACTACTTATATTACACAAAGAATTCACCAACCATCTCTAACAACTTCCTGATAAATACACGTGAGGCTGCCACATCAGCAGCTTTTCTAATTTCTTCTTTTCTGAGCCAACTGTGTTTGCCTTTCCCACGATCAAATCCTTGATTATGTTTTGTATTAGCTGTGCACATTGCAAGTCAGGTGCACTTTTGCACAGCTGATCATCTCCATTGCTAGCTTGAACTGATTGCAGCCTCTTTTGTCTTTACTGTGAAGCTCTTCTCTTTTTCAGCTGAATGAGCTGTTGTATTAACATCTCTAATAAAATTGGGGTTTCGCGGTTGAAATTTTGGTGCTTGTATTGGTTTTCTATGTCACTTTGGAGGCAATTCTTGCATTTAGGAAGTAGAATCAATGCGATTTTCAATTTGGAGAGTGAAGAAGATACTCTGAAACTGCTCCATTTACTGTAATTTTGATTTTCTTACTATGATAATGAGCCAAATATTTTAGGGCAAATGTTGATTTTGGTAACTGTACTTCAAAAAAGCTAATCAAACTGTGCCATAGTGTTTGTGTAAATTGGTGCTAGAATAAGTATTTTTGATAAATTGGTACTTGGAAAAGTTTTTGAAATTTGAACTTTGAGGACCTCGTCATTGTTGTAATGGCAATGTATTGACTACTGACATTGTTTGCTCTTTCAATAAAAGCAAACAGAGCCTTGTGTTTGTTTGGAAATTATGAGAAAATTTAAATATGAGTTCTTGCATTAGCACTTCAGTCTCGATTCGTAATGTTATTATGTTATGGTTCATTTTCCGTTTTTCTTATGTTAGGTACCTGAATATATAAAATTATGATGAATCACATCTAGTTCTTTTTTTTTTCTTTTTTATCCCTTCTTCTTGTTGAAATATGTATATGGATCTTGATTGAATAATTTTGAACTGAATTGTACTCCATTGATTGATTACCTGTTGGCTGTTGCCCTTCCCAAAGCTTATCGGCAATTAAGTGTTTGAGAAAAATCTTGAAATGAAAAAAATAAAAAATAAAATAAACTAATCGAGTTAAGCTTTGGAGCTTGTTCTGAATTGTATGAACCATTTGCAGGTTTATTTTTGGGGTTGGATTTCAATTCGAAAATTGGATTTCATGTTGTGACCTTTCAACGAAACCATGCTTTTCCTCCCTCTTCTTTTCAAGATACCTGGAGAAACCATACATAATCCTCTGTCCATAGAACCAGATTTATGAGCCAAATCCACACCACCTCTTCTTTTCTGTTGGAAATCCCTCAACAGAAATTGGGACAATACCTGATAAATGATCAGATTCCATACTTGAGTTTCCAGATATTCTACTATTCACCTTGTCCCCCAGATCTCCTTCAGATAAGATGGGCAATTGCCCTTCTTCGTCACCTAATTCACGTCCTTCAGGGCATCCTGATGACCACTGCCCACTTCCTCTACATCAGCTCTTATAAAGCTAGAACCAACAGGCCCAATTAGTTGTCCAGACTTCACGTTGTAAGGAGAACCAATAATACCACCCGCCAGTCCCGTATTTGGGCTCTCCAAGCCCACTCCAGTCTGATTGCACATTTCAGGCCCATCAGAATTCAAATTGCCCACCACAACCATATAAAACTGAGAGAAAGGATAATATAAAAACATGATAGAAGCGTAAATAAAAAATAAATAAAAAAACAAAAAACAAAGGAAGTAATTTAGCATAGAAATCAGACAGAGAGCCTTTATCAACAATGAAATTAAATTCTGAATTGGCTGATCAAACTCTCAAGTCTTTAAGCGTATAAGAAACATTCCTGACATAATAAAGCACTTCCAAAATTAAAGCCACCCTTGTACTAAGAACCACTCTCCAGAAAATTCAGTTCCACATTCCTATTAATAGCTTCTTCAAGGAAAACAAAAGAAACCGAATCTCAAGAACACAAAGGTGCCCGTCATGACCAAAAGATTTTACAACAATAAACCGTGGTCAACATTTCAGTGTAACAATGTCTCAACATCAAAAGCGTACTAATATAATAAACTCTACTTCAATAATAGAGAACAATTTTTGACAACTAACAATGGATAGTTTAGCCAATAGACTCTAATTAACTATTAAACAGGAAATCTAATACTAAGCATTGTTGCATTATGCTATCAACCTATATTAACATCCTAAAGCGTCAAAATGAATCGCACCCTAAATCATTGGTAACAATAAACCATTGACAATTAAAAGTTATATCCTCAGATAGAATTTCTATTCCAATTTTAAGGAGAACGTAAACAAGCCACAATAGTATAAGGGCCAGTTTGGTATTGCTGTAACTTTTATAATAATCACTGTTAACTGTGCTGAAGGAATAATCAATTGTAAAGTTTTTTTTTTTGAAAATTAAGCTAGAATCCAAAACACCTGAACAGGGGACTAAACGCACAAACAAACTCCACAAGCAGGGGAACAAAAACTACAAGGCCCACACCTAGCAAACAAAAGCAACAGAAACAACAGAAAAAGAAAAGAGAAAACCACCCAGACACAGAGCTGCAAGGAAGCAAAACCCAAAGAGACCCCAACCAAAACCTGACTAATCCAGACTCCATTCAACCATACCGACCCCACCTTCTGCACCGTTTTTGGCTAGTAAATCAGCAAAAGCATTGTAGTCCCTTGAACAATATTCCACCTGAATTTTGTGCAGTTTCCCTAGGCAATTTATGATATCCAAAATCTGCTGCCTATACAACCAGCTTCCCACCCCACTTCCGTTAATCCAAGACACCGCCGTCTTAGAATCGCTAACCACCATAATACATTTATCCTTCAACAAAAGATTAGAAGCACTAAGATGACAAGCTTTTGCTATAGCAGATATTTCTGCCGTAATTACGTCCTGCAAACCCAAAAATTCTGAAAACACACACAAAACTTTGCCTTCACAATCACGTAGCACCCCACCTATACCTGCCTACCCGTTTGAACCCCTCACCGAACCGTCCACATTGAATTTCAGACAGTCCGATGCCGGGGGAATCCAATCTTTCACTCTGGGAATCTTAACCTTCTCACTAACCATACACCTCTCAGCCACATTCTGCAGAATTATGGTGATTGGATCATTGGAGCCTGAACCTATGTTTTTGAACCACTAGGCAACACGGAAACACACCATATCCTGAGCTTGAGGCAATTGAACCTTAACATTCCTAAAAACTGTCTCATTCATTGCTTCCCAAATAGTCCACACTGTAGCAAAAAAAAAAGGGAACACTAAGCTCTGTCCGACAATCTGTTAGGACTAAGAGCTGGCCATTCAACCCACCAACCCTGCACCGAGCTCGGGAGACAGCTCCTAACTTTCCATAAATTTATTCCCCTATTCCAGAGATTCCAAGCCCATATGCATTGCATGAAAAGATGATCAATGGTCTCAACATCCATACCACACATAGGGCATTCCATATTATCCACCACATTCAAACCAAAACGATATAATACTTCCCTCACCAAAACCCTCCCATGCAGTAATTGCCACACTAACAATTCCACCTTAGGAGGGACGAAACATTTCCACAATCTCTTAAAACCCGCAGACTCCTTTGACACACCACCCTCAAGATTTTTCCAAACAGATTTAACAGTGAACATTCCGTCTGAATTCAAAGACCAGCCTAGCGAATCTGAGATAGACTCCCTCATATCAATACAATCCAAATGGTTCACGAAAGCCTCCCATTGCTCACATTCCCAGTTAAAACAAGACCTTCTTAACTCTATATTCCATCTCCACCTACTGTCAATCCATTCACCAAAATCCTTTATACATCCATCCTTTTTCATAGCCAATGAAAAAACCCTTGGAAAAGCTTCCTTTAACTTCAAATCATCAACCCTTATCTCATCCCACAGCTTGACCCTATCGCCCCTCCCCACCACCACCTTAATACCCTCCTCCAAAACTTTAGCAATCAAAGAGCCTTGCTCCAGCAGCCCACTAACAGCCTTTATAAAAAAAGAGCTTTTGGATCCCCCATTCCAGTCCCAACTCAAAGACCACAAAGGAATACTATACTTCCAGCAAATGACTCTTCTCCAAAGGGAAGAATCATCCTTCCCAAACCTCCAAACCCATTTAGCCAGAAGCCCTTTATTTTTATCCAAAATGGATCCAATTCCGAGACCCCTTTTGAACTTACTTTTGCACAAAACTTCCCACTTAATAGAGTGCAGTTTCTGCTTTTCATTACCATCACCCCAAAAAAAATTCCGTTGTAACCTTTCAATCCTCTTGGCCACACCAATGGGCATCTTGAAGACTGACATAAAATAATTCGGAATACCAGACATAACAGATTTAATGAGCACCAATCTCCCACATTTATTAAGGTACATTTTCTTCCAAGGTGCAAGCCGGTTTTCAATACTTTGGACCACCTTATTCCAGAAAATCTTTGAAAGAGGCCTTCCCCCAAGCAGAAGCCCAAGGTATGGCATTGGGAGGGAACCCTTGGTACACTTGAAAACACCCGCCCAGTTCATGACCCTCTCACCGCAATTACCCACTTGAACCACACACGACTTGGATAAATTAATTCTCAAACCCGAGACTACCTCGAAACATCTCATTATTCTTTTCAAATTCACCAAATAATCCACTCTAGGTTGGATAAAAAGAATGGTATCATCCGCATATTGCAAATGTGTCACTTGAGCTTCCTCAGACCCAAAAATAGCCCCTTTCAACAAATCCATAGACTCAGCTTTTTTAAAAATTGCACTCATCCCTTCTACCACCAAGTTAAATAAAAAGGGGGATAACGGATCCCCTTGCCGGAGTCCCCTTTCCATCCCAAATTGTCTCGTGGTGCTCCCGTTCACTAACACCGACAGCTTAGGGGTAGAAATACAGCACCTAATCCATTGTCTCCACTTCCCACCAAACCCCATGTCTCTCATCATATTATCCAAGAAAGAATGATCTAGGCTATCATAAGCCTTTTCGAAATCAAGTTTCACCACAAGACCCCCACCTTTGCTTTTTTTCCAATGGTTAATGATCTCCTCCGCCACTACAAAACCATCCAAAATCTACCGGTTCCGCATAAAGGCCGATTGCTCTTCCCCCACCACCGAATCCATAACCTTTCTCATCCTATTCGCTAAAACCTTAGCAAGAATTTTATAAAGGGAACTTACTAGACTTATCGGCCTAAAGCCTTTCATCGTCTTAGGCTTAACACACTTAGGAATTAAGGCAATAAAGGTGTTATTGAGATCCTTGACACTAGAACCATCCCTGTGAAACTCCTCCAAAAAATTCAAAAAATCACCTTTGATAACCAACCAATTATCTTTAATAAAATTTAGGTTGAATCCGTCAGGTCCGGGCGCTTTGTTTCCATCACAGCCCTTTAGAGCTTCATCCACTTCCTCCTCACTGAACTTCTCTTCCAAACACTCACATTCCAACGAAGACAGTCTTTTTAACGAAATACTAGTGACAAAAGGGCGATGCCATTGCACATTTTTATAATGCCTTTCGAAAAAAATCCGCAACCCCCTCCCTCACCTCATTCTGCTTCTCTTTGACCACCCCCTCAAAAGAAATATTTTCCACTAAATTATTCCTTCTGCGCCCACTAGCAACACAGTGAAAGAACCGTGTATTTTTGTCACCTTCCAACAGCTGTAAAGTTAATCAGTAGATATTTGGTTAATTGTATTTTTAAAACTACTGTATAGCTTAAAAGCAGTATACATATGTTTGGTAATTTTATTGCAAAAGTGTTAAGATTAGTTACAATAATCACTTTCAAAAAGTAACCCCCACCTACTTCTTAAAATCACTGTCAAAACTTGCCAAATTATCAATTAATCACTTTTGGAAGTTTTACCAAACATCATTTTATGTCAAAATTATAAAATAATCTGATTTTAACTTTTTAAAAACAATACCAAATTGGCCCTAAATCAAAATGTAAACTACTATAACTTCAAATCAATTTAAGCACCATAAATAATCTATTGCTATTTGAATAATAAAACTACAATAGAAAAGTAAATGTGCATTGTACATAAAATAAGTGAAAACGAAGCCAACCCACCTTGTTATTCATTTCACAGGACTTGGAATTTCTGGTGCGACCCAACCTACCAAAAAGATCAACAACAAAAAAATGTAAGAAAAAAAAAATCATACTTTTACATTCAATGCCAACTAAAACAAATATCCGTTACCATATTACCATTGTCAATCTCCTCTCCGTTTGAGCTCTCTCCCTCGGATTCTTCTTCTTCGTCGTCATTTTTGCTCGAAGAGAAGCGACGGGAATGGACTAGTTGGTGCACCAAGTGGGTCCGAACCTTGAGAAACTGCGGGTGTTGAGTCCAGTGATAACTATACATTTCATCGAAGATCAAGTCACAAGTTCAAATCCCCCTATCCCAAGTAAAAAGAAAATAAAAGAAAACCCAATGATTCTTGCTAATTAAAAATAAACAAAATTTGCTACTACTGTAATTAGATATCTCATTATTATTGTTTTTTATTTTCAATATATCATTACTTGAAGAACAATGTTAAGGAGTGAAAAACAAACATTACCTAACCTCAAATATAGATAGGGATAGCCCAATGGGCCGGGTCCAACGAACCCGGCCCATGCTCGCACGAATGCGGTCCGGGTACTTAATATCCGCTTTTTATCCAAATTTTCAGACCCTCGTTATTTAACTCTTCGTTCTCTCTCCAACAAGCAACAACCCCTAACCGCCGCCGCCCCACCAACATTTTTCGACCTCCCGCCGGGACTCCGTCATCAACTACCATCTCAAAGACGACGAGACTTGTCGGTCCCAAAACAGAAACCGTCTCTGTCAAGTTCACCTAAAACAAGACACCATCTCCGGCAATCAGTCCATCACCCAAAACAGAGGTAAATCTCGGATCAGAATCATTTTCTTTCTGTTTTCTGATCAAAAGTATCCTGATCAATTTCCATAATTTAGAAAAATATATATATAAAAAGAAAAATTAGTGTGATAATACTACTTAATGATGTTAGTTGCAAATTGAAAACCTTCACTGCTATGATCATCCCATCAGAAATTTGTCCTCTGTACACTGACCCAAAACCTCCTGTACCAAGTAGATTGCTTTCTTCGAATCCGTTTGTTGCATATTGAAGTTCTTGAGGCTCCACAGGGATGAGGGTGTTGTTGAAGTTAAATTGTTGGAATTCAGATATAGGACCCTGAGTGAAGTAATATCACCCAAGCATGCCGGTATAGGTCCAGAGAGCTTGTTACCACCCAAGTATAGTTCACCTAAGTTTCTTAAATGACAAACTTCATTTGGAATGGAGCCTTGCAGTCTTTTGCATTCAAAAGACAAAACTTGGAGCTTTCTCATTGGAATAGATCCAGTCAAGTCATTATTTCTGATGCGTAGAGTTGTCAAGTTGCTTAAGCTCCCAACTTCATAGGGAATTCTGCAATTGTCTACTAGAAAGCTTTCGAGAGCAGAGAGATTTCCTATGGAAACTGGGTGTGTGCCATTCAATGGATTATTGCTTAAAACTAATCTTGTCAAAAGTTTGCAGTTTGTCAATGAAGGAGAAATGTTAGTTCTTGAGTTGGAGATTCTCTTGTGAACTGATTTGAGGCTAGGTTGAGTCGCTGTAGATTCCTTAGATTACCAAGTGTTGTGGGAATAGGGCCATAGAATGAGTTTGAGGACAGGTCTAGGATGGTGAGTTCAGAAGCATTGGAGATAGAGTCAGGGATTATGCCATTGAGTCCATTACTCCATAGGTAATCCAACTCCTTAAGATTTGGAATATTGAAGATTGTAGATGGGATGAGGCCTGTTAAGCTGTTATTATGGAGACTCAAAAGCATTAGATTATGAAAATTACCAATCTCTGGTGGTATTGAACTTGTAATGTTAAAAAGAAAACCAAAACAAAATGAATCACTCTCTATCTTTGTTATTCGTTTAATAATTCTTCTTAAATGCTATTTGTTGATATACATTTGGAACTCTAAGTGTGTGAGACAAATATACATGATTAATATATATGTAAACTCCGTGTGTACAAGATAGACCCTTATTGAAATTAGAGACAGAACCTTCTTTTAAAATGTTCTCTCCTTATACATTGTTGATCTTATAGTGAAACCTTTGCTTTGAATGTAATTTTATTGGAAAGCAGATAAATTACTGTATCTTCTATGGTTAATTTGCTTTTATCCAATTATAGTATAAGATTGATTTTCTGATATGCTCACAAATGCTTCTATCTTGTAAGTTTAGTAGTTCATGTAGAAAATTCTTCACTAGTCATGCTGATGGTGTAAGCTCAACAGAAATATGTTTATTATTTGTAGTAATTCATATAGAAAATACTTGTCTAGTCATGGTGATTGATGCTGATGGCGAAATCATAACAGAAATATATTTATTATTATATTTTTTTTCTTCCTTTGTCAACTTTGAATAGCCATTGTTATTTGACCACTAGGTACCAGTAATATTTTAGACTAGCTAGAATACTTCAATGAATTGTATTAAATGCATATATAAACATACCAGTCAAGCTGCTCCCAGTCAGTTTGATTTCCCATAGCGAGGTACGATTAGAAAGACTTCTTGGTATATGTCCTGCATATTTATTGAGCCCAGTTAGTTGAATTGCTATAAGTATAGTGAACTTTGATTTAAAAAATAAGTTAGATTTGTCTATTTCATCTACTTAATATTCATCCAGTAAAAATTCAGAGGAACTATTATTGAGAAGATTAATTTAAAATCCTTTTAGAAATAAAATAATGGATTGAAAGTTGAATTCGAAAGCATGAAGAGAACCTAATTCTTCTGGTAATTCACCTGCAAATCCATTGTAACCAAGATTTAACTCATTGTGCAAATTCTTAGTAAGCTGTATATGAGCTTGCCTATGCTCCTAATATATTTATTTTGAGACATGTAATTATGATTATAATATCTAACCAAAATATATTTCTTCTTTTATTTTATTTTATCAATTATAAGTCCAAAGTTTGATATGCGTCAAAAGAAAGCTTAGAAATATGCATTTGCTTATAGAGTAACAAATACTCATGTCTTCAGGTTAGTTAATTTGCCTATCTCTTACGGAATACTTCCTTGTAGATTATTATTCCACAATTCTAGGTTCTTTAATGTTTTTTTATTTTTTTTTTAACTGCTAAGGAATATTTATTAATCAAAGCCTGAGTACAAGCTAGGTTCTTTAATGTTGTGATATTTCCTAGAGAAGGTGGGATAGTACCTGTAAAATTGTTACGAAAGAGATACAAGATTTAAAGTTTAGGCAAGGAGCCGAGCCAAGATGAAATCTCTCCTTGAAAACTATTTAATCCCAAGTGGAAGATTTCCAATCTGTGCAGATGAACCATATCCACAGGCAGAGAGCCATGGAAACTGTCATTTCTGAGATGCAGTTGAACAAGGAATGAAAGATTTCCGATGTGGTGGAATGGTGCCTGTGAGACTCATTGAGGTAAGATTCAAGACTATGATTATGTTGTTTTGAGAATCACATGTAATGCCTACCCAGTTGCAAACAGAGGCAGAAGCAGTCCAGTTGTTTGCCAAGAAGTTGTTAGGGTCATGAGTGATATGAACTTTCAATGCAAGAAGAGAAGATTGATCTGTGATAATATTAGTTGCTTCAATAGCTAAGAAAGCCATTGCAGAATACACAAGAATGATTGAAACACCAGTAAAAAAACAAGTTGTCTCCATGAATGCATAATCATCGAACGAGGGAGGACGAGTGATGCATAAATAATGATGACAGTTTCATTGACTTGCCAAGAAAAAGAAGAGAAAGACACTGTTGAATATTGTATTTAAACATGAAAAAATCACATGCTGTTTCATTTCCTCTAAGTTCTTTCTCCCAAGTTGACCTATTGATGCTTCATTTCACACGTTAATATAACTGAGAAGCTGGATTGTTTTATGTGTTTATATAATTTCACTACAGTTCCTGTTATGAGATCTTTGTGACAGGCTTAATTAGTCAAATGCATAAGCAATTTGGTTTATTATATTGTAAAAGACTTCATTCATGGAAAAAAAATGTGATGAGTAGGTAGAATTGATAGTTCTTTCAAGTTTGGATAATGGGAACTCGCTTTATTTTTTTTTTAACAGCAAATAGAATATTATTGAACAAGAAGGCTAGAGGCCAAAACAGAGCAAAAGAACGCATAGCTGACAGCAAAACAAGAAAAAAACGCTAGGCACACACAAGGCCAAAGCAACAACAACCAACCCAACACAACCAAAACAAGCAGAAACAACCAAAGACAAAGATCTCATATGTCTCCCCACACTATGAAATCTCCGGCCATACTCGAGCCCATCTTAGCTAAAATGTCCACAAAGGAATTGGAACTCCTGGGATTGAAATAAATCTCTGAGCCCTGTAAACATTTCAAGATGCACCTGATGTTGTAGATATGATTGACAAGTTTGTAGCTGCCGAAACCTTCTCCTTTCACCCATGAGACCGACATCATAGAATCACTAACAACATCAAGATAACGACCCTCCAGCGCAGAATTGGAAAAGAACAGTTGACAAGCTTTTTCGATAGCCATTATCTCCGCTGTATTTGAATCCTGGACACCCACATGAAAAGAGAACATACACAAGACCTTGCCAGCGAAATCTCTTAACACCCCGCCAACCCCTGCTAGACCAGGTTTGCCTCTTGCAGACCCATCTACGTTGAATTTTAATTGATCATTAGGGGGAGGAATCCACACCATGTTCTTTGGAACTTTTCCAGTTTTTGACTCCACACGTAAATCCTTGATATTAAGGATGATAGAGGTGATAGTATCTATGGATCCTTTGGCATAATGTTTGAACCACCAACACTCTAAACCTTACCAAATCAGCAACTTTCACCCAGCTAACAACTTTGTTCTTGAAAACAATTTGATTGCGAACTTCCCAAATGGACCAAACCACAGCAAAGAACAGCGAGTTCCATGCTCTGAAGCTCTTCCGCGAGGGGCACAAACCAGCCCACCCATTCTTCCAATCCGTGATCGAACTAGAGACGCGGCTTCTAACATCCCACCATTTCATGCAACCAGTCCATAACTTCCACGACCCTTGACAATGAAGGAAAAGGTGGTTGCTCGATTCCTCCGCCTGTCTGCAAAGGGGACACTCTTGATTGATAATCTGAGACATGCCAAATTTACATAACACCTCCTTAACCATCACTCTCTGTTTTAGAAGTTGCCACATGAATAATTCCACCTTTGGAGGGCAAAAACCTTGCCAAATAAACTTAGAGTCCTTTGAATCTTCAATACTGTCATCTTCCATAGCTTGGCGAAAAGAACCTGCTGTAAAGAGACCGGACGGAGTTAACGACCAAGCCAGGGCATCCTTGCAATATTTTCGGACATGAACACAATTTAGGAAAGTTGTGAACATATTCCACTGATCCATTTCCCACCCAAAAAGTGGCCTTCTCATCACCACATTCCACAACCATTGAGTACCGTTCCAGCTGCCCTAGT
Source organism: Acer yangbiense (assembly GCA_008009225.1). Taxonomy (NCBI): domain Eukaryota; kingdom Viridiplantae; phylum Streptophyta; class Magnoliopsida; order Sapindales; family Sapindaceae; genus Acer; species Acer yangbiense. The sequence goes on from CM017773.1 coordinate 10,231,619, forward strand.
CTTTTATAGGACCTTTCTTTTTTACTGAGAGAGCAAAAATTCTTGGAAAAGAATCCCTTAAGGCCACCGAACCAGCCTTAATGTCTGTCCAAAATAATGCTTTATCCCCATTGCCTATAACCATCTGTATGCCCTCCTTGAGAACTCTCTCCGAGCTTGAACCAACCTTGAAAAGCTTTGCAACAGCCTTCACAAAATATGAAGGGGAAGAGGAGGATTGCCAATCCCATTTGAGAATGTTACTATCCAGTCCATAATTGGCACACAAAACCTTCCTCCACAGAGCATTCTCTTCATTACCAAACCTCCAAATCCATTTTGCAAGCAAACTTTCGTTTTTGTCCAACACCCTCCCGATCCCTATGCCCCCATTTTGTTTGCTACGGCAAACCGAAGCCCAGTCCACAGCATGAAGTTTCTTTTTAACTAAACCATCACCCCATAGAAAACTTCATTGAATTCTTTCAATCGTATGAGCTATCCCAACCGGGATCTTTTTTTTTTTTTGAACGGCTTGGGAAAAAGCCAAAAGGCAGAACACAAGAAACGGGCAAAGCCTAGGCACAACACCAGAAACCCCCAAAGCCACAAGGGCAGAAACAAACAGCATAGCAGCCCCACAACAAAACAAACAAAACAACAGCAACAGAAGCAAAACACAAAAACCACACAAGAGAAAACAGAGACAAGAAAACGCAGAAACAAGAAAACCAAAGATCAGTCAACCTCCCAAACAATCATATCCCCATCCGAATTAGACCCTTTCTTTGCCAGAAAATCCGCGAAGCAATTGGAAGATCTAGGATTAAAAGTGACTTCAGTCCTTCCCATAAAACTCACAGTAGATCGGATGTCGTAGATGAGATTGATGTGCTTCAAACTACCAAAACCCGAGCTATTAATCCAGGACACAGCCACTTTAGAATCACAAATAATGGTGATCCTTTTGCCAATCATGCTCGGGGAGCTTGCATACAGCATACAAGCTTGATGAATTGCCATAATTTTCTCCGTACAAGCATCCGTAATGCCAATATTCCTTGAAAAGGACCCAATAACCTTGCCACAATGATCCTGTAAAACTCCGCCAATACCCGCCGGCCCCGGATTACCCCTAGCCGAGCCATCCATATTAAACTTCAAGGCGCCAAAGACAGGAGGGGTCCAATCACCCATTATCTTGGTCTTTTGAGGCTTCGAGCCAGAGCATCTCCCTGCAATATCCTGGAGCAAGATTGAAATCGAATCCGAACACCCTTCCGCAAAGTGTTTGAACCACCAAGCCACTCTAATTTTGATCATGTCGATTGCTTGAAAAACCCCTTGATCCACATTCTTGAAAACCACCTGATTCCTGCAATCCCATATAGTCCAGACAGTTGCAAAAAATAGAGTGTTCCAAGCTCTTCCTTGGCACCTCTTCGGTCACAAACCAAACCAACCAGCAGCCCAATCTGGAAAAGAAAAGTTAGCACACCATTGCACTCCCCACCACGCCATACACTGCCTCCAGATGTCAATTGCCCAAGCACAGTGAAGGAACAAGTGGTCGACAGATTCTAACCCACTCTTACACATTGGACAGACCTGATACTGATTTGGATTGAAACCAAATCTATTCATCACCTCCCCTACCATAATTCTGCCCCTTAACAATTGCCAAGTAAAAATTTCGATCTTGAGGGGGCAAATACCTTGCCAGACAATAGAGGGATCCATCTGAAGAGCCCTTAAGCTCGCCTCCTCCAAATTCCTGCGGAAAGAGCCAACCGAAAAAGTACCATTAGGACAAAAAGACCAAGCTATCGAGTCCTTTATGAGTTTACGAGGTTTAAATTGTTCAAGCCTACAAACAAAAGCATTCCAGTAATCCTTCTCCCAGTCGAAACACGCACGCCTCAGAGGAACATTTCACACCCAAACGTTTCCTTGCCAGAAACCAAAATCCTCAACCAGCCCATTCCTCTTGGACGATAGCGAAAAAATTCTTGGGAAGGCATTCATGAGAGGCATTTCCTCCTTGCCCAATTCTCTCCAAAAATCAATCCTCCTACCATCACCCAAAACTATTTTTAGACCACCCTTGATAATTCTTTCAGAAGTTGAACCAGTTTTAAAAAGACTATAAACAGCTTGGACAAAGTGAGAAGCCAAGGCCGAACCATTGTAGCCCCACTTCCAAACCAAAGCTTCATTTCTGATCCTATACTTTGCACACAAAACCCTCCTCCACAAACTACTGACCTCATTGCCAAATCTCCACACCCATCTTGCAAGAAGACTATTGTTTTTATGCTTCATTCTCCCGATTCCCAACCCCCCATTTTTCTTGCTCCTACACATTGAGGTCCAGTCCACTGTATGCATTTTCTTCTTTAAGTTCTCGTCACCCTAGAAAAAAGCACGTTGGATTCTCTCCAAGCTTTTCGCAATCCCCATTGGCAAGTTAAAAACCGATAAAAAATAATTCGGAATGCTTGCCAAGACAGTTTTGATAAGGACTAAACGACCTCCTTTGTTAAGGAATTTTTTCTTCCATGGCGCTAGCCTACTGTCAACACGATGCACAAGATTTTTCCAAAAAGATTTGGATCGAGGTTTTGCGCCAAGGGGGAAACCAAGGTACGTAATTGGCAAATTTGCACTCTTGCATCTGAACACTGCCGCCCATTCAGTATCCATAGGTCCCTTTTTTCCCACTTTTACCACACACGACTTATGAAAATTTATTTGAAGACCGGAAGCCATCTCAAAACACCTCAGGATCCTTCTAGTGTTGCGAATATAATCCAAACAAGGTTTGAGAAACAGAATTGTGTCGTCGGCGAATTGTAGATGAGTCAAATAAACCCCATTTTCCCCAAAAACCACACCTCTCATTAACCCCAAGTCCGAAGCTTTTCGGAGTAAGCTGCTCAAGCCTTCACTAACGATGTTGAATAAGAGAGGGGATAAGGGGTCACTTTGCCTTAGCCCCCTTTCGACCCCAAACTGAGACGTAGGACTACCATTCACAAGGACTGAAAGCATAGGAGTTGAAATACAGCATCTCATCCACATTCTCCATCTTTCCCCGAAACCCATTTTCGTCATCATAGAATCTAGGAACTCATGATCAACGCTATCATAGGCCTTTTTGAAGTCAAGCTTAATTATGAGCCCTCCTTCATAATCATTTTTCCAAGAATGTATCGCCTCCTCCGCGATAACAAAGCTGTCCATTATTTGATGATTCGAAACAAACGCCATTTGCGTTTCACCAATGACAGAGTCCATAACTAATTTCAATTTGTTGGCAAGAATCTTTGACAGAATTTTGTACAAAGAATTCACAAGACTTATGGGTCTAAAATCTTTCAGGGATTCCGGATTCGCACATTTAGGAATGAGAGCAATAAACGTGTTATTTAACTCTTTAACTATAGATCCCTCATGATAGAACTCATTAATAAACTTCCAAAAATCATCCTAGATCACCTCCCAATTTGCTTTGATAAAATTGAGATTCAAACCATCCGGTCCCGGAGCTTTGTTTCCATCACAACTCTTCAACGCCTCCCAAATTTCCTCCTTGCAAAAAGGTTTCTCAAGCATTTCATTCTCCACTTCCGAAAGGCTCTTCAAATCCAAACCTGAAATAGCTGGCCGAAAATCATTAATTCTGCTAAAGTGATTTTTGAAAAAAATCTGCAATCCCTTCTTTCACCTCATTTGGTTCTGAAACCTTTCTCCCATCAATTAAAATCTCCCCTATAAAATTCATCCTTCTTCTCCCATTTGCCAGACAAAGAAAGAATCTAGTGTTTTTATCCCCCTATTTTAGCCATTGCACTCTAGATTTTTGACTCCATCTCTGTTCATCCCTTCTTACACCGTTCCATATCTCCCCCATAACAGCCAGTCTTTCCTATCTCAAAGCTTCAGTCCATCCCTCCAAAACAGCCTTTTTGTCCACCTCAAGGAGCCGACCTTCAAATTCCTTTAAGGAAAAAGAGTCACTGTTCATACTAGGCAGAATTCGTTTGATCGCCCTCTTAGTGGCTCTCATTTTAGCAGCCAAAACCGAACCAGTAGTTCCCCTCACCTTGCACCCCTGCCACCCCTCCTTAGCTTGCTTCATTAAGTCCCCATCCTCCAGCCAACTATTGTAGAATCTGAAAGGGCTCGGTCCCCAATCTACCTTTGATTCCCCGAGAGTGATTGCGCTATGGTCTGAAACACTCCTAGGTAAAATGGTCTGAAAAAGATTAGGGAACCAAGAAAAAATATCAAGGGATAGCAAAAACCTGTCAAGACGCGCCAAAGAAGCCTCCTCCCTATTATTCGACCAAGTGAAGCACGAACCCCTGATCGGGAGATCAACCACCTGAGCCTGCAGAATAAAATTGTTGAAGTTTCTAATGGATCCCCAATTGCACACACTTCCTCTCCTTTTCGAAGGGTTTAAGACAGTATTAAAGTCTCATCCAATACACCATGGAAAAGGAAACGATTTCTGGGCTTGAAGAATGAAATCCCACATCTCCTTGCGATCCTTCTCAATGTTAGCAGCGTATACATTACAAAACACCATTAATTTTTTGATCCTCAAAAGTTCACCAGCAACAATGATACACCTAGAATTGTTGATGCTGGCCAAAACAGAGAATTGATCCTCATTCCATAAAGAAATCACACCATCCGTAGACCCTTGAGCCTTCATTCCTATACCCTTAGTGAGCCAACCACCCCCTAAAAAACTCACAATGCTCCTATAAAAAAAGTCCAGTTTTGATTCTTGAAGAAACAGAACAGTTGGTTTCATTTTCGTCACCAAATTCCTCACCACCCTTCTTTTATCCTTCCTACCCAAGCCCCTAACATTCCAAGAAATGACTAACATTAAAACAAGAGAGAATCCCCAACCCGAAAAAGTAGGATCTACTGTCCTCCATCCCGGCCACACCGGTCTGCATCCTTCTTCTCTCTGCATCTAATGAACATTGCCACCTCACTTTCTTTCCCTCTGAAATCTATACCCAGTTAAGCTCCAATTTCCATCACCTTATACACCTCTTCGTCCCCATTCCAGTCATCCTTTGTCATGAGTTGGCCTCCTCCATTTTCTGCTTTTCTTGAATCCTCCCTTGTTGCCGAAACTGACTTGAAACTATCATACTCCTTGTCTTGATCTTCCTCAGACGAATTTGCTTCTGCAGGATCTCTTGTTTCTTGGACCAAAGAAACTAATCTGACTGAGCTTGTGTCCTTATCTGATCTCGCCATATTATGATCCATTGTGTTCACCATGGGTTGAAAATCCACAGCATGAGAATTTTTACTTTTCTCCAGCTTGGATCTTTAAAAAGCTTGTTCCAAGTTCTCAAGGTAGTCTTTTAAAGGTCCATCTAAGGATTGACTTCTTGAGATGAAACTTTTGCTTGAAATCAGCCCACCCTCCCTTTCCACTCTTTCCAGAAATTCTTTAATAGGCCCCTCTAGAGATGGGCTTATTGAAAAATTGTTCTGTCCCTCCATCCCTGCCTTAACAGAGTCATCAGAGTTTTGGAGCCCCTTAGTTTGTTCAGATGGGACCAATCCATTACCAAAATTTTCAGGTGTTTTCCTTTGGGCCTTACACCTAGAACATTCACCCCTTTCTCCCCTCCAAAAGTTGAAATCCGAAATCCGAAATCTGGCCCTCCTCCTCTGAAGTCGTCGTTTCTTATGATCCCCTGCCCTTTCCCATGTGATCATTATTCTCTTTAATAATCAATTTTCTAGCCCCCCTCCTTTGTGTTATTTTTTTAGGCTTAGGGACCCACTTCTTTTTTCCTTTTCCTAGATGGTTTTTCCTAGGGAATTTAGAGCGGCTACACTCTTCCTTTGACAGAAATAAGCTGGATTGGTCAGCTCCATACTTCTTCCTTCCAGTTGATTTCCACCTTTCTTCCTGACACCTTTTGAACCTGCTATCTGCCCTCTCTTGATCTGCGCAATTGTCTTCCCTAGGCTGCCATCTCTGACCCCCTTTCTCACCTACTGCCCACCTATCTTCTTCCTTACTCTGATCATCCGCCTGACTAACTATCTGAGAGGCCACCGTTGCCAACCTTTTCAACTCCAGAAAATCTTCTATCCATGAACCTTCAAAATCTGCGTTTTCTTCTTAGACCGTGACTGAGAAAGAACCATTCCCCACATCAACTTTAACTTTTGCTGCCACTTTCTCTTGCTGTCGAACAAGGATGAGGATTCTTCCTTTGTCCAATCTTCTCTTTTGAGCTGTATCTTCCTCCACCATTAATGGTTCCCCAATCACCCACCCTAATTTCATAAAGAAATCTGAGCTCCAATAACTTAATGGGATCCCCTCACAAGAGATCCATGCCATGCACAGTGACGTATTCTGAAGATCTGCCCAGTTTCGCATCGAGATGAAACAATCATCCCAAAAAAAATCTATTATTAATGAAACCTTCCTTATCAATCTCTGATTCAAAACACCAAAGAACACTTTTAATACCCACGAAATGTGCCGAAAACTGGAAGCCTCTACTTGACAACCTATTATTGACACATTCCACATTTGAGAAGGATTTTAAGACCCCCACTGCACATCTTCGCAACCAGTTATCCTCCCTCTGATGACTGCTCCAAAACATGGACAGTTCTTTGACTCCTCCCTGTTCTATCCCTTTTTGAAGATTCCCGTCCCTGTCCTGTTCTCCCTTTAGCACTCTGTCACCTTTTACAGCCTCCACAAAAGATTTGTTCCCATTGCGGTTCTGTTCCATTGATCTGTTCTTCATTCCAATATCCCTGAGTTCTTGTTGTTGCCTATATCCATCAACCGATCTTCTCTTATTCCATCCGAAAGACGCAACCTTAGCCACAATTGGCCAACTATACACATGCATTCCATTTGTGAGTCTAGCCACTTTGGTTGCTTCTTCCAAAGTTTCAAATCTGATAAAAGCGAATAAGCTTTTCCTTGAGCTATTCCTTGCTGATAGATACACATCCCGAACCCTTCCGAAAGGTTTGAAGATGCCCCACAAACCAGTTATGTCCATGACTGGATTGATGTTGTCAATGTGAACCGAGAAAAGCTTGTCCCTAAAATCCCCATAATTTCCTTTTCCCCTCAAGCCGGAAGACTCAGAGCCTCTCTCTCCTACTTTCTCTCTCATCATTTTATGTGTGTGTGTGTTTCCAACCGGGATCTTAAACACCAACATAAAGTAGATGGGGAGGCTTGAGAGCACTGATTTGATTAGCACCACCCTACCACTTTTTGAGAGGAACTTCTTTTTCCATGGAGCCAAACGATGTTTGATTTTATTAATCAAAGGAAGCCAAAAGGACTTTAAGCAAGGTCTTGCCCTAAGAGTGAATCCTAAGTACGAAATGGGAAGGGTGGTAGCTCTGCATTTAAAAAAGGACGCCCAACTTTGGTTCAAATTCACTGTTTTACTTACTCTCGCAACGCAAGACTTGTGATAATTAATACGCAATCCAGATATCAACTCAAAACAACGCAATATCCGCTTGGAGTTGCAAAAATAATCAAACCTGACCGTGTCGTCAGCGAATTGTAGGTCAGTAATGTGGGTATCCCTGCCTCCGAAATCCTCACCCTTCACCATGTTCAACTCAGCAGCCCTTTAAAGCATGAAGTTTAGTCCTTCTACTGCAATGTTGAAGAGGAAAAGAGAGAGCGGATCACCTTGACACAAACCCCGGCCAATTTTGAATTGATTTGTAGGGCTACCATTCACCAAAACTGATATCATACGGGAAGAAATGCATTCCTTCATCCAACTCCTCCATCTAGAGCCAAACCCCATTCGCTCCATCATAGAATCAAGAAAAACGTGATCCACGCTATCATAAGCCTTCTCAAAATCCAATTTCACCACTAACCCCCCTTCATTTTCCTTTTTCCATTTTTGGATAATTTCTTCCGCTATGATGAAACTATCAATGATTTGGCGTCCTTTGACGAAAGCCGATTGGGATTCACCAATAACCGAGTTCATCACTTTCTTAGTACGAATAGCTAAAGTTTTCGAAAGCACCTTGTACAGGGAATTGACCAAACTAATTGGTCTGAAATCTCCCATTGCCTTTGGATTTGGAATTTTTGGAATTAGGGCAATGAAAGTGTGGTTAATCTCTTTAACAATGGAACCGAACTTGTGGAATTCCTGAGCGAAAGCCATAAAATCTTTCTGAATCACCTCCCAGTTTTCCTTAACAAAATTCAAGTTTAGACCATCAGGTCCCGGAGCTTTGTCCCCATTACAACTGCACAAAGCCTCCCAAATTTCCTCTTTACTAAAATTCTCCTCTAGCATCTCCCGTTCCGAGATCGACAGCCTTCTTGTCTTCCACCTTTTTATCGACGGCCTTTGCCAAGACTATTTCTGAAAGTGATTCTTGAAGTGCTCAAAAACACCCCTTCTAATCAACTGCGGGTCCGAGCAATTGACCCCATTAAAAGATAAAAAACTGATACAGTTGTTTCTTCTTCTCCCATTAGCCACAATGTGGAAAAATCTTGAATTCCTATCGCCCTCCTTTAGCCACTTGACTCTCGACTTTTGCCTCCACATTTGCTCTTCCAACCTTAGGCTCTTCCAAGCTTCCTCTAAAGTCTTCCATCTTTCTTTTCTCAAAAAATCCGTCCAACCCTCCGGGATTGCCCTCTTGTCTAATTCTATTAGCTTTGATTCATGATCCTTCAAAGAAAAAGCAGAGCTTTTCTTCGTGAGGCTCCACTCTTTTAATCTAGCTTTAGTGGACTTAACCTTAGCTGCTAAAACGTGACCAGTATTGCCTCCCACTTTGCATTCCACCCACACTTTCTTAGCTTTCTCCATCAAAATTTTATCTTCCATCCACTAGTTGTAGAGACGAAACGGGGATGGACCCCAGTCCTTTGATGGTTCACGGATGATGATTGCATTGTGGTCCGACAAACTCCGTGACAGCCCGCTTTGCTCCAAATTCGGAAACCACATCAACATCTCCGGGGAAATCAAAAAACAATCTAATCTAGCCCAAGCCGCCCTATCTCTCGAGTTAGTCCACGTGAATGGCATTCCATGAAGAGGCAAATCCACCACCTTCGCTTCCCAGATGAATGAATTGAAATTCCGCACTGCCCCCATATTACAACCTGCCCCTATTCTTTCAGAGGGATCGAGAACTGAATTGAAGTCGCCACCTATGCACCAAGGCCCGAGAAGAGTAGTCTGAGCATCCAAAATGAATTTCCACAATTGTTTCCTATCTCCCTCTAGCCTATCTGCGTAGACATTACAAAAAACTGCCGCCTTCCTCAACGGAATCAGTTCGCCAGCCATTATTATGCACCTTCTGTCTGAAATACATGCTAAAACTTTAAACATATCGTCATTCCATAGAGAGATCAAGCCACCTGCGGATCCTATGGCATCCACGCAAATACTCTTATTGAGGATGGATCCTCCCAAAGCCCGAACAATTCTGTTATCACAAGTTTTCAACTTGGTTTCTTGAATAAAAAAAATTGTGGGTTTGTGAGCATCCACCAAATTTCTCACCGCCTTGCACTTTTCCAATTTCCCAAGACCCCTAACATTCCATGATAACACTATCACTAAAACAAACAGACACCCCTTGACGAAAACCTGAGCACCACAATTAACAACCATTTGATTTTCTCATCCTGTCTGTCTCCTCTTTCTCTCTTCTCAACACCTCTTCTCTAATGTTTTTCTCCTTTCCATTAAAATCGATTCCCAAAGCCACCCCCGTCTCTATAACCCTTGTAATTTCATCTTCTAACGTCCATATTCTGCTTACCCCTTCTGTGTCGACAACTTCGATCTCTGACATTCTTCTTATCACCTCTTCACCAATGAGATTTTCTTTGCCGTTGAAATCTACTCCCAAAGCTGCCTGGGAACTCGCTTTATTGACCTGACCTGTGTACAGATCTTTCTTGACTCGAGCAACTGGGCAATTTTTTAGTGCAATAATATGTAGATTCCCGATTTGGTCCGGTCAAGTTTGTCACCTCATGAAAAATGTATGTATAGATTGCAATTATAGGCAACTTGTTGCACTCTTGGTCCCACGCTTCACTTTAGACATTGAGACTTGAAAATTTTCATTTTGGTATACGGTTGCTTCAAGGAAGTAGTTGAAATTTATATTTTATTCATTCATTTATTTAGTTGTTGTTTTTTTTTTTTTTTCTTAAGAAGTTGAGAAATACTGCTATCTTCATCAGTCACGGCTTCAATAAGCATATGCAGTCCTGATAGAACAATGGAGAGACAACATTTTTTTTTTGAACGGCAAGTGTATTAAAGCCACAAAGGGCAGGCAAAACAACAACACCAACAACAAACAACAGAAAACAGAGCAAAAGGCAAAAACCGGGAAAGCCACCCGCTGGATACAAGACCAAGCAACCCACCCAGAAAACAAGACCAAACAAACCACACACAACAAACTGGATACAGATCACAACCAACAACTAAGAAAAGGAAAAACAAGGATCAGGTATCTCCCCAATTTAAGATAGCTAGAACCCTTCTAGCTAGAGAATCTGCGAAGGAATTGGAAGCACAAGGGTTGAAGACAAACATTGGTTAGGATTCAGGTTCTTGCCTCACTCTTTTGAAACCTAGTTCTGATTTTTGCAAGTGTTGTGAGGACATTGGTTATGTCAAGCCTGTTTTCGGGTGAATTTGCGGAGCAATCCACAGCTAGTTCCAGAATGGATGAAATACAATCCTTGGCAGCAATGATATTTTCTTTTTCCAGTAAATTAGCATCTGCTACTTCGGTTACTGAATGAGGTAAGGCCTTTTTTATCCAGCATTGCAAGCTCAATCGTTCAACAAACTTGTTATCCGTGGGCTTCTTTCTTGTAAATGTTTCCATCATCAAAATTCCAAAGCTATACACATCCCCTCTTATGGAAACAATTCCTTCTGATCCATACTCTGTAATTAAGTTCAATGTTATTTATAGTCAGAAGAGAGAAAACAAAACCAAATACATCTTATAAAATCTAAACTCTGGAAGTACATTTTGCAGTTGTAGATATGCATTACTATAGGAACATATGTATGCATTAAAATCATAATTTATAATGTTACCTGGTGCCATATATCCGATGGTGGCCAAAGTGTGGGTTTGTATCATAGAATCTTCTTCACTTAAGAGTTTGGTGATGCCGAAATCACACACATGAGCAACCATATCTTCATTTAGCAAGACATTGCTAGGCTTCAAATCACAATGTACAATGGGTGTTCCATAACCATGATGGAGATATTCCAGTGCTGATGCGACATCAATCATTATGTTAAGTCTTTGGAGGATATCTAGACAATAATTGTGGGAATACAACCACTGCTCCAAGCTCCCATTGGGCATGTATTGCAGTACTAACGCTTTGAAGTCGAGGTTAGAGCAACAGCTGATGATTCTGACAAGATTTCGATGACAGATTTTACTCATTACTTCACATTCGTCATCAAAACTCTTTAATGCCCTCTCTACTTGCAAATTGAAAACCTTTGCAGCTATATCCATCCCATCTAAAAGTTTTCCTTTGTATACCGAGCCAAAACCTCCCGTGCCAAGTAAATTGCTTTCATCAAATCCATTTGTTGCGCGATAGAGTTCTTCATAGGGAATTCTCCTCCATGTTGCAAGAAATGAAACATCTTCCCTATCTAAAGAATTTCCTTTCCTCTTTTTGCTTCTAAACCATAGAATTGTGAGAGGTAATACGACCATGGCCGATGCGATTGCTAATAATATGCATATCAATATCACTAATTTGGTCATCTTGGATTTTCGGATGGTACCTGTTTTACATGGGGGGACTAGCAGTCGTGGAGCACCACAAAGTTGACCATTGCCCATAAATGATTCAGCTGAGAAGTTTGCAAAAGCTCCTCCTATAGGAATTTCTCCATTCAATCTATTGAAAGACACATTGAAATATTTGAGGTACCGTAGTTTCTCTAGAGATTTGGGAATTGCTCCTGAGATGTTATTACTAGATAATTCTAGTAATTCCAAGCTAATTAAGTTTCCAAATGACTCTGGGATACGGCCTTTTAGCTTGTTGTGAGCTATGGAAAAATTATTCAGGTTTTGAAGGTTTCCGATGCTGCTGGGGATCTCCCCTGATAATTCGTTCCATGCTAGGTCTATATAAGTAACTGCCCTTAGATTTCCAATATCCAATGGTAGCTTTCCGATGAGTGAATTGTTGGACAAGTTTAGATCCACAATATCTTTGAGGTCCCACAAGGATGATGGTATTGTAGAAGTCAAATTGTTGGAACTCAGGTGGAGGAATCTTAGTGAAGTAATATCACCCAAGCATGCTGGTACAGATCCAAAGAACTCGTTGTCACTTAAGTATAGATCACCTAAGTTCCTTAAGTTACAAATTTCACTTGGAATGGAGCCTTGCATTCTATTGCCGTTAAGATTCAAAACTTGGAGCCGTCTCATTTTTCCGATTTGAATTGGAATAGATCCAGTCAATTGATTGTTATTGAACTCGAAATCTGTCAGGTTGCTTAAGTTGCCAATACCCCGGGGAATGTTACCCTTAATTTTGCAATTAGATGCTGTAAACGATTCGATACCAGAGAGATTTCCTATGGAAAATGGAAGAGTACCATCCAGTGGGTTATCATCCAAAACAAGGCTTGTCAAATGTTGGCAGTTTGTCAAAGATGAGAGGAAGGTCAATTCTTGAGTTGAAGGTTCTCCGGTCAATTGATTTGATGAAAGGCCGAGATGTTGTAGATTTCTTAGTTCACCAAGTGTTGTTGGAACAGGTCCAGAGAATGAGTTTTCGGCAAGCTCTAGGAGGGTGAGTTGAGAAGCATTGGAGATAGAGTTAGGGATTACTCCATCGAGTTCATTTCCCCATAGATCAAGTTCCTTAAGATTTGGAAGCCTGAGGCCAATGCTTGATGGAAGTTTGCCTGAGAGGCTGTTGTTCTGTAGTGAAATCATTGCTAGTTTTGACATATTGAAGATTGCGGATGGGATGAAGCCTGTCAAACTGTTATTATGGAGCCTTAACTCCAAAAGATTGGGAAGATCACCAATCTCAGATGGTATTGAACCTATCATAATAAAGAAAATTAGAAAGATGAACCAATAAGGCAATAATTGAATGAAATAATTAATTAAATAAGCCAATCATGTTAGGAATTGAACCTGAGATTAAATTATTTCCCAACTCTAGAACATAGAGCTTGGAAACATTGGAGATGGATTTTGGTATTGTCCCTCTGAAATTATTTCTATTCAAGATAAGCATCTCAAGATTTGGAAGCCCAGAGTCTATCCTTGATGGAAGATGGCCTGAGACTCGGTTCTTCCATAGTGAAATGACTTCTAGTTTTGACATATTGAAGATTGTGGATGGGATGAAGCCTGTCAAACTGTTATTCGGGAGCCATAACTCCAAAAGATTAGGAAGATCACCAATCTCAGATGGTATTGAACCTATCATGATAAATAAAATAAGAAAGATGAATCAATAATTGAATAAAATAATTAATTAAATAAGACAATAGTGTTAGGAATATAACCTGAGATTAAATTACTTCCCAAATTTAGAATTGAGAGCTTGGAAACATTGGAGATGGATTTTGGTATTGCCCCTTTGAAATTATTACCCTGTAGATAAAGCCTCTCGAGATTTGGACGTGCAAAGACTATGCTTGATGGAAGATGGCCTGAGAGTTGATTGTCGCTAAGTTCAAGTTCTTCCAATGTTGAGATGTTGAAGATTGTATTTGGGACAATGCCAGCTAAGATATTGGTATGTAGTGATAGTACTTCTAGTTTTACAAGATTGCCCAGCTCATGTGGAATTTCCCCTGAAAACGTCTCAACATACAATTAAAGGTTGCTACTTTGAAGATTCAAAATTTGTAGATTGCGAAGATTGCCGATTTCAGATGGCACCATACCTGAAGTTTTTGTATATGTTATATGTAGACAGTGATTCAACGTTTGCCAAAAAAAAAAAAAAAACCTTAGATTTTTCTACAATTTAAAAATAAAGAGCTACGCTAAAAACTCCTCTTGTGAAGTTAAGATTAAGATTACATCCTTTGACACTTCAACTAAAACAAGGTTGTGGGATCTACCTACCACCAATTTGGGGTCAAATGATTACATTATGTATTTACTATTTACTGAAAAAGTCAATAATAAATTTAGTCTCAGGTTATATTCCTAACACTATTGGCTTATTTAATTAATTATTTCATTCAATTATTGGTTCATCTTTCTTATTTTCTTTATTATGACCACTAAACAATAACAGCCTCTCAGGCCATCTTCCATCAAGCATTGGCCTCAGGCTTCCAAATCTTAAGGAACTTTATCTATGGGGTAATGAACTCGATGGTGTAATCCCTAACTCTATCTCCAATGCTTATATTTCAAAAAAAATTAAAATTAAAATATCTTTGGCAAAATGGATGATTTCATAATGTTTAAGCTACAAATATCATACCTTGGAGTTCGTTGATGCCAAGAAGTAATTCCTTCAACATAGTCATATTTCCAATTTCCTTGGGTATATATCCAGTGAAATTATTATAAGACAAGGATAAAATTTGCAAATGTTGGCACTTTGATATTGTCGATGGTATTTGGCCATTAAACATGTTGAGAGACAAAGCAAGTCTTTTCAAATTAGGAAGATAATTGCAAATATCAGATGGAAGTCCTCCAGCAAGACTGTTAGAATTGAAGTCAATAACTTGTAATGAAGGCATGCTAAAGATGATGGAAGGGAATGAATCGGAGAGCTGGTTATAGCTGAGATAAAGACTTTCCAGTGAAGATATTTGGAAGATGGAGGAGGGTATGGTTCCTGAAAGCTGGTTATAACTAAGATCAACAACTCGCAACGAAGATAAATTTCCCAAGGAGAGTGGAATAGTCCCTACCAAGTTGTTATTATTCAAAAACAAGTATTGAAGTTCAGATAAAGTACCAAACCATGGAGGAATCTCTACCTGAAAGCTATTGAACATGAAATTAATGCGTTTCAATCGACGTAACTGAGCCAACTCATCAGGTAGAGAGCCAGAAAAACTGTTGTTTTCGATGGCAAGAACTTGAAGAAAAGACAGATTTCCAAGTTGAGGAGGGAGGGTGCCTGAAAGACCAAAGTTAGAAATATTCAAGCCTGTGACTCTATGATGACGGACACTGCAAGAAACACCAATCCAAGTACAGATAGAGCTACTCATGGACCAGTTTTTGGCCAATAAATTGGTAGAATCAGAGGTTAAACGATCTTTCAGAGCAAGAAGAGCATGTAGGTCTGTGGTGATGTTTTTTGGTGCTGCCTCAACTAAGGACAACATCAAACTTAGAACTAAGAAAGCTGTGATAATAACGATGAGAGGATTGTTTTTCGCCATGAGATGGAGAAACTAGTTTCCAGTGTGGGATTCTTTGGGCAGTGAGGAATAGGTATAAATAATTAAACCATAATTACAGCTCAGCCACAAATACTGCCGTTCTCAAAAAAACAAATGAAAATTAGCTGAGTTTAATCAAGTTGCCCATACATTGGCTCAATATGCAATCAACTCTGATTATGCTTTTGTTTGGATTTGTTAAGTTTGTTTTGGCTGATATAATGAATATTTTGTAATTTGTTGGCTTGTTGCTGTAATATCTTGTAATTTTGTAATCATATGATGAAAAATCTCTATTTTAATCTTTTCTGAAAATAAAAACAATATTGATAACAGTAAAAAAAAATTGATAATTTAACTCAAAGGATAATTTGGAATTTTAAAAATATATAAATCTAGAGTGTACACACAGTTTTAGATGGGTGCAAATATTGCACCTCAAAAATTTCAGGGTGGACCAACACAATCCAGCCCATTTGACACCTCTAGCTTCTTATTGATCCCTTGTTCACGGCTAAGGGAGGTCGGAGCCTCATTGCCGCGAACCAGGGGAGGCGAAACCTCCCCCACCGCGCCTCCCCCTTCGCAGTGGGGAAGGATGGAGATCTATGGAGATCTCAATGGATCTTGGTGGAGATTCTCCACCTTTTTTTTTTATATATATATTTTTTCGGTTTTTGCTTTTTTAAAATTCTATTTAATCCCCACCACCCATCTTTAAGATGAATGGTGGACATCCATTATTTTAAAAAAGAGTTTTGTTTTTTTATAAAATTTTCATTTTCATTTTTATTTATTTTTAATTTGATATGAATCATCTGTCTTGGTCAAAGATGGATGGTGGAGAACTTTGTGTTTCGCGGCTGCTGTTTGGGTCTCTTTGTTGGGGTGTTCTGTGTTTGTCTTGCTTTGGGTGCTTTTGGGGGTCTTGTTGTGGAGAAAAACTTGGGTGCATCCGATGCACCACACTGGAATCTGATGGTGGTGCATCGGATCCACTCATTGATTGACACGTGTCACTTTAATTTTAATTTTCCTCCACCTCATCTTCTCTCTTCTTCTTCACTATCTGTCAGTTTCTCTCTCTTCCATTTTTTCACGCACACCATCACCGGTGCTCTTTCGCCAGCGTCGTTTGACTCCGACGATAGTCGGATCTGGAAGATCTGAAGACGTCGAGTTCGTTGGAGCGATCGGTTTCGTCGAATTCGCGACGGATCGGCGCAGATCTGATGATGAAAGTTCGGCGACGGTTCGGATTTGTATTCGTTTCTCTCTCCACATAGCCCGAATCCGAAAACGGACACTTGGGTTATGTCGGCTGGCACCCGACGAACGTTCCGGTGTGGGTGGTGTCGCTTCACTTGCTCCGGCGGTCGGCGACGCTTAACAGCGAACTGAAAATGAGAGAGAGAGGCTGCTGGTAGGGTAGGGAAGAAGGAAAGAAAAGCTGAAGGGGAGGAAAAAATAAAATTTTTATGACACGTGTCACTCATTGAGTGGATCCGATGCACCACCATCAGACTCCAGTGTGGTGCATCGGATGCACCCAAGTTTTTCTCCTTGTTGTGGGCTCTAGGAGTCTAGCTAGCTGTTTTTGTTTTCTTTGGCTATATATGGTCGTTGTTGTGTGGTGGGGCTGGCGTGCCATGGCCTAGTTTGGCCTTTTTAATAAATATTTGCCTTTAAAAAAAAAAAAGGTCCTGCCATGAACCTAACTTATTAGTAACTTATTCTTAACATTGTCGGTCTGGTCAAGTTTGTCCGTTCATGAAAAATGCATGTACAGATTGTAATTTTAATATATAGTATTGACAACTTGTTGCACTCTTGGTCCCGCACTTCACTTTATATCCTTTTATTTAAAGAATACAATGACTCAATGAGACTTGAAAATTTTCATTTTAGTATACGGTTGCTTCAAGGAAGTAGTTGGAATTTATATTTTATTCATTCAATATTTATTTATATCTTTTATTAAAGAATACAATGACTCAATGAGACTTGAAAATTTTCATTTTAGTATTGACAACTTGTTGCACTCTTGGTTGCTTCAAGGAAGTAATTGGAATTTATATTTTTATTCATTCATAATTTATTTAGTTTTTTTTTTTTTTTTTTTTTTTTAATATTTTTGACAACTTGTTGCACTCTTGGTTGCTTCAAGGAAGTAGTTGGAATTTATATTTTTATTCATTCATAATTCATTCATAGTACTGCTAGCTTCTTCAGTAGTATCACTAGTTTATTGTTTAGTAAGAAATTGTTTTTTGTTTTCGTTCTGTTAGGATCTGTTTGTTTATCAAAAGCTCTGCTAAATCAGTCTAAAGCAAGCCGATAAACAAAATAGAATAAATAAAGATGTATAAAAATTAATTAACGGAGAGAAAACAGAGTTGATGATAAAGAAATATAATTCCAGTAAAAGAGATGAAAATGTGAGTCATGTGAATTGGAAAATTGAGAAAGGCCAGTGCCTCAGCTTTTCCATACGGCACATAGATATTGAATTGATTGATTGGTCCCCCTAAATTTGGGTAGTCGGTGTCATGAATTAATTCACCATTAAAACAAAGTCTTTGAATTGAAAACCAGTGCCTCAGCTCCATACAAATACAAATTTTCATTTTGGAATTTATATTCCTACCTTCAAGGAAGTAGTTGGAATTTATATTTTATTCATTCAATATTTATTTAGTTTTTTTTGTTTTTTTAAGAAGTTGAGAAATGCTGCTAGCTTCTTCAGTCATGGCTTCTCTTTATTATCTTTGTATTTTGCTAATTATTGATTGCTATCTTAATAGGATCCATGATTCTAGCAATTTCTGGGTGTATTGGTATCACTAGTTTATTGTTTAGTAAATCAGTCTAAAGCAAGCCGATAAACAAAATAGAATAAATAAAGATGTATAAAAATTAATTAACGGAGGAAAACAATTGATATGAAAAACTCTCGAAATTATTCCAGTAAAAAATGAAAATGTGAGATCATGTGAATGTGATTACAATTATTAATTAGGCCAAGTGCCCATACTATCCACACGGTGGCCACACCTAGATATTGATGGGTTTGTGTCATAGAACTCATCATAGGAGTATTACACGTTTGAATTGGGGATAGGCCTCCTCCATCCCGAATAGAGGTCCCCTTGGTAGTCCAACCCCATTTGGGGAATAATGAACTATTACTATAGGGCTGGGGAGATTTGTGGGGTGACCATATATTCATCTTTGAATTGAAAATCCCTCCCCAATAATTGAATTCCCCATTTTCCCTTATAAAATAATTTCTCCATTTTTTCCCATTTCCCCGTTTTTCCCGTTCCTCAATTTCCCCAATTGACTAAAAATTACAAATTAAACTAAAAAAATAAACATTCCATTACAAATACAAAATAAAATTCATTAGTGCATTTTATATAAAATGTGCATCTCTACATAGAACCTCTTCACCTAAGAGTTTGGTGATGCCAAAATCTCCTACACGAGCAACCATATCTTCACCTAGCACGATACTGTTAGGTTTCATTGCTTACCAACCAATAACTATATTTATTAAAAGATTTCACCAGTGAAAACATTTATCCAAGAAAATGAAAAGTGTGTAGAACAAGGCAGCTTAGATACTTATGGCAACTCGTTGTTGATTGAGTCCACCATTCGCACTAACTAATATGTAGGCATTACTTTTGTCAGGTTTCCTTTACTCGACAAAATGAATTGAAGGAATTAATCATATAACTTGTCAACATTCAACTTCCCCGACATATTCTGTAGTCATCAGTTTATCATGCACTAATGTTACGTAAAATGAAGCAATTAGTTAAATTATTTAGACGAACTAATCTGGGCAATGACCAGTCAATTACCTAGATTTGAAGTTCTCCTATCAACACAGGGTTTCCATACACATGCCTGCCGATATGGTTCATCCAAGAAATTTGATTTCTCTTGCTTGAACTCTTTCTAAAGCATAATAAAGGTTTCAGAATTTCAAGCGGAAGAAGTTTACAATAATCTATAAGCATCGATGTAAAATATATGAAGCAAATCTCTGCAAGAGTGCCAGAAGCCAAATTTAGTAGCCGGTCATACATCTTTGTTGAAGGTTTTTCTTTGTTAATGGAAGCAACTGTATCATCCTTTGCATGCATTACGTAAAAGATTGTAACAACCAATTATGAATAAATAATTCAAGAGAATTTGTTAAATGTGTTAGCAGAACAAATTTGCACCAGATAAGTTGCAGATCTGTACACTGCTGTTTGATTTGCAAAAGGGAAACCAAAATAAAAGCCTAAAGAGCAAATACAAATTTCTAAATCCACAGATACAACAATGAACAAACAATTAAGATTATACAGCAAAAGATACAACTAGTGCACTTAATTCATGAAAGCAGTAAAAATTGGTGCATTATCAAGATTAAACAAGTTAGTAATTGAGATATTCAGTCACATAGACGGGGAACTTTGATAGCTCTAGTTTTTTTTTGTTAGTGGAATTGAAACGAAAACGGTGCACCACATACCATCAGACATGTATGATAGGATACATTCATACGGGTTACAGAACTAAACCCCATGTCCCCAACAAACTAGTTCTAGATACCATAATATAAAACAGGAACAAGAAAATGTTTGCAATACAAAAGCACACAAAGTCCTATCTTAAGCCCATTTGAAGTTTTGAAGTTGAAGTGTTGTGAACGTTCATTGAATCAAAAATTGACACCATAAGAGAATCAAGGAAGAAAAAGAATCCCATCAAGACAAACATACAAGCAATCGATCTAACATGCTTACAAAACCACGTATGCCTTTTCCCTACATAGGCTCCTTTAAAAGAGCTTAATTTCCCAGAACCATTTTTCAACCCATGAAGCAACACAACTTTGGACTTCCAATTATGATCCCCTCCAGACATTCTCCTCCCAAAAGAAAGAAAGATCATTTCCGAGTAAATTTCTAAACTGAAAGTCCTTCATCCCAAAAGTTAATTCAACTTCCTCAAATTCAAGAAGTGAACTTCTTAGGGGCTATAACCGTGAACCATTACAATTCTTTCTCTCTTAAGAACATCAAATAAACCGATAGAAAGCTTGCATCATCCTAGGTTTCTACACCAGTTAAAGATTCAATTTTTTTGAACAACAATTACAAGAAACTCAACAAAGATGCTACTGATAAGAATACAGTGGACTCAGGCAAGCTTTCAGCTGCAGTTATGCAAACCTCTTCTCCAACAAGCTGTTAAGTATCAGGTCAAGTATCAGGTCTCATGCAATAAGGAGAAATGATACTGTGAGTACACATACAGAGCACAACAATGTGAGCTCGCTTGATCATCAGCATCGGTCGTCTGCAGATCATGCTATGCTAACTAACCAGTCTCTAATTAGTTAGTACTTGTATTAGGTAGTTAACAGAATGTACAGCTAGGAAAAGTTAGTTAACAATTCTCTGAAATTCAGGGAACACAAGTATTGTGTGATTCGGTGATTGTAACTGGTATATATACCAGACTTCTTGTATCATTGTAAATCAACAAAATACAGAGAAATACTCTTCTTAATAATCTCCATTAATGGAGCTTTTCTTAGCTCAGCTTTAGCCTTCGATTTTCATTCAAGACTTTTATCGAACACCTAGGTGTCTCTATTAAACATCTTACTCTGTTTTAAAAACTTCTAATAACAATGACCCATCAACTTATTTGATCTTTGGTGGCACAAGTTTTTAACACCAAGAATGAGAAAGACAATTGAATAAATTAATAACAAGTTATATAAGAATAAATTCAAAGTGAAGCTAAGCATTAGGTGAAAGTGATTTGTATATATGTATATGAGTCAGATAATTGAAAAAGTCTTGCTGCAAAAGTAGATTTATTCATACCTGTTACAACTACTTGCCACCAAACGCAACAAATCATCAGTTTCCAGCTTAATTTCTGGATATTTTGGAACCCAAGTGTTTGAAATGAAAAAAAAAAAAAAAATGGAAGAAGAAGAAAAAGATTGAAATTGAAGAGTTGCATCAAGAAATGAAAGTGACAAGGTGTCATCAATTTGGCGGGCCATTTTGAACTAGCCACCTCCTCACTGTTTGCATCAGATTAATGTCACATTCTAGTTAGAGACATACCAGAAATGTATATTATTAAATTCAAGGCCCAACACTGTCGATCCATAATGTACCACGAATAGGCCTCCGGATTTTAGAAAAAAAAAAAAAATGTTTCATCATTTCAAATATATGAAAAAGAATAAAAATATAGAGATTAGTTACAATATATTTAAAATAATGAAAATTTAATCGGATTGAACATTTGAACTTGTTTTAAGGAGAAAAACTTGCATCCATCCAATGTAAATAATGCAATGCATCCTATGAAGGGGCTTGGAAGGGCAATGACCCATTTAGTCTTTTGAAATATTTACTTTTAGTCCTCATATTTTATTTAAATTTATTATATTTACTTTCAATAAAATAAATTTTTTATTGGTTTGTCCCTCTTAATTAAATTTGAAATTTTAGTTTCATCTCTAATCCTAACTGATGGGAATATGACATACGACCATACGTCAAGGAAAATGTGTTTGATTGGTTGGCATATGCACCCACTGACCGGATGCATTATGCATTGTATGGTGTGCATCCGGTTGATTTGGTGTGATGAATTATTTCCATCCATATTGATGAAATGAGATTGTTATTTCGAATGCTATTGTTTTTTGACTTTTAAATTTGTAACAGTTAAAAAAAAAAAGAAGCATAATGAATTATATCAAAGAATTGTGAGATAACAAGTGACTTAATTATATATATTTTTATCTTTTGAAAATAAATTGTATAAAAACCTTAAAATATAGATATTTATTTTAAAATGATTTTCATATACACATTTAAATTTTGCTTTGTTAAATGGTTGTTCACTTATTTTGTTCGAAGCAACTCCTTTCTTTTTTTTTCTTTTTTTTGTTTCAGATTATTCGGGGTCAAGTCTCAAAATGATTTTAATATGATTTGAAACTTTAATTTAAAAATATAGATACTTTTTTATTTTATTTTTCTAAAAATTATATCTAAAGTATTTTAATAAACACGAACCCATAGTTTTATTTTAAAATATATTTACAAATTAGAAAGATCACATGTCCAACAATATTTTGAGTTTATTTTTAGAATTATAGATAAAGATTAAAGGATATTTTGGTCTTATCACGCACAGATTTTTAAAAATGACACATGTACAAAATTTGTTTTAATTTTTTGTAAAATGACGGTCTCCATTTTTTTTTCTTCTTTTAAACAGATTTTCTTCTTTATTTATTTTTTTTAATTTTCAGTTAAATAAAATAATTAAATTCGATTTCTTCCAACATTTTTTACCCCAATCTTTAAGTTTTTAATAGTTTTGATTAAATTATTTTATATGATTTTTTCTTCTATTTATTTGATTTTTATTACATTGGGACATTGGGTGACCCTTTACCACCGTACATTCGTTGTTTCGTACAATATGACTTGGACTATATGGAAAATGAATGGTGTTGAGTAAAGATGAATGGTATCCATCTTTACTAGCTTCAGACGCCAACAGCAAGATGGATACCATTCATCTTTACTCAACAGCAAGATTGCTCTCTATTCACTGAATCAGGTATGGAACTTCTTTTCTCTGCTTTTTTCCTTCGAATATATCATGTGTTTCTTCTTCTTTATATGTGTACCGATTAATCACCCAAGACTGCTTTTACATGATTCTGCAAATCCGCTATTAATTTTATACTTTAATACAAGTATTGAACCACAACACTCTTTTCAAACTTAATTCTTATATTTTTCAATTCCTTTCTGACAATTCATCAGAAAAATTCACAGCCACTTGTAGAGTCGACGAAATACAATCCAACTTGGCACCCAAATTATCTTCTCCCAGTAAATTGGCATCCGCTATATTTCACTGGCTGAATCTGGTAATGCCTCTTTTACCCACAACTTAAAGCTTATTCCTTCTTCAAACATGTTGTCTGTTGGCTTCTTTCTTGTGAATGTTTCCATCATCAGAATTCCAAAGCTGTACACATCACCCGTCACTGAAACAATTCCTTGTGATCCATACTCTACGATTAGGTTCATTGTTAGAATGTATGTGTTTACAGCATAATTTGAATAATAAATTTAAAATGTTACCTGATGCCATATATCCAATTGTGGCCAAGGTGTTGGTTTGTATCATTGAATATTTGAATCCCCTTCACCTAAGAGCTTAGCAATGTCGAAATCACCCACATGTGCAACCATATCTCAATCTAGCAAGACATTGCTAGGCTTTAAATCACAGTGTACATTAGATATTGTATAATCATGGTGGAGATATTCCAGTGCTGATGCAACGGTGATCATTATGTTCAATCTTTGTAGGATATCCAAACAATAATTGTGAGAATACAGCCACTTTTCCAAGCTCCCTTTTGGCATGTATTCAAGTACCAAGGCTTTGAAGTCTATGTTTGAGCAACTGCTAATGATTTTGACAAGATTTCGATGGCGGATTTTGCTCATTACTTATAACATTCATCATCAAAACTCTTTAATGCCCTGTCTTCTTGCAAATTGAAAACCTTCACTGCAATGATTATCACATTCGAAATTTGTCCTCTGTACACTGACCCAAAACCTCCTGTACCAAGTAGATTGCTTTCTTAAAATCTATTTGTTGCATATTGAAGTTCTAGATATGAGATTCTTCTCCATGTAGCTAGAGTTAACACATCTTCTTCATCCAAAGATTTTGATTTTCTCTTTCGGCTTTGGAACAAAAAAATTATAACTGGAACAAAAAGTTCTAGTGTCTTGGTGATCTAGGAAGCAAAGAGTTGTTGCTCGGTCAAGTACCGAAGCTGAATATCGCTCCATGGCTCAAGTCACAACTGATATTTTGTGGCTTCGTTCTCTCCTTGGTGAGCTGCAAATTCCTATTTCTGGTTCCTCTGTTCTATGGTGTGATAATATAGGAGCAAATGCTCTAGCCCAGAATCCAGTTTTTCTTCAAAGGACCAAACATATAGACATTGACACTCATTTTATATGAGAGAAAGTGCTGTCTGGTGAGGTTGATATTCGTTATATTCCAACAACTCATCAAATAGCTGACATTTTTACCAAAGGCTTCACTCGTGAGCGCTTTTGCTATCCGTGTGACAAACTGCAACTTGTGGCTTCACCTCAGTTCAGTTTGCAGGGGAATGATAAGCCAATAAGTATGGTCAGCTACAAAGTCAGTATAAGGAAGGATGCTCAGCTAAAGTCAGGTTCACAGTATCACTCCACTTCTACACATGATCACGAGCAGTCATCACCAACTGATAACCAAACTATGACTAATCAAGATTGGTGGTTAGATTTTGGTTAGCATTAGTTAATTAACTAGGAGGCTTGGTTAATTAACTATTGCTGATGTCATATAACAGAATTCTGGTATCACTTCAGAAAATGTTTTCTCTGGAAAACAGAGGTCACGTTTTAAGTGTGTTGACTCAACTTGTATATAAAAGAGACAGAGTAGGAAATGTTGTAATCTATTATTTTCTCCTTCTTCAATGTAATGAAAATCCTCTGAGATATTTTTCTCTCCATTAATGGAGTTTCACAGAGCTTTGCTCATCTTCTTCTTCTTCCTATCTCTCTCAGAACTTTAATCAAACACTTGTCTGCTTATATCAAACACTTTACACTTCTTTAAAGAGTACTAGTTTTGCATTGGGGGACTTGCAATCGCGAAGCTCCACAAATATCACTATTCCCCATAAATGATTCGGCTGAGAAGTTTGGGAAAGGCCCTTTTGTAGGAATTTCTCCTTCTAGACTATTGAAAGTAAAATTTAGATATTTGAGTTACTTGAGTTTATCTAGAGACTTGGGAATTGCTCCTGAGAGGTTATTACTAGATATATCCAAAGACTCTATGCTAATCAAGTTTCCAAATGATTTAGGACAGGGGCCCTTAATTTGTTATTTGCTACAGATAATTTCATCAGGTTCTGGAGGCCTCCAATGCTGCTAGGGATGTCACCTGATAATTCATCTCCTGATAGGTCTATTCGAGTCAGAACCCTCAACTTTCAATATCCAATGGTAGGTGTCCCCCGAGTGAATTTGTGGACAAGTTCACTATCAAAATATCTTTGAGGCTCCATAGGGATGCAGGTATTCATGAAGTGAAATTGTTGGAATTAAGGTATAGAACTCACAGTGAAATAATATCACCCAAGCATGCAGGTATAGGTCGAGAGAGCTTGTTACCACCCAAGTATAGTTCACCTAAGTTTCTTAAATGACAAACTTCATTTGGAATGGAGCCTTGCAATCTATTGCCATCGACATACAAAACTTGGAGCATTCTAATTTTTCCAACTGCAGTTGGAATAGGTCCAGTCAAGTCATTATTTCCGAGGCGTACAGTTGTCAAGTTGCTTAAGCTCCCAACTTCATAGGGAATGCTACCCTTAATTCTGCGATTGTCTACTAGAAAACTTTTGAGAGTAGAGAGATTTCCTATAGAAACTGGGAGCGTGCCATTCAATGGATTATTGCTTAAAAACTAATCTTGTCAAAAGTTTATAGTTTGTCAATGAAGAGAGAAATGTTAGTTCTTGAGTTGGAGATTCTCTTGTGAACTGATTTGAGGCTATGTTGAGTCTCTGTAGATTCCTTAGATTACCAAGTGTTGTGGGAATAGGGCCACAGGATGAGTTTGAGGACAGCTCAAGGATGGTGAGTTCAGAAGCATGGAGATAGAGTCAGGGATTATGCCATTGAGTTCATTACTCCATAGGTAAAGCTCCTTAAGATTTGGAATATTGAAGATTGTAGATGGGATGAGGTCTGTTAAGCTGTTATTATGGAGACTCAAAATCATTAGATTATGAATATTACCAATCTCTGGTGGTATTGAACCTGCCATGATAAAGAGAAAGACCAAAACAAAATGAATCACTCTTTAGTTTTGTTATTCGTTCAATGATTCTTCTTAAATGTTATTTGTTGATATACATTTGGAACTTTAAGTGTGTGAGACAAATACATAGGATTAATATATATATATGTCAACTCAGTGTGTACAAGACAAACCCTTCTTTAAAAATAGAGACCGAACATTCTTTAAAAGTGATCTCTCCTTATACATTGTTGATCAAATAGTGAAACCTCTACTTTGAAAATAATTTTATTGGAAACCAGATAAATTATTGTATCTTCTATGGTTAATTTGCTTTTATCCAATTATAGTATAAGTTTGATTTTCTGATATGCTCACAAATGCTTCTATCCTAGAAGTATAGTACATGTAGAAAATTCTTGATTAGTCATGTTGATTCAGATGGTGTAAACTCAACAGAAATATGTTTATTATTATATTTTTTCATCCTTTGTCAACTCTGAATAGTCTTTGTTATTTGACCACTAGGTAGTAGGTACCAGTAATATTTTAGACTAGCTAGAATACTTCAATGAATTGTATTAAATGCATATATAAACATACTAGTCAAGCTGCTCCCAGTCAGTTTCATTTCCCTTAGCGAGGTACAATTAGAAACTTCTAGGTATATGTCCTGTTTATTTATTGAGTCCAGATATTTGAATTGCTATAAGTTACAAATATTCATTTTGTAAAATTTCAGTAGAGAAACTACTGTCGAGAAGATTAATCTTAAATCATTTTAGAAATAAGATAATGGATTGAAAGTTGAATTTGAACCTGTGATGGGACTTTCTTTCCAAAGCATGAAGAGAACCTAATTCTTCTAGTATTTCACCTGCAAATCCACGGTAACCAAGATTCAACTCATTTTGTAAATTCTTAATAAGCTCCATATGAGTTTGCCTATGCCCAAAGTTTAGACCTTCTGATATGAATTTTCAACTTTGATTACGTAATATATTTATTTTGTGAAATGTAATTATGATTATAATATGTAACCAAAATATATTTCTTTATTTTCTTTTATCAATTATAAGTCTAAAGTTTGATGTGTCAAAAGAAAGCTTATAAAGATGTATTTGCTAATAGAGTAACAAATACTCATGTGAAAAGTAAAGCGAGTAAGTATATTTTACCTTTCAAGTCGTTGGTGTCTAGATAAATCTCCTGCAACAGATTTCCAATATCTCTTGTTATTGTTCCTGTGAATTTATTGTTATCTAGAGATATTCGAAGAAGCTCCCTACATTGCCCCAAACTTAATGGAATGGAACCTTCAAGTCAATTAGGATGTAGAATCAGTCTTTGGAGAACATGAAGATATTGGCCCATATAATCGGGGAGGCTACCAGAAAGCCTATTGAAGGCAAAATCAATCGTATCCAAAGAAGAGATGTTGAAGGTATGGTCCCTGAAATGTGCTGGTTACCATAGACATTGAATGTCTCCAGGCCGGTTGGTCAATTTGCCTCTCTTCTGAAATACTTCCTTGTAGATTATTATTCCACAATTCTAGGTTCTTTAATGTTGTGATATTTCCTAGAGAAGGTGGGATAGTACCTGTAAATTGTTACGAAAGAGATACAAGATTTGAAGTTTAGGCAAGGAGCCAAGCCAAGATGGAATCTCTCCTTGAAAAGTGTTGTATCCCAAGTGAAGGATTTCCAATCTGCGCAGATGAAATATATCCACAGGCAGAGAGCCATGGAAACTGTTGTTTCTAAGATGTAGTTGATCAAGTAATGATAGATTTCCTATATGCAGCGGAATGGTGCTCATAAGACTCATTGAGGTAAGATTCAAGACTATGACTCTGTTGTTTTGAGAATCACATGTAATCCCTACCCAGTTGCAAACAGAGGTAGAAGCAGTCCAATAATTTGCCAACAAGTTGTAAGGGTCATTAGTGATATGAGCTTTGAATGCAAGAAGAGAAGAAGATTGATCTGTGGCAATATTAGTTGCTTCAAGCCTTCAATAGCTAAGAAAGTTTTACGGAATACACAAACGTTTCCATTTGTGCATAATCATCGAACGAGGGAGGACAAGTGATGCATAAATATTAAATAATGAAAACAGTTCTTTTGACTTGCCAAGAAAGAAGGAGACACTCTTGAATGATTGCTTAATATTATATTTCCTACAATGAAGACTTGTTTGAACATGATAATATCACATGCTATGTCATTTCCTAAACGTTTTAGATCTAGCCCAAGTTCATATATTGATGCTTCATTTCATACATTAATATAATTGATTACCCAAAATTTAAATAATTTAATATTACTAATTTTTCTCAAGCTGCATGTCCAATTAAATTTGAAGAAAAAAAATTTGGTATAATTTCTGAAGTACTTGAAGCTAATCAATTTAATATTATTAGTTTTTCATCAATCTTAGGAAGTTACAATAGTCTATGATTGATGATCTATTATGTTGAAAGAATGATCTGTGAGGAACTTGGTTGTTTTATATGTTTATATTATTTCACTACAGTTTTCTTGTGAGATCTTTGTGACAAGTGGCATCTGCAATTTAGTTTATTATATATTTATATTATAAAACTTTCCATTTATGAAAAGAAAGTGATTAGTAGGCAGAATTGATCTTTCTTTTAAGTTTGGAAAATGCGAACTTTTGTGTTGACTTATGTACAGGCACAGCTTGACACAAGCAACTGGGCAGTTTTTAACGACAGATATTATTAAAACAAAAAGGAGCAACCAAACACCACTGAAAACAGGGGAGGCAACAGCCTCAAAGGATCAGGGAGGCAGCAACAGCAACACTACAAATACAGGGACAACACTGAAAACAGGAGAGGCAACAGCAGACTAAGAAAGCAACGACAACTAACATAACAGCCACAACACAAGCCTGCCACGGCCAAACTAAGCCTTATCAATAAATAAAGATGAATAATACTTTATTCACTCGTATACATCCAGCCCTTTCCATGCTCAAGAGCTTGATAATAAGCACCTTTAGTTCTTGCCACACTCTTTTGAAATCTAGTTCTGATATTTGCAAGTGTTGTGTGGACATTAGTTATATCAAGCCTCCTTTCGGGTGAATCCGCCGAGCAATCCACAGCTAGTTCCAGAATGGATGAAATACAATTCTTGGTAGCAGTGAAATTCTCTCCTCCGAGTAAATTAGTATCTGCTACTTCAGCTATTGAATTTGGCAATGCCTCTTTTACCCAGCATTTCAAGCTCATTCCTCCCTCAAACATGTTGTCTGTGGGCTTCTTTTTTGTAAATGTTTCCATCAGCAAAATGCCAAAGCTGTACACATCCCCTCTTATAGAAACAATTCCTTCTGATCCATACTCTACAATTAAGTTCATAGTTATTCATAGTAAGGAGAGAAAACAAAATTAACCTGATACATATCATAAAACCTAACTCTATTAGTACATTTTGAAGTTGTAAATATGCATTACTATAGGGATTATATGTATGTATTTACAAAAAAATAAAATCATAATTTGTATGTATTTACAAAAAAATAAAATCATAATTTATATTGTTACCTGGTGCCATATATCCGATTGTGGCCAAAGTGTGGGTTTGTGTCAAAGAATCTTCTTCGCTTAAGAGTTTGGCGATGCCGAAATCACAAACATGAGCAGCCATATCTTCATCTAGCAAGACATTGCTAGGCTTCAAATCACAATGTACAATGGGTGTTCCATAACCATGATGGAGATATTCCAGTGCTGATGCGACATCGATCATTATGTTAAGTCTTTGGAGGATATCTACACAATAATTGTGGGAATACAACCACTGTTCCAAGCTCCCATTGGGCATGTATTCTAGTACTAATGCTTTGAAGTCAAAGTTAGAGCAACAACTGATGATTTTGACAAGATTTCGATGACAGATTTTACTCATTACTTCACATTCGTCATCAAAACTCTTTAATGCCCTCTCTACTTGCAAATTGAAAACCTTCGCAGCTATATCCATCCCATCTAAAAGTTTTCCTTTGTATACCGAGCCAAAACCTCCTGTGCCGAGTAAATTGCTTTCGTCAAATCCATTTGTTGCACGATAGAGTTCTTCATAGGGAATTCTCCTCCATGTTGCAAGAATTGAAGCATCTTCCCTATCTAAAGAATTTCTTTTCCTCTTTTTGCTTCTAAACCATAGAATTGTGAGAGGTAATACAACCATGGCCAATGCAGTTGCTAATAATATGCATATCAATATCACTAATTTGCTTGTCTTGGATTTTCGGATGGTACCTGTTTTACATGGGGGGACTTGCAATCGCGGAGCACCACAAAGTTGACCATTGCTTATAAATGATTCAGCTGAGAAGTTTGCAAAAGCTCCTCCTGTTGGAATTTCTCCATCCAATCTATTGAAAGACACATTGAAATATTTGAGGTACCGTAGTTTCTCTAGAGATTTGGAAATTGCTCCTGAGATGTTATTACTAGATAAATCCAGTAATTCCAAATTAACTACGTTTCCAATTGATTCTGGGATACTGCCTTTTACCTTGTTGTGTGCTAGGGAGAAATTACTCAGAGTTTGAAGGTTTCCGATGCTGCTTGGGATCTCCCCTGATAATTCATTCCATGCCAGGTCTATATGAGTAACTGCCCTTAGATTTCCAATATCCAATGGAAGCTTTCCGATGAGTGAATTGTTGGACAAGTTTAGATCCAAAATATCTCTAAGGTTCCACAAGGACGATGGTATTGTAGAAGTCAAATTGTTGGAATTCAGCTGTAAGACTCTTAGTGAAGTAATATCACCCATGCATGCTGGTATAGATCCAGAGAACTTGTTGTCACTTAAGTATAGATCACCTAAGTTCCTTAAGTTACAAATTTCACTTGGAATGGAGCCTTGCAATCTATTACCATCAAGATAAAAAACTTGAAGCTTTCTCAATTTTCCGATTTCAATCGGAATAGATCCGGTCAATTCATTGTTTTCAAGAATTAAGGTTGTCAGGTTGCTTAAGTTGCCAATACCTTGGGGAATGTTACCCTTGATTTTGCAATCTTGTGCATAAAAAGTTTGAATACCAGAGAGATTTCCTATGGAAGTTGGAAGGGTACCATCCAGTGGGTTATCATCCAAACCAAGTCTTTTCAAATGTTGGCAGTTTGTCAAAGATGAGAGGAAGGTCAATTCTTGGGTTGAGGGATCTCCGGTCAATTGATTTGATGCAATGTTGAGATCTTTTAGATTTCGTAGTTCACCAAGTGTTGTTGGAACAGGTCCAGAGAATGAGTTTTCGGAAAGCTCTATGTAGATGAGTTGAGAAGAGTTGGAGATAGAGTTAGGGATTACACCATCGACTTCATTACCCCATAGGAAAATGTACTTAAGATTTGGAAGCCTGATGCTTGATGGAAGATGGCCTGAGAGGCGGTTCATGAACAGATACAAGTCTTCTAGTTTTGACATATTGAAGATTGTGGATGGGATGAAGCCTGTAAAACTGTTATTCTGGAGCTTTAACTTCAAAAGATTAGGAAGATCACCGATCTCAGATGGTATTGAACCTGTCATAATAAAGAAAATGAGAAAGATGAACCAATAATTGAATGAAATAATTTATTAAAAAAACCAATAGTGTTACGAATATAATCTGAGAATAAATTATCTCCCAATTGTAGTATATAAAACATACATAGTGACTAGTAAAATTAAAATATCTTTTGGTAAAATGGATGATTAATTCATAATGTACTCAAGAATCCTAATTGAATACACCCCCCTAAGCTACATCATACCTTGGAGAAAGTTGGTTTCAAGATGTAATTCCTTCAGCATAATCATGTTTCCAATTTCCTTGGGTATATATCCAGTGAAATTATTAAGATACAAGGATAAAATTTACAACTGTTGGTGACGTAGCGGAAGCTTAATAATCTCGAATCCACGAGAGAGTTCTCGAATCCACGAGAGAAATTGTGTTCAAAACGAACGATTTTTTATTGATCATTAAAATTGGCAAAACCTTTTGCTGACTCGTGCTTAAAAGGAAAAATAGAATCCTAATTCTACTAAAGAACAAAGACTAGCTGGACTGATTTATGTCCAACACGAAGACTTACTAAACAAAAAAAAAGAAAACTAAACTGATAACTAAAAGACTTGTGAATTTGAATTGGGTTGGTTTTAGGATTCTTCATGTCTGATTCCCACAGCTGTGCTCTCAGCTGCTCTTGCCTCACGTCCTACATCAGTCTCCTCCTCTTGGAACAGAGCTCGTCCCGAGCCGTCTGGGTATAACGGCACATCCTCATGGTACTCAGACAAGTCTGCGACATTAAATGTATTGGAGATATTCCAATTATCCGGCAGCTGTAAGATATAGGCATTATCATTAATTTTCTTCGTGATTCTGAAAGGGCCATACTTTCGCTGTTGCAATTTTGTCCGGGTTCCAGGAAAATGATTTTTCCGTAAGTAAACCATCACCAAATCTCCTTCTGCAAACTCCTTCTTACGCCGATGCTGATCCGCGGCGGTTTTATAAGCACTGTTAGCAGCTTGTAGATTAGATTGGACCTCAGAGTGTATTTGCTGAATTCGTTCAGCCAGGTTCTCTCCAGCCTTATTTGCTCTCGGCAGCATTGGTATGGTGGCTAGGTCCAACGCATGCATTGGTGGCTGGGTATAGACGATCTCAAACGGAGTTTTACTTGTCGAACGATTGGTCATGCTGTTATATGCAAACTCTGCCTGAGCCAGGTCAAGATCCCACCGTTTCGGCTTTTCCCCACTGATACAGCGTAGCATATTGCCCAGAGTGCGGTTCACCACTTCCGTTTGGCCGTCCGTCTGTGGGTGGAATGCGCTACTAAATTGTAACTTAGTATCAAATTTTTTCCACAAAGTCCTCCAGAAATGACTCACGAATTTTACGTCACGATCTGACGTGATGGTCTTTGGAACCCCGTGAAGCCGCACCACTTCTCGAAAGAATAAGTCAGCGACGTGACTTGCATCTGCAGTCCGTTTACAGGCGACAAAATGCGCCATTTTTGAAAATCGATCGACCACAACCATGATGGAGTCCTTTCCCCTCTGGGTTCGTGGCAGCCCAAGCACGAAATCCATGGATAAGTCGACCCAAATTGTCTCCGGTACTGGAAGAGGGGTGTACAGCCCAGTGTTTTGGGATTGTCCTTTGGATTCTTGACATATCCGACAGTGTTGAACCATCTTTCCCGTGTCCCTCTTCAACTGTGGCCAGTAATATCGGTCTGCGATCAAGTGGATTGTTTTGTCCCGGCCTAAGTGGCCGCCAAGACCACCTCCATGAAGCTCTCTAATAATCTTTTCTCGCAGTGATCCCTGTGGAATACACAATTTATTGGACTTGAAAAGGAAGCCATCGTGAATTAAAAAATCCCCTGCCTCTTGATGCGTGCTGCACTTGCTCCAAATATGCTTGAAGTCTTCATCAGTGGCGTACAAGTCTCTCAAGGTGTCGAGTCCAGTAACTTCTGCTTCAGCTGTCACCAACATGGTTGTCCACCTACTCAGTGCGTCGGCGACCTTGTTCATCATTCCGGATTTATGTTTCAGAGAGAAGGTGAACTTCTGCAGAAAGGTAATCCATCGAGCATGCATGTTGTTCATGTGGTGTTGATTGTTGATGAATTTCAAAGCTTGATGATCACAATATAATACAAATTCTTTTTGGACCAGGTAATGCTGCCAATGCATGAGAGCCCGAAAAACAGCGTAAAATTCTTTTTCATAAGTCGTCCATCGTTGCCGTGCATCACTTAGCTTTTCGCTAAAGAACTCTACCGGTCGACCCTCTTGTGACAATACGGCACCGATTCCCTTTCCCGAGGCGTCACAGTCTACTTCAAACAGCTTATCAAAGTCTGGCAACGCAAGGACGGGTGCCGTGCTTAGCTTTTCTTTTAAGAGTGCGAAACTCGTTTCTTGCTCCTCTGTCCAACGAAAACTGCCCTTCTTAGTGCACTCAGTTAATGGGGCTGCTAGGCTACTGAAGTTTCGGATAAATCTCCGTTAGAATGTGGCTAATCCATGGAAGCTTCGTACTTCGGTGACTGATGACGGGGTCGGCCACTCTCGAATTGCTTTGACCTTAGCGTCATCTACTTGGACCCCATCTCTTCCCACGACAAAGCCCAAAAATACCAACCGGTTTTGTAAGAATTTGCACTTCTTCTTGTTTACGTACAGGTGATTCTTTCGCAACACCAACAAGACTTCTCTCAAGTGCCTCAAGTGCGTCTCTTCATCCGGGCTGTAGATAAGGATATCGTCGAAGTAGACGACGACAAATTTGCAAGAAAAAGGTCTTAGTACCTGATTCATTAGTCGCATAAAAGTGCTTGGTGCGTTGGAGAGACCGAATGGCATCACCGACCATTCATATAACCCTTCTCGCGTCTTAAACGCGGTTTTCCACTCATCCCCAGGCCTAATCCGAATCTGATGGTATCCGCTTCGCAGGTCAATTTTGGAGAACACCTTTGCTCCTCCCAGCTGGTCTATCATGTCCTGAATGGTGGGTATTGGGTGTCTATATCGGATGGTGATTTTGTTGATTGCTCGGCTGTCGATACACATCCTCCAGGTGCCGTCTTTCTTAGGTACGAGTAGAGCAGGTACTGCACAAGGACTCTTGCTCTCTTGGATGTATCCCTTCTGTATCAAGTCATCAACTTGGTCTTGTAGTATCTTGTGTTGTTGTGGACTCATCCTATAGTGCGCCAGATTTGGAAGACTCGCTCCCGGAACTAGATCAATCTGATGTTGAATTTCGCGCATTGGAGGTAGTCCAATTGGTAGCTCATCCGGTGTTAAATCAGCGAATTCAGTGACCAACGGAAGGGCTGATTCAGGTATTGCTTCTTCTTGGATGTCTTCCTCTTGGGCTAACAACACACAAGCCTCACATTCCTCTGTCAAATGTCGGTTGGTTATAGCTAGGAAATTCTCCCCCTCTTCTTGTCGTGCCTCTACCTTCAAAGTGGGTGGTTTCAATATGATTTGCCTTCCTTTCCACCAGAACTCGTAAATGTTGGCTTTACCTTTAAAACCCACATCTAAGTCATATTGCCAAGGTCTTCCTAACAGAATCTGACAAGCATCCATGTTTACCACATCGCACACGACTTCATCCTTGTAATTCTTCCCAATTGTTAGCGGTACTCGGCACACTTCATTGACTACATCAGCGGACCCTTCCACTTTTCGAATCCAACGCAAGCCATAGGGTTGCGGGTGCTTCTCTGTAGGCAGTTTCAGTTTCTTCACCAGCTCTTTGGAGACCAAATTTTCTGAACTTCCGGTGTCAATCACAACCTTTGCTATCACCCCATTGATAATGGCATTGGTTCGGAACACCTGATGTCGAGTGGTGACTTCTGGTCCCCTTTTAGGTGTTAAAAAAAATCCTCTGAACGATGCAACTCAGTCTTCTTTCTGGACTATCATATTCTGTCATGATGCCCCGCCTAATTTCCTCTGTTTTCTCAGTCTGAAGATCACACAGCTGTTGTGTTATTATTCCGACGAAACCGTCCTCTCCATCTTCCTCAATCCCGTCGACCACCTCTGCTTCATGATCATCATCGTCTTCCTCTGCATAGTCACCCTCCACAAAATTGACAGCAGGCCTCTGTGGACATTGATTCGACCGGTGTCCCGGTTGGTGGCATCTGTAACAAAGCGAAGGCATTGGTTTAGCATAAGGGTTCGTTGTTTGTTGTGTCGTAACTCTTCTTGGTCGACCCTCAGTATTTGTGGATTCAGTGGTTGGCTCGGTCGGGGCTGTCACTTTGTTTAGACCAGTTTGGAACTGCTGGTTAGTGAATCTGGCTCGGACAGGAGTGGCTCTAATTGGTTCCTCAGCCTTTCGTGCTAGATCGAAGGCTTGCCCGAGAGTGAATGTGTTGAGCATCTTCATTTGGTCTTGTATTTCCCGCTTCAATCCTCCCCTAAACCTTGCGATTTGCATATTTTCGTTGTCTGGCAGCAAGTTCCGTGAATTCAGACGAATAAACTCATCGATGTACTCTTCCACAGTCCTATTTCCTTGCTTGCAATTCTGCAATTGGACATACAACCGCTGCTCGTAATCCGGAGGTAGGAATTTGGCCATGAACTTGCTCTTCATTTTCTCCCAAGTTGCAATTGGTGGTTTTCCATCAAGTACTCGCTTGTTTTTCAGGTACTTCCAATATGCTGCAGCTGACCCTTTTAATTTGTTGGCAACCACTTTGAGTTTCCGATCTTCAGAACAATCCATTACTCCAAATCCGGTTTCAACTTCATCTATCCATGAAAAGAATTCATCCATGTTTTGAGTTCCCTTGAATATTGGCATCTCTACATTGAGTTTGTAATCTCGGTCTCCTTGGGTCCTCCTTGGGGACCGGTCATCTGAACCAGTTACCTGTGGGTTCGGGTTTGGAATCATAGGTAACGTCTGCAGGTTTTGGAATTGTGGTACGTTTTCAGGATCACGTGTCAAAGACGTCGGGCCACGAGTGATCTCGTTTGCCCCTCCTCGTCGTTGGTCGTCTACCCTGTTGCCATTAGGAGACAACGCCTCTAGCCTCTGAAGAACCTCCTCAAGTTGAGCTTGCAGTAGTGGAACTCCATCGAGTAGTGGACGAATGTCATTGATGGCGGCAGTAACAACCCCGGTTGCTATTGCCCTTATTCGCTGATCTTCGTCAGTCGAACGATTGCCCCCAATATCGTCGCGCGCCATCAGAAAGATTGTGGAACGCTCAGGCTCTGATACCACTTGACGTAGCGGAAGCTTAATAATCTCGAATCCACGAGAGAGTTCTCGAATCCACGAGAGAAATTGTGTTCAAAACGAACGATTTTTTATTGATCATTAAAATTGGCAAAACCTTTTGCTGACTCGTGCTTAAAAGGAAAAATAGAATCCTAATTCTACTAAAGAACAAAGACTAGCTGGACTGATTTATGTCCAACACGAAGACTTACTAAACAAAAAAAAAGAAAACTAAACTGATAACTAAAAGACTTGTGAATTTGAATTGGGTTGGTTTTAGGATTCTTCATGTCTGATTCCCACAGCTGTGCTCTCAGCTGCTCTTGCCTCACGTCCTACATCAGTTGGCAACTTGGCACTTTGATATAGTCGACGATATTTGGCCATCAAACTGTTGGGATTATTGTGTGAAGCCTTCAATTAATTAAAAACAAGTTAGGTTGCTTTTGTCTTTTATGTGATAAATTGATAAAGACAAAGTTTGTCTTATTTGAAGGTTTGGTGAATGTGCACATGAAAGTCAACAAAGAAGCGAATTGCAAATTGAGCAATTGGAACGCTGTGCAATATGCAGCGTCATGTGCAGCGGTCCTAATTTTTTTTGGTGAGCGCTGCGCATTGCGCTGTGTGTTGTGGCAGCGGTGAGGCAGCGGTTTCACCAGTGTTTTGCGTTGCGCATTGCGCTGCTAATTGTTTGACAGCGGTGTTGTCACAGTAGGTCACGCTGCGAAGAGCGCTGTGGCTATGGCAGCGGTTCGACTTAAATCCGCGTGCAATAAATATTTCACACAGTAAAGATAGAGGAAAAAGGAAATAGATCCCAATTAGGATTTGGCCAACTCTAGTGCTTCCATATAAATACCACAATTATGTGTACTCTGATGTGTGTGTTAAAAATCACCGTGAGTGAGAAAATATTGCTAGAGAGATAGAGAGCAAATTGTAGAGAGACAGAGAGATTGTAATCAACTCTGAAAGTAGTGGATTGAGTGCGGTGCGCTCCGTGGACGTAGGCAAATTGCTGAACCACGTAAAATCTTTGGTGTCATCTTTTTCTTCTTATTGCTTTCATATTATCTGTGTTTTAGATTTGTGTGTGTGCGATTTTTTTCTTACAACACAAACATGTTACTAGTCAAATAAAGCATTTTCAAATTAGGAAGATAATTGAAAATATCATATGGAAGTCCTCCAGAAAGACTATTAAAACCCAAGTCAATAACTTGTAATGAAGGCATGTTAATGATGATGGAAAGGAAGGAGTCAGAGAGCTGGTTATTGCTGAGATCAAGCCATTCCAGCGAGAATGTTTGGAAGATGAGGAGGGTATGGTACCTGAAAGCTGGGTTTCACCAAGATCAATGAATCGCAATGAAGACAGATTTCCAAGTTGAGGAGGGATGGTGCCTGCAAGACCAAAGTTAGAAATATTCAAGGTGACTCTATGATGACGAACACTGCAAGTGACACCAATCCAAGTACAGATAGAGCTGCATGTGGACCAGTTTTTGGCCAATAAATTGGTAGGATCATACTTTATATGATCTTTCAGAGCAAGAAGAGCATGTTGGTCTGTGGTGATGTTTTTTGGTGCTGCCTTAACTAAGGACAACATCAAACTTAGAACTAAGAAAGCTGTGATAATAACGATGAGAGGATTGTTTTTCGCCATGAGATCGAGAAACTAGTTTCTAGTGTGGGATTCTTTAGGCAATGAGGTATAGGTATAAATAATTAAACCAGAATTTGTCAAAAGCTGCCAAGAAAAGGATGGAGAAAAGAAAATCAATTTGTAAAGGATATTAATTAAAGTCTCTCAGCCATAAATACTGCTGTTCACAAAAGGACAAATGACAGCTCAGAGTCTGGCAATAACCTGATGTATGCTCATCATCATAGTGAGATTCAAGATTGTAATCATGATCAACATCTTAGATTGTCCATCAACGGCAAATATCAGATGACAGTTTAGTATGAAGTAGCTGAGGTGGCAGAAAATATTCGAATTAGTTAAGAAAGGCGGTAAATTAATACCACAAGTTACGTAATTCGTTTAATGAAAATGAAATGAAATACAGTTTCTCTTTGATTCACCATTGTTGCTTTTCTCTGAGTTCCCTAACAAACACCTTTAACAAACACCTTTGTGTACTGTGATTATCAAACACTTACATTTCAGCAAGTTTTACACCCATTCTGTCTTCGTAGGTCCAAATGAAATAGCAAAAATAATTTAGTGACAATTTTTTATTTCTATAACTACTTTTCGTTTTATTGTTATCAAAACAAACTTCTACAGTCTTTTACCTGACCAAGTGGCAAGCCATAATCGGTAGAAAATCCAATTTAGAAGATTTTTTTTTTTTTTGAACTCTCACAATATTCCATAATCCATAAGTTGACTAGTTCAAATTAAAGTTGCTGTCGATGGCAGGGACTGCTCAAAGGGCCAGCTAACTAGAAAATTACTTGACTTGCACGAAATTTCCTTGACAATTATTTTGCATCAAAATTCCAAAGACATTTAATAGTTATAGGTCCTACCAAGTACCAAGGCCTTGTAAAACTATACAAGACTCCAAGTCAATGATGGAAAAAAAGAAGAAAAGGAAACTATCAAGTAAACAAGTTTGATAAAGAGAGGGTATCAAACTTTACGGATCGTATTAGATCTATCCAATTAGTTGCGGATGTTGTCGGATTTCTGATTAGTATGAAGCATTTGAGGTGATAGAAAATATTAGAATTAGTTAAGAAAGGCGATAAATTAATTCCGGAAATTACAAAATTCAGTTTTGACTTTAGTGTATTAGTTTCTGTATAAATAGATCAGCTTAGCTTGTAATTGTTTAATGAAAATGAAATACAATTTCTCTTTCATTCACCATTGTTGCTTTTCTGAGTTCTTCAACAAATACCTTTGTGTGTTTATCAAACACTTACATTTCAGCAAGTCTTACACCCATTCTGTCTTTGTAGGTCCAAATGAAATAGATAACCAGTTTTCCTCAAAAATAATTTATTGACTAGTAGACTTCTAGTTAGTTGTCAGGATCATAATTTAATACATCTGTCGGGATCAAAAATAGAACAAGTTGCAAACTTTGCTACTCCAAAGACGCGTAGTTCGGCTCTCATTGTTTAATACATCTGTCGGGATCACCAACCGAGATCAACACTACATTGCGGCTTGATTGTCTACTTCCAGAATCAGAAGAAGTTGGCTCTCAACACCGGGAAATGTCTACTAGACACTAGACACATAGTTGGCCACCTCCACAATTAAGGAGGCAAAGCCCCTCCATTAGTCCATTTTCTTACTTTACACATGTATTAGAAGAAATGTTTCAACGATTTAAAAATATCTTAAATTCCTGTTTAAATGATGCAAATACATAACTCAAGTCTCAACTCAATAGGAAAATGAATACACCATAGAGAGATTATTATACAAAATGAATCAGATTTTTACATTAGCAATGGCCTCATCATGTAATCAACAAACTGCCGAAATCCTAAAATACCCCACATGCCTACATTCTAACACATGTCAAGTTGAGCAATCCATGGAAATGCCAACAATTCACAGCTACAACAGTCAAATAAACGCCAATAGCATTGCACACCTGCTGATTAAGCTGCGAATTACCCCAAGATCCTATGGATGTTTGGACATTATTCTTGCTGTCAAATATGAAGCCTGATTCATTATTTGAGCTTGCCGAGACAAAAGTACTTTGTGAAGTAGGTCGAGGTTTCCTTGGCATCTGGCATAAACAATAAATTAATGTCATTAAGCAATGTTTTATTCATTGTAAAGCAAGTCATAAGAACAAATTGAAACACAGTCTGCATCAGAACCTTTGTGACCCGAGACTTCGCCTTGATCTCTTTTTTTATCTGTTCACACCGATGGTTGAGCATTTGCCTCTTTGGACTCACCTCAATGAAGTCATCTTCATCACTAGGGGCTTCTATGCCAGGTTGTTCGAAAACATGCACAAGGCCACTTTGTAATGGAGCATCAACATCCTGTTAGGGTTTTTAATCTT
This sequence comes from Acer yangbiense, assembly GCA_008009225.1. Classification (NCBI taxonomy): domain Eukaryota; kingdom Viridiplantae; phylum Streptophyta; class Magnoliopsida; order Sapindales; family Sapindaceae; genus Acer; species Acer yangbiense. The sequence goes on from CM017773.1 coordinate 10,272,894, forward strand.
TTCTTGTTAATTTGTTATTTATTTATTTTTTATTTTTGTTATTGCATTTGATTTAATGGTGTAAAACTTGTTTGATTGAGAAAAAAACAATAAAAACCGGTAAGAAAAGTGTAAGTAGGTGGTATGAGTAGAGAAGCACTCAAGGTGTTTGACAAAATTACTTGGAGAAAAACAGAGATGAGAAGAATCGCTCAGGTATTTTATTATTTTTGTCTCTTAATTAATAAATGAATTGCTTACACTTGACTACTTATATTACACAAAGAATTCACCAACTGCATAGATTTTGTGTTACCAAGGATAGATTTAAGTCTGACAATTATATGCCATGTATCAGCAGTTGTAGATGTAATTTCAAAGTTACCTTGTGGTTTATAATCCCAGAATTTGATATTCAATTAGTTTGACATTTTATTGTGACTTTATTTTGTTATTTTTTTATTATTATTGGTGTAACTAAAAATTATTGAACCTCGGTTTACATTTGTGATAGATTTTCTTCTTCACATTTGTTATACTATACCTTTCAAACTGGAACTCCTACTGTTCCTCCATTCAATATTATTAACCGTGTGCTTGTTGACATTTTTCTTAGGTGATTGTATTATGTTACTGGGTTATAATAACCGTGAGTTGCTGCATAGTTGCACAGTTAAATTAAGTGAGTAGAAAATTATAGCAAAGCAAAAGATTTTCTGATTATAACTTATAAGTAATTGAAGGGTTGAAGAATCATCCACTCTTCAATACAAGTTATTGTGCATCTGGAAATGGAGGTATGGTTAAAATACCACAAGGACCTTTAGGAAAACCTGATTCTCTGATAATCCTCATGTAGCCACGCTCACCCCAACCCGTGTCCCATGAATTCTTGAGTATCCAATACTTGGTACCATATTTATTTACACCATACCCAACAATTACAACTGCATGGTTGATTGAATCTCTGCAATTTCCATTGTAGATTCCAATCGTATGTTGCTTGAAATCACCATCTGTGTTAATGTAAGCTGAGATGGGTTGTCGAGTTACAATTTACAAAGACTTTTAATTGCATCTTATTAGCATTATAGCTGTCTTTATAGAACCGATGATCTCGGCAGCTTTCTCGGCTGCCTTCGACAGGGTCCTTTATGTTCCTGGTATTGGTAATTGGACTCAAAATTCCTTGACAATTATTTTGCATCAAAATTCCAAAGATATTTAATAGCTATAGGTCCTACCAGGGCCTTGTCAAACCATACAAGACTCCAAGTCAATGATGGAAAAAACAAAACAAACAAAAAAGGAAACTATCAAGTCCACAAGGTTGATAAAGATAGGGTGTTAAATGGATCAGATCGGATTAGATCTATCCAATTAGTTGCGGACGTTGTTGGATTAAAATTTCCTTGACAATTATCTTGTATCAAAATTCCAAAGACATTTAATAGCTATAGGTCCTACCAACTACCTAGGCCTTATAAAACTATACAAGACTCCAAGTCTACGAAAAAAGAAAAAAACTATCAAGTCAACAAGGTTGATAAAGTGAGGGTGTCAAATAGATCGGATCGAATTGGATCTATCCAATTAGTTACAGATGTTGTTGGGTTTCGGGTCGGACCAGATCGGATTATAAATGTAAGCAGATCAGTTCGGATTGGATTTACAAACATAAGATCTAATCCTGTCCATATATGAGCTTAGCTCAGCTAACCTGATGTATGCTCATTATAGTGAGCTTCAAGATTGTAATCACGATTGACCATCAACGGCAGATATCAGAATATCAGATGATAGTTTAATTAGTATGAAGTTGTTAGTTAGCTGAGATGGCAGAAAATATTATAATTTGTAAAGAAAGGCGCTAGATTAATTCTGGAAATTACGGAATTCAGTTTATACTTGCGTGTATATATTAGTTTCTGTATAAATTAAAAGATCAGCTTAGCTTGTACTTGTTTAATGAAAATGAAATGAAATGCTAAACAGTTTCTCTTTCATTCACCATTGTGTGAGTGACTGAGTTCTTCAACAAACACCTTTGTGTGTTTATCAAGCACTTACATTTCAGCAAGTTTTAATTATTGGAGGATACGTTTGGGGCAATATTATAATTATTTTAGTATAAAACAGGGTCAAATTATAATTTCAAAATTTTAGGAGTCAAAATGAAATTGTAAGGAAATTTTGGTTTTGATTCCATTGACATATATGAAGAATACCAGGATACTAGAGATTGCAAACCTTTCTCAATATGAATGATGATAATGAAGTTAATTAAGAATTTAAAATATGTTTTATGAATTTTTTTTATATATTATTTGGATTTTGTAATATGTTCGAATTATGTGACATGTTTTATTTGGATTCTGTAATATGTTATATTGTTATGACTTATGTAGTTATGTGACATGTTTTATTTGGATTCTAAATATGTTTTTATTTTGAATGAATTATCAAATATATTTTCATATATATATATATATTTTTAAATATATATATATATTATTTTAATTGACATATCTTGTCGTATCTATATCATAGTTTTTAAAGATTTACTGTATCCCCGTATCGTGCCAAATCCGTATCCGTGCTACATAGGCCAACGGAGATAAAGAAGTGATAAACTACTTTTCCACACGGCACACCTAGATATTGATTGATTGATTGATGGATGGATGGATGGATGGATTGATTCCAGCCCTAAATTAGCCAGCTCGTCATAGGGTAATTGTAATTCACCATTAAAACAAAGTCTTTGAATTGAAAATCAGTGCCTCAGTTCCATACAATAATTGAATTAAGGTCCCTATTTGGTAGGAATGGCAATGGGGCGGGTTCGAGGCGGGGTGGCCTTCCCCGCACCCCACCCCATTTATTTTTTGAAAACCCATCCTCTCATAAAACCCCACCATAGATGGAGCGGGTTGGGGCGGGGCGGGGTATAACGGGGAGTGCTTTCCCCATCCCCACCCATTTACCCCATTTATAATTTTTTATTATTATTTAAATAATAAATATATAACCATTGAATATGATATAATATATAAAGTAGTAAATAATTCAAATAAACTATTAAAAAACATCTCATAAACATAATTCTCACAAGTAAATTCAATCATATTCAAACATAAACATAAAGTATGAAGTCAAAATGTTCAAAAATCATAATGCTAATCATCTAATAATTACATTTATTTCTCTAGTTCTCTCTTATTTAGTTTGTTTCCACCCCATATTGTTCTTGTATGTTTACACAATTTTCTCTTGATAACACCAATATTGAGTCTTCACTCTCTAGTACATTTGTAGACATATTTGTGTCTACCTGAAGTAGTGATAAACAAATTAAATTTAATTCAAGAGAATTATTAAAATAATAAACTTAAAAAGAAAAACCGTTGTTATTAAACTTTTAATTTTAAAAGTTATTTGAGAAATAAACTTACTGTATATCCTCTTGTGTTTGAGGTTGAAGGTTGAACGGTGAACTTCAAGTTGTTTGAGGATTAGAGACTTTGAGTTGAAGTTAGCGGCTAGGGTTTTTTTTAATAGTATTTTGTTTTGTCACTTTATGTTAAGTGAGATGTAAAGTTAGGGTTAATGTATATATATATATATTTATTTTCTTTGAAACTACGTAGTTTAACTAAGTATTATTTTAAGCGGGGCAGGGCGGGGTGGGGAGTATAAAACCCATCCCCGCCCCATACCCATTGCGGGTTAGACTATCTATCCCCATCCCCGCCCCATCCCCACCAAATTGAAACCCATCCCCACCCCAAAAGTGCGGGTCCCCGCGGGGCCCGTCCCCACGGGGAATTTTGCCATCCCTACTATTTGGTAGTCAGTGTCATGAATAAATTAACTTCCAAAATAATTAAACAAAAACAAAAGCAAAACAGATAAACATAATAAATAAATGAAAATAAAAGATATAATAAGACCACTTGAAGTTGCCTCCTCTATGGAGATTAATGGGAGAAGCAAGTAGCAGAGGCGCAGAGCCAACATGACAATAAGAATTCAATTGCAAGTGGGATTTATAAGAAATTTGAATTTCACAAACAATTGGGGATTTGAGATCTAAGGTAAATGTAGAAAAAGAAAGTGGATTTGGGTCAAGTTTAGGTCCAAGCGAGAGGAAGGAGGAGTGGAGATGTTCCTCCACGGATGCCTTTGATATCACATAAATCATTCCTATCACAAACCCAAATCACATCTATTTGAGATCAAACACTACAAACCCAACGAAACCCATCAGTTTCACCACAAATTAATCTATCTTCCAAACCCATATCTTTTAATTAATGATTTAGTGACAGTGGTGAAGGAGGTCGATGGAGGAGGCGACATCCTTCAGTGATTCCAGTCGCAAGTCGGCATGGCCTCCATGGAGGTGGAGGCGTGGTTTGTAAATGGCGAGAGAGACTGGGTGTTAGAGTTGAGACATGTTAGATTTTTTTTTTTATTGGTTATAAATTAGGGTAAATTACTTTTTGTAATAAATAAAGAGAGCTTCTTTTGACGATCCAATTTTTTCTTTTTACACTTCTTTTCTAAAAACACTCCATTCTCAAAATTTAAATTTAAAAAATCTTCTAAAGACACTTCATTTTGTTACAAGATTATCCTTTTATCTTTTTTTTTTTGAATTAAATTATTAAAAAAATAAATTATCTCTCCTAAATCATTAGATTAATTATTATATATTAAATACTCTCTCATAAATTTTTAATTACCATATTAAAGTCTCTCTCCTCCAATACATATCTATAATTTTAGAAGAAAAAAAATATTAATAAACTTGATTTTCAGGAACTGTATGCATGTATATATTAAAAATAAAAAAAAATAAAAAAAAATAAAAAAATAAAAAAAAACTCAAAAAACAAGTTTGTTTGTTTATTTGTTTGTTTTTTTTTAATCGAAATATGAAATTGCATTTTGTTACTCTTGTAGGTATGTGATTGCCTAGAGAACTTTAATTCTTTCATTAGTTTTAGAAAGTATAGAAATATGATTTTTTTTTTTTTTTTTTTTTAAATGGAGAGAGATTAATTAGGATAGAGTGTTTAATATGGTAATAACAGATTTATGAGAGAGAATTTAATAAATAATATTTAATCTAATGATTTAGGAGAGATAATTTATTTTTTTAATAATTTAATTAGTTTGGAGTGTTTTTAATTTTTTTTGTCTTGTTTAGTAATTTTAATTTAGGTTAAAATTGTCATTTATAAAAAAAATTTAAATTGAAGTGTGAATAGACAATTTGTGGATTGTAAGAAGAAGCTCTCATAAATAAACATTTAAAAGACGAAAATAACCCTCCAGTGTTAGAGGTTAACAGACCACTGTTATCTCCAAGGGGTGTGAGTGTAAATCAAGCAAACTTTTCCATCTAGCTGACTTCACCCATGGGTTGAATTCGAGATCTGACAACATGGGTTGAGGATTTGAGGTTCACATGGACTTTGGTCACTGCCCATAGATGAGTCTAAACCCATCGTTGCTTGTAATCTCTATTTTTGTTTTTTGAAAAAAATTTTGTTTTCAATTCTTAGTTAAAAACACTGTAGTTGTTTTCAAAGTTTTCTTCCGATTAATTCAGGCTTATTCTTGTAAGTTGTAACTAACGTTTATAAAACAATTTTGTATTCGTGTTTTTTTTTTATATATATTCGTTCAAAATATTAATTATTATTGGTTTATTTATTATTATTTTAATCATTTTAATAGTTTTTTTTTAAAGAAAATCATTTTATTAGTTTTATTCAAGGGTAGTGTTGGAAATTTTGAAAAAAATATAATTTGGGGTGTAAATACAATTTAAGAGGGGTGTAAATATCGTCACTCTTGAAAAAAAAAAAAAAAAAAAAAAAAAGAGGCTAAAATACTGTCAAAGCCTGAACCTTGCAGTCAAAGCCCGATCCAGTTAGAATTCGACCGAGGTTTGATAATCGAACTTTTCATGTTCGATAATTCAAGGCATAATCCGGCTCGATCCGAACATCGATCAGGCTCAAAAATGAGAAGTGGATATTTACACCCCAAAAAAACTGCATGTGCACCCTTTATGTATATACAAACCAATAAAATTTTGTTAATAGTTTTTATCTTGTAAACACACCCCACATCCACATGTTACCAAATATATCCTTAATTTTAATTTGGAAAATTTAAAATAATAAAATAAAATAAAAATTTCGGAGGAGCGAGCCACAGCAGTGAGATCTGATCAGTTGATACTTGATAGTTCTTTGTCTTTTACGATCTGCTGCACCTTTTTCTTCAAGCAGCTGTTTCCTCTTCCTTCTCCTCCTCTCATCTGACAATGTCTTCGCAAATCTGTCACCAATCAAACCCAAAATTTCTTCATAAATATGACTTTTTAAACGTAAAGACAAATAATGATCATCATCTTCCAATAGACCGTTTCTAGGCTTTTTTAATCAGGTTTAACATCGTCCAACTTAATTAGCTTCGAACTTGGAATTCTGAAAATTTTTTGGATGATTAGTAAAAAGTTGTAATCCTGAACAAGTTTTAATAGAATTTGTAGAGGCTTATCCCATTCCTGAATTTCGATTTTCTTCCAGAGCGTTTAATCAAGTTGCCAATGCATTGGCTCAATATGCACTCAACTCTGATTATGCTTTTGTTTGGATCTGTAAAGTTTGCTTTGGCTGATATAATGAATATTTTGTAATTTGTTGGCTTGTTACGTTGCTGTGATATTTTGTAATTTTGTAATCATATGATGAATAAAATCTCTATTTTAATCTTTTGTCAAAATAAAAACAATATTGATAACAGTAATTTTTTTTTTTTTTTTTTTTGATAATTTAACTCAAAGGATAATTTTGGAATTTTAAAATTATATAAATTTAGAGTGTATACACAATTTTGGATGGGTGCAAAATTATATAAATTATATAAATTGATCCCTTGTTCACGGCTAAGGGAGGTCGGAGCCTCATTACCGCAAACTAGGGGAGGCGAAATCTCCCCCGCCATGCCTCCCCCTTCGCAGTGGGGAAGGATGGAGATCTCCATGGATCTTGGTGGAGCTTCTCCACCTTTGTTTTTTTCTAATTTTTTTTTCGGTTTTTGCTTTTTTAAAATTCTATTTAATCTCCACCACCCATCTTTAAGATGAATGGTGGAGATCCATTATTATTATTTTTTTAAAGTTTTGTTTATTTTATTTTATTTATTTTTAATTTGATCTCAATATATCAACAGTCTTGGTCAAAGATGGACGGTGTAGATCTTTTTTTTATTTTTTATTTTTTATCTGATTTTATTAAATTAAAAGTAAAATGACGATATTACCCTCAAACTATCGGAGGTGTTAAACTTAAAGGTCAACTATGTTCAAACTCTAACGATAGGGGAGGTAAGTGTTAATTTTTGATAAAGTTATTTCTGAGTGTAAAAGATCAAACTTTAAGGGAGTTTGGTGCGATTAACTCTTCTTTTAATAACTAATTACTGTAATTAAATCATTACAAAGTATGTCCATATTTATATACAATGAAAGATAAGTCCTGCCGTGAACCTCAGGTTGTTAAGACAACCATAAGGTTCATGAAAAATGCATATATAGATTGCAATTTTAATATATAGTATGGACAATGACTCAATGAGATTTGAAATTTTTCATTTTGGAATTTATATTCCTACCTTCAAGGAAGTAGTTGGAATTTATATTTTATTCATTCTATATTTATTTAGTTTTTTTTGTTTTTTTAAGAAGTTGAGAAATGCTGCTAGCTTCTTCAGTCATGGCTTCTCTTTATTATCTTTGTATTTTGCTAATTATTGATTGCTATCTTAATAGGATCCATGATTCTAGCAATTAATTAACGGAGAGAAAACAGGGTTGATGATAAAGAAATATAATTCCAGTCAGAGATGAAAATGTGAGTCATGAAAACAAGGTTGATGATAAAGAAATATCATTCCAGTCTTCCACAATGTCTGCATTATTCAACCAAGGCCAAGGGAGATAAACTTTTCCACACGGCACACCTAGCTAGATTGATTGATTGATTGATTGATTGGTTGATTCCAGCCCTATATTAGCCAACTCATCATAGGGTAATTCACCATTAAAACAAAGTCTTTGAATTGAAAATCAAAGCCTCAGCTCCATACGATAAATGAATTAAGGTCCCTATTTGGGTAGTCGGTGTCATGAATTAATTAACTTCCAAAATAATGAAAATGCCAACTTCAAACAATTAGGAGCTGGTATTATTAAGGGAAAACACTAGAAAATTGATTGATGCTTGCTTTGTGCCGGTATTATTAAGGGAAAACACTATATATGTTCCTGTAGAAAAATATAAATTTGAATAATTAGCTGAATAATTAACTGGTGCCTCACATTCACATATCTAAGCTTATTGACATTCAAACTGATACTGTGATACATGTACAAAAGGCAATAGATAAAAGTCATAAAACTAAAAAAGTTCGATTTCTTATATATACATCATGCCCCTTCAAAGTACAAGAGCTTCACTATTAGCTGCAGTTTGAATGCAATAATGGAAACACATCACCTCATGTAGAAACAACTCGATCCCTTTGACCCATACTCTACAATTAAATTCATCAGTATTCTTAGTTTGGACAATTGATATGAAAAACTCTCGAAATTACAAAATATAGATCATAAATTACAAATTTAACTGGTGCCATGTATCCAATGGTGGCCAAAGTGTGGGTTTGTGTCACAGAACCTCTTCACTTAAGAGCTTGGTGATGTCGAAATCACCTACATGAGCAACCATATCTTCACCTAGCAAGATATTTTTAGGCTTCAAATCACAATATACAATTGGTGTCTCATAACCATGACGGAGATATTCCAATATTGATGCCATATCGACCATTATGTTCGGTCTTTGTTGGACATATAAAAAAAAATAGTTGTGAGAATACAAACACTTTTCTAAGCTTTCCTTAGCCATGTATTCCATTACCAAGGCTTTGAAATCAATATTGTTAGAGCAACTGCTAATCAGGGATGTAACCGGAGTTATAGGCCGAGGAAATAGGGGTTTTTGGCACTTTTTTGAGCTGGTGTTGCACGAGGGGCACCACTTTAATAACTTATGTTTAAAGGCACCAAAGTAAGTGATTTCAAAAAATGCCCTTACTTTACATATTTTTTAATTATTTTTTTGACTTTAACTTCTCTCTTACTTTTATGTTGTATGAGATCTACTTCTCTCTCTAACTTTAAAAGTTAAAGCTCTGTTAGTTATTCCCAACTCAAACAAAACCAACTTTATAATATTATCAATGGATCTTCATTGGATTAGTTTAGTGGCGCTATGTTGACACACTCGGGGTCATAACATTTCTCTCATTTCCTATGTTGTTTTGGTTTTGAATCTTCCATTGTTAAAGTTGTTGAGGGTTATGATTTTTGAGTGGGGAAGAGAATGAACAGTAACTTAGTTTTCGAGACTTTTAAATGCTTTCCGAGACTTTCCATAAACCTTCCGAGACTTTTGAGTGCTTGAGGCTTTTCATAAACCTTCCGAGACTTTTGAATGCTTTCCGAGACTTTTCATAAACCACCCGAGACTTTTATCTAAGACTTTTGAATACTTTCTGAGACTTTTCATAAACCTTCAGAGACTTTTATCTGAGTCTTTTGAATGTTTTTTCGAGACTTTTGCATGCTTTCCGAGACCTTTGAATGCTTTCCAAGACTTTTATCCAAGACTTTTTTAATGCTTTTCAAGACTTTTGAGGGACATACCTCGTTTTTGATTGAGATCGAAACTTGCTACAGTCATTGGTCGTGTTCTACGTCATCGACATCCCCGTAATCCTGTTGGTGGTCCATCGTCGCCGTCACAATCACCGTTGCCGTTCGCGTGTTCGCCGATATTTGAACGGAACTTTTTCACTCTACTCACAACTCTCTCACTGTAAACTGAAAAGTAAAACTTTCAAAATAGTTGACATGGAAGTAATGTAAGGGTATTTTTGGAAGAAGCCCATTTTTGGTGCCTTTTAAACATAACTTATTAAAAGAGTAATAATCTTAAAATGCCACCTCTAAAAAGTGCTATTTAATTTTTAGACTCGGAGGCTTGTAAACATCAATAGTATAAAGGAGACATATACACAGAATGTCACATGTTCACTGAAACAACGTTTGAGAAAATATACTTGGAATTTTTCAAGCGTTCCATCAGCAAATCGAGGGAAATGGATTTCATTGTATGCTTGAAGTTCAATTCATTTCTCTCATCTTTTCCACCTCTGAAATCACATTGGGAGTAGGCAACTCTATCCTCTTCAAATATCAAGTGTAAAGCAAGATAGCTTGATAGACCTCTTGCAATGTTCTGGTGTTCGGAGGGAAAATTGGGTATGAAGTTTCTGAGTAGCTGTTTATCTAGCATACTGCATTCGGAATCATATTTCCTTATCCTTCTAAGCAACAATGCACCAGCTTGCTGAATTTTCCATACAGACATAATTGTAGAGACGCAGACCTAGGATCCTTTCCATACATTGCTGTAAAGAAATCTCGGGAGAACAAGAGTCACATTAAGCAAAGATGCCACAACAACGGCGTTGCAGATTTGAAGGGAACAACAACAATGTATACTAAAGTATTACAGCCACACACACAACAGCAGATAAACAAACCAAGAAATCGGTGGTAATATCATAATGTATTACAATTGAAAAAAGAAAAGAAAAGAGAATGCCGCATATTATAAAAATCCAAGTCTGAAGAATCAAATTTGATCGTAGTTCTTTTTCTACGAAGCTATCAAAGACACAAATACATTGCTTACGAACCAATAACTATATTTATTTAAAAGATTTCACCATTGAATACATTTATCCAAGAAAATGAAAAGACCGTAGAACAAGACAACTTAGATACTTACAACAATTCGTTGTTGATTGAGTCCACCATTCGCACAAACTAATATGTAGCCATTTCTTTCGTCCAAGTTTCCCTGCATGTCTCGACAAAATGAATTGAAGCTAGGAATTAAATAATTAATCATATAACTTGTTAACATTCAACTTCCCAGACATAATTCTGTAGTCATCAGTTTATGTTGCCTAAAATGAAGCAATTAGTTAAATTATTTAGAAGAACTAATCTAGGCAAAGACCGGTTAATTACCTATATTTGGAGTTCTCCTATCAGCACAGGGATTCCATACAGATGCCTGCTGATATGGTTCCTCCCAGAAATTTGATTTATCTAGCTTGAACTCTTTCTAAAGCATAATAAATGTTTTAGAATTTCAAGGGGAAGAAGTTTGCAATAATCTATGCTAACAAACTTACATAGATATATAAGCATTGTTATGAATTTGTGAAGCAAACCTCTGCAAGAGCACCGAAAGCCAAATTTAGAAGCTGACCTTGGCGGTTTTTCTTTGTTAATGTAGGCAACATTATCATCCTTTGCCTACATTAAGTTAAAGATAGTAACAACTAATTAGCACTGATTGAGCACTCACACGCTTGTGTTGATGATTGGAAGTTGGAACAAGGCGCAAAACAAACAACAAGAAATTGTTCAAGATGCCCCCTACAATTTCTTCGATGATGAGCATACTGGCACTACCATTGGAACAAATGGCAACAATTAGTTAGGTACCACCTCACATCACGTCATCACCAACTCGGCAATAATAGGTAAGAGAACTACGTGGCATTTGATTCCTCTAAACCCCAAGAGGATACATAGGCAACTTAATTGTGGTAAAAATTAAGTGCAATGCCAATTTTACATTTTTTTAGTTTTATTTTTAATTTCTTTTTTTAGTTTGTAATATATTTATTTTATTTTAATTTCAGGTACCCAATAAAGTGCATTTACAATTTTACATGTCTAATAATTTATTTATTTTTGTTAGAATAATAATAATTTGAAAAAAAATAGAACCGAACCGCTGGAACCTCCCTGAGGCCGGTTACGGTTACGGTTCCCCTTACCCTGGAATTGGAACCGGAACTGGGGTCATGTCTACCCACATTAGAATAAGATCTTTAATTGAAAATCTTCAAGATTCTTACCATATATAGTACCCACAAAAATTCTGGGGCAAAGAATAATCAATGATTGCAACTAATGTACTATCAGAAGTACAGATGAATTTCTCCATCATAGTATATAATTTTCAGTAACAAGAAATGCTTCAACTACGACTTTTCTAACTGACTTCACTTAATTGAAACCTATAATAGTTGCACGAAGGTCATAATCCCATATCAACCCATGAATTACAATGTAATCGTGCGCAAATCCAAAATGATAACCAACATATAAAAATATGATACATTTCAAACATTTAACTTTCAAAACCTTTATAGGAAAAAAAAATACTTAAAACCCTTAAATTTCACCTACACTTGTAGATCAATATTGAATATATATATATATATATATACAACTCAATCCATTCTAATATCCGTTAATCACCAAACCACTTTAATACCAAAAGTTCAAACAACACAAGCTCTATCCTTGCTATTTACAGGTCTCTACCTTTATTTCATACAACTTTTTCCTTTTGAAGGCACAAGACACAATCAGCAATGCCAAAGCTCTCAAATATGTGCTAAATAATAATCAATCCAGAATTTTCACTATCTCAAACTTAATTGATCAAAGCATAAATTCATATCTTTCAAACATCTAAAATTAACCCATAATTTAGAATATAATATTAATTTTATTAAATATAAATAATAGTAAAAAATTAAAAAAATATCATTGGAAAATTTTAAGAAAGAGAACCCATAATTTAGAAATAATATTAATTTTATTAAATATAAATAACGGAAAATTATCAAGTGTAAGATCCTGTACAAAATCAGGGGAATTTGTGAAATGTTGAGTAAAAAGTCTATCCAGGTGCAATTAGGCATAAAATCAGGGGCATTTGTGCAATTTCCCCCATTAATAAAATCAGGAAATTTAGAAAAGAAAGTCGATAAGGTAACCTTAAGAATTACATTTACAGTCACAGGCTTGGTTGCAGTTACAAAATTTGTAATGGTAGAGCCAGGGCCGGCCCATAAGGGCAGCCAACCCAGCAAAATGCTGGGGCCCCCAACTGATGCAATTTTCTTCTTCTTCTTTGGGACCTCATGATCCAATATTTGTTAATGATTTTTAGGGCCTCAATTAATAAAAAAAAAACATTAAAGACCCAATATGATTTTGAGACCATAACATCACTATGGCCCAACATTTGTTAATGATCTTGGGGGCCTCAATTAATAAAAAAAACCTTTAAAGGCTCAATATGATTCTGAGACCATGACATCACTGCACTATTAAATATATATATATATATATATATATAACACCTGCTAAACGAATTACGAATCAAAATTCAAAACCTTCACTTTGCTCTCTCTTTTCTTCTCTCTGCCTCTATGTTTTCTTCTTGAAGTTGTTGCCGTTTGAAGAATCGAACTTATCAAATGCATGATTTTTGTTTTCAATTAATTTCTACATGTTGATTTTGACTCGAATTATTATTAATATTATTTTATGTTAATAGTAATAATTTTATATAGGGCCCCGAATTTTGTTAATGTCATAAAATCGCTCGGGCCCCAAAATGTCTGGAGACGGCCTTGGGCAGAACGCCAAAGTTTGTTTTTGTTTCTGCTTGGTTGCAGTTCTTGTCACAGGCTTGGTTTCGGACTAGAAGAAGAAGAAGAAAGCAGAAGCGAAAGGAGTTGGAAAGTGGCTTCAATTTCGTTAAAAACATTACCACCTAAACCAGTCAACATCTATGGATGATTCCTTCAGTTTCTCTCACTCTCCGCACCGGAATAAGCACTGTCTCCGACAATGCGACCACCGTCAGCACCACAACTCGTCCTGACCTGCTTCATTGCTCCTTTCTTTCTTCCTCTTCTCTCTCTTTCGTTTCTTCCTTTTCAGGTAAACTAAAAAATTTCATATTTTTTCGCTTTTTTCGTTATCAGTATTGTTCTCCCCAAATGTTGACATTTTGTAGGTTGAAATTTGGTGGGACGAAATCAATTTTGGGTTTTTAATCTTTTCTTGTTAATTTGTTCTTTATTTATTTTTTTTATTGCATTTGATTTTAGAGGAACATTTTTGATTTAGTGGTGTAACACTTGTTTGATTGAGAAAAAAAAAAAAAAAAACAATAAAAACGGTAAGAAAAGTGTAAGTAGGTGGTATGAGTAGAGAAGCACTCAAGGTGTTTGACAAAATTACTTAGAGAAAAACAGAGATGAGAAGAATCGCCATTAGAGGCATTGAAGCTCTTTCAGGTATTTTATTATTTTTGTCTCTTAATTAATAAATGAATTGCTACACTTGACTATTTATATTACACAAAGAATTCACCAACTGTCTCTAACAACTTCCTGATAATCAGGAGTGTAAATACATGTGAGGCTGCCACATCAGCAACGTCCTTCAGGGCATCATGACCAGTGCCCACTTAGTGAAGTACAGTTACCAGAATCAACAGGCCCAATTAGTAGACTTTACATTGTGAGGAGAACCAATAATACCAACCACCAGTCCCATATTTGGGCTCTCCAAGCCCACTCCAGTCTGATTGCACATTTCAGGCCCATCAGAATTCAAATTGCTCATAACAATATAGTAAAATTCAAATTGGTGCTAGAACAAGTATTTTTGATAAATTGGTACTTGGAAAAGTTTTTGAAATTTGAACTTGAAGACCTTGTCATTGTTGTAATGGCAATGTATTGACTACTGACATGGTTTACTCTTTCTATAAAAACGAACAGAGCCTTGTGTTTGTTTGGAAATTATGAGAAAATTTAAATTTGAGTTCTTGCATTAGCACTTCAGTCTCGATTAGTAATGTTATTATGTTATGGTTCATTTTCCGTTTTTCTTGTGTTAGGTACTTGAATATGTAAAATTACGATGAATCACATCTAGTTTTTTTTTTTTTTTTTTCTTTCTTGTTGAAATATGTATAAGGATCTTGATTGAATAATTTTGACCTGAATTGTACTCCATTGATTGATTATCTGTTGCTCTTCCCAAAGCTTATCGGCAATTAAGTGTTTGAGAAAAATCTTGAAATGAAAAAAATTAAATAAAAAAATAAACTAATCGAGTTAAGTTTCGGAGCTTGTTCTGAATTGTATGAACCATTTGCAGGTTTATTTTTGGGGTTGGATTTCAATTTGAAAATTGAAATAAGTATTGTCAGATAACAAGTGAATTAATTATATATATTTTATATTTTTAAAAAATAAATTGTATAAAACCCTTAAAATATATATTTATTTAAAAATAATTTTAATATGCATATTTAAATTTTGATTTGTTAAATGGTTGTACACTTCTTCTATTGAAGAAACTTTATTACATGTTTCAGACTTTTTGGGGTCAAGTCTCAAAATGATTTTAATATGATTTGAAACTTTAATTTAAAATAAAAAAAATATAGATACTTTTTAATTTTATTTTTAAATAGAAATAAAATAAAGTTGATATTTTGATTTTATTTATAGATAAAAGTATGAAGGATATTTTGGTCCTATCACACACAAGTCTTTAAAACGAAATATGTCCAAAATTCGTTTAAAAAAGAAAAAGAAAAATTAAAAAATGATGGTCTCCACCCTTCTCCTTGATAATAACCAACATACAAAAACAAACATTTAACCTTCAAAACCTTTATAGGAAAAAAAAAAAATACTTAATACCCTTAAATTTTTCACCTACACTACTTGTAGATCAGTATTGAATATATCTATATAATAACTCAATTCATTTTAATATCCGTTAATCACCAAACCACTTTAATACCAAAAGTTCAAACAACACAAGGTCTATCCTTGCTATTTACAAGTCTCTACCTTTATTTCACACAACTTTTGCCTTTTGAAGGCGCAAGACACAATCAGCCATACCAAAGCTCTCAAATCAGTGATAAATAATAATCAATCCAGAATTTTCACTATCTCAAACTTAATTGATCAAATCACAAATTCATATCTTTCAAACATCTGAAATAAACCCATAATTTAGAAATAATATTAATTTTATTAAATATAAATAATAGTAATAAATTTAAAAAGGGTGCCGATATTGACACCCATAAATATGATAAGTACACCCATATTTAAATAAAAAATTTAATTATAAAAATATCCCAATAAAAATTTACCAATAAGGACAAATTAATTTAATTAAAAATAAACAAAATACTATGTACACCCATTAATTATACCCATATCTTCAATTATATCACTTTATTAAAGAAAAAAAACTAAAACCTAATTAAACCATAATTCTATTTCAAGTATCAAAATCTTCCATTATCATATAACAAAATAATGGAAAAAGGATTTCTAGAGGCATGATAAATCTGAATTCAAACAATCAAACTGTATGCAAAACCATTCGTTTTCAGAGCCAATAAGTTATAAGCTTCTACAGTTTCCACTTTCCATGCAACAATATATATGCAATGTAATACAGCTGTATTGGGTTTTATTTTATTTTTTTTTTATTTTTATTTTTTGCCGTTCTCGTTTTTGTGATTGGGTTTGGTTGTTTTGTTTCATCCTACTGCTTCCTGGAGTGGCTTCTGCTCCTTGTCATAGTTCCCCTTGATGGTGTGTGGTCCTTTTGTAGCCCTGTTGCTTCTTGTTCTCGGTGTTTTGCTTGTGCCTTGTTTGGCCTTTTTGATACTAAGAACCGTTCAAAAAAATGGTAGTGAATAGTGAGGCATGTCTTGGAAGATCTATGATTGAGAGAAAAAAAGCTCAGACTTATTGTATGTCAAATTTGGAGCCTAGCCTCATATACAAATTCTAATGATTTGTGTAAAGTTCTCCGCATTCAAGAATATATCTTTAAATCGTAAGTTAAATGCAAAATTTTATACATTTTGGCATTAAGGTTTATAATTTAAGAGGATTTATAAATAAATTGTATTAAAATAAAAACATTCATTTAAATAAGGGCATTATTGGTATTAAGATTGATGTTTATAGTAATGCTTTAATTTTAAATTTTATACATGGGTGTGCTTATCATATTTATGAGTGTCAATATCCGCACCCATTTAAAAATATCATTGAAAAATTTTAAGAAAGAGAAGAACCCATAATTTAGAAATAATATTAATTTTATTAAATATAACTAACGGAAAATTATCAAGTGTAGGATCCTGCACGAAATCAGGGGAATTTATGCAATGCTGAGTAAAAAGTCCATCCAAGTGCAATTAGGCCTAAAATCAGGGGCATTTGTGCAATTTCCCCAATTAATAAAATCAGGAAATTTAGAAAAGAAAGTCGATAAGGTAACCTTAAGAATTACATTCAATCACAGGCTTGGTTGCGTTACAAAATTTGTAATGGCAGAGTGCCAAAGTTTGTTTTTGTTTCGGCTTGGTTGCAGTTTTTTGTCACAGGCTTGGCTTCGGATAACAAAAACAAAGGACTAGAAGAAGAAAAAGAAAACAGAAGCCAAAGGAGTTGGAAAATGGCTTCAATTTCGTTAATAACATCACCACCTTGGCTCCCCACCAAAACCACTCAACATGTACGGATGATTCTTTCAGCTCTCGCTGTTTTCCCTAAATTTTGACATTTTGTAGGTTTAATTTTGGTGGGACGAAATCAATTTTGGGTTTTTAATCTTTTCTTGTTATTGCATTTGATTTAATGGTGTAACACTTGTTTGATTGAGAAAAAAAAAAAAAAAAAAAAAAAAAACCGGTAAGGAAAGTGTAAGTAGCTGGTATGAGTAGAGAAGCACTCAAGGTGTTCGACAAAATTACTTAGAGAAAAACAGAGATGAGAAGAATCGCCATTGCACAGCTGATCATCTCCGTTGCTAGCTTTCCTTTCTTTAGTCTTTACTGTGAAGCTCTTCTCTGTTAAGCTGAATGAGCTGTTGTATTAACATCTCCAACGAAATTGGGGTTTCAAGGTTGAAATTTTGGTGCTTGTATTGGTTTCTAGGTCACTTTGGAGGTAATTCTTGCATTTAGGAAGTAGAATCAATGCGATTTCCAATTTGGGACTGTGGGTACTTTGCCCAAAGTCCAACTCCAATAGTGGGAAACGTAAATTGTAATTTTAATGTTATTCACTAGATGGTGTATCTGAACTTGAACGGATGCATCTTTTGATGTTTCGTTTGAGCAATTTTTTTGTTTATTGAAGTTCTCTTTGTTATTATCATCTTCTATTATTGTTGCAAGGAGCTTTACCCAAGATCCTACACGAAAAATGGGAAATATGTAACCAATTTTACCTCTTCCCCATGCTGTTCACCTACGACTTGCGAATGCAATATCTGACGATGAACATTGGGCGATAAGCTGGATTCTGGAAGTTGGTCAGATGCCTCCTATTCAGGTTATCATTATGGAAATCCTTTTGTTCAGAATTTGGAATACATTTTTGTATTGATTGTCTTATGCTGTTCTTATTATTTGTGCTAGCTGTCTTTGTGGCGAATTTACGCTTGTACTGTATTTCTGATCAGGATCAAGCCTTGATATAAAAATCAGTTCTCATCTATATTAACCTTGCTAGTGAATTTTGTGTTAGCTGTCTTTATAGTTAACTGTTAAATTGTTCTTTTATATATGGTTACCAAGTATAGATTGAAGTCGGACAATTATATGCCATGTATCGGCAGTTGTAGTCTTGTAGAAGTAATTTAAAAGTTACCTTGTGGTTTATAATCCCAGAATTTGATATTCAATTAGTTTGAGATTTTATTGTGACTTTATTTTGTTCTTTTTGTTCTTATTGGTGTAACTAAAAATTATTGAACCTCGATATGCATTAGTGATAGATTTTCTTCTTCACATTTGTTATAAACCTTTCAAACTGGAACTCCTACTGTTCCTTCATTCGATGTTATTAACTGTGTGCTTTTTGACATTTTTCTCAGGTGATTGTATTATGTTACTGGGTTATAATAATTGTCACAGTTAAAATAAGCGAGTAGAAAATTATAGCAAAGTAAAAGATTTTCTGATTATAACTTATAAGTAATTGAAGGGTTGAAGAATCATCCACTCTTCAATACAAGTTATTGTGCATCTGGAAATGGAAGTATGGTTAAAATACCACAAGGACCTTTAGGAAAACCAGATTCTCTGATAATCCTCATGTAGCCACACTCACCCCAACCCGTGCCCCATGAATTCTTGAGTATCCAATACTTGGTATCATATTCACTTACACCATACCCAACAATTACAACTGCATGGTTGATTGAATCTCTGCAATTCCATTGTAGATTCCAATCGTATATTGCTTGAAATCACCATCTGTGTTAATGTAAGCTGAGATGGGTTGTCGAGTTACAGAGACTTTTAATTGCATCTCATTAGCATTATAGATATCTTTATAGAACCGATGATCTCGGCTGCCTTCGACAAGGTCCTTTATGTTCCTAGTATTGGTAATTGGACTCTGCTGGCGAGAGCTGTCGCGTGGCTTGCTGGTGCGGATCAGTAGGGTTTTAGTGAAATATATAAAAATATTAAGTCTCAAAATGATTTTAATAAGATTCGAAACTTTAATTCAAAATAAAAATATAGATGCTTTTATTTTATTTTATTTTATTTTTCTATAAATTATATATAAATCATTTTATTTTTCTATAAATTATATCTAAATCAAACTTGGAAAATGAATGGTTTTGAGTTTTAAGTTGACAAAGCAGGAGTTTATGGTATCCATTGGACACAATGTTACCATCTTTACTAGCTTCAGATGCCAATAGCATCGCTCACTGCTCTCTGTTCACTGAATCAGGTATGGAGCTTCTTTTTTCCGCTAATAATTTTATACTTTGATACGATTATGGAACCACAACACTCTTTTCAAACTTAATTCTGATATTTTTCAATGTACAGAGGACATTGGCTATGTCGATTCTCCTTTAAACAATTCCTCAGAGCAATTCACAGCCACTTGTAGAGTCAATGAAATACAACCAACTTGGCGCCCAAATTATCTTCTCCCAGTAATTGGCACCCGCTATACTTCACTCACTGAATCTGGTAATGCCTCTTTCCACAACTTCAAGCTCATTCCTTCTTCAAACATGTTGTCTGTTGGCTTCTTTCTTGTGAATGTTTCCATCATCAGAATTCCGAAGCTGTATACATCACCTGTCATCGAAACAATTCCTTGTGATCCATACTCTACAATTAGGTTCATTGTTAGAACGTATCTGTGTTTAAAGCATAATTTGAATAATAAATTTAAAATGTTACCTGGTGCTATATATCCAATGGTGACCAAGGTGTTGGTTTGTGTCATTGAATCCCCTTCTCTTTCGGCTTTGGAACAAAAAAATTACAAGGGTTAACACAAGTATCGTTGATGCTATTGTTGACAATATTTATACTGGTTTCAGAACACTGGCCTTCTTCTTCTTGGATTCTTGAAGAGTACTAGTTTTGCATTGGGGGACTTGTAGTCGCGAAGCTCCACAAAGTTCACTATTCCCCATAAATGATTCGGCTGAGAAGTTTTGTAGGAATTTCTCCTTCTAGTCTATTGAAAGACAAATTTAGATATTTGAGATACTTGAGTTTATCTAGAGACCTGGGAATTACTCTTGAGAGGTTATTACTAGATAAATACAAGGACTCTAAGCTAATCAAGTTTCCAAATGATTTGGGGATAGGGCCCCTTAATTTGTTACATGCTAGTATGCTACTGAGAATTTCATCAGGTTCTGGAGGCCTCCAATGGTGCTAGGGATGTCGCCCGATAATTCATTTCCTGATAGGTTTATTTGAGTCACAACCCTCAACTTTCCAATATCCAATGGTTGGTGTCCTCCAAGTGAATTTGTAGCCAAGTTCACATCCAAATATCTTTGAGGATCCACAGGGATGAGGGTATTGTAGAAGTTAAGTTGTTGGAATTCAGATATAAGACTCTGAGTGAAGTAATATCACCCAAGCATACCGGTATAGGGCCAGAGAGCTTGTTACCACCCAAGTATAGTTCACCTAAGTTTCTTAAATGACAAACTTCATTTGGAATGGAGCCTTGCAATCTGTTGCCATCAAGATACAAAACTTGTAGCATTCTCATTTTTCCAACTACAAAGATCCAGTCAAGTCATTATTTCTGAGGTGTAGAGTTGTCAAGTTGCTTAAGCTCCCAACTTCATATGGAATGCTCTACCCTTAATTCTGCAATCGTCTACTAGAAAACTTTCGAGAGCAGAGAGATTTCCTATGGAAACTGGGAGTGTGTCTTTCAATGAATTATTGCTTAAAACTAATCTTTTCAGAAGTTTGCAGTTTGTCAACGAAGAGAGAAATGTTAGTTCTTGAGTTGGAGATTCTCTTGTGAACTGATTTGAGGTTAGGTTGAGTCGCTGTAGATTCCTTAGATTACCAAGTGTTGTGGGAATAGGGCCAGAGAATGAGTTTGAGGACAGCTCTAGGATGGTGAGTTCAGAAGCATTGGAGATAGAGTTGGGGATTATGCCATTGAGTTCATTACTCCATAGGTAAAGCTCCTTAAGATTTGGAATATTGAAGATTGTAGATGGGATGAGGCCTGTTAAGCTTTTATTATGGAGACTCAAAATCATTAGATTATGAATATTACCAATCTCCAGTGGTATTGAACCTGCCATGATAAAGAGAAAAACCAAAACAAAATGAATCACTCTCTAGCGTTGTTATTCGTTCAATGATTATTCTTAATTGCTATTTGTTGATATACATTTGGAACTTTAAGTGTGTGAGACAAAAACACAGGATTAATATATATGTCAACTCAGTGTGTACAAGACAGACCTTCTTTAAAAATAGGGACAGAACCTTCTTTAAAAATGTTCTCTCCTTATACATTGTTGATCTTATTGTGAAACCTCTACTTTGAACACAATTTTATTGTATCTTCTATGGCTAATTTGCTTTTATCCAATTATAGTATAGTGGTTCATGTAGAAAATTCTTGACTAGTCATGCTGATGCTGATGGTGTAAGCTCAACAGAAATATGTTTATTATTTGTAGTAATTCATATAGAAAATACTTGTCTAGTCATGGTGATCGATGCTATGGCAAAAGCATAACAGAAATTTGTTTATTATTATATTTTTTTCATCATTTGTCAACTCTGAATCGTCTTTGTTTTTTAACCACTAGGTACCAGCAATATTTTAGACTTGTTAGAATACTTCAATGGATTGTATTAAATGCATATATAAACAGACTAGTGTAAGCTGCTCCCAGTCAGTTTGATTTCCCATAGCGAGGGACAATTAGAAAGACTCCTTGGTATATGTCATGCTTATTTATTGAGTCTAGTTAGTTGAATTGCTATAAGTTACTAATATTCATCCGATAAAAATTTAGAGAAACTATTATCGAGAGGATTAATCTTAAATCCTTGTAGAAATAAAATAACGGATTGAAAGTTGAATTCGAACCTGTGATGTGACTTTCACCAGCTCTCAATCTTTCCAAAGCAAGAAGAGATCCTAGTTCTTCCGGTAATTCACCTGCAAATCCATTGTAACCAAGAATCAACTCATTGTGCAAATTCTTAATAAGCTCCATATGAGCTTGCCTAAGCCCAAAGTTTAGACCTTCTTATGTGAATTTTTATTACCTAATATATTTATAATTTATTTTGTGACATGTAATTATGATTATAATATGTAACCAAAATATATTTCTTCTTTTATTTTCTTTTCTCAATTATAAGTCCAAAGTTTGATGTGTCAAAAGAAAGCTTAGACAGATGTATTTGCTCATAGAGTAACAAATACTCGTGTAAAATAAAGGAAGTATATTTTACCTTTCAAGTCATTGGTGTCTAGATAAAGCTCCTGCAGCAGACTCAGATTTACAATATTTCTTGGTATTCGAAGAAGCTCCCTACATTGCCCCAAACTTGATGGAATGGGACCTTCAAGTTGATTGTGATGATGAATCGGTCTTTGTAGAACAGGAAGATATTGGCACATATCTTCAGGGAGGTTACTGGAGAGCCTACTTAAAGCAAAATCAATAGTATTAAAAGAAGAGATGTTGAAGATGGTTGGAGGTATGGTCCCTGAAATCTGCTGGTTACCACAGAGATTGAATGTCTTCAGGTTAGTCAATTTGCCTATCTCTTCTAGAATACTTCCTTGTAGATTATTATTCCACAATTCTAGGCTCTATAATGTTTTTTTTTTTTTTTTTTTTTTTTTTTTTTAACAGCTAAGGAATATTTATTAATCAAAGCCTGAGTACAGGCTAGGTTCTTTAATGTTGTGATATTTCCTAGAGAAGGTGGGATAGTACCTGAAAAATTGTTATGAAAGAGATACTAGATTTGAAGTTTAGGCAAGGAGCCGAGCCAAGATGAAATCTCTCCTTGAAAACTATTTAATTCCAAGTGGAAGATTTCCAATCTGTGCAGATGAACTATATCCACAGGCAGAGAGCCATGGAAACCGTTGTTTTTGAGACGCAGTTGAACAAGGAATGAAAGATTTCCAATGTGTGGTGGAATAGTGCCTGTAAGACTCATTGAGGTAAGATTCAAGACTATGATTCTGTTGTTTTGAGAATCACATGTAATGCCTACCCAGTTGCAAACAGAGGTAGAAGCAGTCCAGTTGTTTGCCAAGAAGTTTTTAGGGTCATGAGTGATATGAACTTTCAATGCAAGAAGAGAAGATTGATCTGTGATAATATTAGTTGCTTCAATAGCTAAGAAAGCCATTGCAGAATACGCAAGAATGATTGAAACACCAGTAAGAAAACAAGTTGTCTCCATGAGTGCATAATCATCGAACGAGGGAGGATGAGTGATGTATAAATAATGAAGACAGTTTCATTGACCTGCCATGAAAAAGAAGAGAAAGACACTGTTGAATATTATATTTAAACATGAAAAAATCACATGCTGTTTCATTTCCTATAAGTTCTTTCTCCCAAGTTGACCTATTGATGCTTCATTTCACACGTTAATATAACTGAGAAGCTGGATTGTTTTATGTGTTTATATAATTTCACTACAGTTCCCTTTATGAGATCTTTGTGATAGGCTTAATTAGTCAAGTGCATCAGCAATTTGGTTTATTATATTATAAAAGATTTCATTCATGGAAAAAAATGTGATAAGTATGTAGAATTGATAGTTCTTTTAAGTTTGGATAATGGGAACTCGCTCTGTTGACCTGTGTACAGATCTTTCTTGACTTGAGCAACTAGGCAATTTTTTAGTACAATAATATGCAGATTCCCGATTTGGTCTGGTCAAGTTTGTCTCCCCATGAAAAATGTATGTATAGATTGCAATTTTCATATATATATTATAGGCAGCTTGTTGCACTCTTGGTCCCACGCTTCACTTTATATCTTTTTATTTAAAGAATATAATGAGACTTGAAAATTTTCATTTTAGTATATGGTTGCTTCAAGGAAGTAGTTGGAATTTATATTTTATTCATTCATTTATTAGATTTTAGTATATGGTTTATTTAGATTTTTAGTATTTTTTAAAGAAGTTGAGAAATGCTGCTAGCGGCTTCTCTTTATTTCTTTTTTCTTTTTGCTAATAGGATCCATGATTCTAGCAATTTCAGGTTGTATTAGTGTTAGTAGTTTATTGTTTAGTAAGAAACTGTTTTTGTTTTAGTTTTGTTAGGATCTCTATTCTAAATCAGTTTAAAGCTAGCTGATAAACAAAATACAATAAATATGCCCCTTTTAATTTTCAAGAGCAATGCAGTCCTGATAGAACAATGGAGAGACAACATTTTTTTTTTGAACTGTAAGTGTATTAAAGCCACAAAGGGCAGGCAAACAACAACACCAGCCAAACAGAAACAGCCAAGCAAAAGAAACAACAGAAAAACAGAGCAAAATGCAAAAACAGGGAAAGTCACCCGCTGCCCAACAACACAAAAACCCACCCAGAACAAGACCAAACAAACCACACACAACAACCTGGATACAGACCACAACCAACAACTAAGAAAAGGAAAAACAAGGATCGGATATCTCCCCAATTTAAGATATCCCCACTGAAGCTAAAACCATTCTTGGCCAGAGAATCTGCGAAGGAATTGGAAGCACCAGGGTTGAGGACAAACATTGGTTAGGATTTAGGTTCTTGCCACACTCTTTTGAAACCTAGTTCTGATATTTGCAAGTGTTGTGAGGACATTGGTTATGTCAAGCCTGTTTTCGGGTGAATTTGCGGAGCAATCCACAGCCAGTTCCAGAATGGAAGAAATACAATCCTTGGTAGCAGTGAAATTTTCTTCTCTCAGTAAATTAGCATCTGCCACTTCAGTTATCGAATGAGGTAGCGCATCTTTTACCCAGCATTGCAAGCTCATTCCTCCCTCAAACATGTTGTCTGTGGGCTTCTTTCTTGTAAATGTTTCCATCATCAATATACCAAAGCTGTACACATCCCCTTTTACGGAAACAATTCCTTCTGATCCGTGCTCTAGAAGTAAGTTCAATGTTATTCATGGTTAGAAGAGATAATAAATCCTGATACATCTCATAAAATCTAAACTCTATAAGTACATTTTGCAGTTGTAGATATGCATAACTGTAGGAACATATGTATGTATTTACAAAACAATAAAATCATAATTTATAATGTTACCTGGTGCCATATATCCGATGGTGGCCAAAGTATGGGTTTGTGTCATAGAATCTTCTTCACTTAAGAGTTTGGTGATGCCGAAATCACACACATGAGCAACCATATCTTCATCTAGCAATACATTGCTAGGCTTCAAATCACAATGTACAATGGGTGTTCCATAGCCATGATGGAGATATTCCAATGCTAATGCAACATCAATCATTATGTTAAATCTTTGGAGGATATCTAGACAGTAATTGTGGGAATATAACCATTGTTCCAAGCTCCCATTGGGCATGTATTCCAGTACTAACGCTTTGAAGTCGAGGTTAGAGCAACAGCTGATGATTTTGACAAGATTTCGATGACATATTTTACTCATTACTTCACATTCGTCATCAAAACTCTTTAATGCCCTCTCTACTTGCAAATTGAAAACTTTTGCAGCTATATCCATCCCATCTAAAAGTTTTCCTTTGTATACCAAGCCAAAACCTCCTGTGCCGAGTAAATTGCTTTCGTCAAATCCATTTGTTGCACGATAGAGTTCTTCATAGGGAATTCTCCTCCATGTTGCAAGAATTGAAACATCTTCCCTATCTAAAGAATTTCCTTTCCTCTTTTTGCTTCTAAACCATAGAATTGTGAGAAGTAATACAACTATGGCTGATGCGATTGCTAATATTATGCATATCAATATCACAAATTTGGTTGTCTTGGATTTACATGGGGGGACTTGCAATCGCGGAGCACCACAAAGTTGACCATTGCCTATAAATGATTCAGCTGAGAAGTTAGCAAAAGCTCCTCCTGTTGGAATTTCTCCATCCAATCTATTGAAAGACACGTTGAAATATTTGAGGTACCGTAGTTTCTCTAGAGATTTAGGAATTGCTCCTGAGAGGTTATTACTAGATAAATTCAGTATTTCCAAATTAACTACGTTTCCAAGTGATTCTGGGATACGGCCT
Source organism: Acer yangbiense (assembly GCA_008009225.1). Classification (NCBI taxonomy): domain Eukaryota; kingdom Viridiplantae; phylum Streptophyta; class Magnoliopsida; order Sapindales; family Sapindaceae; genus Acer; species Acer yangbiense. The sequence goes on from CM017773.1 coordinate 10,299,502, forward strand.
TTTAGCTTGTTGTGTGCTATGGAAAAATTACTCAGAGTTTGAAGGTTTCCGATGCTGCTTGGGATCTCCCCTGATAATTCATTTGATGCCAGGTCTATATGAGTAACTACCTTTAGATTTCCGATATCCAATGGTAGGTGCCCGACGAGTGAATTGTTGGACAAGTTTAGCTCCACAATATCTCTGAGGTTCCACAAGGATGATGGTATTGTAGAAGTCAAATTGTTGGAACTCAGGTATAGGAATCTTAGTGAAGTAATATCACCCATGCATGCTGGTATAGATCCATTGAAATTGTTGTCACTTAAGTATAGATCACCTAACTTCCTTAAGTTACAAATTTCACTTGGAATGTAGCCTTGCAATCTATTGGCATCAGGATAAAAAATTTGAAGCTCTGTCAATTTTCCGATTTCAATAGGAATAGAACCGGTCAATTGATTGTCTTCAAGACGTAAGATTCTCAGGTTGCTTAAGTTGCCAATACTTTGGGGAATGTTACCCTTAATTTTGCATCGTTCTGCTGAAAAAAATTGGATACCGGAGAGATTTCCTATGGAAGTTGGAAGGGTACCATCCAATGGGTTTTCATCCAAAACAAGAGTTTTCAAATGTTGGCAGTTTGTCAAAGATGAGAGGAAGGTCAATTCTTGAGTTGAGGGTTCTCCGGTCAATTGATTTAAACCAATGTTGAGAAATTTTAGATTTCTTAGTTCTCCAAGTGTTGTTGGAACAGGTCCAGAGAATGAGTTTTGGCAAAGCTCTAGGTAGGAGAGTTGAGAAGCATTGGAGATAGAGTTAGGGATTACACCATGGAGTTCATTACCCCATAGGAAAAGTTCCTTAAGATTTGGAAGCCCGAGGCCAATGCTTGATGGAAGATGGCCTGAGAGGCTGTTATTGTACAGTGAAATGATTACTAGTTTTGACATATTGAAGATTGTGGATGGGATGAAGCCTGTCAAACTGTTATTCCCGAGCCATAACTCCAAAAGATTAGGAAGATCACCGATCTCAAATGGTATTGAACCTGTCATAATAAAAAAAATAAGAAAGATGGACCAATAATTGAATGAAATAATTAATTAAATAAGCCAATCGTGTTAGGAATATAACCTGAGATTAAATTATTTCTCAATTGTATAACAGAGAGCTTGGAAACATTGGAGATGGATTTTGGTATTGTCCCTTTGAAATTATTACCATCCAAGAAAAGCCTCTCAAGATTTGGAAGCCTAGAGTCTATGCTTGATGGAAGATGGCCTGAGAGTTGATTATTGCTAAGTGCAAGTTTTTCCATCGTGGAGATGTTGAAGATTGTATTTGGGACAATGCCAGCTAGGTTGTTACTTCGTAGATCTAAAATTTTTAGATTACGAAGATTGCCGATTTCAGATGGCACCATACCTGAAAAAATTGTTAAGTGTATATAAGCATATATGTAGACAGCGTTTCTAAAAACTCCTCATGCGAAGTTAAGATTACAATATTCTTTGACACTTCAATAGAAAATAGGTTGTGGGATCTACCACCAATTTTGTGTAAATTATTGAAGGGTAAGTCTATTGATACCCACAAAACTACTCTCCCCGCCCATCTACTTCTCACACCCAATTATTAAATTTAAAACTTAAACTTTTACTCACTGCACCCTCCAATATATCAAATTTGACCTTGATGAAATATTTTTCATTTCATATTCTGTATTTCTTTTTTTCACTCCATACATTCTCTTTTTTAATTTGACAGAAATTTAAGTTGAAAACGAATGTCAGAATCATCTCATCCAGAATGACGATTTAAACAATTTTCATTAAGTTGAGCATAAATGTGAGCATAAACAATTTTCTTTAGTTGCACTTCTGATCATCTGGTGTAGATTTTTTACGCTGTTTCTGATCATGATTCCTTTGAAATGGGGTGAAGTATAATTTACGCAAGAACTTTTCTATTAAGAATATTGGTGTGGTGTGGATGCTTTGTTTGTTATTGATCTTGGACTTGAAATTGTACCAACTCATGAAGCCAAAGACTCAAAGAGTGACTAAAACAAGATGAGATATTTTCGAGGCCATGAAGGGAATAGGTGTAGGAGAAGACGAAGAAGGGTTAGACGAGGAGTTGAGATATGACAGCTAGAACTCAGATAGATGGATAGAGAAATATAAGAAATCTATAGAGGGAATGAAATCTGTGTGTTTTTTGCCTTCTATGAATGAGTTTTTTCATTTTTGGATCGAATTCATAAGCATTGCAAAAAGTAAATTTATTTTTTTCTACACAACATGACAAAAGGGTGTGGCAAGAAATATTTTGGGTGGCAGTAGAAATATTATTAAATTATGTATTCTTTATAAAAATAAAATGATTAAATTATGTATTTATTATTTACAGAAAAGTAAATAATAAATTTAAGGGGTAAATATACTGACCTCCCCCAACGCTTGATATAAATACAACTAAAGATCAAGTATGCATTTATTTACTTTAAAATGGTAAAAAAATAAATTTAAAAATGAAGATAATTTTTAATTTTAAAAATAATTTTTAATTTTTCCATTTAAAGGATTATCTTTAATTAATTTAATTTAATTTTTTTTTTTTATAAAAGGATTATTGTATTTATTTTTAAATTTTAATATCTAAGGGTAATTTGATTTTTTTATTAGTTCAATTTTAAGAATAGAAGAGGTTTGAGGAGAGAAATATATACTTAATCCCTAGATGTATTTATGTCAAACTTCAGGGGTTGTCAGTGTATTTACTCCTAAATTTAAACTGAAAATATGTTGTGTTACCCATTTTATTAGACACTATCAAAATGTTCATTAGATGCGAAATTTGGTTCAAAATGTCTATTATAGTCAAACACGGAAAAAACCATTCATAGGGAAAATTATCTAGTGGCCACGCATTTGGTCAGACGCTACTCTAGTGGACACCCATTTTAATTTTATAAATAAAATTAACCAGTAGAAAGTTAATATATATATATATATATATATGGCAAAGAATTTAAAAAAAAAAAAAAAAAATCATCCCAACTGTCCATCACTGGACTGTTGGAGACTAAACATTTTTTTGTTTGATAAAAAAATTGTTTAATCTCGAACCGTCTGTCACAATGATGGACGGTTGGAGAATTTTTTTTTTTTTCTTTTAAATTTTTGCCAAAAATATATATATTCTTTTTTAACAACAAAACTTTATAAAGGCAAGCCAACTAACACAACAAAGAACAGCCAAGCAAAAACCACAAGAGGCTAACCACCACCCCAGGAAAACACAAAAAACAGAGACCAACAGGACAGAGACAAAACCAACAACAAAAACAGCAGCAAAAACACAGCAAGCCCGCACACTAATAGCCCTGAAAAACCCCAGACAGCCAAAGCTACCAAAACTCCCCAACTTGGGTGTCCTCTTCCCTCCCCGACCCTTTCTTGGCCAGGTTGTCAGCTAAAGTATTGTTGGCCCTTGGGTTATACATAACCGTCGTGTTGCCTAACAAAGACGACAATCTATTAATCTCACGTATGGCTTGCACACAGTCAGAATTGATGTTGCCTCCACCATCCACCCAAGATACAACCACTTTAGAATCACTCACTATGATGACGGATTTCATTCTTAACTCGGAAGTTAACACACACAACTGGCAAGCCTTAAGGATGGCTTGAACCTCAGCAGAAATTGCATCCAAGAAACCCATACGGAAAGAAAACAAACCCAGAATTCTGCCATTACTGTCGCGAAGAACCCATCCAATTCCAGCGAACCCAGGATTCCCTCTGGACGAACCATCCACATTAAACCTCAAAGCATTTGGGGGAAGGGGGCTGCCAGAAGAGGAAAAGCTCCGTTTGCCTGAATTGTTTCAGGAAGAACAACATGATTGAATATTCAGCAGCATCCAAGTAATCGGATCCGTTCTGTTCTTCTTTCCCATATACTTAAACCACCAAACAACCCTAAAACCCACCATATCAGTAGCTAGCAAAATGGAAGCCTCTTTACCTTTGAAAACCTTGTTATTCCGTACCTCCCAAACTATCCAAACAATTGCAAAAAACAAGGAAATCCACGTTTTACTGCTGTCATATTTTGGACATAACCCCGGCCAACCCCGAGCCCAATCCACCAGCGACCAATTCGCACAAAAATTCACATCCCACCATTTCATACATTTTAACCAAAGTTCTCTAGTCCATGGACAATGCAAAAATAAATGATCCATAGATTCCTCTTCCAAACTGCACATAGGGCACTCCAAAGCTGTCCTAACGGCAGAACCAAAATTTTTCAGAACTTAGCGAACCATGACCCTACCTTTCAACAGCTGCCAAATAAACGTTTCCACTTTCGGCGAACACACACCTTGCCAAATAAAGATATGATTCGGGTTGACCTTTGCTACTAAATCTTCCAAGCTATGGCGAAAAGAACTCATCGAAAAACTGCCCTCCTTATTCAACGACCACACCACAGATCTGGCTTCAAGGTCTACACGTGAATACAATTAACGATGATATGAAGAATCTCCCATTGCTTTTTCTCCTAATCAAACAAAGGTCTTCTCAACTTTACCTTCCAAACCCAATTTAGACCGATCCATCTTCCATAGTCTTCAAACCTTCCATCCTTTTTCTCTGTTAAAACAAATTATCTTGGGCACACATCTTTGAGAGGGATATCAAGCCCACATGGATCATGCCAAAACCTAGCCCTTTTACCATTACCCACCGAAACTTGAAGGCCTTCTTTTATTATCTTGGCTGAGTTTGAGGCAGGAACAAAAAGACTCCCCACTACTTGGATGAAAGAAGATTCAATCTTCCCAGTCTTCCAATTCCAAAAAAGATCGGAGTCCGAAACCCCATACTTCGCACAAATTACTCTTCTCCACAAAGAGTTTGTTTCCTTACCAAACCTCCACATCTATTTTGCAATCAAACTCTTGTTTTTATCCAACATCCTCCCTACACCCAAACCACCATTTCTTTTACTTCTACAAAGGGTCTCCCAGTTTACTGCATGACATTTTCTCTTACCTCCTTCATCACCCCAAAAGAAAGCTCTTTGAACTTTTTCAATCTCTTTGGCGACCCCTACCGGCATCTTAAAAACTGACATCATATAGGTTGCTAAATTCGAAAGAACCGCCTTAATGAGAACAAGTCTTCCCCCTTTGTTAAAAAAATTTTGTTTCCAAGGAGCAAGCCTATTCCTAATGCGATTCAACACTGTGTTCCAAGCAACTTTGGAATTCTTCTTGCTTCCCAAAGGAAGGCCAAGATAGGTTATGGGAAACACTGCTTTTTTGCTCCTAAACGCCTCCGCCCACTCATCACTGTTCGAAACTTTCCTTCCGACTCTAGTGACACAAGATTTGTGAAAATTAATTTTCAATCCGGAAGCCAATTCAAAACATCTCAATATTCTTCTCACATTGCAAAGATACTCCATCTTTGGCTTAAGAAAAATAATTATGTCATCCGTGAATTGGAGATAGGACACATGAACCGTGTTGAGACCAAAATAAATTCCTTCCATCATCCTAAGCTCGCTAGCTTTCCTAAAAAGACAGCTAAGCGCCTCTGTCACCATATTGAAAAGAAAAGGGGATAGGGGGTCCCCCTGTCGTAAACCTCTCTCCAACCCAAACTGCGAGATCGGACTACCATTCACCAATACCGAAATTAAAGGTGTATAAATTGTTCCGATCATTCTACACCTTTTGAGGTCCTCATTTCCTGTCGTTTGCTTTTGTTTTCAAGCATTTTTATGAATATAATATGTTTTTGTGAGCCTTGTGTAGGTTCATTTTGTTTTGGGAAGTCTACGCACGATAACGAGGTGTTTCCGGGCCAAAACGCAGAGTGAAAGGACGAAAGAAATTGGTGTTGAAATTTTCCAGATTTCGTCGAAGCGTACCGCGTTAGACCAAATTGCATACCACGACCTATACCGCGAAATGTTTTTGCCAACTTTCACGGTACAGGTCGTGGTACACAATTTGGTCTAACGCGGTACGCTTTGATGAAATATGGAAAATTTCAACACCAATTTCTTTCATCCTATCGTGCTACGTTTTGGCCCGGAAACACCTCGTTATCGCGCGTAGACTTCCCAAAACAAAATGAACCTACACAAGGCTCTCAAAAACATATTATATTCACAAAAATGCTCGAAAACGAAAGCAAACGACAGGAAATAAGGATCTCAAAAGGTATATAAATCGTTCCGATCAATACCCCAAAACCTATCTTTTGCTCGTCCTCGAGCAAAATAAAAATAGAAAATAAATAAACAAACAACACATGAAAATAAAATCAAACTAGGCCACTTCCGTAGGAAACACGATGGCACTTAGCATGTGTCACAAGCCTTTAAACCACTAGGCGATCCCTAGAGGAGGAGTTATAGTCTCCTGAGGGTTTACAGCTACGACACCCACAAACGTATACTCTGCAAGATGAGTTGAGATGCAATCCAAACATACCAAATAAAGACTACAAGCATGCTAGTATCTCAAATATACCAATTAATAATAATGCATTACACAATGCAATTATGCCAATACTTAGGATGTTTTCGGTTTACAAAACAACTACACGCGAATTGTCTAAGATGAAATTCGCCTCGACTCTAATCCTCCCTGGATTTCGGTCTAATTTTTCCACTCAGATCCTAGGCGATCACTCTCTAGCAAACATATGCGAATGAGTTTATGTATTGGAATCTAATATATCGCATATGAGTATTTCAATAAAAGCACATTTATAGTGATAGATCTCATTGAAGAATTGAAATGCCATGAACGTGGAAAGAGCATGCATCGACTCGCATTCCCAATATAGACTTCCTAAGAGATCAAATGGGCTTTTCCTCACTTGTATTGCGGCCAGGGTGATGTGTAGTGGTGTATAGGATGAAGATATGGTAGGAGTGGATAGGATAAAGTTACTAACCATATCAAGGTGTGTATACACATTACAATTTACACAAAATTAGCCCTATATATTTACATTACAATACAAGCGTCTAGGCTATAAACTTTATATTGCACAATTGTGCGTCATTTGTACTCATATTTAAGGGTAACTTTACAATTGAAGAACTAAAGGCTTAAGTGTTTTATAATTCAACACTTATTCTTTTTTTTCTTTTTCTTTTTGTTTTTTTTTTCTTTTTTTTCTTTTTTTTCTTTTTGTAAGCCTTGTCCTAGCACAATTACATACATTGCCTAAGTACACGCTTTTACAAAAATTAGAGTTTTACAATACATAACTTCTATTAAGCTATACACCTCAACATGATCAATAACTAGGGAATGGTTGGGGGTGTAGTGTTTGGCCTCAATTTGCAATGAATATAGGGGTATGAGAGTGTTTAGGCCATTTTAGTAGTTATGCACACACTCAAGCCCAAAATCATTTCTAAAAGTTCATCTAACAAGGGAATACAAATCTCAACAAGCAGTCCACATTATTTTAGTTCTATGGCAATCAATGCAAGATGTATGTACAATGAGATCACAATTAAGAACAAAATCGAAGAGTGTTTAAGGAGTAAAAACAAAATATACCCTCTGAATTGACGCTTATAGGCTCGAAACCTCACTAGGGTAGTCTCCACTATTTTCCTAGGCTAAACAATCATAGAGGTCTCATCCACCTAAACATCAAAAGATTGGCACTGTACAAACAAATTTAAGTGACGCACGGAGCTAAAAGCATACAATGCATGTCTCCACTGGCACACAAAGAAAAGCAACTCAACAAATATGGACTATAATTCCTAAATTTTTAAAAATTGAATGATTTTGTGCAGAGATTTGAAAATTTTCTAAAACAACACCCTAAAAATCCTAAGATCTAAGCACAACAGTGAATATAATATGTTTTTGTGAGCCTTGTGTAGGTTCATTTTGTTTTGGGAAGTCTATGTGCGATAACGAGGTGTTTCCGGGCCAAAACGCAGCGCGAAAGGACGAAAGAAATTGGTGTTGAAATTTTCCAGATTTCATCGAAGCGTACCGCGTTAGACCAAATTGTGTACCACGACCTGTATCGCGAAAGTTGGCAGAAACATTTCATCAAAGTGGTCGTCGAAGCGTACTACGACCTGCACGAGATTTTGTTTTTTTTAGGAATTTTCTTGAGGGGTATTCATGTCTTTTCATCCCTATTCTTGTACCCTAACTATCCCCACTATAAATATCCCCTATTCTCTCTCTTCTAAAGAAGAATCACTCAATCCCTAAACTCCCAAAATCTCTCTTCTCTTATCTTTCACGCCTCTCCTCTTCTCTCTTCCATTTTCTTCCATTTTCTTCATCCTTCTTCATCTTCTTCACATAATAAAGAGAGACCCATGCTCCCATGGAGGTTCTTCCTCCATGGGAGCTCACCACACATCTCCACCACCCCTTTCTCACTTCATCCATCCATCATAGACTAGATTTCAAGGAATTAGGAGACAAATCCAAGCTAGGAAAGCTATGGAGCATCTTTGGAGGCTTGTCTTCAAGGGTTTGCTTTTATTTACTCATTTCCTTGTAATTTCTTCTTCTTTGATGTGTAACCCCAATTTGGGGAATATTGTAAACCCTCACATGTGCTATATATATGTAATTTGTTCATAAATTTGTTTGGGTTTTGTTTTTCTCTTTGATTTATGTATGTTTAATCTCTTATTGTGAAATTCATGTTTGTGGAGGTTAGAAATTGACATGTATGCTTGAATGAGAATTAGGAGTAGAGTAAATTAAATTAGGAATAGTGTAATTTAACTTCCCATGATTGTTTGTATGTTAGTGGATGACCAAAATATCATTTATTGAATGATTTGAGTGTTAGGGATTTTTTCCCCAAAGAGTAGAAAAGGCTAGTTTATGCATTTAGTTGCTAAGTTGGCTTTGGTTCACATCCTTGTACTTAATGGGTCTTTTTAAGACACATTTGCCCATCCTTGGCCGGAATGGGTGATGAATTGATTTAGGAAAAATTCCCAAGTCAAGTGAGAACCCTTAATTCATTTGAATGTTCTTAATGTTTAACAATTGCATTGATGCACATTAGTGTTAGGTAAACTTGTTTCCCATTTTTAGCCATCCTAGGGAGATAGATAAAACCGAATCCATATCTAGAGTAAAAACAAATTAAATTCCTCTTGTGCTCGTGTAGTTATATGGGTATTTCATTGCTTAATGCTTTCACTCGGTTCGCCACTTCGTGAATGATATTTAGGCTGTGTGTTATATATCGCATGGTTTCGCATTGACATGCTCATCGTGATATCCTCTACATTTGACCAGAAAGATGAGAGATCACTAGGCTGGCATGTAGAGCTCGTGTGTGTGTCCCATAGTCCTTAATGAATTCAAGCATTTATGTATGGATGTAATCTCTATGTCGCTCGAGAGAGGGTAGAGATTACTTAAGGGGACACGAGCATATAACATTCGTGTTGTATGGGTATCTCGTTTTCTTAATGCTTTCACTTGGTTGCCATTCTGTATTTGGTTAGCCTTATAGATGAATTATTGATTGTAGTATGGCTCACGCGGTTACACATTACATGCCCAACGAAATAACCAATGTATTTGACCGGAAAGTTGAGAGATCACTAGGCCTGCATACATGGCTCTTATTTGTGTCCCATAGTACTTAATGAATCCATACGTATGTGTGGATGTGATTTCTAAGACTCGAGAGAGATTAGAGATCAGTTAAGGGAACACGAGTCTATTATATACTTGCACATTGAGGGACTAAGTGAGTCTAGAGCTTAATTATGAGGATTGTTACAGTTGAGTCATTTCCCTAGTGTAACCATATTGCATGCCATCTCTCCATTCCACCATATCCTATAAATATTAGTTTATGTAATTTGTATATTTATATTATTATTTACATTTTCCACACACGCAAGACACGAGTCTACTTGGCGTGTTGTAATAATAGCTAGAACCGGTAACGGTCGATGAATTCCACCTCCCTGCTGAACGATACCCTCACTTGCCGCTGTGCTAGTCTCTGTGATTCGTGCGCTAGCGAGGTCGAACTTAATTGTTCATCTTTTGACCGACACTGCAACGACGTGTCGTCCTAGAAATACAACTCTTAATCCAAATACGCCACTTTTTCCCAAAACCTATATCTTTCATCACTGAATCTAGGAAACCATGGTCCACGCTATCGTATGCCTTTTCAAAATTCAATTTGATCACCAACCCCCCAACCTCATCCCTTTTCCATGAATAAATCACCTCTTCCGCTATGATTAAACTATCTAGGATTTGTCGGTTTCTAACGAACGCCGACTGAGTTTCTCCTCTGATAAAGTCCATAACTTTCTTTAGGCAATTGGCCAAAATCTTAGCCAACACCTTGTACATACATCCAACCAAACTAATGGGCCTGAAATCAAGCATCCCCTCCGGTTTGACACATTTAGGAATCAAGGCAATGAAAGTTCTATTTACCTCTTTCACAACTGAACTGTTTCTATGGAACTCGTGCAAAAACCTCATAAAATCCTCTCTAATGGCTTCCCAATTCGCTTTAATGAAACTTAGATTTAATCCGTCTAGACCCGGGGCTTTATTTCCATCACAAGATCTCACAGCTTTCCAAGTTTCCTCTAAGCTAAAAGAACTTTCCAACATATTAGACTCCTTAAAAGACAGCTGCTTTAGATTCAAGCCATGAATCTTAGGCCGAATCCAAGAGACATTTTGATACTGTTTATTAAAAAAGTCTCGAATCCCTTCTTTAACAAGACCGGGATTAGAAGTCCTAACACCATTTAAATTGATGTCTCCTATGTAATTTCTTCTCCTTCTTCCATTGGCCATGTTATGAAAGAACTTCGAATTCCTATCACCTTCTGTAACCCATTTGATCCTAGACTTTTGTCTCCACATTTGCTCATCCCTCCTAATTTCTTTCCATAATTCCATAAGAATCCCAAGCCTTTCCTTTCGTAACTCTTCAGACCAGCCATCCGCAGTTGCTTTTTTATCCACAACCTCAAGACGCTTCTCACACTTACTAACCAAATTCGGAACCAGTTTCTTAAAAGCAACCTAACTCTTCACTCTTTTTTTAACCGCTTTAAGTTTTGAAAAAAGAACCCACCCAGCTGATCCTTTAACCTTACTGGAAACCCAACCCTCCATAACCTTCTTCGTCAACTCCCTATCCTCAAGCCAGTTGTTATAAAATCGAAAAGGAGAGGGCCCCCAATCCACCTTGGAGATAGATAAAGCAATTGCATTGTGGTCTGAAACACTCTTCGGAAGACCCTTTTGAATTATATTCGGAAACATCAAAAGGATCAAAGGGGAAATTAAAAATATATCTAAACACGCCCAAGAAGCATGCTCCCTATTATTAGTCCAAGTGTACTTAATACCATGAAGAGGAATATCAACAACTCTAGCATTGAGAGCAAAGTTATTAAAATTTCTTACCGAATATCCATAGCAGCCGTCCCCTTTCCTTTCCGAATCCGTAAGCACCGTGTTGAAGTCCCCGCCAATGCACCAAGGAAACGGTAAGGATCCTTGAGCTTGGAGAATAAAATCCCACAGTTCTAACCTCTCACTTTCAACATTCGATGCGTACACATTGCAGAACACCATTATTTTCTTCAATTCAATCAACTCTCCCGCAAGAACGATACATCTCCTATTAGTTATGCAATCTGTAATTGAGAATTGGTCCTTATTCCACAGTGAAATCAGGCCACTATACGCCCCCATTGCCTCAACCCCAACTCCTCTCCTCAACTAGCCACCCCCTAACGAATTGATAACACTACTGTCTAAAGCCCCCAGCTTAGTTTCCTGAAGAAATAACATCATTGGTTTATGCTTTGAGACCAAATTCTTCACAATTCTCCTCTTCTCCATCCTACCCAAACCTCTCACATTCCAAGTTAAAGCTAACATAAAAAGAATGAAACCCTGACCAGACAACAAGCAACGACAAACTAAGCATGCTTGTCCATGTTCCTCACATCATCCTCAAGTTCCCTTGAAGCTATCACTTCAATCACTTCATCTATGTTGCTATTAAAAAGGAATCCTAGAGCTCGTCCTGTGTCAATAACCTTGGTGATTTCCTCTTCAAGATTCCATCCAACTCTCATAGCATTTACCTTTGGATCTCCTTTTGTAGTTTCCGAGCATTTCCTGAAATTTAGATTGGGATTCATCCCCTGCTTCTTGGCCGAAGGTCTCTTCTTTATTACTGACTTTCTCTGATTTTGATTTTGCTTGCTGCCATTCCCCATCTGGTTTTCGTCTTCTCTAGCAGTAGGTGCGATTCCTCTCTCATCTTCTTCTATAGTAGTAGGTGAGATTCCTCTCTCATCTTCTGTACTCTGCTCACTTCCACTGCCATTCTCCAATAAAAGACTCGGTTCCCCTATTTTATTATTTGGCTTCTGAAACCGGAATGAAACTATCCTCCAAGGTCCACCTCAAATTTTACTTTAACGAAATCAGCCTCAATGGCATTCAGATAGGCCTGTATAGACTCCTCTAGGGATGGTTCAATAGAAAATTGGGCTTTGACCAACCCATTAGGAACTTTTTTAGCTTGCCATTTCAAGCCATTAGTAAAGGCCCAATTATCCTGCTGCATAAACTTCTTTCTACTACCCGACTTGGAGTTATCACCCTTCCAAAATCTTCTATTAGCACCTTGAGCCTCGATTTCATCAGATGATGAGCTGTCCTCCGGGTTGACTCTCTCCTTTTCCTTCTAACTTCTCTCTTTTTCCAAGTCCAGCTTTCCACCTCCTTGAGGTTGATACCTAAATTTTCTTTTTTGAACTCTAACCCACTTTTGTTTACCTTTATCAATGGGTTCTATAGCCACACCTCTTCTAACTTTGATCGATCCAATCTCCTGATTTGGACTACTACTGTCATCACTGACAACAACCTCACCTCCAGCCTTACTCTTGTGTAAAATTTCTTTTGTCTACCTTCCCCCACTTTAACCTGATTTGAACTCTCTTTACCTGCTTTTTCTGACTTTCCCCTGCCACCCATGAAAGAGGATGGAGCACCAACCTTTCTGCCATCAGCTGCATACAACCCTACTCCTGGGAACTCGTGCAGATTCAAATCTTGAAGAGCATCCTTGTGCAGTTCTAGAAAATCTTCAACCCAAGCCCACTCCACCGTATCACCTTCCTCTTTCACAAGAACATTAAAGAATCTCTGCTCAGATTTAACTAAAACCTTGCCTGAAACCGATTGCTCTTGATTAATTATGACTAACAATCTTCCTCTATCCAGTCTCTTGTTCCTGGAGGTTTCCTCATCCACTAACAATGGTTCACCAACCATCCAACCCAGCTTCATGAAGAGAGCTGGACTCCAATAGCTCAAAGGGACTCCTTTGCAAGTCACCCATGCCAACCGAGAATTTGGTAGAAAGGAATCCGCCCAATCCTGCATGGAAACAAAGCAATCCTCCCAAAAAAAATCTATTCTTTATAAAACCCTCCTTATCAATCTCAGTCTCGAAAAACCAAAGAACAGTCTTCTCTCCTAGAAAAGCAGAGGAAAAAGAGAAACCTCTGGTTTTTAGTTTTGAGTTCACAGATGACACATTGGAAAAGGCTTTCACAACTCCTACTGCACACTTATTGAGCCACTCACTGTCCCTCTGATTCTTAGTCCAAGACATTGTTAGATTCATGTCCTCTTCTGAACTTTCAGTCACCTCTTTCTTCCTTTGTCCGGTTGGACCTCCCTTTTCCTCCTTCAATACATCAACAAAGGATCTTTTTCCTTGAATGCCCATATTTGCCGAGTCATCAGACTTGTATCTTACTGGAGAGTTCTTTCTCCTCCCATTGAAATCAACTAGTCTTCTCCTATTCCAGTCGTAAGCAGCCACCTTTGCCTTGATTGGCCAACTATAGATATGCATTCCATCAATGGCAATTGCTAACCTTGTTAGCTTCCTCTATAGTTTCAAAACGAACAAAAGCGAATTTACTTGTCCTTGTTTCCGACCTTGTCGATAAATAAATTTCCCAAATCCTACCAAAAGGTTTGAGCATCCCCCACATTCCTTCCTGATCTACCGTAGGATTGATGTTGTCCACAAACACTGAAAACAGCCTATCCCTAAAATCTGCCCCTAGTGCTATGGCCATCTTTGGAAGGCTTTCTTCTCTTTGGACCAACCACCACACCCTCACGCCTAAAAATCTCTCTATTTCTCTCTCTAAACATCTCTCTAAGTTTTTGAATATGTATCCTTGTGTGACAATAATGCCAGAAATATTTTTTTTATTATTTATTGATTATTTATATTTGCAAAATTAAAATTAGTGACCATTAAAGTAGCACTTGACCAAATGAGTGGAAACTAGGGTAATTTACCTTGCAAATGACCATTTCCATCACGTTCTTTGCCTATAATGATCATTTTGAACCGAATTTTTCATTTAATTGTCATCTTGATAGTGTCTAACTAAATAGGTGACCTTCCTTTCAAAAAAAATAAAATAAAATAAAATAAAATAAAATGCTAAATTTGTGACCACCGAGTAATTATTCCAAAATTCAAATAGATACATCATGTATCAATGTATGTCATCCAAATTCCAATATGTACGCACACCATAAAAGTTTTAGGCAATAAATAATGCAAATAAATTAATATTGGAGAGAAAGGCTTGTACAGTACCTTTCAAGTTGTTAAAGCCAAGAAACAGTTGATTGACCGATGTCAAGTTCCCAATATCTCTCGGTATACTTCCTTCGAATTGATTATATGACAACGAAACAATTTGAAGATTACGACACCGCCACAAATTGACAGGGATTCGACCAGTGAATTGGTTTAAAGACATGGTTAAGCGTTGTAGAGCAGGAATATATTGACACATTTCAGGGGGCAGGTTACCGGTCAAACTATTATTTGTAAAGCCCATACTTCTTAGAGAAGAAAGGTTGAAGATTGTTGAAGGAATTGTCCCCGTCAGGGTATTGCTTGCTAGTGTCAGTATTTCTAGTTTTGCAAGATTGCCTAGCTCATGTGGAATTTCTCCTGAAAACATTCGCAACATAAAATTAATCAATTATAGCTAGTAGTAAAATTGAAATATCTTTTTGTAAAATGGATGACTATTTCATAATGTCTAAGCTAAAGATATCATACCTTGGAGTTCGTTGATGCCAAGATATAATTCCTTCAGCATAGTCAAGTTTCCAATTTCCTTGGGTATATATCCAGTGAAATTATTATAAGCCAAAGATAACATTTGCAACTGTTGGCACTTTGATATTGTTGACGGTATTTGGCCATTAAACATGTTGCTAGTCAAATCAAGCCTTTCTAGTGAAGATATTTGGAAGATGGAGGAGGGTATGGTACCTGAAAGCTGGTTATAACTAAGATCAACAACTCGCAATGAAGATAGATTTCTCAAGAAAAACAATTCATCAGGTAGAGAGCCAGAAAAACTGTTGTTTCCAATGGCCAGTACTTGAAGAAAAGACAGATTTCCAAGTTGAGGAGGGAGGGTGCCTGCGAGACCAAAGTAAGAAATATTCAAAATCGTGACTCTATGATGATGGACACCGCAAGTGACACCAATCCAAGTACAGATAGAGGTGCTCGTGGACCAGTTTTTGTCCAATAAATTGGTAGGATCATACTTGATACGATCTTTCAGAGCAAGAAGAGCATGTTGGTCTGTGGTGACGTTGGTTGCTGCTGCCTTAACTAAGGACAACATCAAACTTAGAACTAAGAAAACTGTGATAATAACGATGAGAGGATTGTTTTTCGCCATGAGATCTAGAAACTAGTTTCTAGTGTGGGATTCTTTAGGCAATGAGGTATAGGTATAAATAATTAAACCAGAATTTGTCAAAAGTTGCCAAGAAAAGGATGGAGAAAAGAAAATCAAATTGCAAAAATAGAGTTACCTTATACCTTTTTGGTTCCCATTGTAAAGGATATTAATCAAAGTCTCTCAGCCACAAATATTGGGACAAGGATCCCCTCCTCACCTCACCTTGTACTCACCTCACTTAATCTTATGACACATAAGCATTTGAATGAATGAATGGTTAAGATATGATTGACACTTTATTAACAACCAATCACATGCTTTTAAAAGGTGAGGAAAATGTGATGATGAGATGAGGTGAGGAGAGAATCCTAGTCCCAAATACTGATGTTCACAAAGGACAGCTCAGAGTCCTGCAGTATCTGTGAACAAAGGAGTGGTGTTTAGAAGTCTCAACTGCCAAGCTCAGCTAACCTGATGTATGCTCTATCATCATAGTGAGCTTCAAGATTGTAATCATGATCAATATCTTAGATTGTCAATCAACGGCAGATATCAGATGACAGTTTAGTATGAAGTAGCTGAGGTGGCAGAAAATATTCGAGTTAGTTAAGAAAGGCGGTAAAATAATTCCGCAAGTTACGGAATTCGTTTTGACTTTCATGTATTTGTTTTTGTATAAATAGATCAGCTTAGGTTGTAATCGTTTAATGAAAATGAAATGAAACACAGTTTCTCTTTCATTCACCGTTGTTGCTTTTCTCTGAGTTCTTCAACAAACACCTTCGTGTGTTTATCATAAAGACATAATAGGTAGAAAATCCAATTTCGAAGAAAAACTTTTTTATTTTTCTGAACTATTACAATATTCCATAATCCAGAAGTTGACTAGTTCAAATTAAAGTTGCTGTTGATGATGGCAGGGACTGCTCAAAGGGCCAGCTAATTGGAAAATGACCTGACTTGTACGATATTTCCTTGACAATTATTTTGCGTCAAAATAAAGATAAGAAGTCCCTCAGCCATAAATACTATTGTTGACAAAAGAACAATAGTATTTGAAGATTAGTTAAGAAGTCTCAACTGCCAACTGCCTAGCCAGCTAACCTGATGTATGCTCATCATAGTGAGCTTCAAGATTGTAATCATGATCATCTTAGATTGTCCATCAATTGGTAGATATCAGATGATAGTTTAATTAGTATGAGATGGCAGAAAATATTATACTTAGTAAAGAAAGGCAGTAGATTAATTCTGGAAATTATGGAATTCAGTTTATACTTTCGTGTATTAGTTTCTGTAAAAATTAATAGATCAGCTTAGCTTGTAATTGTTTAATGAAAATGAAATGAAATGAAAAGCAGTTTCTCTTTCATTCACCATTGTTTGCTTTTCTAAATCTCAGAAAAGTTTTCTCTGAGTTCTTCAAAAAACACCTTTATGTGTTTATCAAACACTTACATTTCAGCTGGTTTTACACCCATTCTGTTTTTGTAGGTCCAGATGAAATAGATAACCAGTTTTCCTCAAAAATAATTTATTGACTAAAACCACTCAACATGTACGGATGATTCCTAAATGTTGACATTTTGTAAATTTAAATTTGGTGGGACGAAATCAATTTTGTGTTTTTAATCTTTTCTTGTTAATTTGTTATTTATTTATTTTTTATTTTTGTTATTGCATTTGATTTAATGGTGTACAACTTGTTTGATTGAGAAAAAAACAATAAAAACCTGTAAGAAAAGTGTAAGTAACTAGGTAGGTGGTATGAGTAGAGAAGCACTCAAGGTGTTTGACAAAATTACCTAGAGAAAAACAGAGATGAGAAGAATCGCCATTAGAGGCATTAAAGCTCTTTCAAGTATTTTATTATTTTTTTCTCTTAATTAATAAATGAATTACTACACTTGACTACTTATATTACACAAAGAATTCACCAACTGCATAGATTTGGTGTTACCAAGTATAGATTTAAGTCTGACAATTATATGCCATGTATCGACAGTTGTAGATGTAATTTCAAAGTTACCTTGTGGTTTATAATTCCAGAATTTGATATTCAATTAGTGTGAGATTTTATTGTGACTTTATTTTGTTATTTTTTTTTTTTCTTATTGGTGTAACTAAAAATTATTGAACCTCAATAATTGTGAGTTGCTGCATAGTTGCACAGTTAAATTAAGTGAGTAGAAAATTATAGCAAAGCAAAAGATTTTCTGATTATAGTGCATCTGGAAATGGAGGTATGGTTAAAATACCACAAGGACCTGTAGCCACACTCACCCCAACCCGTGCCCCATGAATTCTTGAGTATCCAATACTTGGTACCATATTTATTTACACCATACCCAACAATTACAACTGCATGGTTGATTGAATCTCTGCAATTTCCATTGTAGATTCCGGTCGTATGTTGCTTGAAATCACCATCTGTGTTAATGTGTAAGCTGAGATGGGTTGTCCAGTTACAAAGACTTTTAATTGCATCTCATTAGCATTATAGCTATCTTTATAGAACCGATGATCTCGGCAGCTTTCTCGGCTGCCTTCGACAAGTTCCTTTATGTTCCTGGTATTGGTAATTGGACTCTGCTGGCGATACTGTTTTCTACGATATAAACGTAGGCAGATTCCATATTACCACCAGAACAGTCATTGCCCAGCTGGACGCAGTCAAGTCTCAAAACTTGTTGTACTCGCTAGTCTTTTTTCCACTATTAATTTTATACTTTGATACGATTATGGAACCACAACACTCTTTTTCAAACTTAATTCTGATATTTTTCAATGTACAGAGGACATTGGCTATGTCAATTCTCCTTTCTAACAATTCCTCAGAGCAATAAGTGTGGCATAATCACGGTGGAGATATTCTGGTGCTGATGCAACGTCGATCATTATGGTCAATCTTTGTAGGATATCCAATCAATAATTGTGAGAATACAGCCACTTTACCAATCTCCCATTTGGCATGTATTCAAGTACAAAGGCTTTGAAGTCTGTTTGAGCAACTGCTAATGAATTTTACAAGATTTCAATGTCGGATTTTGCTCATTACTTGGGTGGAAAAAAAGTTAGAAAAAGAAGAAAAGAGATTAAAACGTGAATCATGTGAGAGATAATTAATGGAAATAAATTAACGTGATCGATGATAAAGAAATCATACGAGTCTCCAACTTTTCCTCACAAAGATTGATTGATTGATTGATTGTCAAAAGCTACACGGAAAAGTAAGAAAAGGCAAAACTAAAGGTGTTTGTAAAAATGCTTCAATGAAACTCTGTAATTTCTCTCTAATGGAATCTGAGAAAACTGACTTCTATTAATTTCACCACACACCAATCGTGTGAGATAACAGAATATATATATATATATATATATATATATATATATATATATGAGTAATGCTAGGCTTCTCAAATTTTTTCCCAAATGGTGTTAGCATGTGAGATGTCAACATCTTATAAATCATGAGATTATATGGTGAGTGGAGTGATGTGATGTTGATGGAAGGTCAAAATACCTTGTTTTGATGGATTTGAGTGTATGTGGGTTATGATTGTACCTCCATGGATGACATTCCGGGTATAGTCTTGACCACTAAGCTCTAAAAGAATGGATGGAACTTGTTTTATGCATGACCGTGCTAGAATAGGTTTTGGCTACATGTTCATATGCTTAATGGTAGGGACTCGAGACACGAATCACTCCCCAAAGGTCATGGCTAGAGCAATTGTGCCTCAAGTCCCTACCATTAAGCATATGAACATGTAGCTGATGCAACGGTGATCATTATGTTCGATCTTTGTAGGATATCCAAACAATAATTGTGAGAATACAGCCACTTTTCCAAGCTCCCTTTTGGCATGTATTCAAGTACCAAGGGTTTGAAGTCTATGTTTGAGCAACTGCTAATGATTTTGACAAGATTTCGATGGCGGATTTTGCTCATTACTTATAACATTCATCATCAAAACTCTTTCATGCCCTGTCTACTTGCAAATTGAAAACCTTCACTGCAATGATCATCCCATTCAAAATTTGTCCTCTGTACACTGACACAAAACCTCCTGTACCAAGTAGATTGCTTTCTTCGAATCTGTTTGATGCATATTGAAGTTATTGTTATGAGATTCTTCTCCATGTAGCTAGAGTTAACACATCTTCTTCATCCAAAGATTTTGATTTTCTCTTTCGGCTTTGGAACAAAAAAATTATAAGGGTTAGCACAAGTATCGTTGATGCTATTGTTGACAATATTTATACTGGTTTCAGAACACTGGCCTTCTTCTTCTTGGATTCTTGAAGAGTACTAGTTTTGCATTGGGGGGCTTGCAGTCGTGAAGCTCCACAAAGTTCACTATTCCACTAAATGATTCGGCTAAGAAGTTTGTGAAAGGCCCTTTTGTAGGAATTTCTCCTTCTAGACTATTGAAAGTAAAATTTAGATATTTGAGTTACTTGAGTTTATCTAGAGACTTGGGAATTGCTCCTGAGAGGTTATTACTAGATAAATCCAAGGACTCTAGCTAATCAAGTTTCCAAATGATTCGGGACAGGGCCTCTTAATTTATTATTTGCTACAGATAATTTCATCAGGTTTTGGAGGCCTCCAATGCTGCTAGGGATGTCACATGATAATTCATCTCCTGATAGGTCTATTTGAGTCAGAACCCTCAACTTTCAATATCCAATGGTAGGTGTCCCCCGAGTGAATTTGTGGACAAGTTCACTATCAAAATATCTTTGAGGCTCCATAGGGATGCAGGTATTCATGAAGTGAAATTGTTAGAATTAAGGTATAGAACTCACAGTGAAATAATATCACCCAAGCATGCAAGTATAGGCCAAGAGAGCTTGTTACCACCCAAGTATAGTTAACCTAAGTTTCTTAAATGACAAACTTCATTTGGAATGGAGCCTTGCAATCTATTGCCATCGAGATACAAAACTTGGAGCATTCTCATTTTTCCAACTGCAGTTGCTGTAGATGGAAGGGACTGCTCAAAGGGCCAGCTGATTGGAAAATTAGTTGAGCAGCACGAAATTTCCTTGACAATTATTTTGCATCAAAATTCCAAAGACATTTAATAGGTCCTACCAAGTACCAAGACCTTGCAAAACTATACAAGACTCCAAGTCAATGATGGGAAAAAAAGAAAAGAAAAGGAAACTATCAATTCAACAAGGTTGATAAAGAGAGGGTATCAAACGTTACTGATCAGATTAGATCTATCTGATTAGTAGCGGATGTTATCGGATTTCGGATTAGTATGAAGCATTTGAGGTGATAGAAAATATTAGAATTAGTTAAGAAAGGTGGTAAATTAATTCTGGAAATTAGGAATTCAGTTTTTGACTTTGGTGTATTAGTTTCTGTATAAATAGATCAGCTTAGCTTGTAATTGTTTAATGAAAATGAAGTACAATTTCTCTTTCATTTACCATTGTTGCTTTTCTGAGTTCTTCAACAAATACCTTTGTGTGTTTATCAAACACTTACATATCAGCAAGTTTTACACCCATTCTGTCTTTGTAGGTCCAAATGAAATAGATAACCAGTTTTCCTCAAAAATAATTTTTTGACTAGTAGACTTCTAGTTGCCAGGACCATAATTAAATGAACCTTTTTTTTTTTTTTCAATTACTACTTTTTGTTTTATGGTTATCAAAACAAACTTCTACAATCCTTTTACCTGACCAAGCCGGCAAGCCATAATTGGTAGAAAAATATAATTTCAAAGAATTTTTTTTTTAACTATTACAATATTTCAGGATTAGGGATAAGGAATTACAATCTCTAAATGTTGGAGTGAGGGATGTAGATCCCCTCTTCTCCTCTGGGATCAGGGGTGTTCTTCAGAGGGGCTGGAGGAGTAGTTCTTCCAAAATAAAAATATTATTATTTCCTACCATTTCCACATTTTAGAAATACATTATCTTATAATTTAATCAAATTTTTAATATATACATACCTTTTTATATATACATACCATTAATATTTGTTAAAAGTTTTTATCTTGTAAACGCACCCACACGTTACCAAATATATCCTTTCTTTTAATTTGGAAAAATTAAAATAATAAAATAAAATAAAAATATCGGAGGAGTGAGCCACACCAGTGAGATCTGATCGGTTGATACTTGATAGTGCTTTGTATTTTACGATCTGCTGCACCTATTCTTCAAGCAGCTGTTTCCTCCTCCTTCTCCTCCTCTCATCTAACAATCTCTTCACAAATCTGTCACCAATCAAACCCAAAATTTCTTCATAAATATGACTTTTTAAACCGTTAAACGTAAAGACAAGTAATGATCATCATCTTCTAATAGACCGTTTCTAGCCTTTTTTTTTTTTTAGTATTTCAAAGTCATCAGGTTTAACAATGTCCAACTTAGCTTCGAACTTGGAATTCTGAAAAAAAAAATTGGATGATCAGCATAAAGTTGTAATCCTGAAAACAAGTTTTAATAGAATTTGTAGAGGCTTATCCCATTCCTAGCTGGCCTGAATTTCGATTTTCATATAGAGCGTTTAATCAAGTTGCCCATTCATTGGCTCAATATGCACTCAACTCTGATTATGCTTTTGTTTGGATTTGTAAAGTTTGTTTTGGCTGATATTTTGTAAAAAATTGTTTTTGAGTGCAAAAAATCAAACCTTAAGGAAGTTTAGTGAGATTAGCTCTTCTTTTAATGACTAACTAATTAAATCATTACAGAGTATGCCCATATTTTTTTTTTTTGGTTTACACCATCCGGTTTCCGGGTGGGGCGGATCCACCATACGATGCAATCAGCCCAGATCGACCACACCCCGACTAATCCGGATATTTATATACAATGAAAGATAAGTCCTGCCGTGAACCTCAGGTTGTTATAACTAACTTATTCTTAACATTGTTGGTCAGGTCAAGTTTGTCCGTTCATGAAAAATGCATGTATAGATTGTAATTTTAATATTTAGTATTGACAACTTGTTGCACTCTTGGTCCCGCACTTCACTTTATATCTTTTTATTTAAAGAATACAATGACTCAATGAGACTTGAAAATTTTCATTTTAGCATACGGTTGCTTCAAGGAAGTAGTTGGAATTTATATTTTATTCATTCAATATTTATTTAGTTTTTTATTTTATTTTTATTTTATTTTATTTATTTTAAGAAGTTGAGAAATGCTGCTAGCTTCTTCAGTCATGGCTTCTCTTTATTATCTTTGTATTTTGCTAATTATTGATTGCTATCTTAATGGGATCCATGATTCTAGCAATTTCAGGGTGTATTAGTATCACTAGTTTATTGTTTAGTAAGAAATTGTTTTTTGTTTTCGTTATGTTAGGATCTGTTTGTTTATCAAAAGCTCTATGCTGAATCAGTCTAAAGCAAGCCGATAAACAAAATAGAATAAATAAAGATGTATAAAAATTAATTAACGGAGAGAAAACAGAGTTGATGATAAAGAAATATAATTCCAGTAAAAGAGATGAAAATGTGAGTCATGTGAATGTGATGGATAATTATTAATTGAGAAAGGCCAAGGCCCAAGGGAGATAAACTACTTTTCCACACGGCACACCTAGATATTGATGGATTGATTGATGAGTGGCGATATTTACACCCCTCTAAAATCGTATGTACACCCCGTTTTGTATGTACACCCACATTAAAATTTTAAAATATTATAATTTGTAAGTATACTCTACATTTTACCAAATATATCCTTTCTCTAAATTTATTTATAAATACCATAAATTAATAAATTATAACATAATTAATAAAAATGAAAAATAAAGGAGAAGAATCTCCTTTCCTTCCAAGCCGAAACCTTCTCACTGGTTTGAATTTGAAAGTGTTTCTTCAAGGAGTATTAAAAAGTATTCTCTAACCTTATTCAACTAATTACAATTAAAAAAAAAAAATGGTATAGATTTACTGATAATTAAAAAAAAATCATTGAATCTCCATTATCAAACACTTGGCTTTCTAGAAATCCTTTATAAAAGTGTTTTTTTTTTTTTTCCTTTGGTTTTGAACCAAACCCAAAATCAGAATGAAAAAAAAATCTGGTGTGTAACAGAGGGAACGATTTTCAAAGATTTAATCAAAAATCAAAATGAAACACTCTTATACTCAAATTCAACAGTTTTTTTTTTTGGCGAATAGGTTTATGTTTTAGTTTATAAATAAACATTTTATGAGTTTCAGTATTTTCTTTTTAACGGGAGATTTAAAAAAAAAATTGAACAGAAAATAATAACTATTTATTTATTTTTCAATTAATAAATAGTTAATATTATGATCATATTTGTTAAAATGTTTAAAATAATAAATACAGTATTGTATTAATAAAAATATATATGGTATATTTATAATTATTTAATCATTTAATAACTTATTTTAAAAACAATCATTTAATAGCTTTACTTAAGGGTAATGTTGGAATTTTAAAAATAATACTAATATGGGGTGCACATACAGTTTTAGAGGGGTGCAAATATCGCAACTCTTGATTGATTGATTGATTCCGGCCCTAAATTAGCCAACTCATCATAGGGTATTCACCATTAAAACAAAGTCTTTGAATTGAAAATCAGTGCCTCAGCTCCATACAATAATCGAATTGAGGTCCCTATTAGGTAGTCGGTGTCATCAATTAATTAACTTCCAAAATAATTAAAATGCCAACTTCAAAGCAATTAGGATTTAGGAACAGGTATTTTTTTTATTTTTTTTTTATTTTTGAAATATAATAAAGATTTATAAAATACAATAAATACAATAAATAAAGATTTATAAAATTTTATTAACTTGATAAGTTTGGGATAAGAAATTATTTTTGTTTTCGCTCTGTTAGGATCTGTTTGTTTATCAAAAGCTCTATGCTGAATCAGTTTAAAGCAAGCTGATAAATAAAATACAATAAATAAAGATTTATAAAACTAACTTAATTAACGGAGAGGAAACGGGGTTGATGATAAAGAAATATCATTCCAGTCTTCCACAATGTCTGCATTATTCAACCAAGGCCAAGGGAGATAAAATTTTCCACACTGCACACCTAGATTGATTGATTGATTGATTCTAGCCCTAAATTAGTCAACTCATCATAGGGTAATTCACCATTAAAACAAAGCCTTTAATTGAAAATTTGTGTTTGAGAGCAACTCCAACGTATAACACCAAACACTACTCCAATTTGGAGTTGAATGGGAATTTTCTGGGAATATGTTTATATCAAAATTTTTTCCACTCAAATGTTCAACACCAAATTTAACACTAAAAAAGTATCTTTGAATACTAATTATAATAGTTTAACATTATTTTAATATATAATTAATAAGTAAATTAAATAAAATAATAATTTAATAGTTTTGATTAAAAATAGAGTTACCATTTTAATACTTTTATAATATTCTTCCAACAGGCAACAGGCTTTCTCGATGGAGAAAAGAAAATCAAATTGCAAAAATAGAGTTACCATTGTAAAGGATATTAATCAAGTCTCTCAGCCACAAATACTGCTCTTCACAAAAGAACAAATACTGCTGACCGCTCAGAGTCTGGCAATATCTGTGAACAGAGGAGTGGTGTTTAGAAGTCTCAACTGCCAAGCTCAGCTAACCTGATGTATGCTCTATCATCATAGTGAGATTCAAGATTGTAATAATGATCAACATCTTAGATTGTCCATCAACGGCAGATATCAGATGATAGTTTAATTAGTATGAAGTTGTTAGTTAGCTGAGATGGCAGAAAATATTATAATTTGTAAAGAAAGGCGCTAGATTAATTCTGGAAATTACGGAATTCAGTTTATACTTGCGTGTATAAACTAGTTTCTGTATAAATTAAAAGATCAGCTTAGCTTGTAATTGTTTAATGAAAATGAAATGAAATTGATACCAAAAAAATAAAATGAAATGAAATGCTAAACAGTTTCTCTTTCATTCTCCATTGTGTGAGTTCTTCACCAAACACCTTTGTGTGTTTATCTAGCACTTACATATATTTCAGCAAATTTTACACCAATCTGTCTTTGTAGGTCCAAATTCCAAATGAAATAGATAACCAGTTTTCCTCAAAAATAATTTATTGACTAGTAGGCTTCTAGATAGTTGACACTTGACAGGATCATAATTAAATGACATTTTTTTCTTTCTATTACTACTTTTGGTTTTATGGTTATCAGAACATACTTCTACAGCCCTTTTACGTGACCAAGCCGAAAAGCCATTATCGGTAGAAAATCCAATTTTGAAGATTTTTTTTTTTTTAGTTATTACAATATTCCAGATTTTTTTTTTAGCTATTATAATATTCCAGAATTTTCAAGTCCTCCCCGCAAGGGCGAAACCAGGACCTAATTTCGGGGTTGGCTAAATAAAGTATATTTTTTTTAAAAGCCAACCTCTATATTAAAATAAAATTTTATTAATTGAATATTTGTTTGAACTTCACCAAATGAAGAAAAAAACTCTACATAAGTCTCTTTTGTTATGGAAATTTAAGAGGAAAGCAAAATTTGATGTGTTTAATATTGTCATTTTATTGTTTCTTTTAAGTTTAACTTATAAGAATTATAAGATTGTTAATAGTTTTTTATTTTTATTTTTTTAAGTTTATTTTTAATATTTTGTTTTGGAAAAAAACCAGCTTGGACTGAAGCCCAAGTTGGTTTCCATCTACCTTTGCCCTTGCTCCCTCTCCTCTAAAAAAAATCCCGAATTTATGTAATATTTAAAATTTAAAAAAAAAAGAAAACCCAAGTTGACTGGTTCAAATTGAAGTTGATGTCGATGGCAGTGACTGCTCAAAGAGCCAGCTAATTGGAAAATTAACTGAGTTGCATGAAATTTTCTTGACAATTATTTTGCATCAAAATTCCAAAAACATTTAATAGCTATAGGTCCTACTAGGGCCTTGTAAAACTATACAAGAACCAACTTCCAAGAAAAGTATGAAAGGAATGGTTACAATATCTTTATAGATGATGGGACAAATGCAATATTAATCACCGAAGAAAAGCAAATTCTAAGAAATTATTGTGTTAAAAGAAAGTTAGAAAGAGAAGAAAGGGGATGCAATGTGAGTAACACTAATATGTTGGAAGAAGTTTTGGAGGTGAGAATGGAGGAAAAGGGGCTATTATTGGAAGAAGGTATGCGGCCACTAATATGTTGACTATGAATCTATGATGATCTATATCTAAAGAGACTTGACTCCACTATGGAATAATTAATGTGACTGATGTATGGCTACATACAACTCATAGTAAATAGAAGAAGAAAATGGGCATGGAAACACCAGACTTTCTAGCCACATTGATGTGATTTTTATTGAAATATCATTGACAGCTACATATTCCCTTCTGTGACTCCATTAATTTTCATAAATTTAATATGAACGCTATTATTGCTACCGTTAGGACCAAGCTTGTGGGTATGGAGGCAACTACATAATCTCCAAAAGCAATAGCTCATATGCACTGAGTGGAAAAAAGTGGCCAGGAAGGTGCAGTGTTGTTTCAAAACCATAAGAGAATAAATAGACGCGCAAATTGCATAATATGAACCATATATGTCTAAGATATTGTTGGAATTTGGATTCCAATTGTTGACAAATTGGATGATGATGACGATGAGCTTGTGGAAATATGGGGGAGTATGTAGCTGCCTGGAAATGATATTAGAAAAAGGTGTGGCCTGTATTGATGTAGTTTTTTTAGTCACTTTCTTGGTGATGTCTTCCTGTGAATACAAATCAAATTCAATAAATTGAAGGATAACAGAGTTGAAATTCTCATCAAATAATTCCTTTATTTAAAAAAGAAACAATATCATGCAAAACTTATCAATAAGAAACAAAAAACATGGTCTATGAGTTCAAATTTTATTACATGCCAATTTTATTTTGCTTGCTTATAAAAACAAAACATTTCTACATGCCAATTTTATTCAATGATACATGTTCAGGACAAGGAGAGGTACACACAGGCACTAATTTCTTCTTTTTAGAGATCCCAACTGCACCATGCCAGAGGCAAGATCTTCTTATAGGTCAATAACCTTTTGCTAGTCCAGTAGACAGGAGACCTGAATACTGAAAAGGATGGTGGAAAATAAACACAAAGCAAAAATAGAGTTACCTTTATAACTTTTGGGTTTTATTGAAAACTAACCTCTTTGGGAGGCTATTATTGAAATCTAACCCATTTTTGAAAAACTTGCAACACTAACTCTTTTGGGGTTGTTGAAAGACAATATTACCCTTGTTAAATTTAAAAACCCCTATCTAATCCTTCTTCTCTTTGTAAGACCAAACCTCTATCGACCATCTCTATCTACCCTTTGTAAGATCAAACCTCTTTCAATTCAAAATCCCTAATTTCTCTCAAAATGACAAAAGTACAAAACTTAATTTGTGAATCTCTCTCAAACTCGACATTCTCCTTCTCTAAATCCCTAATTTCTCTCAATCCCTGATTTCTCTCAAAATGACAAAACCTAATTTGTGAATCTCTCTGAAACTCAACATTCTCCTTCTCTCCCTGTGTCTCCTTCTCTCAAACGACACAGTGGTAGCTGTACAACCACGCCGATGACGACAGAAGCTTGAAGTGGACGACGGCTCGATGGTACGTAAGCTTGCAGTCGACGACGGCACGACGGGACGAAGGTCATTTGTTTAGTCGACGACGGCGCGACTGGACAGAAGACAACATGACACAAGCTTGAACACGGCCTCAAATCTGATTGGCTTCAACAAAAAGAAGGTGAATGGTTCTTGAATTTTTGAATTTTTGTTTGTGAAGGTGAATGGTGGTTCTTCAATTTTTGAATTTTTTATTATTAGAACCCTAAAAGGTTTGTTTAATATGTGTTGTTTGAATTTTTGTTTAATGTTTGAGTGAACTTGGAATTGTGGCTTTAGTAGCAGTGGGGATAGATTTTAATGGATAGATTTTGATGTTTAATCTCATCATCATTGTTTTTCTGTGTTGTAATAGTAGGGTTTCATAATTTGTATCTTTCTCTGTTTGTTAACAGGTGAAGTTATGCAACAACGCTTGTGTAGATCGGTTTGTAAGAGCAAAAGGTGATAGTGTCAAGAAGGCTGCGAAGCACTTACGGGCTTGTCTTTCTTGGAGAGAGAATATCGGAATTGGTACATTTTTTTTTCTTCTCTTCTTGTTTTCTGCTCTCTTTATATGTGTCTGTTGTTGTTACTAGCTTCTTCTTTTCCTTCCTTTTTGTTTTCTTGTAGCAGATTAGATATACTGGAATCTTGCTTTTTTTTCTTTTTCTTTTTTCTTTTGGCCTTTGAATTTGAGCGTTAAAGTGAACATACAAGCACCCAGTAATCATTGAAGTACACATTTATTCAAAATAAAGAACAAATATTGTTATCTGTTCCCTGTCTCTCTCTATTCTTAATTTTAAATTAATTGTTATTTTTTTTTCTTGGTTCAATTTGAATAATGCAGATCAGAACTTGACTGCTGATGAGTTCTGAGGTGAACTGGCTGAAGGAGTCGCTTTAGTGGCCGGTCACGACGAAGACTTTAGGCCTGTTGTGGTAAATAAATTCTCCACTGTCTGATGATCTCAATGGTTCTTCTTCCTTCACAAATGAAGAAAAAATTATTGAACAATGTTTTGTGTTTTCTTTTTATTTTTGGACAGGTTTTCAGGATCAAGCAAGATTACCAGAAATTCCATTCACAGAAACTGTAAGACCCCAAAACAGAAAACGAATAAGCTTTTTTTTTTTGTTTTTTTGTGTGTGTGTGTGATTTTCCGTCCATGATTCCAAGAAAGAAAATAAAAGATTAAATCTTATACAAATATTAATTTTTATATTTTTTTTTGTTTGCAAAAATTGTTTGGGTGTTTTTGTGTTTGGTAATTTTGGTAATCTTGAAGTGGACGACGGCGCGACGGGACGTAAGCTTGCAGTCGACGACGGCGCGACAGGTAATCAGGAACTCCAACAGGTCGATAGTTTTTGCATTGCCAATTTCTTATGGTGATTCTTCAACAATTGGTAATCACAATCTTGTTCGTTTTGATTCATGAAACTTCAATGCCAATCTTTTTAGGGATAGACCCAGTTTATATTTTAGCTTAATTTGTTGTTCTGTATTGTTTATTGAGTTCTTTAACCCCTAATTTGAGTTAAATCTTGTCTTGGCTCGAGTTGACTCAATCGGGTTATTCAGTGACTCATGCTCGAGAGTTTAGAAGATGTTAATATGTTTAAATTCTGCAGTAAGAGTTTTTTATTTATCTATTAGTTGAGCTATTGTGCGCGTGTCATGTACGTATGTATATGTGTGTGCATACGAAGTAATTATATGTGAAATGCTTTTCCTAATGCAGGACTATCTAGCAGAACTTTTGGGTCGCCTCTAAAAATTGATGAGAAGAATTTCCACATCAATAAACCAAGGTTTGTTGCTTGAACCCTTTTGCTTGTTATGCTTCAAGTAGTCTTTGTTATTATTAATTTTTTTTCTGATATGATTTTTCAAAATTTGTGTGTATGTGTGTGTGTGTTGTCTGTTGATTTTTGCTTGTTGCCCAATTTCTTCTGGTAAATATATAATCCTTTTTAAGTTTGCTTGGAAGATGTGTATTTCACTTAAAGGTTTACATAGAAAAGTATTGTCTCTTGGCAATGCTGCCATTGCAAGTCATTCGATTGTCTGTTGATTTTTGCTTGTTACCCAATTTCTTCTGGTAAATATATAATCCTTTTTAAGTTTGCTTGGAAGATGTGTATTTCACTTAAAGGTTTACATAGAAAAGTATTGTCTCTTGGCAATGCTGCCATTGCAAGTCATTCGATAGTATACAAACGAAATTTGACCATAAAAGCATAATTATATTGGGGAAAACATTGCCAGTTATGCTATGGTTGATTCAATCAATTATGATGACCATAAAAGCATAATTATATTGGGGAAAACATTGCAATGTGCTGTATAAACTGTTCCTTGATTTCTGTTACTTTAATTATTTGTATATAGTGGTATATAAGTTTATAACACTATGGTATATATATAGTCACGGTACAATAACAGCCAAAAAGGGAAATCCACCCATAATGCCAGCAGTAGTAACACCTAGAGGAGCTTTCGACCTCACAACTGTATTATTTAGGAATCGTGTAATCTTTATTTTCAACGGCATTTTGGTTTTCTAACTACGTTCGGAATTCGCAACATCAACTAACAGCTATTGTTAATTCCCAACTTCTATTGGGAATTTCCAACTCTTGTTAGGAATTCCTAACAGAAGTTAAGAATTCCCAATAGGTGTTAGGAATTCCTAACACCAGTTGGGAATTCCTAACTAGTGTTAAGAATTCCTAACATTAGTTAGGAATTCCTAACACCAGTTAGGAATTCCCAATTGCAGTTGGGAATTCCTAACACTAGTTGGGAATTCCCAACTGCTATTAGGAATTCCTAGCACCAGTTAGGAATTCCCAACAGTTGTTAGGAATTCGTAACGAATTCCTAACTGGTGCTAGGAATTCTTAACAGCAGTTGGGAATTCCTAACAGCAGTTGGGAACTCCTAACAGCTGTTGGGAATTCCCAACAGCGTTTTGAATTCTGAACTATAGTAACAAATATCACCTTAAATTGCTTATTCGGTTAAAACATTTGTACTTATATTAATATTTTATGGTTTTATGTTATATTTCAGGATAATTAAATGGGAGAAGAGGTGGAATTGTTATTAAAGGCTGCAGAACATTTCTCGAAGGTGGAATTGGGTCGTGTGTGGCACCTATATATTCATCAACAGTACATAAAACCAAAATGGTTTTTTATATTCTTCATAAAATAAATTTAAAGGGGAAATAGTTGGTTGTATTTAGTGGTTGTGATACAATGTGTTTTTGTTGGTTGGTGCAGGAGTATTTTGTCTGCTAATTTACCAACTGTGCATGCTTGCTGCTTCACAGTCCAATTAATGAATCAGAAACAGAAATGTAATTACATAAAATTTCATGGCTCAAATTGAATTTTAGGATTATAAATACAATTATTGACATGAAGTCATGAACCAAGTCATATATTGTGTAAGTAGTACAGTATTTCATGGCTTAAAATTATGTATGAACCAAGTCATAAAATTATTTCATGGCTTAAATTCCTGTATGTAGTAGTATGCTAGGTAATAGTTCACGATAGGATATAGATCTTCACACATGTGTATCCATCATCTTCATCTACATGCCATGCCACTCAAGGTTCCATAATGTTGAACATTAACTTAATTGCATAATGCTAAATATTAACAGTGTTGGGTTTTAAGTATATTTTTATATTGGGTTTTATCCATCATGCTAGGCAATTCAAGTTTCATCGTCACTATCCGAAAGAAGGCAGTCTTGTATTTGCTTCCTGCGAGTAGAAACATTGAACAAGATTAATGCTCACTATCGATCATAGAAATATATAAAGCTTTAAGGAATAAATGCACAGCAACAAAGCAGACTTTAACCATGCAACCCACCTTTCAAATGCATAGGAAATTTATTATTAAATTCTTAAACAAATATTATAAATTCATGGTATATTGAATCTACAAAATATTATGAATCCAAACACTGTTTGGAAATTCCCAACAGGTGTTAGGAATTCCCAACAGGCATTGGGAATTCCCAACAGGCGTTAGGAATTCCCAACGACGGTTAGGAATTCCAAACGCCTGTTTTGGAATTCCCAACAGGCGTTTGGAATTTCCAACAGGTGTTAGGAATTCCCAACGACGGTTAGGAATTCCAAACGGCTGTTAGGAATTCCCAACAGGTGTTTGAGCAAACTTACACGTTTGAGCAAATGTCGATTTTGTCGGTTACGGTCGGTTCAACGATTTGTAAATAGCTAAGAAGTTATATAAATGTTGGAAATAGAGTTTGAAGATTATTATAAACAATTGATAAGCTAAATTTAAGTTTGTTTCAGTCTAAATCTAACCAAAAATAAGAAACTTTGAACTAGTGTTGGTTAGCATCAATTGGGGCCGGTTAAGGGCATTTAACTACATTTAAAAACCTAAGAAGTTACATATGGTCAGAGATGGAGTTGGAAGATTACTATAAGCGATTGATAACCTTAATTGAAGAGAGATTCATCCTAAAATTCACAATGTTCCTTTTATTATTCTATCATCATCAACATCTTGAAAAAATTTAAAATAAATAAGAGAATACAGAAGAAATCAAAATCAAATGGAGATGATTTTTGTATAGAGTAACTCATTCCATGTGTCTGGCAATCCTGGGAGACACCAATGAGTACAATCAGGATTAGTTTTCAGGTCCGATTTTCGCTTGTCTCTAGAAACTCCATAAAGAGAAGGATGTGCATCTTTTCTGTACTCAGACATGGTTGTTAAATTGAGGATATGAACAGGCACTTTCATTGATTTGATCACATTTTCTGTAATATCAAAGAGCTGTTGATTTATGCCCACATTTAAATGTGTTGAGATGTTTGGAAATATTGGTGTGGTCTCCTTAGCACAATTGACTGCATCCGGGTCGTTCCAATCCAAACTCCTACAACATTGAGTGGGAGGTTTCTGATGAATTTTAGATATTCAGGATACATAGTTGCACGTATTCGATCCAAAATACATCAGAGGTCAATGATATTATCTGAAAAGCAAGTGAACTAAAGTTATGCTTCTGTACCTGCCATGAAATGGAGACATACTGCTGAAGAAAACAATAGTTAGATTGGGATAACAACGGTTGAGACCCAGAGAGAGAAATAGAAAAGTAGAAAGGGTTAGCCGGTTAGGAAATAGGAACTGTTACTCCATTCACCGCCATATAGAACAACAAACCGGACTTTATCCATGCAACCCGCCTTTCAAATGCATAGGAAATTTATAATTAAATTCGTAAACAAATATTATAAATTCATGGTACATTGAATCTACAAATATTATCAATCTAAACACTACTTGGAATTTTCCAAACAGCTGTTAGGAATTCTTAACTGCAGTTGAGAATTCCTAACACCCGTTAGGAATTCCTAACGGGTGTTAAGAATTCCTAACGGGTGTTAGGAATTCCTAACACCCGTTGGGAATTCCTAACAACAGTTGGGGATTCCTAACACCCGTTGGGAAATTCTTAACTGCAGTTGAGAATTCCTAACACCCGTTTGGAATTCCTAACACCCGTTGGGAATTCCTAACACCTGTTTAGAATTCCTAACACCCGTTAGGAATTCCGAACGGCTGTTTGGAAAACAGTATTGGACACATACGAAAAACAAAGTTTCAATTGTCTAAATTCAATACTATAATGGAAAATCAACCACAACAACATCAAATTCAACTAAGACCCATGCCCTATTACATTCATGTAAGCTATTTTCACAAAAATAAAGAACCCTAAACACAAATCTAAGTAAATACCACATTTTTCAACTTCAAATATGTAAAAATTGAGCTTGTAAACTTTAAATTGACCACAAATATATCAAATTCAACCAAGACCCATGCTCTATTACATGAGGAATAAGCTAATTTCACAAAAATTAAGAACCCTAATACATAAATCTAAGTAAATAACACATTTTAACAAGAAAAACTCAAAATTTAGCTTGTGAACTTTAAATTGATCACAACAACATCAAATGCAATCAAGACCCATGCTTTATTATGTAAATGTAAACTATTTTCAAAAAAAAAATTACACAAATTCCAGAAAATCGGACATAAATTTCGGATATTAAGTGAAAAAGTTCAA
This sequence comes from Acer yangbiense, assembly GCA_008009225.1. Taxonomy (NCBI): domain Eukaryota; kingdom Viridiplantae; phylum Streptophyta; class Magnoliopsida; order Sapindales; family Sapindaceae; genus Acer; species Acer yangbiense. The sequence goes on from CM017773.1 coordinate 10,334,119, forward strand.
AAAAAACTCAAAAACTCACCTCAAAGCTTCAATGGTGGAGTTGCTTGTTTTTACTTGCTCAATGGTGGAGTTGCTTAATTTGGACTTGCAACGGAAGAGAGAACAAAAGAAAAAAAATTTGGAGAGGGAAAAGAATGAGAGTCGTTGGTGAGGAGAGGAAGAAGTGATGAAAAGAAGGAAATAAAAGTGAAGGTAAAGAGGGAAGTTAAGTAAAGAGAAAATGTTTAAGTGAGGGTAATATGGTACTTGTCCATGGAAAATGAGTTAGTTTTGCAATAATTTCAAAAACAGGTTAGATTTCAACATCACCCTCCAAAAAGGGTTACTTTTCAATAAAACCCATAACTTTTTCATCTCCATTCTGTCTTTTGTAGAATTGTAGGTCCAAATGGAAATAGATAACCAGTTTTGCTCAAAAATAATTTACTGACTCCGATGTGAGTGGGGACACTCTCGGTGAAAAACCAAAAAAAAATAAAAAATTACTGACTTAGTGACTTATAGACTTATAGTTGACAGGATCATAATTAAATCATTTGTAGATGATGGGACAAATGCAATATTAATCACCGAAGAAAAGCAAATTCTAAGAAATTATTGTGTTAAAAGAAAGTTAGAAAGAGAAGAAAAGGGATGCAATGTGAGTTACGTGAATACAGGATTGATGCAATGGGCTTTGAAAATAATGGGCTGTGAGTAACCATTACTGAAAGGCAGTTAAGGACCTCCACACAATTATTGTGTTAGTATTCGGTGGATAATTGAAGAATAATGGACACAAGAAAAATAAGGAGCTTTTTATCTCCTTATCAGAGTATGTGTGGAGTATTTCAAAGCCCATCTAGAATGTGCAGTACCGTCTTGATACAACTAGAAGAAACAAGGATTTTTCTTTTGCTTTGCTTCTATAATTTGCTGCACTTGTTCATCAAATTGAAAGGTCTATTTGGGTAACTAAAACAACGTTTGAGAAAGCATAACTTTAAAAGCCAATTAAGAACATATATACTTCTACTTCTTCAAGCGTTCCATCAAACATTAGTGCATGATCAAGAGTAAACAAGTTAGTAATTGAGATATTCAGTCACATAGATGGGAACTTTTGATAGCTCTAGTTTTTGCGTAAAATGAAGCAATTAGTTAAATTATTTAGACGAACTAATATGGTCAAAGTCCGGTCAATTACCTGGAATTGGAGTTCTCCTATCAGCATAGGGTTTCCATACAGATGCCTGCCGATATGATTCCTCCTAGAAATTTGATTTCTCTTGCTTGAACTCTTTCTAAAGCATAATAAAGGTTTCAGAATTTCAAGCGGAAGAAGTTTACAATAATCTATAAGCACTGATGTAAAATTTATGAAGCAAACCTCTGCAAGAGCACCAGAAGCCAAATTTAGAAGATGGTCATACATCTTTATTGAAGGTTTTTCTTTGTTAATGAAAGCAACGGTATCATCCTTTGCCTGCATTACGCAAAAGATTGTAACAACCAATTATGAATCAATAATTCAAGAGAATTTGTTAAATGTGTTAGCAGAACAAATTTGCACCAGATAAGTTGCAGATCTGTACACTGTTTGATTTGCAAAAGGGAAACCAAAATAAAAGCCTAAAGAGCAAATACAAATGTCTAAATCTGCGCATATACAACAATGAACATGAAATTAAGATTATACAGCAAAAGATACCACTAGTGCACTTAATTCATGAAAGAAGTAAAAATTGGTGCATTGTCAAGAGTAAACAAGTTAGTAATTGAGATATTCAGTCACATAGACGGAAACTTTGACAGCTCTAGTTTTTTTTTGTTCGTGGAACTGAAATGAACACGGTGCACCACATACCATCAGACATGTATGATAGGATACAGTCATACAGGTTACAGAACTAAACCCCAAGTCCCCAACAAACTAGTTCTAGATACCATAATATAAAACAGGAACAAGAAAATGTTTATAATACAAAAGCACACAAAGTCCTATCTTAAGCCCTTTTGAATTTTTTTAAGTTGAAGTGTTGTGAAGAATCATTGAATCAAAAATTGACACCATAAGAGAATCAAGGAAGAAAAAGAATCCCATCAAGACAAACATACAAGCAATTGATCTAAGATGCTTACGAAACCACGTATGCCTTTTTGCTACATAGGCTCCTTTAAAAGAGCTTAATTTCCCAGAATCATTTTTCAACCCATGAAGCAACACAACTTTGGACTTCCAATTATGATCCCCTCCTGACATTCTCCTCCCAAAAGAAAGATCATTTCCGGGTAAATTTTCCGAACTTCTAAACTGATAGTCCTTCATCCCAAAAGATAATTCAACTTCCTCAAATTCAAGATGTGAACTTGTTAGGGGCTATAACCGTGAACCATTACAATTCTTTCTCTCTTAAGAACATCAAATAAACCGACAGAAAGCTTGCATCATCCTAGGTTTCTACACCAATTAAAGATTCAATTTTTTTGAACAACAATTACAAGAAACTCAACAAAGATGCTACTGATAAGAATACAATGGACTCAGGCAAGCTTTCAGCTGCAGTTATGCAAACCTCTTCTCCAACAAGCATGTTAAGTATCAGGTCAAGTATCAGGTCTCATACAATAAGGAGAAATGACACTGTGAGTACACATACAGAGCACAACAATGTGACCTCGCTTGATCATCAGCATCGGTCGTCTGCAGATCATGCTATGCTAACTAACCAGTCTCTAATTAGTTAGTTCTTGTATTAGGTAGTTAACAGAATGCTGACCTGGAATGTACAGCTAGGAAAAGTTAGTTAACAATTCTCTTAAATTCAGGGAACACAAGTATTGCGTGATTCAGTGATTGTAACTGGTATATATACCAGACTTCTTGTATCATTGTAAGTCAACAAAATACAGAGAAATACTCTTCTTAATAATCTCCATTAATGGAGCTTTTCTTAGCTCAGCTTTAGCCTTCGATTTTCACTCAAGACTTTTATCGAACACCTAGCTGTATCTATTAAACACCTTAATCTGTTTTAAAAACTTCTAATAACAATGACCCATCAACTCATTTGATCTTTTATGTTCTAAATTGAGGTTTGGTGGCACAAGTTTTTAACACCAAGAATGAGAAAGACAATTGAATAAATTAATAACAAGTTATATAAGAATAAATTCAAAGTGAAGCTAAGCATTAGGTGACAGTGATTTGTATATATGTAGATGAGTGAAACCCAAGTCAGATATTTGAAAAAGTCTTTGCTGCAAAAGTTGATTTGTTCATACCTGTAACAACTACTTGTCACCAAACGCAACAGATCATCGGTTTCCAGCTTTCTGGCAATTTTGGAACCCAAGTGTTTGAAATATAAAAAAAAAAAAACAGGAGGAAGAAGAAGAAAAAGAAAACATTCTTGAAATCGAAGAGTTACTTTAAGAAATGAAAGTGACAACTGACAAGGTTTCATCAATTTGGCGGGCCATCTTGAACTAGCTACCTCCTCACTGTTTGCACCAGATTAAAGTCACATTCTAGTTAAAAATACCAGAAATGTATATTATATTGTTATATTAAAAGCCCAACACTGTCCATCCATAATGTGCCACGAAAGGCCCTCCGGATTTTAGAAAAAATATATAAAAAGTTTAGCATTTCAATTATTATATAAAAATATTGATATTAGTTACAATATATTTTAGGATTGATATAAAAATGAATAAAAATATTGATATTAGTTACAATATAGTTTAAGTAATGAAAATTTCAACTCAAATAATAATAATCTAATATAGTTTAAATAATGAAAATTTCAACTCAAATAATAATAATCTAGTTAGGATTGATTGAACTTGTTTCCAGCTAAATTTCTGGACATTTTGGAACCCAAATGTTTGAAATGAAAAAAAAAAAAAAAAAAAAAAAAAAAAAAAAAAAAAAAAAAGGAAGAAAACATTCTTGAAATCGAAGAGTTTCTTCAAGAAATGAAGTGACAAGGTTTCATCAATTTGGCGGGCCATCTTGAACTAGCTACCTCCTCACTGTTTGCACCACAAAGCATAGGACCCCAAACACAAGACCCATTGTGTGCCACCTCACCATTTGTGTGTCTTATTTTCAAAAAATGTGTCTTTCCATCCGTGTCCTCTCTAAATAGGTCTCATTTCCACGCAATGCAAAAAGATAAATTGGATTCACTTTTTTTACTTTTTCCCAAACAATCATTACTCTTCTTTAAAATATAATATATATTAATAAATAAATTATATAATATATTTTAAATATCAACACTATCAATAATTATTTAACAAGTTATAATTAATTTAAAATAAAACAATTAATTAATTTAAAATTATCACAACCGAATTACATCAACAATAAAAATAAATATTTAAAACAAATGCTCGGATCGTTAGATTGTAAACATTGGGAATGGAAGAATTGTCCCATTGCTTGGCATAGCACACACAGAGGTCATTATAGCCCACTCTATTATTAGAGACAGTTGTATCAAAAGACTTGTGGATTTGGCATGCTTTCTTTGGTATGGCCGGTTCACATAATGATTTGAATGTCCTTGAGCATTCACCATTATTTGACAATATCATCCACGGTAGACACACACCGGTCAATTACAAGGTAAACAGACACCAATATACAATGAGATATTTTCTAACTGATGGAATTTACCCTAGGTGGGCAACATTGATCCAATCAATCTCACACCCTACTAGTGGTAAAGAAAGATTGTTTGCAATGAAGCATGAGACTATTTGTAAGGACGTGGAACGTGCATTTGGTGTATTGCAAAGTAGATGGGCAATCATTCATAGTCCTATTAGATATTGGAAGAAAAATTATTTCTGTAAGATCATAAAGATATGCATTATATTGCATTACATGATAATCAAGGATGAACAACAGACGAACCTTAAACCATAGGTACCATTACAAGAAGAAAACATCGAACTTCTTGCATATGCATGTGACCCTACATTGTTAGGGGCTCATATTGCATCTCGTCTTGATAGAATACGCAATAGAGTGATAAATAATACATCACGATCAAATCTTTTGGAGCATATTTGGAGAAATTATGGTAATGAGCCATAATACAGCTATTAATGTAACATGTTTAATTTTTTTTTATTTTTAAATAAATGTTATTTTATAATGTGATAAGTCTAGTATTCATAATTCAAGTCTAGTAAAATTAATTCAAAAAAAAAATTAATGTTTTCATTCAAATTATTTTAATTTCATTAAAATAAAATTTTAAAATTAAAATTAAATTTATTTACATTTTTTCATTATATATATAATTATTGAAATTAATAATTATATATTTAAATTTTTTTAAATTTAAATATATATATATATACACGATGGTTCTCTAGTTAGGACGTCCAACCACAGCCACATATTCACATTGGGCCCACATCCCCACATTAACAAATATCCACACCCAATATGAATTTGTAATTATGGTTGGACGTCCTTAACTTATAATTTCATGTCGTCCTTACTAGAGAACTATATATATATATATATCAATGTTCTAGTAAATGATAAACGCTAGTCGGGCAGTAGACCAACGCCTAGCGCCTAAGCGGTCTAGGCAGCGCCTAGGTGGATTTCTAGGCGGCCGATTTTTTTTTTTTTTTTTTTTTTTTTTTTTTTACCTACCTATAAAACGTTGTCGTTTCATTTTAAGTTTTGTTGTCCAATAAGTCAAATTCAAGTCTTGGTCAATTTGTAATGTTGTATTGGTGAGCCTGCTGTAGGAGATCCCTACCTGGCTACTTTTCCATTTTTTTTTCAACTATATGATCTTTAATCGATATCTTTTTTTTTTTTTTTTGGGGGGGTGGTGGGAATTAACAATATTTCAACGATCCTATTCTCTCTCTAACTCTTCCTTCCCTTTCTTTGAATTCTATCTTCTGTCTTCTAATATTTTCAGGTCGATTCTCATCAAATTTACAAACAAACACCATTAAAATACAAATTAAAATACAGAGCATAACACAAACATTAGTTACAATATAGTTTAAAGAATGAAAATTTCAACTCAAATAATAATAACCTAATTAGGATTGATTGAACTTGTTTTAATTAGGAGGAAAACTTGCATGCATGATACATACAATGCAAATAATGTAATGCACTTAACCAATGGGTGCATAACATGCAGTAAGAAAAATTTATTTGATTAGTTCTCCTTGCCACATGGCATGCACCCATTGCCCAGATGCATTGTATAGTGTGCATTTGGTTATTGGGATGAGAGGGACATAGGGTTAAACTTACGAGGTATGCTAGACTCATTCTCTCGACTTACTTTCTCTTTATGTGATGACAGGTGTGCAACATTAATTTTTGTATATCAAATTTTGAACTATCATAAATGACCTCATTCTTCATTTTATTTAGGGATATTATTATTTTCCCCCTAAGTTTTGAGGTATTAGTTATTTTGCACTTTCTAGTTTCAGTAATGGCCAAAACCACCATGTAATTTCAATCAATAGTCAAAATTCACCCTACAGTTAGAATCTGTTAGTCAAACGTTAAACATTTGAAAAATCTAAAGGGTAAATAAGCAACTTTACCCTAAAACATCAATAAAAATAAAAATAATATATAAAATTAATTAAAATAATAATAAATAAAATCAAAAACAAAAACAAAAAACCCACTATCAATCACCTCATCTTTCTTCAAAATAAAATAAAATAAATAAATAAATCACCTCATCTCTCATCCTCTCATTGTTTCTCTCTGATCTTCCACAAACTTTCATATTTTTTCAGACCTGCCACTGCCATCAAAAGCTATCAATCCATTGACTAGTCTTTGAAAATCTCTATTACCAGATGTGTTTTCCACAAGCCCGTCAATTATATATATTTTAAAACTACATAGGCTTGTATTCACTCTTTTTGTTTTCACCCCCTCCCACCTCTCTCTTCCGTCTCGTTGTGGCTGGCAAGGTGAGCCGGCGACAACAACTCTAGCAGCGGTGGACGATCTGCTCCTTTACAAGCAGATCAGCAGGCCATCAACCTCCTCTGGCCTGTCTCCCTCCTTCAGTCCTTTGTCCTCCTCACGCCGCCTCCGGGATCACTTTTCCGTTTTTTCCCCTTTTTTTATTACTATTTTTTCTAGATTTTGGTGGTTTGGGTTGTAGAATCTAGTGGTGGCTATGGTGGGTGTGGTTGATGGTGGAATGGTGGTGGTCGTATGAGTGTGGTTTTGGATTTTGAAGATATGTATTTGGGTGTGAGTTTGTGTTTGACAGGGTTTTTTTTTTTTTTTTCAATTTCAATTTTTTTTCTTATCTTTTGGTGATTGTGTTTCGATTTTGGATTTTTTTTCTTCCATTTATGGTTGTGTTTGGTAGTGTTCTGTGAGAGAGAGAGAAGAGAAGGAATGGTGATTTCTTGGTTTGTGGTGGTTTTTCTGGGTTTGTTTTGGGTTTGGTGGTTTTAGTTTCGGTTTCGATTGCGATTTTTTATATTGATGATGATATTCTGGGCTTGGTGGTGTTGATGATGAGTTTCGATGTGGTGTGGTATGGTGTTATGGGTTTGGTGTGTTGTTGATGGTGGTTCTGGTTTGGTGTTGTTGATGATGATGGTAATGAATATAGAAAATAAAAATGTCCCTTTAAAATTCAAAAGATTCCAAGGGCAACAATGTAATTTTGCAACCTGTAAATGTCTGAACACCACTTTTCCATCTAAAACTAACGATAGGGTGGAAAATGGCCAATTCCAAAACAGGAAGGTGTAAAATGACTAATACCTCATAAGTGAGGGGAGAAAATAATAATACCCCTTTTATTTACGATGCATAACCATCAACCAACTTCCTAAATTGCCTTTACTTCTTTCATTTTAACAATTTTTTTTAAAAAAATATTCACTTTAACAAATTATCATTTTATACTTTTATCAAGAAATAAAAATCATTTAATATCGTTTATATATATATATATATATATATATATATATATATATATATATATATATATATATATATATATATATATATATTCAATATGTGTTGTGTGTAGTCCCAAACCAAATTGCTATTATTTATATATATATATTTACCAAATGGTATTTGATAATTATACAAAAGCATTTGCTTCCTAATATATATTAGATTTATCTCCAGATTATCCAAATATTCTAATATGGTTTTTAACTTTGCATGTAGGCCTGTTTGGTGGCTGGGATAGGATGAGAATCGGCTTATTTTTAGTCTAATTCCCATGTTTGGCTAGGCTAATGGGATAGGATAAAATTATCCTATTTGCATGATTTATCCCACTGCAATGGGATTAATTAATCCGAACCAAATTCATGGGATTTATTTCTTTCCCATGATCTTAATTACACAAACACCCCATCACTTTTTTTCCAGCCATCATCACCATTTATTCATCCCAAAATGAAAAAAAAAAAAAAAAAACTAGATCTGTGGGTTCGTCGGCAGATGGGGTTTGTGGTTTAGCGGCAACGGTGATGGTTGGGTTCAGTGGCTGCGGCGATGGTGATGGTGATGGGTTTGACGGCGGGGGATGTTGGCGGTCTTGGAGATCCATTGTTCATCTTGGCTAAGAGATGGATCTAGTCACCAAATTAAAAAAGAAAAAAGATTGGTGAGAGAGAAGAGAAGAGATGGCAGTGGATGAGTGGTTAGGTTGAAGATGAATAGATGAGAATGAGATGATGGCGATGGATGAGTGGTGGCTGATGATGTTGAAGATGAGAATGAGGATTGAGGATGAGAAAATGATAGGGTTTTATAATATATATTAATTGAAGATGAGAAAGTGATATATATTGCGTATGAGAAAGTGAAAGTGAAAGTGATATGATGAGAAAGTGATAAGGTAATTAGTTATATATATATTAATTTTAAATTTAATTTGTTAAATTTTAAAAACTTGATGAAAATAACGAAAAATCCTTTCATTTTATTAATTTTGACCAAATTTGACTAAACACAAGGGAGGTGTGTGTAATTTCTTATCGTATTTTTAATCATATCCTATGTTGCACCAAACACATCATTACTCTATTTTTAATCCTATCCAATATTGCACCAAACACATCATAACATTAAAATTAATCCCATCCTATCCAATCTTATAAACATAATCCTATCATATCTCACGTATCAAACGGGGCCGTAGTGTCACAACAAGCCTTCATGGCATCCCTTTACTTAATGACTCAATGACTCTACAACTTTTTTTTTTCTACAGCTAAAGTTAACTCAGACTTGATGGAACTGTAGAAAAAAAAAGTTGCAAAGTCGTTGAGTAATAACACAAACCACAAGTAAATTGATATTAAATGAAGAAGGGTATTCTAGGAAATTAGTTGTTGGTTTGTATTGTAAATAAAATGAAAAAGTAAGCTATTTATAAAGGTTAAATTTTTAATATAAAACATTTATTACTGTCCACATGTCAACACATGAACAGAGAGTGTGTTGAGAGAGTAAATTTAACAGTCTTCATATAGATTAATTCGTTGATAAATTATTCCAATCTACAGAAATGAAATTGATAAAAAAAAAAAAAAAGCAGAAATGAGATTGCAATTACCAATGTTTTAAATTTGTAATAGTTAAAAAAAGCATAATGAATTATATATAAGTATTGTGAGAAGACAAGTGAATTAATTATAGGGTTAATTGCACAAGCATACCCTCTATTTATCTAATAAAATAAAATTTCAAATAAATACCCTATTTAAACACAAACATTCTAATTGGAATGTGCTTGGGGTATGGAAAGTCAATAGTGCCCTTGGGTAAAAGGGAGATGTTATTTTGGTGGGTAAATTTCACAAATAATCCTGAATTTAAGTGTAATTGTATAAATATTCATTTTTTTATAATAATTACATAAATATATCCTATCGTCAGTTGACTTTTGTTAACTTTAACCTTTAACTACATTTGTATCCCGAAATGACTTAACTACCCTTGAAAACTTATTTATCTTTTCTTTTATTATTTAAATATATTAAAAATATATTTACTTAAAAAATTAAAAAAATCAGTACAATTTTTTTGTTGCTTTCTTTCTATCATTTTTTTAACACAATCATAACCCACAAAACTGGAAAAATGGTTGTATTTAGTGGGTTTTGATTCTGTTGATTAAATATAATTGTTGGTGGATTTTGATTATGTTGATGAAATGAAATTATT